>CM052800.1:11781207-11800337 GCA_028533885.1 Nasua narica | reverse complement strand
CCATCAGAAAGGATGAATACCCAACTTTTGTATCAACATGGACGGGACTGGAAGAGATTATGCAGAATGAAATAAGTCAAGCAGAGAGAGTCAATTATCTTATGGTCTCACTTATGTGTGGAGTATAAGGAAAAACATGGAGGGCATTGTGAGAAGGAAAGGAAGAGTGAATGGGGGTAAATCGGAGGGGGCGATGAACCATGAGAAACTGTGGGCTCTGAGCAACAAACTGAAGGTTTTGGAGGGGAGAGGGTGGGGGGTTAGGCGAGCCTGGTGGTGGGTACTGAGGAGGGCACATATTGCATGGAGCACTGGGTGTGGTGCATGAACAATTAATCTTATAACACTGAAAAAAAATAAACGTATTTGGGGAAAAAAACCCAGAGATTAAAATATGTTTGGCTCTGATTTTGTAGGTAATACAAAATGAGAGTCTATAAGTCACGAATGTTTGAACCGTATAGAAACTTAACCTTTTCTGGAACTAGTCTTAATGAATGCTAGATAGTTTCCCCTCTATCTCCTAAACGAACTTCTACTGACTCCAAATGCAATGACGGAATAATACCTGATTTAGAAGATGCTACAGAGAAGAGAAAAAATCCTCAACTATAAAGTTCTTGTTCCTGAGAAATCCAGTGGCATCTTATTGCATTCAAGTCAATATGCAATATTCAGAAAGATTACCATAGATTTGGCAATCATTCATGCTAAAATACACCAAATATTGCATTAATTATTTGAGGAGGCAACAAAAGATGAAGAAGAAATGATTGTTCATAAACAAAATGTCAGTTGCTATTTCATGTTTTCTCACAGTAGTACAGACAACATATGGGTCTAACAAAGAAGTAGCTGAGAAAAATCTTTCTGAGAGTGTTTTAGCAAGAATCACAGAAGATGTACCTCAGGTCTGTTTCCTGAGAAAGGAAAAAGAAGTAAAGAGAGTAGGAAAAAAAAAGAGAGATGGTGTTTTGGGAGAACAGCAAGTTGACTGGTAGTTCAAAACGTCAATATTCAAGGATTCAGAGATTGTGGCAAAATAAGAAAAAGAGTTCTGAATACTTTGATAAGGAAAGAGTAGAGCCAACACAAAGTATGATCAACTATGTGCTGGTTAGTTGAATGTAAGTTAAAAAAAAAAAAGGAATGAGTAGAGCAACTTTTCTTAAACACTAGTGGATTGGAGTGGGGCAAAGAGGCAGAGAAGCAAAGAGGCAAAGAGACCACAGCATTAGGTATGCTTAGAATTGATAAGACATGTGTTAGATGGCCAATTAGAGTGGTCAAAAAGGAAAAGAAAACAACAGTAGTAACTCTGATGCTTCAACCATGTATTACTGTTATGACTTTAAGATAGAAAATAGAAAGAGCCAGTTAAGAGAGAAGATTCATTGTTTAGCTTTGGAAATTTGTGGTTTCTGTGGCACATTTCTGGGGGATATGTCTAGGAAGCAGTTCAGGATGTGCAGGAAGGACTCAGAATAGCATCTGGGATATGGTGTTAGGAGTCATCAATATTTCATTGATTTGTGAAGCAATGCAAATATTAAACTTTTAAAGCAACATATTACATTAAAGCTAATTTTCAGCATGGATTCCCATCTATTGCAACCCAAAACTTACAGAGTCTAATATTAACTTGTAAAAGAATGAGAATGCTATGTAGCAAATGAAGGCAACAAGTCAGAAAACTTGGGTTTCAGTTCCCCCTAGGAATCCAAGATTTACAAAGCAGAACATAGTAGATGACTGAGCTCCCCTGTGGCTCTGTCTACAATAGGCAACCAGCTGATCATCAAAAATATTCAGTCTAGCCAAATGTTAGGCATCATTTAAATAAAAACCAAAGGGACATGCATGAATCTCAACTTAAAAAATTCCTAAATTCAATCATTTTTATTAGAAATTAATATCTTTGCCCAGTCCCCTCTACCTGCAGTTCCCCACAACTTGTTTTTCTCCCAGACAAAACTAGATTCTCTAAGTTCTAGGGACACCTGGGTAGCTCAGTTGGTTAAGTGTCCAACTCTTGATTTTACTCAGGTCACGATCTCAGGGTTGTGAGATCAAGCCCTGTCTTGGGCTCCACAATGGGCAAGGAGCCTGCTTAAGATTCTGTCCCCCTCTCCCTTGCCCTCTGCCCCTCCCTCACTCTCTCTCTCCAAAAAATAGATAAATAATTCTTAATTCCAGATGAAGGTCCATGCCCTCCCTAAAGCCTTTTCCAGCTGTCTTTACCAGCACTCAAGTTAAAATAAACCAGTCTTTTCCAGAGCTGTAATGCTTCAAAACTATTTCTGACAGGGAATGTAATATACTACACTATCACTAGAAGAGCTCCTGTCTTCTTCAATTACACTGTGGCCTCCTCGAAGGTAAATCTTCTGTATCTCTAACTCCCCCACTTTTTTTGCCTGGTACCTCAGAAAGTGCCATTCAATTTCTGTTGAATGTATAATGATTTGTTCTCGTGAACAAACCGGTAAATGTATGCATTACAAACTCTATGAAGGCAAGAATGAAAGAACAATGCATGCATAAATGAATAAATAAATGAAGACCCAAGCTGGCCATCTATAGGAGGACACTTACGTTGGTTCACCGGGCTTATTGAAATTTGCTCTTTGGGAACACTGAACAGTCAGGATTCTGAAGTATTTCACATGGAATTTTAGGCAATTAGGAACAGGTGGGGCTCACTTTGGGGGCAGCGAAGCTCCACATATTTCACTGGCTCCACATCGAGACAGCTATTGAATTTCTGGTTAGAAAACTGAGGGGCAAGTCATCTTATACAAGTTTTAGACGAAGAAATGGGGAAAACTGTTTACATGGTAATAATTTTTGTTCAGAACATCACATTGAAAGTGGAAAGGCCAAAACCATGGGAAAATGTCAGACGCTGGCAAAAAATATTATGAAGGCTGATTATGTAAACCTTGTCTTGTTTGAAGGGTAAAGACTGTAATCCACATATCAAGTTCAAATTTCCTGTTTAAATATTGTTAGTCTGAATGTTAATCTCAGCTCCATGTTTGATTGCAGGGATCAGGGCTGCAAATATTGATTACCATGAAATGAAAGCAGAAATTCATTTTTGAAAAGGAAGCTGAGGAGTGCATTTATATGAACCCAAGTAATAAATAATACCTTGGGATTCTGATTCATTCCCAAACCAGAGTGTAATTATTTCCTCTTTCACCGAGCTTCCTCAGCCTCCTTTCAGTGGACTGAATGCACATCCCATATCTGGGCACATTTACAAAAGCTAAAACAAATAATCCAAGTAGCCAAACACCATGGCAACAGAACCAAACTTAACACCACCAACTCATAACAATCAATCTCCATGGATTTCAGAGACACCATCAGCTCCCTGCTTTGTCTTCCCATCGCAAAGCGCCACTCTCTCAGTGAACTACATACAGGGAGTCACCACTTCATGCCATGACTCCTAATAATTGCCAAACCCAAGCTGTGATGGATAGCAAGGGGGAAAGCTCATAGCAGAGAATCCCCAGCTGAGTAAAGCCTGCCTCTCTGGACACAGTTTGCTTTTGAGAACAATCAGAAAGATCAGGTTATAGTTGGGAGACACAATCTTGCAGAAAGTTAATGAGCTAAACACTTCACGGTGTGAGAGATGCTGGGAGATGCCATGGTGTGAGAGTTGCTGACCCTAACATTATTCTTCCTTTGACAAATCTCCAGGCATTGAGTACGTGCATTCGCTACTATTTCTACATGATCTGGTGGTGTCATTTTTACTTGTACATAGACTTTTTCTTATGTGATTGATGCCCCAAACTTGAGAGGAGGAAGAGAACAGAGGCAGAAATCTTGATGTGGGTCAATGGACAAATAATTTCCTGTGAACACAAAACAGAATCCAGGTCAAATGTACAGTGAAACTTGCCTTGAAGCCATCAAGTGCCTTAAATTCTCCTCTGCTTTGTCTGTATACAAAGAGTCCAAATGTTTCATAGACACAACAGAAGGGCCCAAAGAAGCTTAACATTATCCACTTCGATGGGTCCCAAATGCCGGTAAGTAGATGGGTAAAGGCTATAACAAAGTTCTCACCACATCAAGGAAAAGAAATAGACAATAAAGAGGATAGAGTGAGGTTTCCAGAACCTAAATGACTCATCTTAACTCTGAAATTATGTCCTCTGTATTTTACTAGTATTAAAATATCTTCTCCTTTATAGCATGATGGTAGAGGTAAAAATATTTGCTTTGTTTGTTTTTTTGTTTCTGTTTTTGTTTTTTTTTTTCCTTTTTTTGATCTGGCAAAATTAAAAAGAAAATAGCAACTTCCTAACAAGTATAATTAAAAACATTTATCATTTAATGAAATAACAATGGAGAAAAGTATGGAGAATAAGGTAATAAATGCTTGTGTTTCCTCAAACCTTTAATTAGTGATCAACAAGGCATTATTTGGTAGAGTTCTGTGTTTTTACATAATTAAGCAGCTCAGATAAAGCCAGAGTCCCCCTAACCTCCTATCTCAGTGGCCTACAATTCTAGGTAGTAAGAGCAGGACTAGATTTCTGTGTCCTGGTTCCCTTCCACTGCGTGTAATCAGAGAAGCCCTTGGATGAGTGGTAAATGGCACTCCAAAGAAACATCTCACATGTGAATGTTCAGAGGGAATGCGAAGGGCCTGAACAAGAAGTGAGAATAAGATACAAAATTGAGCATTTACATCATAAATTGTAGTCTCTGTTCCACTAGGATCTTAGGGTTCCCAAATCTTTGACAGAGCAGCTAAAGCTCCAGAGACAATTTTTCACATTCCCTTGAAACTGTAAATGTCATACATAAATCTCATTGTTACTGGAACAAAGTATAACACAGTTAAAATCATTTTGGAATCTGGTCACCTCTCCTCAATAGCATACATGACGTTGGGTCAATACATTATCATTTTTAAGCCTCCATTCCCTTGTCTTTAAAATGAGAATTATAATACCTACCAAAAGAATTAAATTTATTGTTGAAGGACTAAATGAAATATACAAGTAAAGCATTTAGTACTGGGATAATGATTATTACCAATTATCGCTGTTACCATGGACTTTTCTTCTATAGAGGCTACATGCTAATCCCAAAGGTTCTGGGTCTGTTACATCCTTCAACTGCTGAGTTGTTTTCCCCAGTCACCATCAAAGCTTCTAACACACACCAGATGCCAGGAATCTCTCCTAAACCCTCAACACAGAGTGTTTATTTTCTTATCTACAAATCTTATAACCCAAATTGATGTAATCTGCATATATGGCGAATGACTCTCTGGACTGAGATCTACTTGGGAAGTCAAGGCATAAGCAATTTAATATATCATGCAAGAGATAAATATATGAATGCCCAATATGCAAGATGCCATATACAAAAGAAAATCTCTGACAGCATTTCATAAGTGGTATGAGAAATGTACTTTGGTTTCAACAGATAATAAGAGTCTGGAAGGGCTGTGAAAAATTCTGTAGTGAGGAGTCCAATGCTTGGCCATTAGGGATGAGTAGAATTTGGTTTGGCTGAGATGAGGAGGGTTAGATGAGTAAAATCAATGAATAAAGGACTTGGAGTAACACAGAGAAACTAGAGTAGTACAAAGTAATTACAAATAAATCTAGATTTTATGTTGTTAGATTGAGGCCAGGACGTGGAAATATCAAAGTTCCCAACCACCCAGTATTTCTGGGAAGGTGCCATTTGGCAGAAATTTTCTCAACTCTGCTTTGTGAAGTATTTCACGCCCACCTCTATTAGTTCCCCCTTAGGGCAACTGTAGTATTCTTTTTCAATTTTTTAACTTGAGAATTTATTGGGTTTTCTTTTTTTCCCCTCAAACTTGGCTTCTCATGATTTTTTGCTTTTCTCTTTCTGTCAGTTTCTGACCTGCCTACCACCCTCTCCTAATGTAACACTTCCTTGTAACCTCTGAACTATGCCCAGTATGAGAACTCTTCCTCTTTCTCTAGAAGCAGACAGGACCAAAACTCTGTCTCGAACACCTTCAAACATGTTCCCAGGCCTGTGTGAGAATCTGTGCCTGCCCAGCCACAAAATGGAGGCTTTATCCTCCCAGTAGAAGGGAGCCATTGAAGGTTGTGGAGGGAGAGGGAGAAATGATGTCAGAAAACAGTTGTTGATTTTTTTATGTCAGTGGGATTTCAGACACCAGGATCTGGTGGCCATTCTAGAAAAGTTAAAGGGTTGAAAATATCACTAACCAGGTCAATAAAAATTTAGCTCAGTCACCGTGATGCCTAAACAATCATTGTGTATCATTCTCTGTGTGTACCATTCACTCAGTCACCAGTCAGCTACCTGCCTTTTGAAAAAAAAAAAAATGTTTTCTGCAATCATCGGTATTTCATATTCTTGTAAGGCAGGGTCTTACACAAATGTTAACTTGCAGCCAATTTAATGTTATGCCTCTCACCTGTAGCAGCTGCCCCACTGTTGCAGCCCACTCAGCTACATTACAGAGAGAGAGCCCTATAATAAATTAAAAAATAAACAAGCACTGTGAAAATCTGTTAAGTACCGTTCAAAGTTGGCAGCTCACCTGTGAAGGTTTGAGGCCCATTTGCATACCATGACATTCCAGCGGTAAGGCAGTGATATGGAATCTAAAAAGCAACCTCATACGTGGGATGTGAACTGATCCAAAGCACGGTCCCAACAATTACTCATCCAGTCTTGAGTTAAATATTTCTGGGTAGCTTCTCAGAAATCACATTTGAAATACTCAATTTGTAAAAAGTTTTTTTCTTTTTCTGTGTTGTTTCAAAGTTTGCTGTTTTTCCCTGGTCCTAATCTTATTTTTTAGAATTAACAGAATAAATCTTACTCAGAAGTAGAGGTCAAGTAAGGATTTTTGTGCCAGCGATTTATTATGGAGCGGCTCCTAGGAGAACTTGTCAGGGAGTGAGGGACAGAGGACAGAAAAAGGGAAGATGCCAGTGAAGTTGCAATGGCAAAGTCCCTCGGACGGTAGCTTCGGCCCCCTCGGCAAGGGAGATCTCTAGAGTATTAATTACACCTCCCAACTCTGTCCCTACTTGGGGCAAGGAAGCTGTGCTTCCTGACGCCAACATGAATTAGTCAATGACTAATGACATTGACTATGAGGACCTAAACATTCTGCACTTCCGTCCTTCTGTGTCTGTGGGCAAAGAAGCTCAGTAGCCTGTGAACAGTCTTCCGAAGGAAGATTTCAGGTGTGAGCCTTTGAAAAACAAAGAACGTGGAAGCCAGGAGCAGAGATCACAGAAATGGCACAGGGAAACTGAAGCATATCACAATGGAGACCAAGAGTCCACGACACCTTCTTCCTTGTGAGAGCCCTTCATGCCACTGTAGGCAGCCCTCCAAGCCTCTTTGTCCTTCCACTAAACCTCCCGAGTTCTTTTAAGCCCAAGTTTGTACCCAAGCCTTGTGAGAACGGAGTAATCCTGAGCTGTTACTGGCCTATCATCTCTCGAAGAAACCTCTAGGACGGTTTACGTGGCTGGGGAAAGACACTGAGGTGAGCCTCTCCAACAGCAAAGGTTAAAAGGGTTGGATATCGATTTCTGTAATTCTCCGTATGTCAACTGCCAACAGAAATGATGGTGGTAGAGGATTTTCTGAGAGGCCCACCAGCCAGTCCTTGCCCCCTCCAGGGAAGCAACCAGATCCCACATTGGTTTCATCTGAAGACCTCAAATTTCAGCTACAACAGTTTTCAACTTAGCCATGTTTATAAAAACAGCAACTTGGAGCTTGAGGAGACTTTGACACCAAAAATCGTTTGAATTTTAGAGGCTGAAAAGTACATTTCTAGCCTTTGGAAAGGTCACCCTTCCTGTTTTCAGGTTTATGAGCCGCAATGTTTATGTGGCTCCGTTTCAACTCTGTTTCTTTCGCCTGCAGGGCATTTCTGTGTAAATGTCACTTTCTCCAGCCAGCACACTGCAAGGTTGGCTTAAGGAGGGTTTATATGTAGCTATCAGAGGCTCTGCTCCTAAGGGCAAGGGTTGGCTTGGGGTTTTTTCCCCTTGTATTTTAATTGATCTTCTTGTTCATTTAGTGCTGTTTGCAGAAGGATCTATAGTCATAAAAAAGGAGGATCTCTAAAACAACAACAAAACCAAAACAAACCAACAAATATAAAATAGTATCACAACACTATGCCTACACTAGGCTTGAAGGTTGATAATTAATCATCATCCCCAAACGGAGTTTGAGGTTTGGTAATTAATCATATTCTTCCCTCCTCATGTTTAGAAACAATTAGAAATAGACCTAGGAGTCACAGGCAGAGAACAAAGTATTTGCTTTTTGCAGAAGAGGGTGAGATTAGCATGGCCTGAACCCACCCACAGACGGTGGGTTGCCTGATTCCTTTTCCCCTGTTGTACTCAACAGAGCCACAGGGCTGTGTCTGGCCTCTGCCACAGGGACAGCACAGTCATCAAAGCAGAAAAGTTTGAGGGGTGGGGGTGGGGCTGGGCAGAGAAAGAGAAAGAAAGAAAGGAAAACAGAAGCCAGGACACTCTGGTTTGTTCAGAGCGGTCTGTGACCTAAGCTAAGCTGCTTATTCTCAGCTTGGGCTACTCGCTCATAAAACGAGTGCTCTGAGAATTAGATGATGTGTATATGACACTTTGCACAGTTCCTGGCACATAATGAGTATTCCATAATGAGTATCTCCTGGTACTAAGAGTATTATTTTATTCCTACCTTCACCCACAGATTCTTAGGATTTAGGAGCTTCGTCCTGCCTATTCTTCGCCTGCTATAAATGCTGATGCATCCAAAAATTTTCCTTGACATTCAAGGCCCTATAGAGAGGATCAGATACAATTCTAGGGCTGCTCCAGAGAAATCTCTTTGACATCACTTGGGTCATGCAACATATAATGAATACCTGTGTCCTACTAAGCACAGAATTGGACACAGAGAAGAGCTGGAATTTGGAAGATTTTCCACAGAAACAGGATTAGGGAGGGAAGTAGGGAGGTCGTAGTTTCTCGATCTCATTTGCTAACATTGTTTATGTGGCAAAGCATCAAGTTCCCAACAGCCAATAAGCAAATAAAATTTGGAAGACCTGAGAGCATCCTATGTTCACAGAATATGCCAGCACAAACTGGATTATCATTTCAACATGCTATTCAATACAATACAGTGGTTTACTTCTTCGTATTCCTATTTTAATAGAAGTTTCAAAATCTCTAGGTCATGAAAGTAGTTCCCGAGCCTGACCAACCCCTCAGGAAGGAAATAAACACTTCTTTAATCTTTCCTAAAGTCAGTAAAGCAGATACAAGGGCACCACACAAATGATCCCCACACACTACTCCTTAACAAGTTACTTGTGAATTATTAATGATTGGTCAGCAACAAAATCTTCAAGACAAAGACAGAACATGAGATACGAAGGCTCTCTACTCAGAAAACTCATTACACTTTGCAAAGATCATATTTAAATACTTTTTTAAATATTCAGCTCCAAATAAATAAATAAATAAATAAATAAATAAATAAATAAATAAATATTCAGCTCCTACTTAACAGTCACGGATAGCCTTTCCATCATGGCAAATGTAAATGCATTAAATTATAGCCTCTTTTTTTTTCTATTATGGTTTATGCAATCAACCAGAGCAGAGGTAATGTGGAAATACTGGAATTGCAGTGATTGAGAGACTAACAATTAGCACTGATAACATTTATAGTGCATGATATCTTTATAAACTCCAAAAGAACTGTATTTCACGAGAGTACATCTACATATCAAGTTTACACCTTTCGTGGTAAAATCGGTATGGTCACCCTCTACAGAGGTTTCCTTTAACACGCAAGGTAGCTATGGGGTAACTTAATACATCAGACTTGTGGAAATGCTAGTAATTATTTCATTCATTTATTTACTCATTAATTACAGAAGTATTTATTGAGCACCTACAATGTGCCAATTGTGTGAGAAATGGATGTGATTAACACAGAGAAGATCTCCTCCTTCTCATAGTTTATAATCTAGCATTAAGCATAGCTTTGACGCCAACCGTGAATTTCACAAATTCTTATAAACGGAAGAACTAGCACTTTATCGTGTATGATAGCAATTCAATCTGCACACAGATACCATTAATTTGTATTTTACTAACATCCATAAAAAAAGCAATTATCTTGCTTCCTAACTCTCATTACATTTTAGGCAGACAATGAGAAATTCCCACCATTGTTCAAAAATATAAAACCAATAGCAGTACCTGCTACCACTCATTAAACACTTCCTTCCTGCCAAGCAATGTTTGACTTATTTTAATACATTTAACCCTGACAATCATAGGAGGTAGGTACTATTTTTATCCCCATTTTTAGATGAGAAAACTATGACCCAGAGCGGATTCAGTAATTGCTAAGATCACTCTTCTGGTTTGAAGCAGAGATGGGACTGGAATACAGGGTCTAAGAGTCAGAAGTCATGGTTTTGAACACGGTAAGGCACAAATTCTCCAGTGGAGGACGCTCTCTTGGCATACCATTATCTTCCTATTTTAGCAATCCTTGAAAGATGCATCGGGGGACTATATAAAAGTATAGTGATAATTATTGTATCCAGTTTTCTGTGAAATGGGAAGTGTTTTGAGTCCCATACACAAAAGCCAAGTGGAGTAAAGTTATTGCTTAATGTTACATGGTGACCTTTGCCCTGATAGCAAAATCAGTTTTTAATAAAAATAACTGGTATAGGAGAAGAACGAGGGATAAATTTTAGGCCAGACTTTCCTGTCAAAACTGTCATTTGGTGAGAAAAACAGCCATTGCCATCATACTCGTCAATGGCAATTACTGTACATTAAGACAGAACTAAGATAAATAAAATGGTTTGGAATGTCTCCGTTCCAAGAAAACTTATTAAGAGAAAGAGAACGTGGCTATTAAAGCTTCTGTCTGCAGACCCAGGTTCTATGAATCATTGATGTTTGTGTGAGGCTACATAGAAGCATTTTGAACTTATTTGGAAAAACTAGGTAAGAAATTTGGCACCACAACCTAACTTTCTGACCCTGAAAAAACCAGTCACTTAATTGTCATGAGCCTCGGTTTATCTGTAAATTGGGATACTCTCTATGCAACTAACTACATGGAAGGATTATTGAAAAAGTAAAAAGATGACGGATATGAAAATGCTTTATACACTCTACATAGACTCAGTTTAATTCAGTGCACAAACATTTGTTGAGTACTTTCAATGGGACAGGGCTTGTGGTGAGTCCTGAGGTAACAAGATCAATTGGATCTACTCCAAAACTTTAAAGTTATTATTATCATTATCACTAGTATGTTAGTTTTAACTTATGTTTATGGCACAATAGAGTTGCATTTTGTGTGTAATATATACAATTTATAGTACATTTGGACCCCTTGTTTCATAAATATTTATTGTTAGTGTATGTTCATTTTCTAGGACATAAGGCATAATTTTACACTTTTAAATTATTGTTGTGGCTTTGTGTTTTTATGACATACTAATCACCATTTCTGTGATTTATTTGTTGACAAATCCTTGGTTGAAAATATAAGTGTCAATTATAATACTGTTTCCATAAGAAGCATATTCCACTTTATAACATGTGTTTTAGGAATATATTATACTCTAACTTGGAGGCTATATTTTAAGTTCATTTTTCAAATCAACATAGTAAGAGCCTTAAAAAATGGATATTTTCTCAAATAAATCAAAGTATGATATCTAAAGCAAATATGGAAAAGCACTAAATATTCTTAATTCTACAGGTCTTGGCTCTGAGGTTTATTTATGATGGACAAATATGCATTTTCCCCTTTTCTCCAAGTCAGAAATTCTCCATTACTTATTCACTTGTTTATCATTATCATTATCATAATAAGCTTTTATTACATAGTCACTATTCTCTGTGCCATGAGGATAAGAACAACAAAAAAAATACCAAAGGAATGAACGATATGGCCCCCACCCTTGAAGATCTCCCAGACATAAACATTCCCTGGGTCAGGATGCAGTATCAAGCATAACACATCTGAAAAACAGAAAAAGCCTCCTCTCTGGCAGAGCCACCATATCCATCCTGGAATGCCAACCCCCAGACAACCATTTAAGTAGAAAAATAAAACTTCTAATGGGCTTGAGTCACTTTCTGGAAAGTTCCTGTTATTCATAGCTGGATGTAATTCCCAACACATAAAGGTCGCTGACTCACATGGAGCCCAAAAAAGAAAGTTTTTTTTCCCCATCTGGGAAGAAGCAGAGATAGAAAGGGGCTCAGGTGAAAGGCTGATAAGAAGGTGGGGAACACCACACAGAGCACTGGAGACTTTGCAGGGAAACGTATAAGGAGGCTTAAGATCTGCTTTCAAGCACAGATGGAGAAAAACATCTCAGGCAAAGTAACGACAGAAGCAAAGGTGTAGAATTTATGAGAGAACAAGGCATATTCAGGAGCAGAGCGTGTCTCTGGTGTGACTGGGATGAAGGCGGGTGGGAGGGTACTAGGGTGCACAAGACGCAGCAGGTTTACGAATCACCACAAATGCCATGCCAAGGGCTTGGGACTCCACCCCCCAGCCACAGACAGACCTCAAGTGGTTCAGTGCAGTTCAATAAACCACCTATGCCCCTCTGACTGGCACTGACAGCCTCGTTCGGATGTTTCTCCAGGATTAGAGAGAACCAAACACTGTGGGAAAGTGAAAGCTTGGGACTGTGGCTCCTGGAAAAGCTTATTAAGGAATGGCACAAATACCATCACACAAACAAACCACAGAGTGGCACCGGCCATTAGCCAGCCTTTCCAGAGGCTGCCCATGATGCTGCACTTCAGTGTCTCTAGATAAGCCATTTGTTCCTTTTCCCAATGTGATATAAATCAAATTCACGTGGTCATTCCCTAGGGAGCAATTTATGCACACAAGTCTCTGCTCCATCAGGAGGCCAGCATTATTGTCTATGGAAAGTGGAGTCCTTGAATTTTTTGTTATTTTATGTTGCTTTCCCCATATTTGACTTCTGTTTTGTGATTTCTGTCAATCTCCTTCAAATAAAAGGAAATTTAGCAAACATTTTCAAGTACCTGCTGTGTGCCTAGCACTGCAGCTAGAAACGCAGAAAATTTCTACTTTATGGTGTTAAAAGTGGATACAATGTTTAGGTTAGTACAGTGTAGTTGGGGATGAGGCATGGTAGACAGGGTTGCCAAATTTAGCAAACCAAAGCTCTGGATGCCCAGCTAGCTTTGAATTTCAGATAAACCATGTATTGTTTTTATTATAAATATTTTATATGTTTTATTACAAGTACTAAAGTTTTTATTTTAAGTCCCAAAGGGATGTCATAATAGTTACTTCTACTATCGAGTGCTTATTCAGTGAGAATATCCAGGAACAACTAAACTGACGGCTTACATGCTGCACCCATTTTGATTTGGGGTGTGCTCGTACCACAACTGTCAAACATTCTAGTATCATACACTGTTTATCCTTTGCACACATTGTCTAGTTCACCACAGGGGCACCCTCAAAGGAAAACAGGGGTACTTAGCATTATACCTTTTAAGGATGCCAAAAAGCTCATGATACCCAAATTACAAACTGAATTGGCCCTTCCCATGCTTCCCTATTTCGTATTTAGATGAAACCAGTGAATCCTCTGGACACGGCCTATGGCCAGGTGGGGAACCAGAACTACTGTGACTTACAAGGACTGTGGCAAACGTGGATGGGACAAGGCTACATCAGGCCAGGAAGACAAATGGGCTGCAGACCAGATGGGTAACAGTGGGGTACAGTCCAGATAAGTAGTCCATGAGCAGAAAGACAGGCAGGCAAGAGAGGGAGGGAGGGCAAAACCAGGCAGGGAACACAGGCAGGGGCTGCTCAGGTCCAAAGCAAAGAGCTGGGACTGTCAGCTGGTGGAGGCCCAGGTCTAAGACTGAGCGTGAGGAGCACAGTCCAGTTCCTGGAAAGGATCAAAGAGGCAAGAGGGAGGTTTCGGGTTTGGAGGGTCCTGGCTTCCCATGCACATGAAAGAAGTTTTAGACAGAAACCAAAGTGTTTTTGCTTGTTCTTTTTATAGGTATGATATAAAATGGGTATTTGTATGGAATCAAAGATTTTTTTAATTGGAATTCAATTATTCAATTATCAAATAGTGGTTGAGTATATCTATGTGTCAGGCCATGTCCAGCGACAGACTGTGGGGATATAATCATCATTATCATCATCTACTAATAACAGCCAATATTTCTGAATGCTTACAAAATGCCTAGTTATCTTCAATGTTCTCTGCATATATGAATTTATTTTATTCTCACAGCAATCCTATGAGGCAATTTCTATCATTACCCCCAATTTACCTATGAAGAGACTGAGGCCAAGAGAGGCACACTGTGACTTGTTCGTGGTTACACATGATTTGGAATTAGCAAATTAGAATTTAAAGCCAGAAAATCAGGCTGCAGAACTCATGTTCCAATCCACTGTACCGTGTACCTCTTAAGCCATCACCAGTCTCTACCACTGGCCTCTGAGCTCCCAGAATAGAGATGACAGAGACACTAACATCACACAGGCTATCAGACAGCAAACATAAAAAGTTTTGGTAATCCAGAAGAGGAAAGCCAATTGAGGTCTATGGATGTTTCTCACAAGAGACATTTTTAGCTGCATCTGAAATGGTGAGTGGAGTTTCACCCTTCAGATAGGAGCTTTCTGGGCAGAAGGAATGGAATAACGAAGACCCCCTGGAAGGGATGTTTGGGGAGGCACGTAATTCCAAGGGGCTGGGACACTGGGCACACTGAGGAAAGTGGCAGGTATCAAGGATGGGCAGGTAGAGTTAGGTTCACTTCTGTGTGCCCCTATAAAGTGGTGACCCCACAAGAAAAACTCTAGGAAACCATCCTGGGTCGTGACAGGGAAGTGACACCATAAAATCCAGGAACAGTGTAGAAATGGATCGATTGATGGGAAAGAGAGACTGGTTCTGGGTGACACTGGAGTGAGCCCCACATGTAAATGAAGTACTAAAACACATTCAGTCCCAAGAAAGGCAGCCCAAGCCAGCACCAGCTCTGAGGAGCAGGAATACAGAGAGAGGCTGGAAATCAGGCTGGGTTGATATATAATAATGATACCAATAAAAAACCCATTCATTTAGCTTTTACCAAGTGTCAGGTAGTACTCTAAGCATTTTACACTTATGAATTCTTTAAATCTGCACAATATCCCCATTTGGGAAATGAGGAAACAGAGAAGTAATTTGCCCAGCGTCATACAGGTAATTGATTGGGGAACTTACCTTTAAACCCAGGCAGCACGACACCACAGTCCGTGTTCTTAGTACACGTCACTGCCGACAGCCTGCGTTGCCTCTAGAATATACAATGGAAAAATAGTAATATATATATAAGTCTTATATATATATATAGACTCACTAATTACAACTGTAAAACTTTCAGGACCCCCCAGAAAGGTCATTGTGCTTCCAGCATGATATGATAAAGGAATTGAGTTAAATCAGCAGCTGGAGCATTGAGATATGAAGAAAGAAATAACAATTCTTCCTCTTGATCCCCTTGATGGAAATGAGGCAACCTTTTAACTGTGGCTTCTCAATTAGGATGCAGAAGTTGACCATAGAGACGTATCTCAGAACTAATAAAGGATGGGGTTCAATTTTATCCCCACTATTGGGAAACTGTAGGCTAGATTTTTATTCTGGCTTTTGATTTGGGCCTTTGTTTTCTCTTCTGTAAAATGTGAGCAATAATAACCACCTCATAAAGTAGATGAAAGGATTAAAGAGGTCACATGTGGAGAGTACAGACCCTATAGTGAGTTCTCAGTAAACACTATGGGTGATCATAATGATGGTAAAGATGTGATGAGTTCCTGTCTCGGGAAACAAATGGGCCATTTCAAGAGACAACGAGTTGTCCTTTCCAAGTCTTGGATTTGAGATTCATTCCAAGATATGGCCAAAGTCAGGCAGGGGAATTTTTGTGATGCTATCCCACACACCTGATGTATGATGATATTTACTCAGGTTCTGTGCAACAACAGTTGAAAGAGCAGCCAGGAAAAAAAATTGCTGGAGCTCCATACAACAACGTGGAAACTTCAAGGACCAAAGAGAAAAATTACTGTGAAGAATCCCAACAATGAACTGCTAACTGACCTCCCTAGAATCTAAGAATCTAAGTTCCCAAAGCCTCCACTCGTTCCTTATCAAATATTAGCAGGTATGTCCCCTTGGGAAGGGTTCTTCCATAGGAGCAGATCTCTGATACTATCACACTGCACGTTTAGAAAACCAGGACTAGTGTTATAAGTATTGCTTTATCCACATTAGGAATGAATCCATTTTGGCATCCTAAAACATGGCGCTGTTTGTATTTATTGGAGCTGAGCTAGAACTCCAAGTTAGATCAGGTGAATGAAGCCTTAAGTAAACTTACAAAATTCATATGCATAGATATTTTCTTTTAATTTTTTGTTCAGTTTTGGCTTTTTGCTTTTTGTCCTTTGCATTTAAAATATAATAAATATAATCACTTGTAGTGACATCCTGAAGATCCACAAAGGCTTATAACTAAAGCCCTTGAAATAATTATCACTGACCTAAAGGAAAAGTTTTTAAAAAATTGGTTGAAAGCAATTATGCAATGCAGATAAATGCCTCCTGCCACTTTACAACACTTGAAGTCCACCCCAGAGCCTGAGGGAAAGGCTGAAATGTTCCAAAGTAGAGATACTGGAAATCCCTTCTACTTGCAAAAGATGCAAAATGGGATGAAGAGACCAGGATTTGAGTCCTAGGTGTTGTGTGTGTGTGTGTGTGTTTTTAAGATTTTATTTGTTTGTTTGTTTGTTTGTTTGACAGAGAGAGAGAGGGAGAGAGAGGAAGAGAAAAAGAGAAGTCACAAGTAGGCAGAGAGGCAGGCAGAGAGAGAGAGAGAGAGGAGGAAGCAGGCTCCCTGCTGAGCAGAGAGCCCGATGTGGGGCTTGATCCCAGGACCCTAAGATCATGACCTGAGCCAAAGGCAGAGGCTTTAACCCACTGAGCCACCCAGGTGCCCCACGTCCTAGTTTTGGTATTGATTTATTTTATGACCTGGGTAAGTCACTTACCACTCTGGGCCTGACTTTCTTCAGTTAGAAAATGGAGAAGCTGTACCGCATGGGTTTCTCAGGGCTTGCAGGCATAGTGAATACAGAAAGAGACATGCACTCTACTTACATCAAGAGGTCACGTCTTGAGTAGTGGTCAAGAACAGGGACTGTGGCACTATATCGCCGAGTTCCCATCCCAGCACTGCAGTGGGACCTCAGGCTACTCGCTTAGCCTTTGGGGGTCTCAGTCTCCCCCCACCTTTGTAAAACTGGGACAGTGATGATAATGCCCTCCTCATAGGGTTGTTGGGAAAACTGAATGAATTAACACTTTAGAACAGAACAGTTTTTAACACCATGGATAGCTATGCTCATCTTAAAATCTCTATATGAGAATTCCCTAATGCCAGCCACTGGGTTCCATTACTTAAATTTTATCATCCAAACCACACAGCCCTCCTATAAAACTGATACTCTTATCCTTTAGGGTTCAGTACCCTGCCAAGAGCTATACGACTGGTAAGGGCCAATGTGGTATTTGAACCACACAATAAAGAAACCCCTTCAACACATTCCACACTCAGAGCTCTGTCATCCTTGTCATCCTGTTCAGCCTCATCGTCTGCCTCTCCCCCTTGCCTGTGATGCTTCAGGTCCCTTCACATTGTTTAAACTTCTCAAACATGCTCAGGTAGTCTCACCACAAGGCCTGCATATTCTGTTGTTGCCTTGTCTGTTCTTACTCCTTGCTCTATGGGTATCTGGATCCTTCCAGCTCTTCAGACCCTGGCTTAAAAGATCTTATAAAGATCTTTCCTGGACACATTACGTTTGTGGCTTCCCTATCAGCCTTCGAAATCCTACATACTCTTAATTTTCAGTCACCAAAGCCTATCCATTATTTGTAGCGCATGTATTATCTGAAATTATATATTCACTTGTTTGTTTATATGGATACTGTCTCCCTCCTTTTATAAATTATACTTTGTTAGGGCAGGGACAGTAACTGTTTTCTTGCAGTTCCCATAACATTTCTGGGGAAAACTGACTAAGCAATTCTCAGATTTAAAGAAAATAATAAACATAAAATAGTGACAATGATTATTTATTTTATAAGATGAAATAAAAAGGGAACTTACCTTGCTTGCCACATATTAAGAAATATTGCAAAGCCGTAATCATTAAAGTTTTTAAATGGAATAAGTCCGAAATAGTTGCTAGAAAATGTAGTATTAAAAATGATAAAACAGGGGCACCTGGGTGGCTCAGCGGGTTAAAGCCTCTGCCTTCAGCTCAGATCATGATCTCAGGGTCCTGGGATAGTGCCCCACATCAGGCTCTCTCCTCAGCAGGGAGCCTCCTTCCCCCTCTCTCTCTGCCTGCCTCTCTGCCTACTTGTGATCTCTTTACTACTACTTTGTGATCCTACTTTGTGATCCTACTTTGTGATCCTACTTTGTGATCTCTAAAACAAGTATCACATTCAACAGGTAAATGGATACTCAGCAATACTATTAAAGGATTTTTCATCATAAGTGAAGAAATTTCAGTGTTTTACTACATACCATAAAATATAACAAAGTTCAGATTAATTTATCCACCAAATGCTAAATAAATCAATCAATCTAGTGGGTAATACTTCAAAGATCTTAAAGATCTTATAATACAGAAAAACTTTCTAAACAAATATAGTGAATGAAAAAGACATCTCTACATCAAACACAACCCTGTAAAACTTTAAATAAAAATTACTTACCAAGAATACTAATTATAGAGGGGGGGCAAGATGGCGGAGAAGTAAGAGATCCTGCAGCAACCGGTCCCCAAAAGTGAGCTGGAAATCTACCAGAACACGCTGAACACCCATGAAATCACCCTGAGGAGAAAGATTTCTAACCCCGGGATCTCTCCGAGAGCAGAAGACAGCAGTGGAGAGGTAAAAGCAAAGTGGGATCACTCGAGCTGATATC
>CM052800.1:11632561-11780707 GCA_028533885.1 Nasua narica | reverse complement strand
AAAAAATCACTCAAATCCCAAAACAAAAGTAGGCAAAGGAAATCAGCAAATAATGCACATAGGCCAAATAACAATATGGGCATATGAAGAAAATTATTAACCTCCCTAATAATTAAGCATATGTGAATATAATGGCTGATATATTTTTTAAATTTTATTTATTTATTTAGACAGAGAGAGAGATCACAAGTAGGCAGAGAGGCAGGCAGAGAGAGAGGGGGAAGCAGGCTCCCCGCTGAGCAGAGAGCCTGATGTGGGGCTCGATCCCAGGACCCTGAGATCATGACCTGAGCCGAAGGCAGAGGCTTTAACCCACTGAGCCACCCAGGCACCCAAATGGCTAATATGTTTTAAGTAAGTATTAAAGTAGAAAAGAGTTTTTTCAAAGATAATCCGAATGTTGGCAAAGATGCATTACAGGCATCCATAATGATAAGGAAAGATAAATTGACATACCACATCTATTTTGAAATGGAATTCCTAAATTCTCCTAAAAATTGCCTATAATTCAGGCTATGTCTATCAAAACACCATGCAGTGCAGACCAATCACTGCACCACATAACACTGCACCACATAACATGAAAATTCTAGACCCGGACACCTCATGTCTGCCTGTTCCTTAGCACCCACTGTACTCCACTATCTTCACCCACTGTTTTTCTTTTTCATCCTCAGATTCTTATTTTTCCTTGAGACATAGCAACAGATTTGCCTTCCTTAACTGTAACCATCAGAACTGTCTTGACGTGGCTTTATCCCTGCCTTCTGAAGCCTTTCCTTGCTTTTGCCCTTGGTGGCCACTTGGGCTGGCTCATCAACCTGCCACAGATTTATAAGGAAAGTACACTTGCTAGGTGGCCCTATACCTCTTGTGTTGGTTAACTCTGTCAACTTGGTTGGGCTAAGGGATACCCAGGATAGCTGGTAAAATATTATTTCTGAGTGTGTCTGTGAGGGTGTTTCTACAATAGATTAGAATTGGGTTCAGTAGACTGAATAAAGAAGATCCATCCTCCCCAAGGTGGGAGGGATCATCCAATCACTGAGGGCGCGAATGGAACAAAAAGGCAGAGAAACAGAGAATCTGCTCTCTGCTTGAGCTTGGACATCCATCCTCTCCCGCCCCCTAACATCAGCATTCTCGGTTCTCAGGCTTTTGGACTTGGACTGGGACTTACACTATCAGCTCCCCTGGTTCACAAGCCTTTCAGTTTGGACAAGAACCACATCATGGACTTTCCTGGGCCTCCAGCTTGCAGATGGCAGACGATGGAGCTTCTGAGTCTATGTAATCAGGTGAGTCAGCTCCCCATAATGTCTCTTTCTATATATTCATATCTACACCTGCATTTGTATCCACATCTACATATATATTCCAATTTGTTCTGTTTCTCTGAAAAACCCTGACAATTACACCCCTTATCAGAGAATGGAACATCTACATACTTAAAGGGCATTTCTTTAAAGCTCTGAAGTCCAGGGGCGCCTGGGTGGTTCAGTGGGTTAAAGCCTCTGCCTTCGGCTCAGGTCATGATCTCAGGGTCCTGGGATCGAGCCCCACATCGGGCTTTCTGCTCAGCAGGGAGCCTGCTTCCCCCTCTCTCTCTGCCTGCCTCTCTGCCTACTTGTGATCTCTCTGTCAAATAAATAAATCTTAAAAAAAAAAAAGCTCTGAAGTCCAGAAGCCTAAGAATTTGGATACCATAAGTGGCAATATCACCTCAACTCTAATGAGAAGCAAACGATCCCATTCTCAGCCAAGAAGTATCTGTCAGGGCTTATGTTCAGCACTCACAGCATTATCTAGGTGTTTGTTTGATGTTTGGTGACTAGGTTCCAACTCTGCCACTGAACAATATGAACAAATGGTAAAACTTTCTGAGCTTTATATTTCTCATCAGTAAAATAAAAAGCTCAGATAAAAGCAGAGAATGTGAAGGTCTCTGGTAGAGAAAAAGATCATAGGTTGGAGTCAAACACAACTGAATTTGACTGTTAACTTTGTCCCTTACTCCCTATGTGACACTGAGCAATTTTATATAGCTTCTCTGCTCTAGAATGTACTCCAAACATATACCATACAAATATCAAACATACACCATGCCATAAGCCATGAACGGCAGATAACAATAAATCCCAGAACCTTGGAACAATAAGGGGCTTAATCCTGGGGGGTAAAATATATTGAATTCGGCACTGTAATTGTGTCTATACAAGTATGCACTCCTCTGGTATAAAGGCAGTGATACCATAGACAATAACCCCCGAAACTAAAAAGTCATATACTAAACTTTGATAAACTAGAAAAACTCTTACTTTAAAATTATAGTGATCTGGGTTCTTTCCAGATGTTATCACTAACCAGACTTGTGTGTTTTCACTATTTCTAGACATGAGTTTTCTCTTCTGTAGAGTGACTGATGAATTAGTCTATACACTTTTCAATTTTTAAGTGACAAAAATACAACTTGAACTAGTTTAAGCATTAGAGAGAATTAATTGATCAGAAAAGACCAGGTTTAGTGTTAGTTTAGGTGTGATAAGGATAAAGGACTCAAATGATGTTAACTGGGGCTTCATTTTTTTCAGGTACACTCTCTCCTTGTATGAGTATGATGGAGGCTCACTGTCCAGGACTCACTGAAAAAGCCCATTTCCCCACAGTGCTGGAGAAAAGAGAAAGATCTGAGAGAGAATTCTGATTGTTCTTAAATCATCCTATTGCTGAACCAATAACCTTGACTAGAGCATGGGGTGGTTAGTTGTCTGGATCTGAGTCATGTGCTCAACACTATGGGTGGTAAAGAGGGTAGAAGAGACCACCCACCATCAACAGAGCCATGTGGAATTGGGTCCCCGGCAAAATTGGCAGGTTCTTTATTTGAAGGAAGAATCTATCTGGGGCTGGCAAGAAGGGTGGTAGCTTATATGTTCTCAAGGTCCTTCACAGCTTGTTTTTTTTACTATTTCCTATTATTCTAGGCCTCATTAAAAAGCAGTATCTGGGAAGCTAGGTAAAATCTGAAGCAAGGATCATTTAATGCAACAGAAGAACAGAAATAGGATGTTTTAGGACAAATGTGAATTTTGCACCAACAGATGCTTTGAACGAAGCATGTTGCTTTGTGCCGAGCATTCTACTAGGCTCTCAAAGGAAGATAGATGGTGCTTACGCTGGAGATGGGTGAAATAAGGCAAATACGCATAAACCACATGAAACATTCAGTAAGGCCAGTGAACATGTTTGAAGTCAAAAACCTTACCACTTAGGTGCATAACCTCATCTAAGTCCCCGAGACCCTCTGTCTTGGACCTGAAAAATGGGTGCATGAACATCAATACCTTCTCCAAAGAATAGCAAAGACCAAATGAGGTAAATGTAAAAGCATTTCAAAAATATAGTGTGGCATAGACATAATTATTTTTATAGAACAGGTTTTAAACAGGTGTTAGATTTTGTGGCACCATTTATAAACACTACAGAAATTCAGATGCAACAGAGAGCAGTAGGTCTGGTGATAAGGGGGTGGGACTGGCACGCGGACTGAAAGGACAGACGTGGTTTGGACCCAGAGAGGAGAGACAAGTCTGTTGTGACAGATGAAGTCTTGGGATTTGACTGTGGACTTTGAGGGAACTACAGCTTCCTAGTTTTCTACCTTGTGCTAGTTCACAGGCAGGTTTACAGTTTTCCTTTTACCGTTCACTGTTTCTATTTTGCTTTGAAAGCATGGACAAATTCCACAAGCCTCGGTTGATGAAGAAAGCACGGTATTGGAAAATGTGTGCCAGAGAGAAAAGCTCTCCAATGCTTATAGAAAAGAACGGATTTGCCAAATACTCTGAAAACAATTTGGAGTCTGGTATCAATGAGGTCCTGGCAAAAGTCTGACAAGAACCAAATACTGAACCTCATTCTTGGCATTTCAAGTGACGAGTGTTACATAAAGAAATTGGAACTGTTGGGCAGTGGACCCTACATTAGCTTTTTTCAGAAATGAAGTATTAAGCAGTTTTTCTTTTCTCTAGGCTCTGATATCATTCCTACCATTCTACTCTACTGTTCAACGATGATTTATTGTGCTCTCCTCTATGCCAGGAACTTGCTAGGTTCAAGGAAGACAAAGATGACAAATGACTGTGCCTGACTTCAAGGTTCCCCTGTGTAGTGATTTTGGCTGGAATGACAATTCAAAGAAGGTGACACAAAAGAAGGTAAATTTTCAGATAGCCCATGAAGAGGCACATATAAGAGACACTGTTCAATTCCAGTATAAAATAGAGCAGGATTTGATTAGAACAAACCAAGATTAACTCTCAAATCTGAATCAATGAAATTATTTTTAGTGAATGGAGACTCCAAGGGGATTAAGAGGCATATTTTTTTATATTTATTAGTTAATTTTCACCCATTTTAGAGATGAGGATCCACAGAGCAACAAGGATTTGTGTACAGAAACACAATTAAAAAAAAAAAAAAAAGAAACACAATTAAGAGGTGAGTTTTCTAATTATAAATGTTGTATCCTTTCCCTATACTTCCCTGTGCTGTTCCATGTTGTTTAAATATGTTTGCTTTGTCCTATCTTATCATTTTGAATTTGTGAGGCAACACTGTGAATTAATTGATCAAGGAATAATTGAACAGATATTATTAACAAGGTACTATTCCAGACACTGGAGATACCAAGATGAAAACAACATGGTTCTTGTCGTCACTTGTGGGTAACAGGTAAACAGGTTCCTATGGTATCTAAGAGCCTAGACTCTAGAAGGATAACAGACTAAAGAAGTATTCAGGAAGTAAGGATTATAAGACTTGCTAATTGACTGGAGCTTTAATCAATTTTCTCTATTTTTCAGATTTTTATTTCATCGATTTCCATACTTGTTTTTATTATTTTCCTCCATATAGTGATTTTGAGTTTACTTTGCTCTTTTTTCACTTAACATAACTGATTATAAATCTTTCTTATTTCTAATATGAGAATTTAAAAACTCAAAATTGAGAAAAAGACTTGAATAGACATTTCTCCAAAGAAGACATGCAACTGGCCAGTATACACATGAAATGATGCTTAACGTCACAACTAATCACAGAAATGCAAATCAAAACCCCAACAGGATGCCACTTCATACCCATTAGAGTGGCTATTATCAAAAAGATAAGATGACAAGGATGTTAACAGGAATGTGGAGAAAATGGGACCTTTGTGCATTGTTAGTGGAAATGTAAAATGGTGTGGTCACTATGGAAAACAGTATGGTAGTTTCTTAACAAAATTAAACATTGAACCATAGTATGATCCAAAAATTCCACTTCTGGGTATGTATTGAAATCAGAAACTCAAACACATATTTGAAAATAAGTGTTCCTAACATTATTAGTCACAATAGCCCTAAAGTGGAAATAACCCAAGTGTCTACTGATAGATCAATAGATAAACAAAATGTAGGTTATACATGCAATGGAATATTATTTATCCTTAAAAAAGAATGGAATTCTGCCATAATATGGATGAACCTTAAAGATATTATGCTAAATAAAAAAGCCAAACACAGTAGGACAAAATCATATAATTCCAACTTATATGAGGTACCTAGAATAAGAAGTTAAATTGTTAGAGACAGGTGTGCCTGGATGGCTGAGTCAGTCAAGCACCTGCCTTCAGCTCAGGTTGTGATCTCCATGGAATCAAGCCCCATGTCGGGCTCCCAGCTCAGTGGGGAGTCTGCTTCTCTCTCTGCCTCTGCCTCTCCTCCTGCTCATGCTCTCTCTCTCAAATGAATTTAAAAAAAAAAAATTCTTAGAAACAAAGTAAAACAACACTTACCAGGGGTTAGGAGGAGGAGGGATGAAGAATTATTTAATGAGCACAGAGTTCTAGTATGAGACGATGAAGAAGAAAAAGAAGAAGAACAAGAAGAAGAACAAGAACAAGAACAAGAACAAGAACAAGAACAAGAAGAAGAAGAAGAAGAAGAAGAAGAAGAGTTTTTTGTTTTTCATTTTTGTTTTTGTGGGGTTTTGGGGTTTGATTTTTTGTGTGTTTTTTTGTTTGTTTGTTTTTTGAAAACTGAATAATATTTTGGCTGCATGTTATGGACTGAAAGTTTGTGTCCTCCCATATTCTTGTTTTGCACCCCTAACCCTTAACATGATGATATTTGGAGATAAGACTTTTGGAAGATGATTAGAGTTGGATGAAGTCATGAGGGTAGGGCCCTCATGATAGGATTAGTGGGTTTGTAACAACAGGAAGAGAAAAAGAGATCTCTTACTTTTTTCCTTCTGTGCAGGTACTACAGAAAGGCCATGTGAGGATACAGCAAGAAGTGGCATTCTAGAAGACAAGAAGAAAGTTCTCACCAGGAACCAAACCAGCTGGCTGATCCTGATCTTGAATTTCCCAACTCCTAAAACTATGAGAAATAAGTCTCCATTGTGTAAGTCACCCAGTCTGTATTATTTTGTTACAGCAGCTGAGCAGGACCAAGACCCTCCATCCTATAATTTTTGTTTTTATTTTATTTCAGTTAAATGTTTTTAATTTCTCCTGTGATTTCTTCTTTGACCCACGGGTTATTTAGAAGCATTGTGTTTAATTTCCAGATGTGTGGGAATTTTCCAGATGCTTTTCTGTTGCTAATTACCAAGTCAAGTCCACCATGGGTCAGAAAGACACATGTTTTTTCATACAAGACATAGTCTATATTGGTAAATAAGAGAATGTGTATTCTTCAGCTGATGGGTGGTAAGTTCTATAAATGCTAATTAGGTTGAGCTGGTTGATAGCTGCTTCTATATCCCTACTGATTTTTCTGACTACTATTATATCAGTTAGTGAGAGAGTAGTATTAAAATTTCCAACTACATTTGTGAATTTCTATATTTCTCCTTTTAGTTCTGCTCATTTTGGCTTCATGTCTTTTGAATATATGCTATGAGACTCATACCCATTTATACTGGCTATGTCCTTTATAATAAATCCATCTTTTTGCCATTATAAAATGTCACTCTTTATCTCTGGCAATAGTCAGGGTCCAGAAATTTACTGTGTCTGGTCTTAATATAGTCCATCCAAGTTTCCTATGATTAGTGGCATCACAGAATATCTTATTCTATCCTTTAACTATTTTTTTAAATAGACTTTATTTTTTACAATAGTTTTAGATTTACAGAAAAATTTAGATTCTGGGACTTCAGTCACAGAATATGTGTGTTAGCTTGATTTTATTCGCAAATTACTTAAGCTTCCCTTTTGTTTTTGTTTATTTTTTCCTCCCTCTGTTCATTCTGAACAGCTTTTGTTGTGATGTTTCAAGTTCGCTCATCTCTCCTTCTGAAGGGTCTAACACATTTTAAGAATATTCAGTGAAAATTTATTTCAGATATCTTATTTTCCAGTCTAGAGTCTCCATGAGTTTTTGACACATTTTTTCCCATGCCTTTCATCTTTAGGTTCATGTTTCTTTAAAAGCTTGAGCATATTTATAAAAGCTCTTTTACAATTTCTGTCTGCTAATTGTTTCATCTCCATTACTTATGGACCTGTTTCTGTTGTCTTATTTTTTTCTCCTGGGTATGGGTCCCAATTCCTTACTTCTTCACATGTCTCATGCTTTCTGACTGTGTGCCAGATATTATGAATTTTACACGGCTGAGTGCTAAATTTTAGAATAGTCTATGAGAGAGTTTTAGACTCGTACACCAAGCAATTGTTTTATTTGGTCAACAGTTTGCTCCTTTTGAGCACTATTTTCAAGCTATCTCAGGGGTAATCTACAGCAGACTTACCTACTGGTAAAATGTAGCACTGCTACTATGACTGGACCCTTCTAGGATTTGTAATAATTATCCCATATATTTAACAAGTTCTCTCCATTCTCGGTGTGAAAGTCAAATGATTTCCAGTCCTGTGGGAGTCTGGAAATTATTCAGCTCACAGCTCTCAGGAAATTTTTCTTCCCCTAGAAGTTGCTTTATGTCCATACTTGTGGAATTTCAGCCAGTACATTCACAGACTGGTATTCAATCAAAGACTCAAGAGGACTCTGCAGATTTTTGAAACGCTTTCTTTACTAAGTTTACTCCTCTCTAAAATTCCACCCTGAAAACTATGCACCTAGACCTCCTCAAACTCCAGGCACCTGTCTCCTTAACTCAACAAAACCACTGCGCGCTGTTTGGGTTCTCCCTGTCCTCACTACATATTAAAAATTCCCTTTAGGAAAAAAAAAAAAAGAAAAAAATTCCCTTTAGGCAGAAAGTTGGGGCACAGCAAAGTTCATCTTGTCTGTGTTTCTTCTCTCGGGGATCCCGGTCCTATGCTGCCTGTTGTCCAATGTCTAAAAACAGTTATGCTATATAAAAAGATATACATATATATAGTTATAGTTATGCTGTATAAAAATATAAGCAGTTTTTCTAGTCAAAGTTTGGACCATTACTCTCATGGCTGGAGAGAGAGAGAGAGGACAGAATTCCCTCTGAAAATGGTCTGTCATTAAAGCACCAGAAATCACATGACCAGAAGCCAAGCACACTTTGGTCCACAAACATGGCCGTACACCCTAGCACACGCCAGCTCTACAGTGAAGCCCATACAGATCAGTCTCCTCTTCCTACACTCCTTCAGTGTCATGATTTTACAAAAGGTCCTTCTTACTGGCACCAACTAAGGAAAAGGAGAGAAGAGGAAGAGGGAAAACCCTAAAATGACAGAGATAGGTCCCAAGTGACTGAGAAAATGTAGGCTACATGGAAAGTATCAGTTTCTGCCACTGAATAAAAGAAATTAGGTTCAGTGTAGAAACAGAAATTACTCCTCCTCCTCCAGCAGCTTCATTAGGATGTCAGTGCAGCATGGCTAAGAATTACCCACTTTCCTATTATCCACTGTTCGCTGATTGCTTTAGGTGTGCTCACCTTGCACCTTCAAGTACACTAGAAGTTTCTCAAAGACAGTATTTTTTGTATTCTTTTTAACATCCCACCACATGGAGCACAGGGCTGAGACCTTATGAGGAGATGTTTAATGGGTACGTGGAGGTTTACCCATAAATCACCTGCCTGTGTCTCTTTGTAATTCTTCCATGAAGTTGTTCCAGAGCTTATGATCATCTCTTCTTTCTTCTCTAGTTACATGAGAACAACTTACTCGTGATACTTTCCTAGACCATACTCACTGCCAACATTTTCTTCCTTTGCCACACAGCATATGAAACAATTTGTCCCAATATTTTGTTCAGAAAAATATAATCATTGTGGGTTTTTTTAGAGGTCCTTTTATTTTTTTATTTTTTAAGATTTTATTTATTTATTTGACAGAGAGAGAGAGAGAGATCACAAGTAGGCAGAGAGGCAGGCAGAGGGAGAGGGGGAAGCAGGTTTCCCGAGAGAAGAGTCTCCTCTCTCCCCAGGCAGAAAGCCTGATGCGGAGCTCAATCCCAGGACCCTGAGATCATGACCTGAGCTGAAGGCCACCCAGGCGCCCCTAACTGTTGTGTTTTAAATCAGTATGAGAACAAGAAACTTTCAAGTAGTTAGACCTTTTTTCAACTTACAACTTTGAATGCAACTACTCCAGGAATCCCCCACTAGATGAACATTTTCTTATTTGTCAAGTAAAAAGAGAAATGGTAGTTTAAAAATATTTTCCCATTTCCTTTTCCAAAAAAAAAAAATTTTCTTTTGAAATATGCTCAATTGTGTTATGCAGCACTGATACTTCACAAAATATTCTGACTGTTAGGACAAAGATATGGCAAGCCTTAATGAGAATATGATTTTATTTGAAATACATCACTGTATTTTATTTCCTCAGTTGTGTATAAAACTCAGGCCCAGAGGGCTGCTCCAGGAGAAATCCATTAAAAAAAAAATCTATTGGCAGAGGAGGTAGGTGCTGAGAAAAGAGTACAGCTCAAAGCTGCCTGATTTAGATTGGCAACAATCAGCAGGGGTGGCATAACTAATTACACTTAAAAAAAATAGTGGCTGATATTGGTAAGTGGACCTTTCTTTAAAATACAACTTTAAAAAGCATCTATTTTGCTGGCTTTCAGATGCATGGTCAAAGGAGGAGCTACACTGTCTTTGGGAGTCCATGGTTGCCATAGAAACATCATAAGTTGATCTTTCTATCCTAGAGGTGCTTTGCATACAGGCCATCTAAGGTGAGGCAAATCCCCAAAGGACAGACTCTAGCAATGCCAATTAATTAGAACAATGTGGAAGAGTCCTAAGAATAGGAATGGGGGAGGGTAGAAAAATGGCTATTGCATTATGGAAAAGTTAGTTACAAAGCATGTTGTCTAAAGACTCAGATTCTACTGTTTTCACTGTGTGGAATGCTGGTTTGCAAATCTTGGGGTCCTACAGATCATTTTATTGGATGTTTGCCCTCCATAATAGATCTAATCTCTCTGAGCTTTAATTTCCTTGCCCATTAAATGGGGATACTAATGCTAGCACTGCAGGTTGGTTATGAGGAGATTTAAAAGGGAAAATACATGTACAATGCCTAGTATACTTCCCAGAGTATTACAGTAGTTCTAAAAATCTTAGTTTCTTTCCATATCTCACTAGAATATTGTAAGACTCAGCTTACTCCTAGAGAAAAGGATATACAGTCTCCATACTCCATTTTTGTTTGTAAATCTCCACTAAATATTCATAAAACTATTGAAGTCATTTGATTTCTCTGTGGCCTGCTCACCTACTGAGATGATTTAAATCCACATAAAGAGATAATGATAGTTGGGAAACAGGATGCCCTACTTAATAAAATATCCTGTGTACAGAGGAACAACTTTCCAAATAATTTTATACAAACAACATATCAATTACTAAAATATAGGTTGAGTATAATTGAATCTCTTTGATGATTCAGAGGTTACTTAGTTTCTTTCAGGGCTGAGGTTCGGGAATATCCATTTCACAGAAGAGTTGAAGTGCCAATTAACTAGATTAGTTTGATGAGGAGGATGGGGGAGGTGACCTTATAAATAGCTTTGGAGAATTTGTGCTCCATAAGTGGGTTGCTGTCTCCTCTATCAGGCAATACGCGAAACACGAATAGGAAAGCAAATCAAGCTAGTCTGAGTCCAGGATGAGCTTATTAGAGTGGGGATGAGGGAAATACAGAGCAGACATTAGCAGAGGAATGTTTTAAGCGCAATTGTAGCCAGAAGTACGGAGGGAAATGAAATTACAGAAAAGGGATTATCTTAACCTAGCTAATAGCAGGTATCAGAAAAGCCAGATTAATCTACCTCACACATAGTTTGATAAACAAGATGACAACTGTGCTAAAAATTTTTCAGTGACTCCCCACAATCTAAGGATGAAGATGATACTCCTTAGCCTGTCATGTAAAGTCTATCCCTTCACAATCAAGGTATCAGCAACTCTTTTCAGCCTTCTTCCCTTTTAACTTTTTTTTTTAAAGCATACGTGGGCACAACACTCTTTTTTTTTTTTAAAGATTTTATTTATTTATTTGACAGAGAGATCACAAGCAGGCAGAGAGGCAGGGAGAGAGAAAGGAGGAAGCAGACTCCCCGCCGAGCAGAGAGCCCGAGGCGAGGCGGGGCTTGATCCCAGGACCTTGAGATCATGACCGGAGCCAAAGGCAGAGGCTTCAACCCACTGAGCCACCCAGGCGCCCCCTTCCCTTTAACTCTTATAAAGGAATTCTCCATGAAGGTTCACCTAGCACACCTGGCATTCCTTTGAGGAAGAATAGGCTCCCCGCCATCCAGAATTTCTATGATACCAACACCCACTGTTACTAAAGGCATAAATATGATGGTGCTTAGATAAGCAATAGCTGACCAGTAGGCAAGAACCAGTAGTAGGAACCAATCAAGACTGTCAAGTGTCTCCATCATTGCTCCAACCGACATATGGATCTTCACATTTTAGGTGATGATTGTGTTAGGCTGTATATTTATGGATATGACATTGAGATTCCCCAGCTCATTTTCTTTTTCGCAATAAGTTGCTCCTCAATCAAACCTTGCTGATAATCAGGATCCCCATATAGATGTCCCTAGATTTTTTTTTAAGATTTTATTTATTTATTTATTTGAGAGAGAGAGAGACAGACAGACAGCATGAACGGGGGAGGGGCAGAGGGAGATGGAGAAAGAGAATCTTAAGCAGACTCCATGTAGAGCGCAGAGCCTGATGCAGGGCTTAATCCCAGGACCCTGAGTTCATGACCTGAGCTGAAACCAAGAGTCATACACTTAACCAACTGAGATACCTAGGTACCCCAGATTTCCCTTGATATTATTATGGCAGAGATAATGTTATGTGTTTAACCACCATTTTCAAATATTTATAGCAGCAATGTCCACAATAGCGAAACTATGGAAAGAACCTAGATATCCATCAACAGATGAATGGATAAAGAAGATGTAGGGTATATATATACAATGGAATACTATGCAGCCATCAAGAGAAACAAAATCTTGCCATTTGCAACGACGTGGATGGAACTGGAGGGTATTATGTTAAGCGAAATAAGTCAGTCACAGAAAGACAATTATCACATGATCGCTCTGATATGAAGAATTTGAGAGGCAGGGCAAGGGGTTATGGGGGGGTTGGGGAAGAGAAATGAAACAAGATGGGATGGGAAAGGAGACAAACCATAAGAGACTCCTAAACTCACAAAACAAACTGAGAGTGGCTGAGGGGTGGGGGGATAGGGATGGGGTGGCTGGATTATGGATATTGGGGAGGGTATGTGCTATGGTAAGTGCTGTGAAATGTGTAAGCCTGACGATTCATAGACACGTACCCGGGGGCAAATAATATATGTTAATAAAAAAAATAAATTAAAAATTATAAAAAGTAAATAAATAAACACCATTTTCTCTTTCTGATTACATAGGAAGTCTCCATTTTCATCCCATGGAGTTAGACTGAGGTGATATGAGTTCTGGCCAGTGGGGTGTGGCAGAGATGACATAAGTTGACCTGGCTATTTCCACATCCCCTCATATCTTCCAATGTGCTCTTCACTGCACAAGCAACTGTTATGCCCAGATTTTGAGATCCCCAAAGACTACCAGGGAACTGAGTCCGATGCAAAAGCAAAAGAGCCCTTTATTCAAGCTAGCTCAAGCTCAGTCTCCCACACTCACCTACCCAGCGGTGTGATGTAGAGAGAGTGAGTTTCAAAAAGCGCAGCAGTTTTATAGGGGCCAGTGGCCAATGAGATTGTAACACACACAGAAAGTTACATAGTCATGTTAGGTCACATGCAGTTGGCCAATTGAATTACAATTAACCCTATAGTAGCTGTTTGAACTAGCCTATCACTCTGGTCAGAATTGGTGCGCAAGTTTGGCAGGCAAGAGGTGGGGTTTACATTCTTTGGCGGTTAGGGGTTCCGCATTCCTACTGGCTAACTCAAACTAACTCACAGGTGGGCTGGGCCAACTATAGCGCAAAACGGAGTTAGCCCTGCTCTGCTCCTTCACAACTTTGGAGGCCACGTGTTCCAGATGGCATAGCTGCCAGATGATGGGGGGCTACCTAACTTATACCAGACTTAGTATGAGTGAAAAACATAGTGAAGCCACCATATCAGCTAATGTTAAGTATACTGACTAGCACAGCAAGTAAATATATCAATCCTCTAGCCTTTAAATTTTTCTGCTTTGGCTCTCTTCTTCTGTTTACTAATGTGCTGAATCATCCTTGTTCTTCAAGAATTAGCTCAATCGTCAATTTACTAAGCCTTCTGGACTTTAGCATTCATTTTCCCATTGCTCTTAGTATATGTGTCATTCATTTCACATATAGGATTGTTACATCTAAAAAGAAAGTGCAGGGCACCTGGGTAGCTCAGTCGGTTAAGTGTTTAATTCTTGATTTCAGGTCAGGTCATGATCTCAAGGTCATGAGATCAAGCCTCACATGAGGTTCTGAGTTGGGGGCGGGGGGTCTGCTTGAGATTCTCTCTCTCCTTCTGTCCCTTCCATCCCCCCACCCCTGCACACACTCTCTCTCTAAATTAAATAAATCTTTTAAAAATAAAAATAATAAAAAGAAAAAGAGAAATGAGACTTCCACCTTTCTGACCCAAATCTCAAGCTTTCAGAGTAGGCTCCATGCCCAGTCAGCTCTACAGATGAACACAGGCCTGCCGTATGGACTCTGCCACAGTTAGACAGAAAAGGCTGGTTTAGAAGGCCAACTACAGGAATTTTTCTGGCAACAAACTGGACAAAACAGGACAAGAATGTGATGGAGAGGAATCTGCTGCTCTTGGAGACAGGAAGAGAAAGAGCAAGCAGGAAGGACAGGATGCTTTCTGCAACTCAGTGGCGGAAGCCAAAGAGGAAGTGTGAGGCTTGGCTCTGGCTTTAGAGTCACACCAACGGTACCCACTAAGGGGGACAGTCCCAGTGAGGGTCAAACTGTGACTGAATTAGTTGTTCCTCTTCTCTTGGGGGAAAAAACGGTAAAGCAGAAGTGTTCCCTTCAATACTCCTCTATGAGGAGAGGGAGAAGATGCGCCATCCTCTATGGGCCAAAGACCAGATGTATAGACTGGGGAGGAGAGAATCTACCTTCAACATCAAGGAACTGACTCAAACGAGGCTTTCTCATCCCAACTTCCTCACGTTCCAAAATATAATGCTAGTAGGTATAGATATGGTATGGGCAAGAAAAGACATATGCATCCAAGATGAGAAGAAGACTTCAACAGCGAGTTCATGGTGAATTTTTTTAGGCTGACTTTTGGATGTTTCAATCTGCATTGGCTCATCAAGGGATGATAGGACAGCTGATATAAGGAAGCAAATAAATGTGAAAGAAAAGCTTTTATTTAGATTCCATTTTAACTTTTCTTTTCTCTCTTGGACAAAATAAAAATTAGCATATAAGACCAAATAAGGAATTAAGTCCTTCAAATAGTACACTGAATACAGAAAAAATAACATTCTCAGAAACACCACCATCCCCCTTGAAAGGTAACATGCCATTTCAGAGTAAGCTTGCTTTGTTTAAGCTAGATTTGCATCTTAGTAGAAGCTTACAAGCATGTAACCTGTGAGGGGATGGTTGCCATGACAACATTAATGAGCCTGTCCTATGACCAGAGAGATATTGTAAAAAGAGAATATGTTTGTGTTCCCACTTATTATTATATTGGTCTCTGCTTTCTGGACAGGAAGAGCTGAAAACTCACTCTAACAGAGGGAAATATTTATTAATGGTCTCGTCATGAGCCATTCAAACTTTGAATAAGTAAGAGGATAATTTTGCAAGATTAAAAAAAAAAGAGAAAATGTCAGCTAAAAACCACTTAGATAAAAAGTGTGTTGCGTTTATAATGGGCTACTGCTATGAAATTGGATGCTGTTTTCTAGCAAATAACGTGTTGAATTTATCATTAGTCTAGTTTGGCCTGTACGCTTGGACAGTCGTTCTCACTGAAGGATTTCAAAGCCTTTTTCATTTAGTAATTAAATTAGTAACCCTTCATATGCCTCTTTAATTAAATAGTAAGTATTCATCAAGCACTATGTATTTACAAATTATTATATTCCTGTACTATACTAGCTCTTTAAATATAACACTGCTTCTCAGGCTCAAAATAAAATTCAACAGGGATTATTCATATTTAAGTTGAGAAAAATGAGGCTCAGAGAAGTTGGATGGGTGTCTTGGACCCACACAATCAGTAATTAGTGCTATGAACTGCATCTGGGTACAAAGGCAGTGGTTTCTGGGCTATTACCCCTTCCCCACCAACACCATGCCCCACCCCTACCCCACCCCCACCCCCACCCAGGTGTTCAGTGATGTGCTGAGTTCTGTGAAGACACTTATTGTGAAGAGGGCAAGAGCAAGTCCCTATTCTCAAGGAGTTTTTGGTCCAGTCAGATAAGATTTGTAATTCATTTAGAAAAAAAATTTAATTGAGTTATGAGTCTTGAGACCAGAATTCATGACCCAGATCTGACACTAACTGGCTAGATATTCATAGGCAGGACATATATGATTGTGCTTTAGTGTCCAAAAACTACTATCTAATAAAATCAGAGTCACTAGTCAAACTAGAGCTCTCTGGAAATAGGCTGGGCTAACACAAAAAGTAGTGAGTGCCCTGTCATAAAAAGGGATTTGACAAGAAGCTGAATGGCCACGTAACAAATAATTCTCTGCTATAAATTGGATTTAAACAAAGTAGAATGTAGAGTTTTGTTTGTATCTTTAAATCAATTATTGAGAAATATATGTTAAAATCCCATTACTGTGAACTTCTCTATTCTTTTAGTTGTATTAATTTTTGCCTCACATATTTTAAAGTTGTTTTATGGATATATACAGATTTATGGTACAGATACCATACTGTTGGATATACTCCCTTTTCATTTTGAAATCTTCTTTTGTATTTCTACTATTCTAAATATTCTGTAATAGTGCTTCTTACCTATAGTTTATTTTCATCCTCTGGATTTTTAATCATTTTATTTTCAATCTTTCTGTATCTACACAAATAAATGTATTTTTTAACCTTTCTTATAATTCTCTCTTTTTTCTTTCTCTCCCTCTCCCTCTCTTTCTCTCTCAACCCTATTCCAGCCCCAGCTCTCCAGCTCTGAAACACTGCATTAGAAATAATTCAGCTCTCCTGAGATTTTAACTTCCCTCATTAAGCAGCTCCTAAGGGGGAGATGAGTTATGTTTTGGGGCTAGGACTGCTTATAAGTACCATAATATTGCGGAAAATTTCATTCGACCTTTACTAGCTTTTGATCTTGCCTTCATGGGCCATTCCCCTAGCACCCAGATGGTCCCACAACTCAGTCGATGTCCCAAGCCCTGGTTCATCACTCCTGCCCACACAGCCCTAGAAGCTTAACCAGCTTCTCCTTCCCCCACAAAGGCCCTCTGGTCAGCCTGCTCCTCCCCGCAACAGAACTGGCAAATGCTCCAAGGGAAAAATGGGTCTTTTTACCTTGGAATAATTAAACCCTTCTGGAATTTTGGCTCATTTATTTCTCAATTCTTCTTCTAATCTCAGATGTCTTTAAAGGTTGTTTTTTTTTTTTTTAAAGATTTTATTTATTTAATTTTAACAGAGAGAGAACACAAGCAGGCAGAGAGGCAGGCAGAGGCAGAGAGAGAGGAGCAGGCTCCCCGCCGAGCAAGGAACCCGATGTGGGACTCGATCCCAGGACGCTGGGACCATGACCTGAGCCAAAGGCAGCTGCTTAACCAACTGAGCCACCCAGGCGTCCCCGTCTTTAAAGGTTTTTTAATTAAAAATCTGGTGGCTTTCTTTCAGTTGTACCGGGAATGTTACGCTGCCACTAGGACCCACATCCTACAGAGGAATGGAAATAAACACTGAGGCAGAACGAGCCCAGTGTTAAAGTGTTCAGCTTTCATCTATGGATGCTTAGGTCAGTGTCTCTCAAAAGCAGCCCTCTGACCACTTGGAATGCTTGTTAAAAACAGGGTTTCCTCTGCCTCTCTCCACTCCTGTTAAATCCGTATTTTCAAGAGGATAACATCTGTATTTTTCTGGAACTTCTCAGGTGATTCTCATGCTCTATGATATCCACAAGATTTCAATTCCAAACACAGTACTCGACTAACCAAACTGAGGGGACAGACTTTTTGTTTGGTCTCTATGTTTAGAGTATTTTTCACAGTTCTAAGTGCTCAATAAATATTTTTAATGTCTATTGAATTAACAATAACTACACTTACTGCTGGATTACTATGTGCCAGGCCCTCTTCTAAGCTCTTCATGGGCATTAACTTACTTGAGATTTATAACAACCTTATGAGATAAATTCTACTTATCTTATATCTCAAATTTATTCCCAATTTCTAGATAAGAAAACTGAGGGACAGAAAGAGTAAGTAACTTGCACAAAGCTTAGCTATTCAGTGTCCGAGGAGACGGACACAAATCTAGGATATCGAGTCACATTGGGCATCATCTGAACCACTTCAATAGATTGTCTCCTAGAATAAATATAGAATGAATCTAATTCTGTGACTTCGTCTAGCTTTATACTAGATATACTAAATATAAAAACTCTTCTCTCTACCTCTAAAACTTACTAAACATTCTTAATAATTTTATTTTTTCATAATTTTATTTTTTTAAGATTTTATTTATTTATCTTAGAGAGAGAAAGAGAGAGAGATAAGCAAGGGGAGGAGCAGAGGGAGAGAGACAAGCAGACTCCATGCTGAGCACAGAGCCCAAGGCAGAGGCCAATCCCATGATCCTAAGATCATGGAAATCTAGAGTTAAGCAAATTCAATGATCCTAAGATCATGACCCAAATGGAAATCTAGAGTCAGATGCCCAACAGGCTGAGTGTCACCCACGCACCCCACATTCTTACCATAATTTTAAAATGATGACATTATAGAACGTGGATTAATCAGGATTAGGCTTGGCTGAATTAAAATTAGTGATACTGTACAGCTTTCTTAAAAGCTACCATTTAATTGACACTCAGATTAAACAATGACACTCCTTATTTCCTCCATAAACTTGGTGAGCCCCTGCCTGTGGCACCCTCACTGTCATACACCCATAGACTAGCAGACAGTGCTAGTGAATGGCATGCTTATCAGAAGTCATTTATAGAAATATTATATATTTCTATAAATGAAATATATAGATTTATAGATTTATATACTATATAAAATTATAGATTTATATATAGATACCTGTCCCAACTTACAGTTGTATCTGTTATTGTTATTTCATAATTTACTCAAATATTGATACAAATTGATAAAATATGGCTGTGAGAAGAAACAAGTTAATAAAAAGTTTGCCATTGAAACAACTATAAAAGATTGGGAAGAAACAAACAAAATCCAGAATATTATGATTTTGAATTGCTTAGATCAGTATCTTTAGGTTCTTGGTCCACTTGAAAAAAATTAAATGGAAAATCTTAGATAATGCATGTTTAGTGTTCCATCTGAAGGCACGTGTAGTCAAAAAGGGCTCGGTTCTTTATCAAATGTTTAGTAAATAGATGAAGTTTATGCATTATACACTTAAGAAAAAAATGTTTAAATTTTAAGTCTGTTTAAAAAATTTTGCGTTAAGCAAATTCAATTGTCTGCTCAAATGTCACCTTATCGGTAAGGATTTTTCCTGACTACCCCAAACCAAAGGGGAGCCCCTTCCCTTCCCTGGCACTCCCTACTGCTTTTAGCCTTCTTTACTTTAGTCCCTAACCTTTATCAAGAACTCACACTTTTACTTGTTTTGGTTAGTGTGTATTCCATTGCAGGTAGAATAATGCTCCACCAAAAAGATCCAAGTCCTCATCCCTGGAACCTGTGACTACACTGCCTTATATAAAAAAAGGGGACTTTGCAAATGTGATTAAGGTTAAAGACCTTGAGATGGAGAGAGGATCCTAGAGGATCCGGAGGGGCCTAACTTAATCAGATGAGTCCTTAAAAGGACAGAGGTAAGCCTCAGAAAGACATGTGCCAAGAAAATGGAAGAATGGCCAGAAAGCTGTAACATCACTGGCTTTGAAGATGGAAGTGGGCCATGACCCAAGAAATGGGAACAACCTCTAAAAGGTAAAGAAGACATGGAACTGGATTCTCCCTAGAGCTACTAAAGTAACGTAGCCCTGCTGACGTCTTGATTTTAGCCCAGTGATACCCATGTTAGACTTCTGACTTGTAGAGGGTGAGCTAATAAATGTGCATTATTTTAAGCCTCTAAGATTGTGGTAATTTGTTACAGCAACCACTGAAAATTCATAAGTGTCCCTTTGCAGAGCATGAGCTCAATAAAAATGAGAACATTGTTATATTTTCTCTTTTACCACTAAAACTTGTAACTGGCGCACAGGAAATATTTCATAAACATATGTTGAATGGATGAATAATGAATGAATATGCCAATAAACCAATAAGCCATCTCTTTCTTGTCATGATCTCATAGCACAAGAGGAATTCTACCATAGTAATACTAATAGTGGTACTATCTATTGAGTACCTTTTATTAGTCAGCCACTTCTGTATATTCATTTTCTCATTTACTCATCACAGCGAATGTTAGGTATACTCTCTCCATTTTCTACAGGAGCAATCTGGGACTCAAAAGGCACTAAATAACTTGACCAGCTCTAACTAAAAAAAGTCTTCCATTAGGACACTACTTATAAGAATAAGCAAATTTATTTTTTTTATTTATGGTCAGTAAAATAAAAGTTAATTAAAAGCCAATTAAACCCAACATATATAAATGGTGACCTTGAAATGTAAGGAGGGCTATTTACTTAATCAGTATGTAACAAAGGCATTCATATCCAAGGCCTCAGAGTCTGTGTACGTGTGTGTGAGAGAAATAACATTTTCAGTACTCTGGTGATTTGAGTATCTGAAAGCACAGCAATTAGGCACCCTGCCTAATTGGATTCCCCATTAGAACTCGACATGTAAATTAATGGACCATACACACACCCCTCAGCCAGAAGGTCAGCTTACAAACACTGTAAGCATGATCCTTCAGACTTCTTTCCGTCCCAAACAGCTAGGACAGGTTGAGTTCCCGCTGCTCTCTGCTCTTCCCAGAACACACTGGCTCCTGACCCAGCCTTCTTTCACACTCCTGCCTTTGCTGAGGCTCAACAAGGAAAATCAGCCTGGTCTCAAAAGGTAGGCCCAGCCCAGGTAGCTTTGGTGTTGAAACAGTATTTAAAATTATATAGAAAAGGAATTTATGGCAGAGTGAGGTAGAGGGACAATTATTTTCTGTTCGCTCATCCGACAATGTAGGCATGACTGAAACAACAGAATTTCCAGGCACACTTGGATTGAGAGATCAGTTCAGCTATTAGCCAACTGTATGGCTTTTGGCAAATTGCTTAATTCCTCTGAGCCTCAGTTTTCTCATCTGTCAAGTAGGCAGGCATTTCAATAGTTACTGTACTGGATAAAATATACAGGAAAAGAGCATTACCCTCAAGGTTCCACAGAGTTAAGCCACACCTTTAAGAATTAAAGTAACTTTGAAATTTGGAAACAATCAAAATACTCTAAAATGGGGAACTGATTGAATAATTTCTGGCAAATCTCTACAGTGGATCAAGAGCAAAAAACAGGAATAGAACATGTTGTCTTTTGGGTTTCTTATTATGCCTTGCAAAGAAATATTCAAACTACATCACAGGAGTATCTGAGAATCCAAGGAGAGAACGCATTCCTTCATTCATTCACTCAACGAATATTAAGTCCCTGCTATATATCCAGTTTATTGTAGGTATAAACTGATGTGTCAAAAAGGTCCACCATCTTAACACTAATACTCCAGGCTGAGAGACAGACCACAACATAGTAAGTACATTGTAAAGTACGTCATCAGGTAGTAAATGTTATGGGGAAATAAAGGAGGGGAAAGGGAGTGGTGAGAGAAGATAGAGATGGAGTTGGAATTTTCAAAGAGAGTCCAGGAGAGAACTCACTAAGGTGACATTAACAAAGTCTTGAAGGAGGTGGGGAAGTTACTATTGTGAATATCTATGGAAAGAACATTCCAGGCAGAGGAAATATATATCTAAAAATGCTAAAATTAAAAGGTGCTATACAAATATACACAGAAATTGAGCACTGGAAGTATCATCAAAACTTACTATATCAGTCAATATATAAACATGACACCCAGAGTGATTCAATGACCTAATGTCCCAAATTGCACAGCTAGTTTCATGGCAGAGACCCAGTCTTAAATGACGCCTGACTTTTGATCAAGCTCTTTCCACCAAAATTCAATTTTACATTCTCTCTACACTTATTATGTAAAACTCATTCTCCTTCTTTGATGGATATTTGGGCATTATAAGCCCATAATTGTAAGAGGGAAAATAGTGTATTCAAATAAACAACAACTTATTTGGTTTGAAACATCTGTCCAAGAACTCAAAAGGCAACTGCGGTGTTTAGTTCAATTCACTGGAAGCTAAGGAATAATACAGAGATGCCCACCTCTCACTCCTTGACCTCACAAAATATTGACATCTCCTAAGATTAAAGCATCACTAGGCTCTGAGAATCCTCATATCCCTGGTGAGTAACTATTCCTATTTTCTAGCAGTTGAGATGTGCCAGCAAAAATATAATCTTCCATCTCAAAGACAATGCCTCTATGTGAAACACTGTGAGCCCTCAATTTAGTCTGGGAAAAACACATTTCAGTGGAATTGTGAGTATTTGAAAGTCTAAGTAAATGACCTAAAAAATTATTTTCTTCCTAGTTGGAGGCATAATCTAAACAGAGGAAATAAGATAGGAGGAAATATTCAACCGAGGACCCTATGGTCACGTATGGCCCTCAACTCCTCACAACAATCCTATGATAATGGCCTTGTCTGCCTGTCCCATTACACAGGAAAGAGAATTGAGGTCCACCAAGATTATGCAATTGGTCCAAGGTCACCTAAATAAGAAATAGAAGAACAAGGGCTAAAAGTGAGATCCCTCCAGTCACATACCAGATTATGCAAAAGCACAGGGGCCAAGATAAAGTTATGGATTTTATTATTATAATAGCCATTGTGTTCACATGTTGGAAAAGAATAGAATACTCACAGAGGAGTCTGAAAAAAGATTGATAAGATTAAATTGTTAATACATGTCCAAAAGAGAAAGATACATCAAGTAAAGAATAAAATTGTGTTGAAAGATAGATTTCAATTGAATCTTACATAGAATATGTCTTCACTGAGGTCCCAAGAAGTGACAAGAATACACTCACAAGAAGCTCTGAACCTGGGGTGCCTGGGTGGCTCAGTGGGTTAAAGCCTCTGTCGTGATCTTAGGGTTCTGGGATGGAGCCCCGTGTCGGGCTCTCTGCTCAGCAGGGAGCCTGGTCCCCCTCTCTCTCTTCCTGCCTCTCTGCCTACTTGTGATCTCTCTCTCTCTGTCAAATAAATAAATAAAATCTTAAAAAAAAATGAAGCTCTGAACCTAGGTAAATAATGAGGAAAGAGCACAACAGACCACTGATTGAAGTGCCAAGCCAGATCAGCAGACATTCAAGGCTGATTTGAAGAAAAAGAAGGAGGAGGAGAAGGAGAAGGAGAAGAATAAGAACAACAAGAGGAGGAGGAAGAGGAGGGAAAGGAAGCACTACAGTAACAATAAAAATAGGGATATACATGTTGGAGAAAGTAATGGAAAAAACTGTTTTTCAGTACCCTTTCTTCCATGTAAAATGTATCTAAACACAAGGTTTTCCAAGGCCTTCCATCAAAAACGTCACAAGGGCAGTCTTCATGAATTTGACCTGGAGCTACAGTGCCCAATATGGCATCCCTAGCCACATGTGGCCATTTAATTTAAACAAATTAAAATTTTCAAAAATTTAAAATTCAGTTCCTCACTCAAACTACTATAGTTTTCAAGTGCTCTATAACTACAGATGTATACTGGCCACCATAATGGGAAGCACAGATGGACAGGTAGATTGCTATCACTGCAAAAAATTCTATTGGACAACATTTATATAGTTTTCTCATAAAATCTAGTCAAATTGTGATTCCATAAATACCTAGCACAGCCTGTTGCATACACAAAATGCTGTATGGTGGAAGTGAATTAAGCTGGATTTAGAATAAGTAGGAAAGATAGGTGGGGGGTGTATTTGTAGAAAGAAAATATCTGCCACTGAAATTTTAGTAAATTGATTTATAATTGAGACTCCATACCAATGGATTTGGAAATAAAATTTTCATGCTGAGTTCTCATTTTATGTTTTTTTTTGTAGAAATTCATTGCTGTTTCTATTGTCACTTTTATAACTTAGAACTTCTATTTGAAAACAAACCAGGCAAAATAAACAGGTTAGCTATACCATTCTTGGATCAAGAATCCAATACATACTCTTTCTACAGAAAGATTGTAGGATATCTGTCTTCTATGTGACTTTAGGCAAGTCTCTGGTCAGCTTCTGTTCCCCTTGCCCACCTTACAGGGCTGTTGTGAAAAAAATAAGAGAAGCACATAAAAACACATTGAAGGTCATATATATATTTTTAATTATTACTATAATTTTGGAGGAAAGCAGTTAGTTGCCTATAAGTCAACTGTTGGAGGTTGGTATGGCTAAAAACATTAAAAGTCCTTCCCAGGCTAATAATTAACTTAGTTGGTCTGTTGCTTATCAAATTGAAACACCTGTCCTTTCTGTTAATGTTTAAATTCACTTGAGAGATGTCATTTATATTTGTTTGATTCTAATGAAAACACTGGAGCCTGGGTCCATTATCCTTTCCCCCTACCACCTGCCCCTGACTTCCTCTTTTCCTGCCTCTGCACTGGTCTCAAAATTATGCTTACCTTCACCCAGTCTTATCTTTAGCAATAATAAAAAGTTTGAGTCCAGAGATGAACAAAGACATCCACAGACAAACAGAAACAGCACTTTTTTTTTTAAGATTTTATTTATTTATTTGACAGAGGGAGAGATCACAAGTAGGCAGAGAGGCAGGCAGAGAGATTTGGGAAGCAGGCTCCCTGCTGAGCAGAGAGCCCGATGTGGGGCTCGATCCCAGGACCCTGAGATCATGACCTGAGCCGAAGGCAGAGGCTTTAACCCACTGAGCCACCCAGGCGCCCCGAAATAGCACTTTTTAAAGGATTTTTTTGACATGGACAAGGAAGAAATTTTATTACTAATAACATTCAATCTCAATATTATTATTCTAATGAAGTTATCATGATTAGCATTCCTAACCTATTCTATTTAGGTCCCACATTGATGTATTTGATATATTTATATTTAAATTTCATTTAATTTTATCCTTTTTATTTTCAAAGCAATTTAGAGGCAACTAGGTATTTTCACATTTATATTTCATGTGAATCTCTCAGCTACCTCCTAAGATTGGTCGGGGAAGTACTTCTATCTCAGTTATTCCCGGGGTTCAGAGAGATGAAGTGATTTGCCCAAAGTCACACAAGCTGGAGAGCTGGAACCCAGTCTCCCTGGTGTTATTCAAGCTGACTTTCAAAAGACTCCGTCTGGAGACCAGAATACATGTTATTTGTCTGCCAGTTGCCTACAACTTCCAGTATTACCTCTTGATTAAGTCTCTCCAAATTATTGTTTTTTGTTATAAATCTTATAAAGCTATGAAAGCATTAACTTCAAAAAACACAAAACTAAAAAAACCAATTTTTTTTGTTTTTTCTAGATCACCTACTTTTCATGCTAACCATGTATTGCAAAAGAGCCTGTAAATGCCAACTAGAAATAGTTCACAGTGGCCTCCATCAATACAGAGGTAAAAACCTTCACGGGAACCTGAAATTAAATCAGTCTGTAGTGTGAGAGAGTGTTTTGCTATGAAGATTTTTTTTCTAGTCAGGCTAAAAAGATCAAAATACTGTAGACAAGATAAATTTGCAGGAAATGGAAGGAAGGTCACCAACTGACACTTTGCACAGAAATGCCACAAGCCCCATCAGCACGTGCGGGCGCACACACACACACACAATGGAATTATTCATAAGGTTGACTTTTCAAACACCTTTTTACCAATTTTTGTTGGAAATCAGCCTTTCAGCCACAACAAATAGTACCACAAATAAGCTGGCCTGGGAGGGCACTGTGCTCTGACAAAACTCTTTGCCTTCAGTGAACCCATAAAACTGGAATGCAAAAAGTGGGCAGAACTCCTACTGAGCTATGAGATAAGACAATGTGGCACGTGGGCAGAGAAGGAGATTTGGAGTCAGAAGAATTAGCTGTTATAATTAAAAACTGGTACAGAATCAAGTAAAGCTATACAGAACACACATACAGCAAAGCATTTGAAGGTTGAAAAATGGATTTGACGGACAGAATAACTCATGAAAAAACTCCCTCCAAAACTACCCTGGTTTTGGTATGGTGCCTACATTTTTCATCCTTTCAACTAGGATAAAATAATTTGTAAACCGAGAAAACAGTTTCGCTTAGCAGCTGTTAGTAGTGATGAGTTTGGTCACCCATATCTCTCCAGAGGAAATGTCTTTTTATTATTTTTCTACCCAAAAGGTATTTTCCCATGACTTTAAATGATCAACAATTTTGTAGATTTTCTTTGGCATTATTTGGACGATAGTTCTAAGGTTTTCTCAAGCTCTCACTCAGGTAAGAGTTGCCTGCCAACTAATTTCTTGTGTCTTGTTTATTGCAACATGAAAACATATTGGTAAATGTGCAGGACTGATTGCCAGAGGCCTGGGTTTGACAGCTGGTCTTGAAATCACCTGCCCCTGTACTATTTTGCTCTAACAGCCAACTGGGCTACTAAGAACAGATAGAAAAATAAACCCCTTTGTAGGCTTTGCTGACTCCAACTTGGGATGACTTCAAGATTGTCACAGTGACACCACTGTGACAGGATTAAGTCATGAAACACACAAACACCCCTTTTTCTCATTTTGAGAGTTAGGTTATTGCTGTATTCAACCCACACCCGGAATTTCTCTACTCCTCCCACTTCATTCATTTCCTCTCCCTAATTTTGTATGTATTCACCTCCCCCAATAAAATTATAAATTAGTGTTTAGACGGGAGAACAAGACTCTATTTTACTTCTCCTTGCCTACATACATTTCGGTGATTACCACTACTTGCAAATAGTTTTTGTGTTAAATGTTTGTTAAATGAATAAATGAATGAAATATTGCTGTGACTTTGGATAACCAGCCCCTGTCTCTGTGTCATAGTTTTTCCAGATTACTTAAATAAAGATGTAGGGATTGGAGAGGTGGTATGATGACTAAGAGTGTGGAAATTGGGACTAGAGACACAAGGCTGAAATGCTACATCTGCTGTATGACCTTAGACAAATTACTTAATACCTCTGAGCTTCAATATCCTTATCTGTAAAATGGAGATGATAATACCAATAGGAAGTGTTGTGAGAATTAAATGCAATAATGTATATACAACATGTAGCATAAAGCATAGTTTTATAGTAATAGAGAGTAATAGTAATAACATAATTTAAAAGTTATTTTGGGGGGCTCTAACATACTCTAAATCCATGTTTTCATCAAAAGGATATTCCATTAATCATCGAGAACACAAGAAATGCATCACAAAATGGCTCCCTTCTGCTCTTTGAGTCCCTATATATTTAGCCATTTTCCGGCCTCAGTAAGAAGAAGGCAGATAGGAGAATAAATTATTTTATTGGGCTATCTTCCAGCTTAAACTAAATGTAGGTTGTGGAGGAGGGAGCAAAAGACCAGAAAAAAAGAAGCAATTACTGTTAATTAAATACAGTAGTTCAGAGAAAGGAAATACTATTCATGATCCCATTAGAGTAGAACAACATTACTATACAATTAACATTAATATGCAAAAATCATTTACCCCATTGGCATTCCAAACAATGTGGCCTTTTACATTTAGAAACCCTGTCTCAGATACCTAGGACAAATTCTTCTGAATTTATAACATGACCAAACTATATGCTAGGCACAAGAAATTCATTTCAAATATAAATACACATGACGCACTTACAATACCAATACATTCACATGCTTGGTCAAACTGATAATGCCTCGGAAGTAGACACACTTTAATAAAAATAGAGTCAGTTTGATAGCAAAGCCATAGAAAACCAAGCATCTGGCAAATTCATTTGGTACTAAACCTTTTAACATTGTAAAGGATTTTTAAAACTGAAAATTGGGTGATTGGAGAGCTACCAACATGGCAGCATTTGAGTTTGTGCATTCTTTACACATGCTATTAAAGTCTTTTTTTTTTTAAATGGCCACCAATTTTTTATTAATTTTAAATACAAATGTTGACTTAGAACACCCTTTTTTTTTTTTTAATTTTTAGTCACTATCAACTCCCTTACTGCTTGCTAATCTGCATACACCATGGCTTCTTGGGAGATAGCTCATTTTGGTGTGTGGCCCATTTATTCACTTGATAAATATTTATTGAAGGCTTCCTATATTTAATACATATTATTGTATCTGTAGATGTGGAATGTACATTTTACTAGGGAGGAGACAGTCAATAATAAGTAAGAAACTAATAGGTAAGCATATAAATAAATAATAAGGCAATATAAGATAGTGGTGAGTCCTATAAGCAAACTAAATCGGGGTGCCTGGGTGGCTCAGTGGGTTAAAGCCTCTGCCTTTGGCTCGGGTCATAATCTCAAGGTCCTGGGATCGAGCCCCACATCGGGCTCTATTCTCAGCAGGAAGCCTGCTTCCCCCTCTCTCTCTGCCTGCTTCTCTGCCTACTTGTGATCTCTCTCTCTGTCAAATAAATAAATAAAATCTTTAACAACAACAACAACAAAAACTAAATCGGTTTTCTTCTAGAAAACAGAGAAACAAAAAACAGAAAGAATAAATAGAAATAAAAATAAATAGCAGGTCTAATCTCCAGGAGACCAATAATTGCAATAAATTAAAATGGTCTAAATACTCAAATTAAATGACAGAGATTGACAGGATAGATTTTAAAACATGACCAAACTATATGCTAGGCACAAGAAATTCATTTCAAATATAAAGATACAGGAAAGTCAGGGCATCTGGGCGGCTCAGTTGGTTAAGCGACTGTCTTTGGCTCAGGTCATGATCCTGGAATCCCAGGATCAAGTCACACATCCGGCTCCCACTCCATGGGGAGTCTGCTTCTCCCTCTGACCTTCTCTCCCTCATGTTCTCTCTCTCTCTCTTCCTCTCTCTCTCTCTCTCAAATAAATAAAATCTTAAAAAAAAAAAGATACGGAAAAGTCAAAAGTAAAATTATCAAAAAAGATATATTATGCAAGCATTAATCAAAGAAAAGCAGGCTTTACTATTTAATATTAAATAAAACAGATTTCAGAACAAGGAAAATTATCAGAGACAGAAAGGGACATTATATAATGACAGAAGAGCTAGTATACCAAGAAGACATAGCAATCCTAAACATTGTATGCACCAAACAACAAAGCTGCAAAATATGTGAATAACTGATAAGTTAAAAAATTAAATAAAAAAATCTAGGATAATAGTCATAATCTTAAACACTCCTCTCAATAATTGATAAAACTCGACAGAAAATCAGCAAACATATAGGACTCAACACCAACTTAACAAGGTCTAATCAGCATTCATAAAACACTCCACAATAAAAGAATACAAATTTTTTTCAAGTGACCACAGAACATATATCAAAATAGGCCACATCTTGGGCTATAAATTAAACCACAACAAATTTAAAATAATTGAAATCATACACTGTGTGTTTGTAAACCAAAGTGGAATCAAATTAGAAGTCAGTAAGAGGAAAAAGAAATGAAAAACTCCAAACACTTGAAAACTGAAAAAACAATTCTAAATAATCCAAAGGAAATAAAAAATACATTGAATAGAATGAAAACTAAAATATATCGAAATTGGTAGAACATATAACTAGTGGCAAGAAGGAAAATTATGGTATTAAATTAATAAATTAAAAAAGAGGAAAAATCTTAAATCAATGGTCTAAACTTGTACCTCAAGGAAGTCAAGCAGAGAAAGACAATTGTCATATGATTTCACTCATATGTGGAACATAAGCAACAGCATAGAGGACCATAGGGGAAGGGAGGGAAATCTGAAGGGGAATAAATCAAAGACGGAGACAAACCATGAGAGACTATGGACCCCAGGAAACAAACTGAGGGTTTCAGAGGGGAGGAGGTGGGGCGATGGGGTAACAGGGTGATGAGTACTAAGGAGGGCACGTGTTGCAATGAACACTGGGTGTTATACGCAACTGATGAATCACTGAACACCACATCAAAAACTAATGATGTACTACCATACAGTGGCTAACTGAACATAATAAAAAAATAAAATAAAATAAAAATGATAAAAATATTTTTTTAAAAAAGAAAACTATTGGTGAAATGCAAAAAAAAAAAAAAAAAAAGAAGAACCCAGAGTAAAGTAAGCAGAAGGAGGGGAACAAATAAGATAATGACATAAATCAAAAACATTAAAAACAAAAAAGTAGAGAAAATCAATGATAAAAAGAAATGGAAATTTATAAGATTAATGAAAGTGACAAACATCTTGCAAGACTGTCAAAGAAAAATACCACACAAATTACCAATATCAAGAATGAGACAGAGGGATACCATATACAGAACCTTCAGAAAACAAAAGGATAACAAAGAAATACAATGAGCACATCTACATACACGATAAGAAATCTATCCATATTTATATACATAAAAGCAATCTCCAGTCTCGGATGATTTCACTGGAAAAATTTAGCAAGCATTTAAAGAAGAATGGGAGCACCTGGGTGGCTTAGTCAGTTAAGTGTCTGCCTTCGGCTCAGGTCATGATCCTAAGGCCCTGGGATTGAGCCCCTCATCAGGTTCCCTGCTCAGTGGGGAGTCTGCTTCTTCCACTCCTCACTCGTGCTTCTGTTGCTATCTCTTTCTCTCTCTCAAATAATTAAAATCTTAAAAAAAAGTAATAAACAGTTCAGCAATATGGAAAGATAATTATAAACCATGATCACACGGGATTTATTCCAGGGACACAAGGCTCTTGTAGTACTGAAAAATCAATTTAATCTACCATATTAATAGGTTGAAAAAAGTCATGATTGCATTGATCAATGCAGAAAAATCATCTACCAAATTCAACACCCCTACATTTTAAAAGCTCTCAGAAAAATAGGAATAGAAGGAAACACCTTCAACTTGATAAAGAATATCTACGGAAAACTTATAGTTAGTAATATACTTTATGGTAAATGACTAAAAGGTTTTCTCTTCAAATGGGGAACAAGGCAAGGAAGTCTGCTCTCACCACCCTTATTCAACATAGTGCTAAAAGGTCTAGCTAGTGCAATGGGCAAGAAAATAAAATTCATACAGATAAGAAAGAGTAAAAAAAATAAAAAAAGAAAGAAAGAAAGAATAAAATAGTCCTTATTAGTAGATGACATGATTGCCTATATAGAAACCTAAGGAGTCTACAAAATTACTCCTGGAACTAATAAATTAGTTCAGCCAGTTTACAGGATAAAAGATAAACCTATAAAAATCAAAACTGTATTTCTAGAAATAAACATTTGAAGACCAAAATTAAAAATATAATACCATTTATAATAGCTCCAAAAAATGAAATACTTAGATGTAAATCTAACAAAATATATACAGGACATGTTTACTGAAAATTACAAAGTGCTGATGAAAGAAATCAAAGAATATCTAAATAAATGGGGAGACATACCATGTTTATAGATTCCATATAATTAGATTCAATATAAAAAATATTCTATTGAGTCTCAATATAACATATAATTGAGACTCGGTATAATAATTATCTCCCAAACTGACATACAAGTTTGTACAATTCGTATTAAGGTCCCAGGAAGATTTTCTTTTGTAGACATAGAAAAGATTATTGAAAAATGTATATGGAAGGGCAAAGGAAGTAAATTAGCTAAAATAATTTTGAAAAAAAAAAGTGGAAGGAAGTAGTCTATCCAATATCAAGACTTATTATGTAGCCATACTAATCAAGACTGTGTGGTATTGGTGGGGGTGCAGACACAGAGATCAATAAGACAGAATACAGATCCCAGAAATCAGCTCCACTGACTTGATAAAGGCAGTTCAGTGGAGAACAGATAGCCTTTTCAGCAAATGGTGCCTGAGCAAATTTTCATCCATGGGTGAGGAAGTGGGGAGAGGAATAAGTCTAAACCTGACTCATACCTAATATAAAATTTAACTCAAAATGAATTATAGAATTAAATGTTAAACACATTTGGACCTTCAGACATTCCCACAATACTCTACTCCCTGACCTTTCATAACTGACACTTGCTTATATTTAAATATCATCTTAAATACCATTGCCCAGAGGGACTTTCACCAACTGATTTAAGTGAAACCTACTCCCCAACAGACAATGATGTCTGTCATGACACTATATTCATTTTACTTCAAGTCCTTATCTCTTAATTATTACATAGTTCTATTAAATTTATTTACTATTGTACTGTTTGACTCTCCCCTCAAGCCCAAAGCTCCACATGTCTATTCTATTCAGGAATGTGCCCTAAATCATCTAGCATGATAGAAATATGGTAGATGATCGAAGAAATATCTATAGAAAACAAATCTATCTTAGAAGGCCAAGGGAACGTTGTAAAATAGGGCTCCTGATGTCTTTCATCATATCCACAAGTCTGACTGTGAGGAAAGAACTCTGGGGTTTTCAAATGGGCTTAGGGCCTGGCTCCTCCATTTAACAGTTCAGTTAGTTAGACTGAATGAGTAAATTATTTAAACTCTCTCAGCCCCCAGGGGTTGTTGTAGGTAGTGAATTAAATCATAAATTTAAATTTTACATAGTAGGCATGGGATGAAATTTTGCCTCCTTTCTTGAGATGAGTTGACCTTTTTTTGACCCCTAAATTAATGAATATCTAAGCAAAATTCTCTAAATTCCTGCATTCATTTGAACTTTACATAACAGTTTCATTTAAGAACATCTGTGGTTATTTGCAAAGGAGAATTATTAGCCCCAAAACAGAACTAAAAAGAATGACTTTCCCTAAATTACATGGTACTTTATAAGCATAAGGATGGTAGGAATTTTAAGTAACCCACTTCTCTTTAAATTATACACATTTTTGTCTTCAACACAGCAGTTCTTAGTTTCTTATATCTATCTTGGGGAGAGTGATAACTGAGGTTAGGCAAAGGAAGATACTACCCAACAAAACCAGTTTCCTCCTACCTTCCACCAAAAAAAAGTTTAAGAACAAAGTATGTCCTTGAAGCATCTTCATAGCCTTAAAAAACTCTTAGGATATCATTCCTCCTAGATGATTCTCTTCTAAAGAAAACAGTGGTAGGGCCACTTCAGTGGCCTTGTCAGTTAAGCGGCTGCCTTCAGCTCAGGTCATGATCCCAGGGTCCTGGGATAGAGTCCCCCATCAGGCTCCTTGCTCAGCGGGGAGCCTGCTTCTCCCTCTGCCTGCTGCTTCCCCTCTTGGTGCTCTTTATCTCTGACAAATAAATAAAATCTTTTAAAAAACTGAACATGTTACCAAACTATTAAAAAAAGAGAGAGAGAGAAAATAATAGTGGCCTTTGAAACTAAAAAAAAGGCTTCATGAACCATCCCTAATCTATTCCACAGAAGGACTATGCTCTCCATGAACTAGAAAGGGCATCATTTTATTTGCTCAGTGCCATAAACCTAGGGCTTGAGGAAGTATTAGCCATTTGGTAGGTAATTGACAAATATTTGTTGGATGAATAAATAAGTGAATGAAAAGCAAATCAGGGTTGCAAGAGCATATTGTGAACTCAATTGAGAATTAGAATATCATACTTCCTATTCAGACTATTCTAACTCTCTTATTCATCATTTTTTCTACTCTTCCATGTATAATAGATCTGAAAAGAGGTATCTGTTTAAAAATTTTACAAATGTGAGAAGCCAATTTCAGACAGGCCTTTTCACCTGCATCCCATTCTCATCACTAGTATATATTTTCTTCCAAAGAACTGAAGTCTACCCTCCTTTATCATCCATCCATAGTCCCTAGTTCTTATATTTCATCCAAGAACATCCTACCGAAAACTTCAAGAGATTTTTCACACCTTTGATATTCTGAAATTAATATAAACAACAAGTTAAAAAATGGGCAGAAGACCTGAATAGACATTTTTCCAAAGAAGATAGGCAGATGGCCCAACAGGCAGAAGACACATGAAAAGATGCTCAACATCACTTACCAGGGAAATACAAATCAAAACAATGAGATAACACCTCCCACCTATCAAAATGGCTAAAATTAACAACACAAGAAACAATAGGTGTTGGCAAAGAAGCAGAGAAAAAGGAGTGCTCTTACACTGTCTGTGGGAATGCAACTGGTGCCACCCTACTGGAAAACAGTATGGCAGTTCCTCAAAATGTTAAAAATAGAACTACGTGGGGCACCTGGGCGGTTGTTGGTTAAGCCCATGTCTTCAGCTCAGGTCATGGTCCCAGGGTCCTGGGATCAAGCCCCACATGGTGGGGGGGGAGCACATCCCTACTCAGTGGGGAGCCTGCTTCTCCCTCTCCTACTGTCCCTTCCCACCTCCTGCTCCTGCTCTCTCTCTCAAATAAATGATATCTTTAAAAAAAAAAAATAGAACTACTTGACAATCTAGAAAGTACACTAGTAGGTACTTACCCAAAGGATACCAAAATACTAACTAAAAGGGACACATGCACCTTGATATTTATAGTACCATTATCAACAATTGCCAAAATATGGAAAAAGCCCAAATGTTCATCAACTAATGAATAGATAAAGAAGAGGTGGCACACACACACACACACACACACACACACACACACACACACACAATGGACTATTACTCAGCCATAAAAAAGAATGAAATCTTGCCATTTGCAATGATGCAGATGGAAGTGATGATACTAAATGAGTATTATGCTAAGTGAAATAAGTCAGTCATAGAAGGACAAATATATAATTTCACTCATACGTGTAATTTAAGAAACAAAACAATCAGGGGGAAAAGAGACGCAACCCAAGAAACAAACTCTTAATTATAAAGAACGAACTGATAGTTACCAGAGGGGAGGTGGTTGAGGGGATGGATGAAATAAGTGATGGGGAAGAAGGAGTGCACTTGTGATGAGCACCGGGCATTGTATGGATGTGTTGAATTACTAAATTGTACACCGGAAACTAACATTATACTGTATGTTAGCTAACTGGAATTTAAATTAGACCTAAAAATAAAAAAACCTCCCAACAGCCCACTGAAAAGGGAAAGGCTTTTAAAAGAAGCTTCTGGATGAAGACATTGGGATTCACAATGAGTGAACAAAAGCTGGCAAGGAAAAGGTCTCAGAATGGTAGTGAGAAAACAACTAACTATATATTTAATTAAATGTCTTACTTTAGAACGGTTTTATTTTTACAGAAAAATTGTGAAAATAGTACAGAGAGTACCCCCACAGTTTCCTCTATTATTAATATCTATTACTATGGTAGATCTATTAAAATTAACAAACCAATATTTATACATTATTATTAACTAAAGTTTATGCTTTTTTTTTAGATTGCCTTAGCTTTTTACTTAATTTTTTTTTTTCTGTTTCAGGACCTCAACCAGGATACTGCATTATATTTAATTGTCCTGTTTCCTTAGGATCCTCTTGGCTGTGACAGCTTCTCAGTCTTTCCTTGTTTTTGATAAACTTGACACTTCTGAGGGCTACTGATCAGCTACATTGTAGATGTCCCTCAAATGGAATTTATCTGATGTTTATCCTCAGAATTACACTGGGGTTATGTGTTTGGATGATTAAGATCACAGGAGTAAGGAGCCATTTTCATCACATCGAGGGTACATACTGTCAATAAGATTTACTACTTCATTTGGGAGAAAAAAAAAAGATGTATTACTTCATCATCTGGCTAATGCTAAACTTCACCACCTGGTTGAGTTAGTATTGCTTAAGTTTCTCCACTCAAAATTACTCTTGGTTTCTTCCCTTATATTTTTGGAAGGAAGTGATTATGAAATCAACACTTAAGAAATGGAGAGTTAGGCTCTACCCTATGAGGGTAAAGTATTTACATAAATTATTTGGAACTCCTCTCCATGTATTTGTCTCTCCTCCCTCATTTGTTTATTTATTCATCACTTATTTATATTACTATGGACTCATTGCTATTTATTTTATACTTGTATTATAATCCAATGTCTTTTATTTCTTATTGCTCAAATTATTTTCAGCTTTGGACATCAAAAGTCTTTCCGTTGGTTCTTGATCCTTTGACAAACTCCAATGATTATGGATTGTTCTTGGTTTTGTTTTTGCTTTGAGTTCTTCCTAAGTTTCTGATACTAGAAGATGTTCTAGGTTCATCTTGTGTATATCCTTCCTCAGTACTAAAATCGGACACCTCTATAATGAATCCTGGGTCCTCCTGTTGGAGAATGTTATTAGAAACCAAAATCTGGGTGCTAGATGTCCCATTTTTCCTGGGGTGTTGTTGTCTTTAGACTTTCTCAGTGCAAAAAGCAAAGAAATATATGTATGTATACTAATTGGTATAATACGTTATCTATTAGTATTTCTATATGTAGCCACCGGTATCAATACTAAGCCAAGCATAAGTTAACACTGATGACTCCAATTCTAATCCATTATCAGATGTATCATTCTAGGCTCTTATTCATGCTTCTGTGTAAATGCATATTCCAATAGTGAGAAATCTGGCTATAGTCATGCACCATTTCCTTAATTTTTCTACTCCAGTATAAATGTATTGCTGTACCTCTAGGTTTTTTTCATATTTTACACTGCACTCAATTCTAAAGTTACTTAGGTCAGCACCTTTTTTCTTTACCCCTTCACTGAGGTTGTTTCATCATTTGGAGTACAGTTATACCATTTTGCCATGAGATCTCCCAACATCCTAAATGATTTTTAAATTTGTATGTACTGAGGTACCACTAATGCTTAGTAAAGTTCTATGGATTTTGACAAATGTATAGAGTCATGTATCCACTCCATCATACAGAATAGTTTAATCACCTTAAAAAAAAGTCCCCTGTGTTTCATCCGTTCCATATATTCTCCCCAGACGAACTCCTGTCAATCACTGATATTTTGTACCACCATTATAGTTTTGCCCCCTCCAGATTATCATGTAATTAAAATCATACAGGGTGTAGCCTTTTCAGACTATTTTCTTTCATTTAGCCATATGTGCTTAAGAGTCATTCATATCTTATTGTTGCTTGTTCACTCATTTCTTATCATAGAATACTATTCTATTATATAAATGTTTCACAATCTTTTTGTCCATTTACATATGAAAGACATCTTAGTTGTTTCCAGTTTCTGATGATTATAAATAAAGCAGCTATAACATTCACAAGCAGGTTTTCATGTGGACATAAGTTTTCAAATCACTTAGGTAAATCTAGGCATGTGACTGCTAATCCTCGATCAAATGGTGAAACTGTGTGTTGTTTTATAAAAAACTGCCTATCTTCTAAAGTGACCATACCATTTTGCATTTCCACCAGCAATTCACAGAGTTCCTGTAACTCTGTATTCTCATTAGCAACTGATATTTCCAGTTTTCTGGATTTTCACCATTTCAATATATGTGTCTAGGACCTAATTTTTTTAAAGAAATTTTTTAAAGAATTTATTTATTTGAGAGAGAGAAAATGAGGGAGAGCAGAGAGAGAGGGAGAGGGAGAAGGAGGCTCCTTACTGACCAGACAGCCCAAAGCAGGACTTGATCCCACGACCCCAAGATCACCACCTGAGCCAAAGGCAGACATTTAACCAACTGAGCCACCCAGGTGCTTCACTATCTAATTTTTTTTTTTTTCCCCCAAATTTATTTTAATTTTTCAGTGTTACAAGATTGATTGTTCATGCACCACACCCAGTGCTCCATGCAGTACGTGCCCCTCTCGATACCCACCACCAGGCTAACCACCCCCACCCCCTCCCCTCCAAAACCCTCAGTTTGTTGCTCAGAGTCCACAGTCTCTCCTGGTTCAACAGAGCTCAGCCCCTTGACTGGGGGGCAGGGTGACTCACTATCTAATTTTTAACTCATTTTTTTTGTTGCTATTTCACTAATAACTGCTTAGGTAACTGGCATAAATTGAAGAGCCACAAACTAGTTACCTTCAGTTAGCTCCACCTTAAAAATGAGAGGGGTACTATCCATTTGAGGGGGATTATTGTACCTGGACAACTGAGTCTCGGGAGCACCAAGCATTTTCATTGTTGCACTTGGAAATATTATGTTATAATATTTATAATTTAATAATAAATTATATTATAAATTAATTATATTAATAAATTAATATTATATATAATAATTTATAATATAATAGAGAATAGGAAATCAGCTTAATTTTTTTCCTACAGCAGAGCCAATTATCTCATCATTTCTCTACATATTTGTATATCCATTTCAATTAGTTACCAATTTATTTAAATTTGGGTTTGTTTCCAGGCTGTCCTAATTTTGTGTGTGTCTATTTGTCTGTCAGTACTACACTGTTTTGTTACTATAGATTTTGTATTTTTGTCTTAATATGTGGAACTGGTTTTCCCCTACCTATTATATCCTTATTTTTCAAAATCTTATCCATTTGGGGAGTTTCTTCTTCTGTATACAATTTAAAGTAATTTTCTATGTCACCTTTCCCAAAAAGTTTTGCTAGAATTTTGGTTAGAATTGCTTTGCATTTATTAACATGAAAGAAATTTATACATTTACAATGCAAAATTATCTCCTTCATGAACAAATTTCACCATTTGGTTATGTTTTAGGTACTTTAAAGTAACTTCAGCATTATTTCCACAAATTTTTTTGTATACTTTCTTAGACAATCCCTAAATACTTCACAATTTTTGTTGCTTGTATAAATGTCCTGGTTTGTAATGGACGAATCCTATTGATTTTTATTGCTGATCTTAGATCCAGCATTTTTTGCATTATATTATTAGTTTAAGAACTTAAATAATTTTTTAAGTTTTATGTATATTCATGCCTTCTTAAATAATGAAAAGTCTGTCTCTTTCTTTCCATTCATTATACTTCATCTATTTTTTTCTTATGTTACTGCTTTGGTCAGGACCAGTAGTACGTTCACCAACTGTCCCAGTTTACCTGTGTCTGAGAGGGCTTCTAGAATATGGGATTTACTATTAACTGTCCCAGTCAAAGCACCCAGGTTTCCTGTGACTAAGGAGTTTCCTAGGATGAAATGCTAAATTCGGGAAAGTCCCAAGCAAACCAGAATCACCCTACCTGTAGGAACTGGCTTAATGGTAGCAAGAAGAGTAGAAATAATTGTCTTCTTTACATTAACGGTAATGTGGCTAATTATTTCCATTAAATACATTGTACCCTATAGGATTCGTTTAATAGCTTTTATTAAGTTAAGAAAGCTAGTTTCTATTGCTTGTTTTCCAACCATTTTAAACATAAATAATTGTTAACATTTATCTAGTTCTTTTTCTTTACCTGTCAAGATAATAGATTTTGTTTTGTGTTGAATGACCCCAGAATTTGGGGAGACAGATGCTATTATATAATACAGTTGTTATGAACTGCTGTATTTGCTTGGTTAATATTTTCTTTTGGATATTTACATCAATATTCAAAAGTAGAATTGGCCTATAAACTTAATTCCTCGAACTTTCCCTTCTTTTTTCTATTGTTGTATAATAGTGTATATAAGAAAAACATTATCTAATCCTTGAGAGTTTGATTGAGTTCATCTATAAAACTATCTGGGATTAGGGGGCAAAGGAAATTTTGAAAGTCTTACTCAATTACTTTAGTGGTTACTAATCCATTTTAGTTTCCCCTTAATTTTATCTTTTGGTCATTTGAAGGGAACTTATCTCTTACATCAAAGTTTTCAAATACAGTCAATATTATTTGTATAATATTCTTTTATTGTCTAGGTTTATTGAGATATAATTGACATATAACATTGTGTGAAGTGTACAATGTGTTGATTTAATAAACTTTTTTATTGCTATATTATTATCACTGTAGTGTTAACTAACATCTCTACCATGTCACTTAATTACCATTTCATTTTTGTAGTAAGGACATTTAAGATGTGGGTGCCTGAGTGGCTCAGTTGGCTAACCACCTACCTTCCTTTGGCTCAGCTCATGATCCCAGGATCCTGGGATAGAGCCCCTCATCGGGCTCCCTATTCAGCTGGGAGTCTGCTTCTCCCTCTGCTCATGCTATCTCTCTGGCTCTCTTCTCTCAAATGAATAAATAAAATCTAAAAAAAAACCCAATTAAGATCTATTCTCTTAGCAATCTTTAAGTATATAATATAGTATTATTAATTATAATCACATGCTGTGTGAAAGATCCCCAAAACTTGTTCATCTTCTAAGTTTGTATTCTTTAGCCAACACTTTCCCAGTTTCCCCATCATTTAGCACCTGGTGACCACCAATTTTCTGCTTCTGTAAGTTCAGCTTTTTTAGATTCCCATATAAGTGATATCATAAAGTGCTTTATTTTTTGTTTTTATTTTATTTATTTATTTTTTTAAAGTGGAATCCCCCCAGGGCCCAAACTCATGGCACTATGGTCAAGACCTGAGCTGATATCCGGAGGCAGACGCTTAACCAATAGAGCCACCAGGCACCCCTAAAGTGTTTGTTTTAAATATGCTTTAGATGTATATTTATTTTCAACTTTTCATTCTGAATTTTGTTTTTTACATCTTATCATTTTTCCTTATAGGTTCTGCCATTAGTTCGTCTACTTGTTTTTTGAAAGAGTAAGTTTTGGGAGTTGTGGATCCTCCCTAACTTTCTTCATGTGATCTCATTTTATTCAGTTCTATATTTACCTTTATTATTCCTTTTCTGTTAGGATTTATTCTGTTACTTTTCACTTCACATCTTCATGTGAACAATGAACTAATTTATTGCAATAGCTTTTCTCTGAAAAATGTTTCAATTTATTAATTTCCTTTGAATATGCATCCCACAGGTGTTAACATGTAGTGCTGTTTTCACTGCCATGTGGCCTAATTATTTTACAGTTTTCCTGATTTTCTCTTTATCAAGGATATTTTAGTAGTATAAATAGTATCTTGGTATGCTTTCTAAACTTTAGACTTTGTTTTTGATTCCTAATTTTCTTAAATTATGACCATACTTCATGTCCTGAATGATACTGACTTTTTGGAATTTATTAAGCCTGCTTTGTGCAATTAATTTAATGAGACCTTGATATACTTGATAAAAATTTTAAATAACAATTTCAATAGCTAATAGGTTCAACATTATTTTCCATCAACCATTTGAAGATATTTTATCACTATTATCTTGCATTCAGTGTTACTGCTGGAAAGACTGATGATATCACTTACTCTCTAGGTGCCTTTTTTTTCCTGTCTGGAGCATTTAAAAGATTTTGTCATCTTTTATTTCCTCAACTGTCATTATAATGGGTCTAGGTGTAGTGTTTTCTCTCAATTCTATCAGTGCTCTGTGATTCTTTTCACCTAAGGATTCATATCTTTGTCCATTTCTGAGAAGTTCTTATTCATTATTTCTCTGCTAATGTATCTCCTAATTTATATTGGTATAAATTATATAGGTATAAATAGGTATAAATCTCCTAATTTATACCTAATTTATATAGGTATTCCAAAGAATACTTATTCTTTGTTCTCCTTTGGGAAGTCCTTTCAGTTATCTTTGATACTTAAAATTCTGTCCTCTCCTTAATCTTTTTTTTTCATTCTTTTCCTGACATCTTCCAGGAGAGTGCTTCAGCTTGATCACAGAGCTTATTTGGTTTTTCTTCAATTATATATATTCTGTTGTTCAACACATCCATCCAGTAGTTAATTTAACAATATTATTTTCAGATCTCTTTCAATTGTTTCTTCATAATTATCTGATCAACTTTATGTTTCCCATATTCTCCTTTATCTCTGATAACAAAAATATGTTTATTTAAATTCTTGCCCTATATGTTCCATTAATCCTAAATTCTCTTTCACACATGTTCTATTTTGTGCCTTTCCTTCCTAAGGCCTATTCTCCTTACATCTCATGACTTCTTCATGATTTTATTTCTTATTCTCCTACACTGAGGCATGCATTGTCCTATAGTGTCTCCCTCTGAGTAGGGCTAAGAGTCTGGATGGCAACTAAGAAACTCAGAGTGAGGACCCTCCAGTGGATTAATTAAACTACTTTTTTTCACACATAAGATAGCCTTGACATCTGTTTCCTAGAACTACAGATCTAGAAGGATCATAGGATTTTAATGTAGCATATTTTAGCTGAAAAGACCTGCAAGATAAATGAAGACTAGAATAGCCTACCTAAAGAATCTTAGGAAATCAAATTAACTCATTTTTTTATTTGTATCACTTTCTCTGATAACTTCAGCTTTAAGATTGGTTGCAACTGAATATATTCTATGAATGCTAACACTAGCATATGGCAAAGATAATTAATTTTTTTATTATAAAAAGGCCTGGGGTGCCTGGGTGGCTCAATCAGTTAAGCATCTGACTCTTGATTTTGGCTCAGGTCATGATCTCATAGTCATGAGATCAAGCACCCTATCAGGCTCCATGTTGGGTGTGGAGCCTGCTTAAGATTCTCTCTCTCTCTCCCTCTCCCTCTGCCCCCTACCATTTGTACTGTCTCTCTCTCTCTCGGTCATAAATAAATAAATAAATAAATAAATAAATAAATAAATAAAGCCTGCCTTACATATGAAATATATATGTCTTCCTAAATATTTCCCAGATCTGTCCCCAATTTTGAAGAGGAAATATAAAAACATTTTTTCCCTACTCAACAATAGGAGACGTTCTAAAGCATGACCTAACAAGTGGGAAAAAATCCATTAGCCAAAACAAGAAATATAAACTATGATAACCTATAAAAATTGGTTACCTGCCACGAAACAACTTGCACAGAAGAAATGGAAGGACAATTACGCAATGATCAGTATTAGACATCTAACTAGGGCAACTATACAACTCAGTTTCCTGTCAGTAAAACAGGAGTAATATTTGATCCACCCATATCCCCATATTAACAGTAAAATAGCCACTCGGAAAGGGAATAAATTTCATGGGGCATTAATGCTTCATGGTTAAGGGCAGAGGCATTCTTATCAGTGAGCTGAAGTTTCAGTGCTGATACTTCACAACTATATGGCCTTGGCAAGGTGACTTCACTCCCTTTGTTTTTATTTCTTTGTCTGTAAAACAGATGTGACAACAGCACATACCCCTATAGGGATGTTGGAAGAATTCAAGCAGAGAGTGTATGTAAAATAGTACATGACATATGGTACCATCCCCAAAACATTACTGATTATTATCCTGAGTGAACATGAATATCAAGTGGGATGTACAGACTTTTTAAGAGTTGGTACTGGCCAAAGTTTATTAGGGTTCAGGCAGCTCTGAGAACATTTCTTTCCTTTAAGCAATTGAGTAAGCATTTTAACTCAGAGTCAGTAGATAGAATGCAATTCAAAGTCAATTTAGAGCCCTGAGCAAGAAAGCGATGTGGTCGAAGTGAACACAGGGAAACAGGCATGAAATAGTTTGAAAAGCAAAATCTCAACTACTATGAACTTAGAAGAATAGTTGACAGCTTGACCCAGAAAGCACCTTTGGAATGTTTACTTCTTTAATACAATTTAACTTAGCACTTAACCTAGAATTTACTTTTATACCTTCAAATCTGTGACACTACAGACAAAAAATAATCCAGATTTTTTACAATAGAATGTAATCTCTGATAGAATCCATGGTCAGTTCAAGAAAAGCTTGTAAAATCACAGTGGTATCAATCCAAAATATAATCAAAGGAAAGGGACACTGGACAAAAAGCAGGAATTCCCCTGAACTCCTGGCTAAGAGTTTCATCCATATCTTAAATTAAGAATTGGTTTATGAAATTAATAATGTTAATAGTTAAGTGAAAAAGAGGTAAAAATGAATGTGTGGCAAATATGTATGTGTGTATGCGTGCATAGATGCATACATTCTGCACACCTGTGTATGTTTTTTGGTGTGTGTAAGAATAATACCCCCTAAGCTGCCCACATCCTAATCCTCAAACTTGTGAATATGTTACATTACAAGGCAAAATTATATTACATAATTTTATCTGTTCAATCATACATATCTTTTCTGTTGCTAATCAGCTGACCACTAAAAAGGCAAGATTTTCGGGATTGCTTGGGTAGGTCCTGACTAATCTCATGAGCCCTGAAGAGTAGAGAACCTTTCCACAGTGGGTCAGAGAGACATGTTGTGACAGGAACTCAATCTACCTTGTTAATTTGAAAATGGAGGGAAAAGGCCACCAGCCAAGTAATGTGGTAGCCTCTAAAAGCTGGGAACACCCTCAGCTTGCAACCAGGACCTCAAGAAAACAGGACCTCAGTCACACCATTGCAAAGAATGGGATTCTTCCCACAACTTGAATGAGCAAAGAAATAAGACCGTCCCCATTATAAAGTCTCCAACAAGAAATGCAACCCAGTCAGCTACCTTGATTGTAGCCCTGTAAGATCAGGGATGGAACTGTGACCAACAAAACTATAAGATAATAACTGTGTGCTGTTTCAAGCTAATAAATATGTGTTAAGTTGTTATGGCAGCAGTAGAATACCAATACTAGAGACAGAGATCCTTTTTTTAAAAAAAAAAGATTTTATTTATTCATTTGACAGAGAGAGAGCATAAGCAGGGGGAGAGGCAGGCAGAGGGAGAGGGAGAGGCAGGCTCCCCACTGAGCAGGGAGCCTGATGTGGGACCGATCCCAGAACCCCGGGATCATGACCTGAGCTGAAGGGAGATGCTTAATCAACTGAGTCACCCAGGCATCCTGAGACAGAGATTTTTAAAAGACAACTAACTGACCAAACAGTGAAACTCTCAAATTTTATTGCAAAAAGCTTATTGGTAAAAATGACACAAAGCTCTGTGCTAGGGTCCTACGCAAAAACCTCAGAACACATGCCCCCCACAAGGTAGGCAGGACCTTCCTCTTCATGAATATTATCAGACATGTCTTCATGTAGAGAAGCAATTAGTTATAAACATGTGACCTAGGATGTAGATGGGGTCATGGACACTGGGATAGAACTAAAGAAGAAAGACATGCTGAAAAGCAGGGTTGTTAGGAAAATAAGCCTGTTTAGCACTCCCTGCACAGCGTTGTATTTTGGCCAAGCCAAGTCAGACGTACAATATCTGAATTTCTGTATCACATGTCCTAGGCATCTACTGAACAGCCTCCACCTTATTTGCATTCACATACCGGATCACCAATCCTTATTCTACAGGGTAGAACGCCAGGGATTGTCTCCATCTCCGAACAGTTCCAGACAGGGCCTGAATTGGCTAAATTTCAATAACCTATCCCAACTCCTTAACCACAGTCCTTTCAGCAACGGGCAGGAAACTCAGGCCTAAGCTCATCAGTGAATCACATTCTCCTGGCAATAGAGCTGGTCCAGATCATGGGACCCTCACTGATCCAGTGAGAATGCCCCAAGGTTTGTTCTCTAAGTCCTGGGATCTAGACTTTTCTTCCTATGGTTGTTGTGGTAGAGGGCGACAGTGTACAACAATGGCAGCCCTTGCTTCTCTTATGGACAGAGCCATGTGAGGACAAAGCCACACAAGCTAGAGGGCAGAGCCCAGGAGCATGCCAAAAGGGAGAGCTGGAGACCCAGTGAAAAATGAGATCCACAAATGTGTCTGTGGTTACTCCTACCACTGCATTGTTCACTTACATGAGCCAGTAAATTTCCCTTTCATATTTAAGCCATTAGGACCAATGTTATCTCATTTCCAACTGAAATATTTCTGTCTGATAGACTACTATACTCTAGTGCACCTAAAAGGCCACATTTCCTGGAGAGATGATAGAGGATCTAAGGACTTCCCAGTGTGGAGAGGCCGGAATCAGCAACAAGACCATATAGCTGGTACAGAAAGTGTTACTTAGAATGGAATGCATATAAATATGTATTTATTTCTACATGCATTTGCATATTGTCCATATGATTACTTATCAATTTATAAATAGCCCAATCAAGAGTATGACCAGTTAATTTGAACTAGAGTATTTTATTGTCTGTAAAAGTTTAATTAAAAAAGTTCTTTGCTATACTGGTCACCGGAATTGAGTGAATCCCTTTGTCATTAGCAGCACAGAACATGGTGTCAGAAAAAACAGACCTAGGAAGCAGCCCTCCCTCCATGTGAACTCTGCTCTGCAGCATGTAAAGGGGAGCTAAACAAGCCCCATGAAGACAGAATTCTCAAAGAAATGTTGCTCACCTATGTGGTATGTGATGAGTACCATAATTATGGATGCTAAGATCAGGGCAGGACCTTAAAGCAAAGGCAATTCACTCTCTTCACTCCCTCAGGAGTAGGATTCTAAAATGAACTGGAAAGATAAAAACTGCATATAATAAAAACTATGCTTGAAAAATCTCTTAATGGGTGCCTGGTGGCTCAGTCAGTTGGGCCTCTGACTTTGGTTCAGGTCATGACCTCAGAGTCCTTCGATGGAGCCCCAGGTCGTCTCCACACTCAGCAGAGAGTCCGCTTGTCCCTCTCCCTTTGCCACTCCCCTCTGTCTCTCTCTCAAATAAATAAATAAAATCTTTTTAAAAAATCTCTTTAGTTGCCAATAAACTACAGTATTCATTGCTGTGTGTATTTAACTCAACAAAATAAGAAGGAATATGTTACAAAATATCAGTCTAGGGGATTTCTTTATTTTACGAAACACAACTGAATTAGAGTAAGTCCAATGCAGCCCCACCATATATACTTATGTACATATTCTTTCACACAGAATGTATAGTAGTTGGGTGATTAAGTGAAAGTCTATAAATATACAGACAGATGTGGAAATAGACAGTCATCCTTGACTTTTCTCTTTCTCTTACAACCCAAAGTGTCATCTTACAACCCAAAATTCTTTCGGTTTTACCTTCCACTTTTACCACCTCATGGCTGGTTCAAACCACTATCATCACTCACCCGAATCATCACTGTAGTCTCTTAGTGGTCTCCCTGTTTCACTCTTGACTCCCTCAGTTTATTCTCAACACAGCAGCCAGTGACCCTGGTAAAAGATGAATCAGACCACTCCATTCTCCTGCTCACAGTGTTCCAATGGCTCTCGTTTCAAGGAAAACAACAAATACCTTACAAAGACCTAGAGAACCTAGCTTGACCCAGTGTCCCATTTCTCTGTCACTATATCTCCTTTAAGTCTCCTTGGCTTACTCTGATTTAGCCAATCCAAACTCCTTATTGTGCCCCCAAATCCACCAGGCACATTTTCAATATCACAGCCTTGTACTTGCTTTTTTCCTGCCTTGAATGCTCATCTTTCAAATTCCCACATGATTTATTCCCTTATTTCTTCAGGCCTTTACTGACATGTTACCTTCTTACAGATACCTTCCCTACCCAAAGTCTATAAAATATCAACCCACCTACTCCCTCTCCTGAGCATTTACTACTACCAAACATAATATATATTTTACTAATTCATCTTATTTGTTGTCTATCTGCTCCTCTAATATATAAAGTTCATAAGTACATGGATTATTTTAAATCTTTTTGTCTGTTATAAAACTCCCAGCACTTAAATAATCCCTGTATCATAGTCAATGATCATTAAATATTTGTTGAATGAATGAATAAACAAATGCGTACAGATGAGTTCCATTAACTTAAGTCTATGTAAAGATGGGAACTGTGTTAATTGGTAATGAGCAAGCCTATCCTAGATGTTGTTTACCAGTTTGTGAAGTGATGTAAGTTAAATAGTCTATTAAATGAAATTACACAAATGTGAAAAGTATACAGGATTTTTTTTTTTGCCTATCTTTAATTATTCTTAGCCAGCAATAAACCTCAACCAATTTGACTGTTGTGGACAGGGCCTATGACAGATTCTATGTTTCCTGCCCCCTGGGATTTACGCCTTGTATAATCCCTTCTCCTTGAGAGTAGGTGGGACCTGTGACTTGCTTCTAACCAAGGGACTACGCCAAAGGTGATGGGATATCACTCCTTCAATTAGGTTACCTACTATGGCAAAGGTGAAAAGATGTGTGGATATAATCAAAATCCCACATAGGCTGATTTTAAGCTTCATCAAAAGGGAAATTATCTGGATGGTTTTGACTTAATCAAGCGAGAGTCCTCATAAGAGAGGCTGGGTCCTTCCTCAGGTGAGAGATTCTTCTAGCTGGCTTGAAGAAGTAAGCAGCCATGTTCAGGAATTCCACATACCTGGGACCTGGAAGCATCCTCCAAGACTCAAGGACAGCCTCCAGGTTATAGACCACAAAAATGGAGACCTCGGTTATAAGCCACATGAAGTAAATTATGCCAACAACCTAAAAGAGATGAGAAGCAGATCTTTCCCCCATCAAGCCTCCACATAACGATGCAGCCTAATACCTTGATTGGAGCCTTGTGAGACTGAAAAGAGAACCCAGCTCGGCTTTGCCTAGACTTCTGACCCCAGAAGTTGTTTTAAGCAACTAATCTGTGTTAATTTGTTACACAGCAGAAATAAACTAATATGGGGCTCAGGGAATAATTCTAGTCCAGGACTGATCTTATTCTCCGCTTTGTCATTTGCTGTGATGCCCACACTTTCCTCTAGTTATTACTAGCTATTACTGGTTACAGAAAGTCCATGATTTTGATTATGCACTTGCTCAAAATAGTCTTTGGAGTCTGAGTCTACACTAAATTATTTCTGTGGAAGGATACACCTTCTTCCAGTATATACTACTTAATGCTGATTACCTGCTTTACTTGTCAACAAAAATGCCTTTAGGAACCAGGACTCTACCTCATTAATCTTAGCCACCTACATTGTTTTAATCTTTTTTTCTTTCTGGCATTAGCAGTATCAGTACACCTGCTATGGTTAGAGGAAGGAGGCTTTAATCTCCCTTGCCAGGAGAGTTACTTCTACTGGGAGTCAATGCTGAGAATAAATAAACCAGCTGAGCATTATGATGCTTCTTCAGTAAGATTTGTCAGTCTTCCTCCGGGTGCTGAAATAGCTAGGGGGCATCACCATTTAAGAAATCCATTTCTCAATGTAATTCCAGTCTTAATAAAAAGCAGCCTCATTTCACTTTCTCCTCTGTTTTTCTTCCCCTTTCTCTAAATGTGCCCTGAAGACATCTCAGAGGCAAAGAGAGGAATAAAAGAAGAGAAAATGGGGAAAGAGGGACCATGGAAGGAAAGGAAGACGGGAGGGAGGGAAATTGAATAAAGCTACTTTTTCATCCTCTGTGTTTATTATTTTCATATAAATAATTCCATATGATCTTTGGAAGATTAAGTGGAGAGGCTAGGAGAGGTTGAACAAATTATCCAGTTATGAGATTAGTAGTTCCACAGATTTTTTCACAAGTTTTCTTCAAAAGTAAGTTGTGTTTTGAATTATTTTCAAACAATTGTTTTTCTGTTGTTGGCTTTAGTTTATTTTAGGCAATTATCATATATGATGAGGTTATGCATGTTTCAAAAATCCTTATTAAGTTCCAAGAAAGAAAATGTGTTAAAATTATAAAAATTGATATACACAATTAGCTAATTTCTGAGAAAAAAGTATTTACTATAGTGCAACATAATGAATGTGCTATCTGAAATAACCCAATATCAACCAATTTTAAATGCATAATATTTCTAACATTTTCTTCCTATCTCTAGGTTAAAAGTCATTACCAGAGTACCAGGCTCTTCTATTTTGCACATATTATCAGATGTTTACTACCGAATGCAAGCTGTTTAAAGTTGTCTCCTGTGGCTAAAGCTAAAACCCAGGAAACAAGACAACAAAGCAAAAACCAAAGGTATCATGTTGCCATTAGAAATCTGTTCCACTAAAGCTTCAGTAAGACTAAACTGTTGGTATTTTTTTCAATGTTATATTTCTAATGAAACATCAGAGCAAAAGGAAATTCGTTTTAACTTAGGGGAAGGAATATGTTTTCACTGAAAAAGCTGACTTTTCAGTTGGACTTCGATTGCTAGTCTAGTAATTATCAAATCCTTGGTGAGTAAGGGAGAGAAAACTACTCTAGACCAGGAAAGTAGTCAACACTTATCCTAACTGACCAAGAAGAAGGAAGAGGCAAAGGCAAAAGATTCTTGGTTTCAAGAGAGTTTTCTGGCGTCCATGGCCGGAAAAATCTTGCACCCCAACAATTGAGATGATATGTGCTGTACTCGAACAATGGACCCAAACCTGCCTGAATTCCAGCATACCTTCCGCCTCTCCTATTAATAAACATCTTCTGGTTCTTTCTCTCTTTTTCCCCTTTCCTCATCTATACAATGGGAGTAAGAGTCGTACCTACTCATAAGGTACTACAGAGACTGAAGGGACAATGTACTGAAGAGACAATGCACTGAAGAGACAATGCACGTAGTGAATTTAGAACAGCACCTGGCATACAGTAAGTTCAATAAATGGTAATTGTTGCTTGTGCTATTACTAATTAGCATAAGCAACACAGCATAGCACAGCAGTGACATATTTGGGATCTAGAACCATACAACCTGGGTTCAAATCCTGTTTCCACCACTTGCCAGTAGGAAATAGGTACTCTTAAACTCTCTATGTCTCAGTTCCTCATCTTGAAAATGATACTAATATTAGCTAGTACCTCATATAAGTAAGTTAATATTTATAAGGTACTTAGAATAGTACCTAGAATATTAGGGCTTATTATATTTATAGAGGAGGGCACATATTGCATGGAGCACTGAGTGTGGTGCATGAACAATTAATCTTGTAACACTGAAAAAAATAAAATAAACATATTTGGGGAAAAAAATAAATGAGTAATTCAAACTAGAGTCAACCAACTACTGTAACAGGAGGTCTGCTCTGAGCAAATGGCTCCAGTTGCCAGCACATTTAAGACCGCTCATTGTGAGTAATATTCTTAAGGAAAACATAAGACCTAGAGCAAATTTGTTTCCAAAACACAGGTTTCTGACCCTACGCTAACATCACACCAGTTCCAAAAACAAGACATAATTTCAGAGATGCTCTATCTGATGCACTTCCTTCTCAGCTCCTTGTCTCCACATAATAATTATCACCTAATTTCCTCCCACATGAAAGCAGACTTTCAGACTTTCTGAACTCATTCCTGAAATATGGCCAAAGATGTTAATTCACATGCAATATTTTCCTAGATTCCTCTTCTAGTTCAGTTAGAGAAACTTGGATAAACAAAAGAAAAATCCAGAAGAAAATGGTGAAAATGGAAGGGAATGGAGTCTTTTAAGACTCATCTTACTCATCTCTTCTTATAGGAAATATCCCATAATCCCCCAGGAAAAAAGAGGTGCTCTACTTGGTGACGGCATAATATTTGGGAAAACTTTCAATGGTAAGCAATTCCATTGTTTTATAATCATGCATAATATAGATTATGCTTCCATAGTAAAATAAATTCTAATTCTAGTGGCTTAACACAACAAAGGTTCCTTTCTCACTCAAGTCATAATCCAATAAATTTGGGTGAATCTCTTGGGAAGCTCATTTCCAGACAGTGACAAAGAGATCCAGGTACCTCTTATCCTGTGAGTTCTCATCACATCAGATACATAAACTATAAAGCGAGAGTAATGTTTTAAGACCAGGCCTAGAATCACTTCCCTCAACATTCCATTGGCAAGAACTAGTCATATGATCCCAACTCAACAGTAGAAAAGAGGCTAAGCTGCATAGTTTTCCTGAGTTCCCAGGAAATAGAAATGGAATTGCTGAACATCTAGCCAGTGTTTGCCACAGTGGCTGTTTTCTCACTTTACTTTGGACAATTTGGACAGAAGTTTCTTATCAATCCCACCAACATATCATCAATAATTATTGTGGGTGCCAATAAATATTAGTTAAATAAATTAATGAGAAAAAACCCCCACCCCTATCTATATTCTTGCCTTTCTGGTGAGTTTACCTTTTGGGCTGTTCCTTAACAAAAATCTTGGAGAATTTGTTTAATAGAAGAGATAACTCTTTTCTAATTATGGCTCTCTTAACTGCTCAGCTGGGGACAATGGTGGTCCCCTCCCATTTCGCTAGTCTTTGAGGCAAGGCTGCAGTAAGTTATCAAAGCCAAGTCACAAAGCAGTAATCAGATGTCATAGGGCAGAATGAAGCATCAGCAGTTTATGTGAACCTGAGCTAGGAAAAAAGGGTGATGTATTTTTGGGATAGTAGATGATAGACAACCACATTGTGATTAGATAAACAGAAGTGATGTGCTCTTGTAATCATTCTGATGTCAAAAGAAGAAAAAAATGAAAGGAAAGTTACAGGACATTTATTGGAATGAGAACATAATCTGGTCAAAACAGCTTCTCTTGGGCATGGTTGTTGCTTTCGTAGGGTGGCACCCTGGTATGTCCCATTTAACCTCTAAACCAAAATGTAACCGTATCTGACATGCCTTGACACAACCAGAAACCTTCCTTGTTTTGTGGTCTTTTATTCTTGCCTAACTTGTCATAAAAAAAAGAGGATCTGAAGCACTATTATGTATCTTCTATTTGAGTCCATTACTCCATACTACTTAACTACTGACCATGAGTCCAGTTCTTCACCTAAGAGTATAAAATTGAAACAAAGACTACATGTAGTCTCTGTCCTCAAGTACATTGTCAGCTCATCAGGGAGAGGAGGTATTGGGTGATATCACTAACTAGGCCACCTGAGCCAAAATACATATAATTAACTGTGTGTATAAGTCAATGTGAATCCCTTAATCTTTCCGAACTTCAATGTCCTGATCAACAAAATGAGAACACTGAATCAGATGATTTCTAAATGCCCTTCTTAGTCCAAGGTTCTAGGATACCATGCTCTGTGATTGATAAGAATGTGATTACAAGTTTCAGAATCCTGTTTAGGCACAACAGGACCAAAAGAACTGGTTCCTGGAACAAATGGTAAGAATTTCTACTGAAGATATTGGAGTCTGTTTGACAGAGATGTTTGGTTGCTCATCTCTGACCTATCTTAAAAGGTCGAAGCTCAGCACCTATTTCAAAACAACAAACTCAACAGCTTTACCTTTGGACAGACTCTCTGCATTTACAGTCCTAAGTGGTTCACACAGGTGTGAGGTCATTTAGTGTTCTGAGCAGTTCATGACATCCCTGAGCTCCAACAAGGTGACTCAGTGGCCTGTGTGTCCACTTTCGTATCCTTTGTGAGATGATCTTATTTATGTGTTTGGCTTTCTCTTCCATTCTGAAAAGGTTTCCAAATGTGAGCTGCTTTCATTCCTTACAAAAAGAGGAAATAGGATGTTTAAGAGGAAGAATCAAGTAGACTTGAATTTGAACCCCCCCACCTACTGCTTACTATGTCACCGGGGGCAAATTATTTAATCTCTCTGACATTCAAGCTTTAAAATATGTATATAGTGGTGTCTGGGTGGCTCAGTTGTCTAAGCTTCTGCCTTCGGCTCAGGTCATGATCTCAGAGTCCTGGGATAGAGCCCTGCATGGAGCTCCCTGCTTAGAGGGGAGGCTGCCTCTCTGCCTCTCCCTCTCCTTCTGCTCCTGTCCTTCTCCCACTCTACTCGTTCTCTCTCTCTCCCTCTCTGTCTCTCTTTCAAATAAATAAAATATTTAAAATAAAATAAAATATGTATATAAATAATACAAATTCAACATAATTTTTCTGAAATAATATATGTGGGGTATATCTGAATAGTAGACACTCAAAGAACGGCTATTGGATTTGCTCATTTGTGATTATTTTAAGGGAGAGAACCCTGTGCTGAGATTTGGAGATTAAATAAATTAACCAAGTCAGATTCCATATAGCTACCACACAGCATAGATTTTAACAGTATATCTGCCTGATTGATTTCATTTTTCTCTCACCCCACACCCCCAATGACTCTTCTTTCAATGATTTTATTGGACAATATTCCTTATAGTTTATTCTATTCTGATCAGAGTTTTGGAAGGATGTTAGGGATAGACTATCATAGATTATAACCCTGCAAATTTCACCAGAATGAATGGTCGTAATTTGCCCAAAATGATCTGGCTACTTGGGGTCTGGGTTCTTCTGATTCAGCATTCAGTTTTCTCTGCTTATGTAGAGAGTAAAAATTGTTAATAGTGAAGTTTCATCACATTATCAATGACTTGACCACAATATTGCTTTAAAAGTGGTAAATTCTTTCGACCCCCACACATGATCTATTTTATAACAACCCACATGTTTCCATTGTAAAGAATTCAATAATGATCATTTAATAATGATTATAATAATGACAATAATAAAATTAATTATATGCAAACTTGCAAAAACAAGTCTATTTTACAAAGACAGGTCAATTTGTAGAGATCAGGCCATAAATTCAGGACGAAATGATTTTTTACATGTTTCCCAAAGTTAAAAACATGAGAGTATAGCTCTTTCTTCCAATAATAAATAAATTTCCCAAATGCAGAAGTTAAAGTAGAATTCTCCCTGAACCTACTGCTCCTCTCTTCAGCTATTTGTATTCCTGACCCCGAGCAACACAGCCTGACTTTCAATGAGAATAATTTCTACCATGTTATTTTTAGTCCAGGAAACTGATTGCCAATTAGAAGGAGTTTCTTAGTATTAAAAGCTTTACCAAAGGCTGGAGCCAGAATCTCATCCACAGTGGCAGAACATACATCTTAAGAAGGTTTGCATTCACATTCTTTGCAAAGTCAAGGGTGTAGTTTACCATGGTCTACACTTTGTTCCCGCTGACTTTCCCCTTGGGATATGAGGAACAAGTTTGCCAAAATAGAAAAAGCAGTTTGACAGTAAAACACAATGTCAAAATCAAGGACAAATGTATGTAAAATTTATGATTTCTTCAAGACCCTCTTCTCCTTAAGTGGTTAAGAACAAATACTGAGAGCTGCAGAGAGACTGAATGTGGTGTTAGGCACTGAAGGGGCAACACAAATAAAATTAACATTAAAAGCAACCCCGATCTTTGACTATCTCACTGTGAATCAAAAGGGAAAGAAGGCAGCTGTGGGATGGAGCAGAGATTATGAATGCTCCAGCATTCCCAGTTCATTTCCAAGTTAACTAAATGGGCATCTCCTTCTCCACTAAGGTTCTCAGCCCCTTCACTTTCTGAGGATAATCATTTTTGCCAAATCTGGATTTTATGCCACAACAATCATGCAAGAATGGGGGTATGTAGGGCAAGGGTATGAGTATGTAAGCTAAGCTGGATAGGAATTCCTCAGGGAAGCTCAGGGAGGAAAAGGCAGGCACAGCTAGGTATGTGTAAGGAGAAATAGATAAAAGAAAGATGAAATGATTTTGAGAATACCTCCTAGTCTCTTTATGGAGATTGAAAAATGCAATTAGGAGTCAGAGTTTCTTTGAACTGTCTTCCCTAGGTTCTAAGTCATACTTCTTAGATCCCACTGACATTCTGAGAATGGACGATGTGAATGTGACCCTTGATGAGCTAGCCAGAAAACTGGCTGAAGAAGTCTTTTAAGGTAATATGCAGTGTAATTTATTGGTCAGCATCCCTGTGACTAAACCTTTTCACTGTGCTATATTTTTAGGGAAAGACAAGTTCCCAAAACAAGTTAACATAGGCAGGACGGAAACATATGTAGCATCCGGGCTATGTTCTGCACTCAAGTGGCACTGTGTCTCCTTCCTTTGACACAGACAGTAAGTCTGCTCTGCAGGTATGAACATATAGAGCAACAGTATATCCACGGCATCTTGATTTTTTTTTTTTAGTTTTGTATCAGTGTTTGAAAAAAAGGCATGAAAATCACTTATCATTGGAAATTGCACTTTTTTGGACTTTTGTACATTTATATTATGGTTTGATTATCAACTTTCTTTTTGAATTTTCTGCACATTTGAATGATCCAGCAAAATCAGCTTCAAGCTCAACTCTTCTAAGGGTTTTAACTTGGTCCTAATCTTTGGTTCTCAGTTAAATGCCTTAAAAAATGATTTACCGACATTGACTTACTTTTTGAAACTTAGGCGATCAAAATTTAGAAATTTTAGACAGACTGATAGCAAGGAGAGAGGCAACATGATGTTGTAGAAGGAACATTAAACAGGGTTAAAGAAAACCTAGTTCCCAGCTCTAATTCTCCTATTTACTCACTTGCTCTGTGACCTTGTACAGTTGCCTAAAGTTTGGTGGGGGGGGGGGGCGTGGCTTTTGCCTCATCTGTAAGCTGAAGGTGTTGGGCTAACAGTGCTTTTCAACCTTTTTCCCAATGCTACATACTTGATACCTACAACACTCTTACCAGAAACAATGGCTCGTTCGGGGAGCAATCCTCGTGGCGGGTAGAAGAAAAACAGAGAGAAGAAGGGAAAATATCTGAGCTTCCAAATACACCCTTTCATTATTTTAACTTTTCCTCCCAACACCTAATGACAAATCACTGTACCTGAGGACATCTGGAATCCCTTGAAACTGGAACTTCTGGAACTTTTGTGACAAAAGCTTACTTTCTATCTTTGAAGCCCTATACTTGCTATTGAAGATATATTCACACATCACTTGAAGGGTAAGGAAATCTAGGCTTAGAGTCTTCACGCCTTGCCCAGTGCCTAAAGGGAGGAGCCTCGGTTGCTGAATCCACGTTCCCAATCTTCTACTGCATGAAGCAAAGCATTGGATGGCAAGTCACAGCACCTAAGTTTATCCCATTGGCACTTAAGGCATCTTTCTTAGAAAGAAATAGTTGTATTCTTTGGTATCAACCCAGGGGCCCTTTATTTAATTAGATTCAATAAACAATGTCTGAATAAATGCCATTCAATGCATCAGGCATTGCTGCACATGCTTTCCATCTATAAACCTACTGAGACTTCCCCCAAACCCTAAATTGAAGATATTGTTGCTTCCACTTTACAGACAAGTTAGCTGAGACATGGAGTCCAAACCCAAAATTATATAGGTGGGAAATGCTGAAGGCAGAATAGGAACTCAGGCATTTGGGTTCTCAAGCCTTGCTCCTTACCACCATGATATGACTAACTCTTGAAAGATCTTGAAGATTTTCTATTTCTTTTATCATTCAGATTGTAAATATAGGACCATGAAATCAGGAGGCCAATGGAAGAACAGAAGAGAAATACTGCAAAGCATCATGAGAGAAGGTGATAAGGAAGAAAAGCGTTTGAGGTGGAATTCTGGTTCTTTGCCTCTCTGTGTGTGGTCTCAATCAGGTTACTTAATATTTCTGTGCCTGAGTCTCCTTAAATATGACAAGGCATTGAGAGGGGTACTATTTCAAAGGATTCCTATAGTTGTCAGAATTGAAAGAGTTAATGTCCGGTGCCCCACACTGAGCAGGACACCTGACAACGCCCACACAGAAACCAGACATTCTTCAGATCCCTTCTGTAGATCTTGCTGCCTCTGACCAACAACTCTAGTGAGTGTAAAAATAAAGTGTTCAAGGTAAAACAATATGTTCAGTGATATGGATCACCCAATACAAGGCTATGTGCTGTAACCATGGAGATGGTTTTGCATTTTATCTTTAGGAGATATAGTTTTCTAGAAGCTTTTCCATGAGGTCTATATTCTTGACTAGTGCTGAACGGCAGCTCTCCCTTTGTTCTTTCAATTAAATTCAACAGTCTAACTGGATATCACCCGCCTCCCTCCCTTTCCTCCCAGCTCAAGCACTCACTGTTTCAACTTGGATTTTTTCAGCCTCTTCATCCCTTGTTCCTGGGCCTCCTATCACTAACCACCATTGCAAAATCTACCTCAGCCTTCCACACTACCACCAGGGATAGATTTACGACAAGCAAAATCCAACCAGATCAGATCCTTCCTTAAAGTATGCCAGTAACTCCTCACAGTTCCCAGAGTAAGTTCACATTTTTTAGTTTGCCACACAAAAACCTTCATGAACTATGTTTTGCTTTCTACTCTAGCCTCATCTTGTACTGCTCTCATCTCCAAGGCTTTGACCATACTACATTATGTATCCTTCAACCCCCGCCCTTACTCGCTGCTTCACATCTCTATGCTTTGCACACAGAGCTCCATCCTCACATGATGCTCTTCCCTGGCACACCCCCAACACTTCACCATGACCCTTAAACTCAAGTAACTTCTTATCCATCAAGACTCAGCATCAGCACTGGGGACCCTGAGATTACTTTGTTGACCATCTCACCAACCCTGCTGAATTTAGTTTCCTAAACATGCCCACATTCTCGTGTGCTAACCTCAATTACTATACTTGGCACATTAACCCGTGACATATTTGAGGACAGAAGGTGTGTTTTTCATCTCTGATTCCAGGTCATTCTTGGCACATAGGAGCCACTAAATTCTCCTATGCTGAATAAATGCACAAATAAATGAAACTTGTTTGAAGCAAGTAAGTTCACAGGAGAATTCATAAAGAAACCGACATCACACTCCTCCAAAAAGTAGGAAGCCTAGCATTGTATTTTTAGGCTACTAAGCAAAATGGTAAACTTTTCTTGCTTACCAAAACATCTGTAAGCTTGCCTCTGGCACATGTCAACAACTGCAATGGTAGAAAGAATGTTAGTCCCATTTGCACAACCAATATAGGAGACTATAGGCAACCCTGTCTCTGTCAGACTGCTATAACAGAAAAGAACCAGGTGGAAAATTAAATTTTTTTCCTGTGAAATTTGAATGTCAATATATTTCATTAAAAATAATTAGAGTTGAAGCAATAAATTTGTGGGTTTATAAGTGTTAATAATTTTTAGACTCTTATGGACCTTTGATTTTTATTACCTTCCCCCACCCTCATGTTTGAAGTTCTACACAATGCAGGGACAGATATCATGCCAACAGTAGCATATGTGCTGCTAAATCCAACATATGGGGAGAGGTGAAAGAGGAACTTTAAAAATGATCAATTTATCATTTTTAGAATTTTTGAAGATATGAGTCCTGGCACCTCATTTTTCAACCCTTGCATAAAAACCATGCCTACAAAGCTATATCTGTACGTGTTAAGGGGATACATGAAAGATTATATGTGGTGGGGTGAATTATGTGCTCAGGAGTTTAACTATTTTCAATTGTAATGTCTTGTCTGAAGGAGAACACATTAAAGCAAGCGAAAGGAGATGGAGGACAGGCACAACTGGACGGCTGGGTCTGAGCTGCAGGAAGCCAGTCCACATAAGATTTCCCCCATGTTCTCACCAGCTTCTCTGCCCAAATTCAACTGGGCTTTGGGAGGAGCTCCACGTTCAGTCCCCTTCATGACCACATCCTCCCAGAAACTACTGACCTCACTTCAGGAGCCCTACTGCCACTGTCTTTGAAATCGGAGGCCTTGTTTGCTAATACACAAAATCTGTCAAGGATATTGCTACACACCATGTTAATTTAATTAAGGGTTTTTAATGAAGCAGAAAATTAATCAAAAGTTGTCAGAAGAAAATATCAAAATCAGTCTTTACCAATGTCAACACACTGCTTCAGGAACCTTCCGCTGTATCTGACAGCTTCCCTTATGAAAACACTAAAACAGACTGAGTTGGAACAGAAACAGAAACCTTGAGAGGCTGAGAAGACAAAAAGGAAGCCCATTTTCTTTGTTCATGAAAATGACAGTGTAAGGTCTGTTTCTCTTCCCTTCAGGCTATAGTAAAGAGTAAGCCAGGGCATTTTAAAGAACTGAAGGATGTGGAAGGACTTCTAATAAATGTAAGTCGTGTTAGTTGTTGTCTTTTCCTCCAAAGAGCCTTCAGGACACCCAGAGGGGTGGGACGCATTTTCTGTGCCCCATCATGCCTCTGTTTGTCAAATACAACTACTTTTAATAAAGAAGGAGCTGTCTCATCATTTATACAACCCCCATTTCAAAGTTAAGAGTCATTTTTTTAAAAAAATGCAATAAGGTGCAATTTATATACAGTAAAATCTACCCTTTATAGTTCCGTGCATTTTGACAAACATATACATGTAATGACCACTACAAGCAAGATATACAAGGGTTCTGTCCTGCCAAAATATTTCTCCATGACCTTGTGCTGTCAAACTCTGCACCCGCCCATCACTTTCAGTAACCACAGGACTCTTTTCTGTCTCTCTATGGTTTTGCTTTCTTAAAAAACATCATATAACAGGAACTATGCAATATATAGCCTTTTTAATTCTGTCAATTCTGAGCTTAACACATTTAGGATATATTCATGTCATGCATATGTCAGTAATGCATTCCTACTTATTTATTTTCTTGGTATATTTATATTATTTATTTGGTATATTTCTATTACTTATTATTTGGTATATTAGTATACCAAATATTACCTGGTATATTATTTGGTATATTTATATTATTTGTTTGCTTAGTATAGTTTCATTTGATGGATGTACCACAATTTGTTTATCCACACTCCAGCTGAGAGATATTTGGGTTATTTCTAGTTTGAGACAATTACAAATACAGAGGCTATAAACTTTTTTTAAAATTTTTTATTAACATATAATGTATTATTTGCCCCAGGGTACATGTCTGTGAATCATCAGGCTTACACATTTCACAGCATTTGCCATAGGACATACCCTCCCCAATGTCCATAACCCTACACCCCCACCTCTCAGCAACCCTTAGTTTGTTTCGTGAGTTTAGGAGTGTCTTATCGTTTGTCTCCTTCCCCATCCCATCTTGTTTCATTTCTCTTCCCCACCCCCTCAAACCCCTGCCCTGCCTCTCAAATTCTTCATATCAGAGCGATCATGTCAGAGGCTATAAACTTTTGGGTACAGATTTTGGTGTGAACATAGTTTGGTTTTTTTGTTTTTGTTTTTTTTGTTGTTGTTGTTTTGTTTTGTTTTTTAAGATTTTATTTATTTATTTGACAGAGAGAGAGAGAGAGATCACAAGTAGGCAGAGAGGCAGGCAGAGAGAGGGGGAAGCAGGCTCCTCGCTGAGCAGAGAGCCCAATGTGGGGCTCGATCCCAGAACTCAGGAATGACCTGAGCCAAAGGCAGAGGCTTAACCCTCTGAGCCACCCAGGCACCCCTGAACATAGTTTTTCACATCACTTGGGTAAACCCATAAGAATGGGATCTCTGAACTGAAATGTAACTCTGAACAGAAATCTCTGAAATGTAACTCTGTAAGAAACTGCTGAGCTATTTTCCACAGTGGTTGTAATATTTTGCAATCTCACTATCAATGAATCCTCATTGAACTTGGCATTTTCAGTTTTCTTTTTTAAAAATTTTATCCATTCTGGGGCGCCTGGGTGGCTCAGTGGGTTAAAGCCTGTGCCTTCAGCTCAGGTCATGATCTCAGGGTCCTGGGATTGAGCCCTGCATCGGGCTCTCCACTCAACGGGGAGCCTGCTTCCCCCTCTCTCTCTGCCTGCCTCTCTGCCTACTTGTGATCTCTCTGTCAAATAAATAAATAAAATCTTTAAACAAAAAATTTTATCCATTCTAATAGGTGTATGTGGTATCCTATTGTGGTTTTAATTTGCATTTCCCTAATGACTAATGGTGTTGAGAAGCTTTTCATATGGTTAGTTTCTAGCTTTTGTGGTGAAGTATCTGTTCAAATCTTTTGTCATTTCTTTATTGGTTTGTTTTCTTACCATTGACATATTTTTATTAAATATATTACTGTTTTAGTGTTCTATAAGTTCTGAAATTCTGAAAAGAAGTACCTTTATCAAATGTGGTATTTGCAAATATTTACCCCACTCTGTAGTTTAAGTCATTATCTTAAAACTGTTTTCATGTAAGCAAAAGTTCTTACTTTTTATAAAAGCTGATATGTAAATGTTTTCTTATTTGATCATACTTTTGGTGTCTCATCTAAGCAATATTTGTTCAACCCAAGGCTCACAAATTTTCTCCTATATTTTCTTCCATACGTTAAACAATTTACATTTTATATTTTTTACATTTTAGTCCGAGATCCATTTTGAGTTAAATTTTGTATGTGGTGAGAAGTAGAGAGCAAGTTCATTGTTTTTACGTGCATATATTCAAACAGTTCCAGATCATTCATTCAAAGGATTATTCTTTATTATTGGATTGTCTTTTCATCTGTGATGAAAATCAGCTGATCATATATGCATTGTTGTATTTCTGTAGCTTCTATTCTGTTCCACTAATCAATATCTCTATCCTTTTACTAAAATCCATTTCTTCTGGACTATTGTAGCTTCATACTGTCAATAAATCAGATAGTATGAGTCTTCCAATTTTGTTCACTTTCAGTATTAGTTTGGCTATTCTAGTTTCTCTGGATTTCCATGTAAATTTTAATATCAGCTTATCTATTTCTAATGTTTTCTGGTTTTAAACATCAAATGCTGCATGTAATTTGTTAGATGTGTACCTAAGTATTTTATAGTTTTGGATACTAATGTTAAATGAAACTGAATTTTACATTTCTTTTTCCAATTGCCCATCACTGGTGTACAGAAATACAACTGGCTTTGTATATTGACTTTCTATCGTGTGACTTGGCTAAACTCATTTATTAGATCTCATTGGAATTTTCTATGTAGATGATCATGTCATCTGCAAAAAGAGACTGTCTCAGTCTTCCTATCCAATCTCTAGGTATCATGTTTCTTTCTCTTGCCTTTTTATACTAAAACTCTCAATACCAGGTGGAAAAGGAGCAGTTGGAGTGCATATCCTTATTTGTTCTCAATCACAGAGGAAAAGCATTCAGTCTTTCAACGTTATGTATATTACTATCTGCAGGCTTTTTGCAGATGTCCTAAGTCAAGTTAAGGAAGTTCCTTCTCTTCCTAGTTTGCTAAAAGCATTATTCGTGAATGAATGTTGAAGAACGTGTTAAATGATTTTTTTGCATTTCTTTAATAATTCTACGGGGTTTTTTGGTGTTGGTTGATCTTTATTTATTGATGAAATTATATTGATTGATTTTTGAATACAGAACCAGCACTACATTCCAAGGATAAATGAAACTTGGTCATTATTTGCTATCCTTTCTATTTATTGAAGGATTCACTTCATTGAAGTTTTGTTAATCAATTTTTGCATGTCTCTGTTCTGTCTTCTGTCTCTGTATATTTGAGAATTGTTTTCTTTTCTTGTAGTATTTCCTGCCAGGTTTTGGTATCAGGGTTAATGAGGGTCTTGTAAAATGGGTTAGGAAGTATTCACTTCTCTTAATTTTTTTGGAATACTTGATGTAGACTTTATATTGTTTCTTAATTAAATGTTTAGTGATATATACTCATGAAGCCATTTGGGCTTGAGTTTTTTTCCTGGGAAAGGTTTAACAACAAATACAGACTTTACTAGATATAGAGATACTTGGATTATCAAATTCTTCTTGTGTGAGCTTTGACAGTTTGTATCTTTCAAGGAATTTGATCATTCATTGATCAGATTTACTGTGATAAAGTTAATAATAATCCCTAATTATCCCTTCAATGTCCATAGTATCTGTAGTAATGTCCCCACTCTCATTGTTGATATTAGTGACTTGTACCTTCTTTTTTTCTTCACCAGTTTAGCTAGATTCTATCAATTTTACTGATCAAATAACCTTTCCGTTTCATTGATTTTTATTTTTTTCATGAATTAATTTATTTCTGCTTTTATCTTTGTTTTTTCTTTCTACTTATTTTGAGTTTAATTCACTCTTTATAATGTAGTATCATAATGTGGAAGTATGGGTCATTGATTTGAGACTTTCTTTTCTCTTTAGGTGTTTGGTGATATAAATTACCCTGTAAGCATTGCTTTATCAGCATTTCATCTAAATTTTGAAATATTGGTGCTTATTTCCATTCAATATAAAATACCTTTAATTCTGCTTATGAGTTATTTAAAAGTGTGTTATTTGGTTTTAAGATATTTGACAATTTTCCAGATTTTTTGTTATTGATTTCTAAATTCCATGCAAAGAATATATACCTTATATGACTTCAGACATTTTAAAATGTATTCAGACTTGGTTTACCACCCATAATACTATTCTAGCTTGGTAAATAGTCCATGTATATGTGAAAAGAGTGCATATTCTGTTTTTGCTGGGTATAGTATTTTACAAATGCCAATGTGATCAAGTTGTTGATCTTGCTGATAAAGTCTTCTACATGCTTCCTATCAATTAGTGAGGGAATGGTATGGAAATCTTCACTATATTTGTGAATTTTTTTAATATTTGTGAATTTGATTATCTCTTCTTGCAGTTCTATCAGTTGTTGCTTCATGTATTCTATAGATCTGTCAATAGATGCACTATGTTTAGCATAGTTATGTCCTGATGAATGATCTTTTTATGTTTATTAAACTAAACTTATCTCTGGTCATACTATTTGCTTTGAAATCTACTTAATCAAGCATTAATATAAACACTCCAGCTTTCTTTTGATTAGTCTAGCATGGTATACATGTCTCTATTCATTTAACCTATCTGTGTCTATATTTACAGTGTATATGTTGTAAGCAGTATATAGTTGGCGCTCACATTTTATCCAGTCTCAAATCTTTCTCCTTTATTTGGGGTGTCTACTTCATTTAAATTTATTGTGATTATTGATATGATTGTATTTAAATCTGCAACCTTGATACTTGTTTTTTATTGGTCCAGTCTACTCTTTGTTGTTTTCTCTTTCCTACTGATTGCATATTTTTACAATTCCATTTTTCTTCTTGTTGGCATATGAGAACAGTTTTTTGTAGCACTTTGATATTTCTATTATACAAATTTAACTTACCAAAATATACCTCTAAAATAATATTATGTTACTTCACATGTAGTATTAGAACCCTACAATACTATACTTCCATTTCTCCTTCTGTTTTTTCTAATTTTATCAATGTATCATACATTTTACTTTTACATTTGTTATAAGCCCCATAACCCATTATAATGACTTTCCTTCAAATGGTCAATTATCTTTCAGAGTAATGTAAAATAAAAGCAGAAAATATTTTATATTTGTTTACATATTTACCATTTCTATTATTCTTCATTACATTTTATAGATCCAGATTTCCACTGATATTACTTTCCTTCTGCCTAAAAGATTTTCTTAACTATTTCTTATAATAGAGGCACCTGGATGATTCAGTTGGTTAAGCATCTGCCTCCAGCTCAAATCACGATCTCGGGGTCCTGGGATTGAGCCCCTCATTGGGCTCTCTGATCAGCAGGGAGTCTGCTTCTCCCTCTCCCTCTGCCTCTGCCCCCACTTGTGCTCACTTACACTATCTCTCTTTCTCAAATAAATAAATAAAATCTTATAAAAAGAAACTACTTCTTATAATAAACGATAGCCAGTGATGAGTTCTTTTATTTTTTGTACATCTTAAAAAGCTTTTTTTTCCTTCTTTTTTTAAAAAGATTTATTTATTTGAGAGAGAACGCATGCATGAGAATGGGGGGAGAGTCAGAGGGAGAGAATCCTCAAGCTGACTCCCGAGCATGGCACTCTATCCCAAGAAGCATGAGATCATGACCTGAGCTGAAAGCACTGGGTGTGGTGCATGAACAATCAATCTTGTAACACTGAAAAATTAAAATAAACATATTTGGGGAGAAAAAAAAAAAGAGTAGAGTGCTTAACTGACTGAGCCAACCAGGCACCCTTCCCCTTCTTTTTTAAGAGGTACTTTCAGTGGGTAAGAATTCTAGGTTAATAGTTTTTTCTTCCAGTACTTAAAGATTGGTTATACTGCCTTCATATCTATACTCTTTCTGATGTAAAATCAAATATCTTTTGCATATAATGTGTCTTTTCTTTCCCTATATGGCTGCTTTAAGATTTTCTCCTTATCACTGATTTTAAGCAATCTGATTATAACGTGCATTAGTATGGTATCATCTAATGTTCATTAAGATTCTTAGATCTATGAGTTTATATTTTTCATATTTAGAAATATTTTAGGCTTTAAAAAATGTTCTTTTTGTTACTCCTTTTTTTTTCTCTTTCCTCTCCTTTGGGGACTCAATTTTATATATATTTGGCTACTTGAAATTTTCTCTCAGCTCACCAATGCTTTGTTAATTTTTTTCAGCCTTATTTCTCTCTGTTTCATTGTAAACAGTTTTTATGGCTTTAAAGCTCACTAAACACTTATTTTATACTTTCTAATCTTCTGTCAATTCCATGCAGTGCATTTTTCACCTCAAAAATCACCTGTCACATCTAGAAGTTTTATTTGTGTCTTTTTAAATATCTTCTTTGTTGCTCCTTAACATGTCCAGGATTTTTTCTACCTTCTTGAACATAAGGACATAGTTATAACTGTTTTAATGTCCTTATTCACTAATATCATCACTCATATAATTTAGGGGTCAGTTTTGGTTTATTAATTATTTTATTCATTATGGTTTGTATTTTTTACTCCTTTACATGCCATATAATTTTTTCTGGATGCCAGACTTTGTTAATTTTGCATTGTTGGGTGATGGATAAGCTATTATCTTTTTTTTTTTTTAAGTCTTGAGAGTTCTTTTGAGACACAGCCAAGTTACACTGAAATTCTTTGATCCTTTCAAGCCTTGTTTTAAATTGTATTTAGCAATTCTAGAGAATTTAGCCCTTTAATACAGGGCTGATTTTGCCACAGCTAATCTTCCTGTCCCTGTCAGAATCCAAAAGGCCAGGAGCTGTCCAGTATTCTGGGTGCTGAGATGTTTCCTTATTTGGTCATAAAAGGCCTGTGAGATAGAACTTGAAGCACAACAAGAGAGCAGATTAAATTTGCACAGAAAACAAGGCATTGATAGTAAAGTTCCTAAACCAAAGGAAGGATCCTTCTCCTCAGATGACCCCAAGTGACCTGTTCCTTGAGTTATGATGTTGGAATGCACTCAAAAATCCAGCTGCTTCTGGAACTTCTCACAACACACTCCCTAGTAACCCTATCCCTGGTTTACTAGTGTTAGCATTTTAGGGGACTTGGCTCTACCACATTCAAGTTTCTAAATCTCAATTCTTCCCTTTTTTCCCACCTTCCCACCTTCCTGTTGCCCATTCATGCTTCCACCTCCTCTCTTTTAGACTCTGCAATACCAAGAGGCTCACGTTTCTTCCCAGATGAAGTTTGATGGCTTCCCGGATAGAGACACAAAGAGTCCTGCTTCTCTCTCTGTGTAGAACTAAGAAGGGATGAAACCTGGGGAAGTGTTCATTTATTGTCTCAGGAACTAGAAGGTGGAAGTGTTTTCATTTCCACATAAGTCAACAAAAGTAAAAGGTAGTTTATGGATCTGATACATCTAGAATTTACCAGATACACACTCTAAAGGGACAGTCTTCTCTGAGTAACCCAGAAAAGTTAACCAACTTGCCAACCAACAAGATCATAGAATTAGTACATGGAAAAGCCAGAATTGAACCCCTGACTACCTGACTCCTCTCCAGTCCTATGTGGGCATCCATTCTTGGCTACTCTATACCACAATTGATATAAAAACACTCACCACAAACTTTTCAAGTCCACAGATTCTGTTGTTTTATAATCCACCATTTTTTGATGCATATGAACCACTTTGGAGGACTTATCTTCTGATATAAACAGTTGCTCTTATAAAATAATTTATTTACGAATAGATTATTTATATATAAGCACCATCTACAGACCCTGGGAATTAAGCCTGGCATACAATAGGTATGTTATTTCACTGGATTCTCATCAAAAATGCTATCAAGTGGTTACTGTTATTTTTATTACCATTTTACATATGAGGAAACTGAGGTTTAGAGAAGATTAGAGAAGTAACATGCCAAAGATCACACAGCTCATAATTAATACATCTAGGAAGCAAAAACAGATCAGAAAGACTGCAAAGATCCTAATCGCCATATTAAACTGCTCACACACGGAAATGTATGTTCAAATGTCAAGAAAATCTTTCTGCAGATGACTTTATAGGAACATATCTCTCATATAACAAAACTCACATTGACAGCAATCAGGACAATAAAATAACAGTCCCCTATATTAGGATTACACTTTCCTGTTCACAAAGCATTCTCTAATAGTGTTTTGTTTCCTCACAGCTTAAGGGCCCACTGGACTCCTGAAATTTTGTAAGATCTGAATTGCCCTTTCAGAGAGAAAGAGAGACTGAATGTTACAACTTGAGTATTTTTTTTTAGATTTATTTAATTGAGAGATGAGGGAGAAGAGGAGAGAGGGAGAGGGAGAGAATCTCAATCAGACTTCCTGATCAGCAGGGAGCCCCAATGTGGGACCCGAACTCACAACCCTGAGATCACGACCTGAGCCAAAATCAAGAACCAGTTGCCTAACCGACTAAGCCACCCAGGTGGCCCTATTACAACTTGATTCTTAAACCAAATGAGCATGAAGAGTGGGTCCCAAATGTAAGATTCTAGTGGCCCAGATAAATCTTTCTTTAAAAAAGAAAATAAAACTAATGGCATCAGGAGTATTATAGTAAATAGCAAATTAAGGTTTTCATTCTGCTTGGTCCTTATTTTTCTTTAAGATGGTGAGAAATGTAATTTAAGTTGCTCACTTCCACACATCTTAATTGACAGACCTCTTCCTTATGCTTTGTTCCCAAGAATTAATGTTTGTATTTAATATCATACTGTCATTATCTTGTTTCCTCTACACTGAAAGGAGTTGTCTGTTATTTGCAGGTGTAGAGGGCCAGCTGGAAACACAATTCCCTTCTCTCCTTCCCTCCTCCCACTGATCACTGGTTATTATACATAATTACATGGAAGCATGTATTAGACTTTATTATAATGCATAACAGTGTGTTTTAAGTAAATTAGGAATTTGCATATCAATTCAGGAAAAAAACTAAAATGCCATTCAGGACCTTTTATTTACATCCGGAGGATTCCTAGATTTTAGGGAATTGCTTCTTTTTCTCAGGTCAGAGTCTAAAATTTGAAAACATAATGAAGCCACCGGGAAGGGGGAGGGGCCTACATCCTGTGCTGGGTTTTCTTCCTCTCTTTCCTCCTCCCTGTCTTAGTAACCAGCTAGGCAAATGGTTCCTTAGTAACCAGGCAAGTCAGGTGTTGGCTACCTAGGGCACATAGCATTTACCTTCTCAGGTTTCAGCCCTCTAGAGCAAGCAAGTAGGTTGCTGGTGGTTTTAATACTTCTAAACAGTCAAAAGAAATCAGGACCCTCCAAAGCAGACACAGCCATGTTCCCTGGAGTATCAAGAAATAACAAGTCATAATGAGCCCCACAATTACTCTATCTTGGCCCTCAAGTTTTGTACTGTATCCCTTATCCTCTTGGAACCTGGAGGGAGCTGGCCCGGGTGGTGAATGAAGCTCAGGGACTTCTAAGCTACGGACAAGGGCACTGGAGGGGGTCATCTCCAAGCAAAGAGGGGGGAAGGAAACTTGTTTCCTCCTAAATTGCTCAGGCTTGACTGCATGGGTGCTAAATCATTCCTGATGGAAATATATGTCCCTCAGCTCGTTAAGATAATTTTTAAAAGTATATTTTTGCCTTTGGAGAGTACTGGAGGCTATCAGAGGGTGTCATTTTCCACACTAAAGTTCCTCACAGATTTCATTAGGCAAAGGCTTTGTTTCTGCTCCATTGTACTGTATGTTCATTTATGGATTCAGAAATTCAAAGACCAGGAAAGCTTCCTTTGATTTGGACTGTTGTTTTTTTTTTTAATCTACGTAATCTTTTTGCAAGTAAGATTTAAACTTTTTGATTTTCATCCTGGAAAATACCAGCTAAAATATATGAATAGAATTGGGAAAGAAAAAATGGAGAATAAAATAATTATGTAAAAACAATGGGATTGTAGATGGATTTTTTTCAATTACATTGCTTTAATACCAATAATAAATATCTATTTCCTTGAATTTAAAAATATCACCTAACAGCCAAATGCTTTTACAATGGAAGCATATAACTAAGATGGTACCAGATGTGGTTTCAATGATGTCTACTGTGTAGCCAGAATAGAAACTACTATTAGGTTGAATCATTGGGCATTGCCAGTATTCAACTCCTCTGACCTACAAAACAGCAGCTCATGGGTTCAACCTAAACCATCTAACTGGTCAATAATTTTTTTGCTTCGACAACATAGAAAGGAGGGTTTATTTATTTTGTTTATTTGTTTGTACCTTTATTTTATTCCATGTAGGATCTGAGAGGGGTAATGGCATTATATAATGTTGTTCCCCCTGAGGATTAAAAATTATAGGAGTTAGGGGTGCCTGGATAGCTCAGTTGGTTAGGCATCCAACTCTTAATCTCAGATCAGGTCTTGATCTCAGGGTCATGAGTTCAAGCCCCACGCTGAGCTCCACAATGGTTGTGAAGTCTACTTAAAAAAAAATACAGGAGTTAGGAAGAAAATGCAAGTAATCTTCTCTTGTAATTGTTGCTTTGGTTGACTTTTTAAAACATTAGTTCTCTTTAGAATCACGATGGCCCTCAGAATCATTCCATCTGGTAAAAATACATTAGGACACTAGAAAGGGACGGCTACCCGCTGTCCTCAGGGAGACACCTGGTGTGGCCTGTGGAGCACCAACCAGCACAAAGCAATCCCTCTGAAGGAGTTTTACCTGTTACTGCATGACAGCTGCCCCAAGGCAAAGAACCTTAGTCAACTAAAACTAAGTCGGAGACAGAAGAAGACAAAAAGAACGCAATTAGCCATATTATTATTCCCCAGGAAGACCAGCGTTAATGTGTCCAAGCATCCCAACATGCCGTGGACTCGGTCACATCATCATATATTTAAGGACACAAAATCCACTTCTGCCAGGTCATTGGCTTCTACAAAAGGTGATGGGCAAAACACAACAGCAATGGAAACAAACAGAACACACCAAAATGAAGGGCCTGTTCTTCGAGATGAAAAGTTGACTTCTAATTTGAAAGAGAAGAATGATGATATCCTTCAATCTGTCATCATTCTAACTCCCACATGAAGTTCAGCTCTATTAAGAGCAAGGAACATGGAAATCGAAAGATATTGATCAAGCCACTCTCTGTTAATGTGGTCATATATGTACATCTTTTATTTCTATAGAAACAGATTTTAAGATTATATATCATGTAATTATGAACGTATGTATATAAACATACATTACCTATCTTTGTTGTAAAACCTTGGAAACTTGGAGACCAGATAAGGGAATAAGAATAGAATGACTTCCTCTAAAGGGGCTAAAATATAAGCTCCTTATTTTGAGTGGGATCCTGAAGCCAAACATCATAGGAAGCTAGAATTAGAATCTAGCACTCATAGAATCTAGTACTCATCTAGTATAGTATTCATTCCACTGTGCACACCACATCTCCTACACAAAATAAAATCAACCAAACTTAAACCAAATCAAATTCTCTATCTTTAGGGAAAAAATTATTCAAATCAAGCAGAAGAAAGTGCTGTGGCAGACACTGTAAACTACTTTCTGATATCCATTCTTCACATCTTCATTAGTAACAGAAAAGTAAGTTTTTGGCCAAGTACAGTGTCACAAAATCTGTATTTCCCACACTCCCTTTCAGCTACCTGTGACTTATATCTGACCAATGGAATATCAAGAGGAGGGGTTCTAGAAAGTCCCCTTAAAAGGAAGGATGCATACCTTTCATCTTCCTTTCCTCCTTCCTGTTGCCAGGAATGCTAATATATTGGCTGAAACCGTGATGGCCATTTTGGAGCAAGACACAATCTGCTATGACTAGCAGAGCAACGAGATAGAAGGAATCTTGAGTCCCTAGTAACCAGGGAGCCCTAATAATCAGCTAGGGATGTAGCCCTACTGACATTTAATCATACTTTAATTGAGAGAGAAACTTCTTTCTTACTTAAGCCTCTTATTTAGTGTCTTTCTGTTGTGTGCAGCAAAGTCTAACCCTAACTAGCATGAATATACAAAGTAGATATCTAAAAGATCTTAGAAAATTTTAATTAATATGAGTTAATAATGGAAAAAGATTGATTTAGCTTGTGACTTTTTTTGACCTAACAGGATTGAAACATTAATCAAATTTTTATATTATGCTTCCATTCCCATTCCTACCTCCTGGGTATATTAAATATCTAAAGTCCAACAAGGTACCAATATCTAGGCAAGCTCTTTGATGGGAGACAGAGAGGCAAAAGTTCATCATTTTATTTTCTGTATATTTATTTAAAAGCATTACAATTCCAGTTATGCACTTTGGTTATCTATTTGTCAGATGTATGGAGGCAGAAGTAAAACAGATGTTTCAAATAATTTGCAGATTTAGGTAGTGTGTGTGTGTGTGTGTGTGTGTAAATAAATTGGCCCCATTCTCAGGATCCTTTCCATATAGGAACCTAAGAAAAAATGTTTACACAACATTTTTCAAAGAATACCATTCAAGAGAAAACAAACATCATATAGTACTCATCCTTATCTGGTTTCACTGCTCACTCTAATTTTCATGGTTGTCTAATCTATTCCTTCTTATTTTTTTGGTGGAGATTTTATTTATTCATTTGACAGATAACAAGTAGGCAGAGAGAGGCAGGCAGAGACAGAGGGGGAAGCAGGCTCCCCACTGAGCAGAGAGCCCGATGCAGGGCTAGATGTGGGGCTCGATCCCAGGACCCTGAGATCATGACCTGAGCTGAAGGTAGAGGCTTTAAGCCACTGAGCCACCCAGGCGCCCCTATTCCTTTTATTTTTATGATAACAGTTCTGCTCTAAATATTTAGCTCAGAAACTAATGTCTCAAATGAGAACAGGAATAAAAAAAATCTAATAACAATACAAGTAATAATGATTTTACTTTTCCAATGTGCTTCCATACAAAAAGCTCCAAGTGTCTTATAAATTATATATACAGGGATCACTTAAACCTCCTACTAAAAGGCTGCTACTCTGAAAAGAAAATTCTCGGTAGTGTTGTACAGCAGGAAAGAAGTCTGCTGTGTCCATGTGTAATTGTGGGAGGAGTTTTAGGGAAGCAAAGTGTAATTCCCTACTCAGTTTCACTAAAAGCTTTGAACAATCCCTTTAAAAAATCGTCAAGGGAGCTTTTAATCATCAGAAGCAGTCAACTCTTTGTTTTGGGTCTTATCCAATCAAAGTGGAAACCTCAGCCATAAAATAGCATGCCAAATCATCAGGGGTTATGAAGTCAGCTCGACTTCATTAGCAATCATCTTCTTGCCAATGCCTATGTCAATAAGGAAAACAGAAAAGATCAGAAGGCAGGCAAAAAATGTTCCTCGAAGCTGATAGAACTCAATTGTGGAAATACAACTAGCTGCAGTTGCCTACTTTTGTGCCCTTGAAAAAGAACTCTTTTCAGTTCTTCTATCCAGAACCAAGGTCTGAGGACCTAACCTTACCTGCACCCACCTGCCACAGAGGAGGACAGCAGAGGAAGATCTTCTCGCCCCATTACCACTTGTGAACTTTTATCACTTTTATAGACCATGATGCTGCTATTATTGTCGCCTCTGTGAAGCCTACTAGTTGTAGCTAGAGTGGAATGATCCTTCCCTTCTCTGAGCTGCCTCAGCTCATTTTTCTTGCTGCTAATAGAGCATGTGTCAATCTTAGAGGAGATATCTTGGAATCTTTCTTCTCTGTGAAAGGATTTGCTTTTTATGTACAGTGATAGTACCTTAGCATATTTCAATCTCTAGTAAAAGGTCTGGACAAAGTAGGTGCTGAGTGTTTTATTAGTGACTGAATAGCCTAGTCCATTGTCAACTCTGGGCTAGACAATTATAAGAAGCTTCTAACTGACCTTCCTGTTACCATCCTTGCCTTCCGCTCATCGGTTTTGAGGGCAGCAGACAGAGAGAGTTTCTAAAACTGAAGATTATTCTACCAACACTTCCCTCCTCCATCTCTCTCTCTCTCCCATCCACCCTTCACCATCTTGCAGGACCTGGGTGGAAAGAGGTGTTAGGCACAGATTGTGCAAGTGTTTACATCTCATGCTAAAACGCTTGGAATTTATCTAATGAACAACAGAGAGAGAACTAAAAGTATGATCAGATTTGTAGTTTAGAGAAATTGCTCTGATTAATCTGTGAGCAATTTCTTTCTAAGGAAAGGAGAACTGGAGTGTAAAAGGTGGTTTACAGACAACTACCCTGCTCAAAGACAAACGTGATAAGGGTCTGAATTAGGTCTATGACAAAAGGAGTGAAAAGATAAGTATGGATTCAGGAATTATAAATAAGGTGGGTTCTATAACACCAGAAGACCTTTTTGTAGGGGTTAGCCAGATATTCAGTTGTTTAAGAGATGAATGTGGGTTTGCAGAAAAGATAATAATTTTGGCTTATGACAAATTGAATTTGTGGTATTGGGAGATATCCAGGTAAAAATGGTAAGTGGATAATTGTAGACTCAGACCTGAAACTCACAAAAGAGAGGCAGGCTGGAGATACAGATTGGGAAGCCCATGGTGTCTATAGGGTTCACCCAAAGATGACTTCATTGATGGTCCTACATAAAATGAAAACACCAGGGATAATGATTCAGGAATTGATCAGAACATTCTCTAGAGCAGAGCAATCTAAAATAAACAGCATCCTAACAGTTAAGAAAAATAATATATGCTCAGTAAACAACAGACACTGACTTAGTTTCATATGAATTACGATAACAGAAGACAGAACTATAGTTCATTAAATTCTGCTCATTGTCCAGAATTACTAACACTTGGTCTCATCTTAAGGTGCCCAAAAGAAGGCCCTTTGACTCTAGAGATACAAATATAAAATGCTGGAATTCACTAAAATGTATTATATACTAATATGCTAACGTGTTCTAGATGGGTACTTGGCATCTACTACACTATAATGGGGATGAGTTAGCTTGTATATTATGTTCCTGTTGCTTAAATGCATCCCAATACAAGTTTCACAAAGCATGCTGATATATTCTTTGTATCCATCTAAGTCCAATAGTGAGGTTTAGCTGTTTATGGTATATGGTAGTACTGTGACTGAGTTTAACTATATTACTGAAATAGCATGGAAGAGGAAACTAAGACTCCACTAGTGTGAAATCACAGTAAGAACTTACTATGAATCAGGCACACTTCATTCATTCATTTGTCCCTTAAACTACCACAGGGGATATTAACATCATCCCAATTTTCGGGGAGATTAACATCACCCCAATCCTACACCCTCCCCAAAAACGAAAGCAGAAAGAAGTTAGTCACTGTCAAGATCACAGAGCTTAAAACTGGTAAACTGGTTGAAACAGCCTATCCGGCTCTAGAACCTGTTCTTTAAATCACTCCGACTCCATACCTTCCCCTCTCTAACATTTCTCAAGGCCTTCTTCCTTTTCAAACTTCTAAGTTCAATCATTTATCCCATCAACAGAAAGTAGGAGCTAAAAAATTAAATGCTGACTGGATACATTAATAAGTAGTGCATGGACATTTTATTATATCATCTATCACTCCAAAATCCCACTGCACTGAAATTTTGCTGCTCCCTGCTAAGCCAGACCATCAGCCTTATTCTGACTTCTTCACAGAGTCCATTCCATTCTAAAGATAGTGGTTCATCATTTCAACACTGCCCTCACCCCTCAAACTTCCAATGGATGAATAAATTCAGAGTTCATAGTTCCGTTTCCTGCAGGAGAAACACACAGGGGGGGCTTCATGGGTGAGTGACTTTGGCAGTTGCTCAGGGGCCCATGCCTGAAGAGCCCTATGTTTGGTTTAATGCTCTGCCATCACTGTGTTGAAATTCTTAGTAATTTTTTTAACATGGTGCCTGCGTTTTCATTTTGCACTGGGCCCTACAAATTATACTGCCAGTCCTGAGGTCACATAAATTCATTTTAATTGCAAACCAGCCTTTTCTTGATTTATTTGTAAAATGATTTATTTAATCACAATTGGGGGGAAATATGTTAAGGGAAAAAAAGAGGAGAGCTATGGGCATGTGTAGTCAGAGGAGTTAGGGAAGCCTTCTTAAGAAGGTCAGATTCCCTCTGGGTTCTGAAGGATGAGTGGATTCGGATACTAATGAGGTCTAGGAGCTGGGAGAAGCACATCCCAGGCAGAACTTTGAGCATGAAACACAGAGTGGCCCCATGGGAATAAACAAAGGGCATTTAACACAGTGGAGACTGGAAGAAGGTGAGGCTGCAGTGGAAGACAGGCAGGATGATGAAGGAACTGTGCACCATGTTAAGAGTTTTACCTTCATCCTCCCGAGCAATGGGAGCCCACTGTGCCATTTAAGTCAGAAGAGTGATAAGATTTGATTTTTATTTTACAAGGTCACACTAGGCCCTCATGTCTTTAAACTTCAAGTTACCCCTTGTCCTGTACTGATAAATTCACCAGATCAGCAATTCCATTTTTCATAGTTCTCCAGCTCTAAATGCTACCCTTTTCCACTTTGTTGATGTCTTCATCCACTGTTGCTAAGAGAGTTGAAGAGTCCCAACTTCATTATCCCTTCATCTCCTCTGCTCCTATCCCCACATGATCCATGAAACTTTAATATGGTTCTGTGTTTACTCAGACTTACCTCCTCCCCTCTTGTCTTAGAAGAAGGTGTATCCTTCATGTCCTCCTCCGCTAATCCTTCTAACTATAGTCTCCATCCCATCCTCTCTCTCATCCCCCAGTGGCCTCACATTCCACCCAGTAGAACAGGGTAATCAAAGTATTCTTTTTCTAGAATCTTAGATCTCACGCTATGCAACAGCACTCTCCCTCAGCCTGTAGCCACAGCTCTATGCTTCCGAGGAAGGTGGGAAAGGCAGAAACATACCTTTCTCTTGAGCTACCAGCCCCTTTTTTTCTCTTCCCTTACTGACCAATTCCTTAAAATAGTAGAGTTGCCACCTCTACTCTAACTGTATGGTTTGGACTTGTATCTTTCTCTTTCTCTTGCACCTCCAAGACTCTTCTCCCCAAATATGTACTTGTGTGACTGGTTTTTTGGAACCAAGTAAACTCGTCTTAAAATGACACCTTAGTTTGAACTTATTGCCTCAGCTGATCAAGATTTCTTGGGATCCTTAACCTGAGAGCCCACACATTTCCTTTTCCTTCCAGCTGTGATCTGTGACTTGACAATGCATGCCTTCCATGTGATCATGCCCTCAAGAGTGAACAGGAATGGGTAAAAGGTGCATTTTACACTGTTTTTCTCTCATCCACAGAAATGGTATTATAATTCTTTGGCTATTTTCAAATTCATTCTTCTGGACAGTTACATTTTTCACTGATGAAATTACATTCCTATTTCCACTTAAAAAAAAAAATGGAAGGTTAAACCGCTGCTATCATTTCTAGTGCCAGGAACATTAGCAAAAATCTAATTAAATACATTTGTTTAAAAGAAATAAGAAACCCATAGATGTACATTTGAACAAGAAATATTTTTATGACTGAAAATCTAACTAGAAACAAAAGCACAAGTGTTTTATGTCCTATCAGATAGTCCTCATTTTAGGTAACAATGGTTTTCCCAGCATGCCTCACGGCATTATTACAGGTTTTCGTGCTGCATGTTCTCATCAAAGCAGCGAGTGTGACCAGGGTCGGCCAGTTTGTGTACAAAGGTTGTCCTAACAGCCAAATGAGGGGGGACCGAATGGGAGCATATTGAGATTTCAATGCCTATTCAACCTTTTGCTTTTTGAAAATTCTACAGGCCTAAAACTAGGCAAAGAGAGAATCTAATAACCTTGCCTCATAATTAGGGTAATCTTTAACAGAGCATTGTATCTGACTTCAATAACTACATAGCAATTAGATGATTATTGGTGCCCAGTAAAAATATACTATTAGACATTAAGGGAAAAAATACAGATGAACAATAATCACACTGTATTTTACATGGAGCTGTAACCTGAAGCATAATAATTATCATGTGCTATAATCTCCAGAATATAAATAACAGTGTAAAGACCATTTGAGAGAGGGAGAAAAAGGGGAAAAAAAAAAAACCACACACACACCTCAATCTGGACCAACTAAGAAGCATATGCTACCTTTAAAAAAGCATGGACAATTGGGGAAAAGGAAACAGTAAAATTCATAATGACTTACACAATGTGATTCCTACCACCAAGTCCATTGACTCTACCTCTTGAGTTCATCCCTGCTGCCACTGCCCTAGCTCAAGCCAGAAACATGTTTTGCTTGGACTACTTCATACATATTCTCCTAATGACCTCTGCCGTCCCTTCTCACTTGGAAAATTCTTGGTGGCCCTAATTAGTGACTCTAGTCAAAAGGCATTTTTCTTTAAGCCTCAGCTCTCCCATTTTATCACCGTTAAGGCATTATAGACCTTTCATTTTCTCTTCTCCTGTAGCACCACAATTTTTTTTTAGCACCACAAAACTTTAATAATACAATCAAATGACATGAATTCTGGTTTAATTAAATGCCTAATATGAGCTATGCAAATACTAACCACAGATAAATTAGCTAGATATAATGATTTCCACTATACAGATAAGGACACTGAGAATCACAGTTGTAAATGAACTTATTCAGCTAACAGGTAGAAGAATTAGAGTTCAAATTCAGTCTGATACAACCCAAACCTTTTATCTTTTTTCCACACAATATGCTACCCAATTGCAAGACTCTTACTCTACAGTAAAAGACAGGTGCTCATGCAGCTGGTTCTCTCTCTACACTATGATCTTCATCTTATTTCTTGTTTTTCACCCCATTTCTTTTTTAATCATAGCAATCTGCACAAGGCCCAACACATTGCATGTGTGTGATCTTTCAAAACCACATCTAAAGGAATGCTGTTAAACAGAAATATAGGGGGAGCCACATGGACGATTTTATTTTTCTATTAGCCATCCAAAGAAAGATACAAAGAAACAGGCAAATTCAATTTTAGTGTTCTATTTACCCAATGTATCTGCAATGTTATCGTTTTAACATGTCATCAATACAAGAAATGTTAATGAAATACTCTGCCTTCTTTTTTCAGACTAAGTCTTCAAAATCCAGCCTATCCCTTATACTTACAAGACATCTTAATACAAAATGGCCACATTTCAAGTGTCGCTAGCTACTGGGGTTAGTTGCTACTGTACTGGATGGTGAAGGCTGAAGGAATATAGACTGCAAACAAACTAAAGGGGATACCGTCTCCTCTGCTCTGTGGAAGTCAACTCAAACAGTCTGAGTCGACAACACATGCTCTCAATCTCAACTGAATCCCACTACTACATTCAGACAACGGCTCTACTCTCTACACTAGGTCATCAGGGTCTTTTGCAACCCTTTGAGATTCATGCTTATTTTAGTTCTTCACTGCCTTAGACAAAGTCCACATGAGACTATTGAACAAAGTTCCTTTTTTAATACAAAGTAACCTTACTGGCTTTACCTACAGCATTAATGAACTTCCACAGTCTGCCAGACACTTTGTGGATGGGGGAAAATTAAGCACACACCTATATCCCATAGTACTTAAGTTGAACCTTTCTTGAGGCATTTTTCAAGTTCTGTCTGGTGTTGGAGCCAACTACTTATAGAACATCTCCGTATACAAGACTTTAAGTTAGAAAATGTCATATGTTGACTTGACACCTGGCTAAAGACCCAATGGTATGCCTTGACTCATTGTTCGGCACTCCATAGACTGTTATGAGATGAAGAGTTTCAAGGAGTTACCACGATTTAGAGTACAGCTCAAACATGGGAGATGTGACTCTGGACAGCCTTGGTCATCAAAATCTTCAAGGCTGAAGTAGAAATGGAACTAAAAGTTTTCCCAAGTAGAAAAACAGGATGAAGAAGCACATTTAAGGCAGAAGAACTAGGCCAAAAAAATCCAAAACAAACAAATAAAAATCTCACAGGCAGGAAATAATTTAACATATATTTACATAACACTTAGTATGAGCAAGTCCCTGTCCAAGGGGACTTTTCAAAGGTTAACTCACTTAAGCTTTATACCAACCGACTAAAGTCAGCCCGTTTTTACAGATGAGGAAAAGTGGTTAAATGACCTGAAAGCTTACTCTGTTAGAAAGCAGCAGCACTGAGATTTAAACAAAGAGCCTCCACTTCCAGGGCCAAAGCCCTTAACCACTATGCTATCCTGTCTCTTTTTGACAATCATCTGCTACAACTATATTTTATGAATTATGCTTTACCTTCAATCATTTTGGTTCCTGATGGGCTAATGAGGTATTTGGACTACCCTAAGGTAAAAAGAGATGCAGGGTAATTTTGATATGATACACTAAGATCACCTTCACCTCTTGGGTATGGACAGCCCGGGAAAGCAGCTTGACATACTTGAACACTGTGTTTTCATAACGATCCACCCAGTTTACAAGAAATGTATAAGCAAGGTCTGTCTGTAAGATCCTACCACAAGGAACATGGGGCTCTAGTACAGGAACCACATAACAAGGAAATGTATTTATTAAAACGTTGGGGACATTCTAGAGACAAACAGTAATACAGGCTTTTTCTTTTTACTGTCAAAAATGTTTTGGGTTGTCATGTAGGCACAACCAAAGTGTTCTGTTTTGTTTCATTTTCCCCCAATGACAAGTTTGAGAAAATGAAAAGGGAGTAAGATAAAAATCACTCTCCTCAAAAATCTCACACTTCGGTTCATTTCAATTCAGTTTGACATATATTGTTTAGCATCTATGTACCAGCTTCTCTGCCCGGCAACTTTTTTTAACAAATCCATTTTTAAATTTTTTAATTTTGACATTACAGGATAAACTGAAATTGATTAACATTCCACTTTTACATTTCTTATCAACACACAGAAATAAAATTCATGAACTAAAAAACCCAAAACAAAACTAAAAACAGGGAAAAGCTTATCAAATTAAATATGGATCCCAGCCTTAGCAGCTGAACAAGAATGAGATTTTTAAATTTTTGGTAAATGACAAAGTTGTGTAGAAATTGAGTATTTATAAATTATCTGGAATCAATGACCAGAAATAACACAGTTGGATCATGGGAAAACAACAGAAATGGGTAAGAGGTAAACCTACAAGCGAGATAAATAAAGCACAATCCCTCCCTCCAGAAGGTTAAACTCTTACATACGTGTAAACAAATGACTATTATATGCTAAGACATATACTAGGACAGAATTAGAAACAAATACTATGCAAATACAAAGGAAGCCACAACTAATTTTAGTAGAGTGGAGGGAATGGGCATGTGCTTGCTTTTCAATAATTTTTCAAAGGATTTTTAAGAAAACATATACTAACTACAATAAAAGAAAGAATGAAATAATATACAGGTCCAAGAGAGATCATTCAAAGGAAGAGGTGATTAATTTTACTTGGAAAGTAAGGAAAAGTTTCAATGAGGCAGTGATGTTTGGACTGAGATTTAAGGAGTACATATTATTTTTTAGGTGGCAGTGTAGCAAGGTCACTTAAAGCAGAGGAAGCATGTGCAAAAGATCAGAGATATAAAATATCATATCAGGAAGGAGTAACTGTGCTCTGCATCTAAAGAGCTCTCATTAAGTCTTTGCTCGCAGTAGAATTTGAGGGCCAATCAATGTATGTAATTCCAAAACAACTTACTGAGAATTAGGCACCACTACCTTGCAAAGTAATTGAGATACAATGATCTGTAAGACACAGTTTCTCTTCCAGAGGAGTTCAGAGCTAGTAGGAGAAACAAACATAGAATAAATAGCTGTCAGTCAGCAGAACACTTACTATAATAGAAGTCTAGTGTAACGTACAGGTGGCACCATTCGATTCTACCTAGGGATTAGGAATGACTGGTCTAAAAGTGTGATATTAGAATTGGGTCTTGAAGATGAATATGGACAAGTGACCAAAAAAAAGAAAGTTTCTTTCAGACAAAGGGAGCACGTACAAAGATATGACTATATGAAATATTATAGCAAATTTATGGAAAAGCAGGAGTTTAGCATTGCTTCGAAGAAGGGAATAGATGAACATGACCTTGGAAAGCCACGGAGGGGTCATACTGGGGAGAGTTTTATGTGAAATGTACAAATGTTGTGCCTTCATTCTGTAGGCAGTGGGGGGCCACTCCAGCTTATAAGTAGAGACATAACATGATCAAATTTTCTTTCCAATCAAAACTAGATTGGACAATGGATTGGAAAAGTTAAGCTTGGAGGACCTGTTAGGAGGTGAGAGCAATGAAAAGATGCCCACCTGACATAATGAAGTGGGTTAGAAGGCAGCAAGAGGGACAGGCTTGAGGCTATTTCAGAGGCAGAACCAATGTGATATAATGACTAACCAAAGTAGAAAGGGCAAGGAGGCTGATAAGGATGATTTTTTAGTTTCTGGATTGAGCCATCAGATGCACAGTGAGGACATAACCAAGATAGAGCAGGGGCTGTTTGCGAGAGAACGATGATGACATGGAGAAGTGGGAGCTGATGTCGTAAAGCAAAAATACTCTAAGGAAGAACAATCCATTCAGGCTTTTGATGACACCAATCTATCAGACAAATCTGCCATCTGCCCACATCTACTATTTACTTTGTGTTTCTTCTAAAATAAAAGAGCAATCAATCTTCACATTCATCCCGCTTCCTGGGCTTGGCTATCCCTCCTACCTGGGATGTTCATTGCAAAAATGGGTCAGATTAAAACAAATCAATCAAGTTGTGTCTGCCAAGTTAACATCTCTGTAGGAAGTTAATTGACCCTGCTTCTGACACAAGCCTGCATGACAGATGAGAAGTAAAGGAAGATGGGATATCTCTGGCAGCTCAGGATACAAACAATAAGGAGATGCCCCCTTCTATAAAAGGATTGTCTGAATGATAGGGCACATGGAGCAAATGTGTGTGTGTGGGGGGGGGAGTCAGAGGGTAAACAGGTGTCCGAGGTTAAGGCCAGCGGGCTTAAAGTCACAGCTGTCATGGCAACTTACAGCAAGCAATCAGACTCAGACAACAACAGGAAAAACAAGAGGGAACACCCTCTCTCTGCCTTAGGGAAAATAAGCACAGTGCAATCGTAAGGATTTGCAATCATAAGGCCTGGGTTCATGCCTGACCTTGCAGACACATCGCTTAACTCATCTGAAATTAGTTAACTCATAATTAAAAGGAGATTCCTAATACCTAGCTCACATCTTTTTTTTTTTTTTTACCTAGCTCACATCTTACCAACTGGACAATTTGAGGTAAGTTACCCCATCTTTCAAAGCACCCGTTTTCTCATCAGAAAGATGGGCTGACACCTGCCTTAATTTATAAGACTTCTGAAGAATAAAGATAGTAATTTAATGTAAAGTACTTGAAAGAGTGAAAATTGCTCACCAAATTTTGGGGTCAAGGGAATCTTGGATCAGTAATCAAGATATAAAAGTTCTCATCTTCACCATGTCCTAAATTTGGGATCAATCACTTTATTTCTCTGTAACTCAAATATTTTATATTTCAAGGATACTGGTTAGTCCACTTGGAGTTTGGGGTCACTAGAGAAGTTCCTGACAACCTAGAAAAAATGTAGGATTCAATTATAAGATCTGAATACAGGGGAATTTGGGTGGTTCAGCTGGTTAAGCACCTGCTTTCAGCTAAGGTCACAATCTCAGGGTCCTGGGATCAAGCCCCGTGTCAGGCTCCCTCCTCAAAGAGGAACCTGTTTCTCCCTCTGCCCCTCCCTGCTGTGCTCTCTCTTTCTCTCAAATAAATAAATAAAATCTTTTTTTAAAAAAAAAAAGATCTGAATTCAATTTCCTTTCCAGCTTCTTATTAGACATGTGACCTTGGGAAATTTACATAACTTCTCAGAGCCTCAGCTTTCTCTCTAAAGTGGATCTTAAATATCCCACCAAAAAAAAAAAAAAAAAAGGTGCTTTACTAAGCATCAAGAAGTACATAAATATAAATTACCTGTTGCCATTTGGCCCAAGCTGCAATTTGAATCGATCACCACAACCCAACAACCTTCCTGAAGCTCTTTAAATCCAAATTAATAATAAACCAACATCTGACAAAGCATAAACTAGATACATCTGCATAGTATTCCCACAAATCTGAAGCACTGAATAAGCCATTGCTGTGAACTAAATAATTTGTGTCCCCCCCCCAAAATTCATATGTTGAAATTTTAACCCCAACGTGATGCTATGAGAAGGTGAAGCTTTGGGAAGTAATTAGGGTTAGATGAGGTTGTGAAGATAAGGACCCCATGATGGGATACTGCCCTTACTAAAAGAGGAAAATACACCAGAGTTTCCTCTCTCTGCCTTGTGAGGAGGACAAAGTGAGAAGATGGCCACCCGCAAATAAGGAAGTGGGCCATCACCAAGAACTGAATCTGCCTGTACCACAACCTTGGACTTCCCAGCCCTGGGAACTGTGTATCTGTCTCTCGTATTTTGTTACAGCAGCTAGAGCTAAGACACATGTGACTCTCAGGCAGGGAGATTAATTTTTCTGTGGCTTTTGGAAATCTGTCTTTCCCAAACCATACTTCTTATAAAGTACAGTATGACCTTGGCTAAGACAATCACAGCCTGTCAGCTACAGAAATACTTTGATTATAGGGAATTTCAACTGATCTTTTATTTTTAAGCATCTACCTCCTCTTGATTCACCTTTTATTTGGTAAAAATGCAGGCTTCCCTCTTAAAATCTTGGCCCTTTCAAATCCCTCATATACTCTATCCTTTTTAAAGCGCAATGCTGACCAGAAGGGGCACACTCCCTCTTCTGAGACTCCCCATTGCCCAACTGAGGGACATAAGAGATCCTTCGCAACAGGGCTCTCTTCACACCCCCAGCAAGGGAGAGTCAGCAAGAAGCAGTGATTAATAGCACAGGCTTCTAGGTCAGAACTACGAACTGACCTCTTGTCATTAGAGTTAGCTCATTTGCAGAAGACATTATTAATATCTACTATGTAGTTGTTCTGAAGGAATGGAATACAGTATATAAAGTACAGCATGTTGTCCAAGACATATTAACTGTTTAATAATTGGTAGTTAGCAATATTATCAAAGTACCTTATGCCCCAGCAAAGTTGAAAAGTTTGACATTTCTCAATCCTACTTTGTCATTTTAGTCCATGATTCTCACAGGTCATGATGACTTTCCTCCCTTGGCAATGCTGGGAAAGTATGTCCATTGCCTCCCCACTTAGCATCTCTGACTTTACCAGAGAGCTAAGTGAGCATACGGCTTACTTCTCTGCTAACCTCTCAGCTCTGTGAGAATGAAGCACAGGCCCAATTTGTCCCTGTGTCCCACTTGGTGTCTAGCATAGTGCCTAGACCAAAGCTAGTGATTCAACTGTGTTTACGCGCTCGAATGAATGGAGGGATGCATAAACATGAATGACATCTGTTGAGGAATGGTATCAATTTCAGCAAATGTCCTTTTTCCATAATTTAAACCATTCTTGCTACATTTATTGTCTTAATTGTGATGATAGTTTCATGGGTGTGTGCATATGTTCAAAGTGCATACTTTAAATGTGTCAAGTGTTTTGTATATCAATTATGCCTCAATAAAGCTGTTTATGAAAAAATAATAAATAAACCATACTTGCCAATAGTGTGAAGAGGAATAAAGGTCTCCTGGCTTCTGCTTAATACATTTACCTTGGTCCTCTCCTTGGTGTCTTGATCACAAGAGCTCTTGTGACAAAGGTCACCTGCCCTGTGACCTTTGACCAAGGAAAGAGTTGGCTCTGCTCTGTTAGTACCTGATTCTGAGGAACTGTCCAGAGCCTTTCTGGATACCTTTTCCAGCAACATCAGAGAAAGGGATAGAAAGCTCAGGATAAACACATTTCTCTTTTGAGTGCATCTGTCCACGATAAAGAAGGCACAATGATCAGTGATGGTCATAAACCTTTCATTCTATTCATTACTCTAGGGCTTAATAATTCTTAATAATAATTCCCACTTCAGGATGATGTTGGATAAATCAAGTTCCTCTGTTCCTTAGTATTCCCCACCTATAAAATGGGTATGACATATAGTTGTAAATAAATGGATAGAAGACCAACACCCTGAAGTTAAACTACTTTTAACTTTACCTAGCTATTCCCTCAGGCTACAGGCTCCACTCAGCTCAGCCCTTTGACTGCTAAGCCTCCGGGTACTGGTGATAATAACATGTGTAGACATGTATTCACTTCCAGAGGGAGAAAAGAACTAATATTTACAGAATACCTATAATGGGTTCAGACACTATGCTAAGCACTTAACACTTACTCTCAGATCTGTATCTGTAGGTACAGATAAAATCTTCTGATAGGGACCAGAGAAGTTAAATAAGCCAAAGTCACATGGCCAGTAAATTATAGTGCTGAGTTCTATTTATTTGATGTTTTTGTTGTTTGTTTTTACTCGGAGTTTAAAGTCTTTGCTGAAGTCCAGGTTGATCTGATACTAATTGAAGAAATATTTAATTTTATGTAGTCTACTCATTCAGGGGAATTCTTCACATTCTTTCTTATCTTCAGAGCAAACCCATTACAGAGGCAAACTGCAGAAGAAACACCTTGCAATTTGGGAGGATAGGGCTCAATGTTAACTCTGTGCCTCTAGGAGGCAGGTATGAAGAGAAAGATAAAGTGTCATGCTACCATCTGCCATGTTCCCAGAATTATTCTTTCAATGATTATATTGTATTCGTATTAAAATAAACTTCTAGAATGACAAAAACCCTCTTCACCACCACCATCACTCGTGTGTCCCTACAAGAGAAAGCCAGGAGCCCAAAGTCTGGGTCTTTCTGTTATCTGGAGTCAAGAAAGCCTAGGGAATAAAAACAAACACACTGAAGTCAGAGAGACCTGGGTTTGACCCTAACTTCATTATTTCATCACAAGGGGACATTAGGCCAGTTTTACCATTAGGATATTTATTCTAGGATTATAGGAACTGTTTCTGTCTTTTCACTCCATCCCAGCACCTGAAAGGATGCCTAGTACATTGGAAGGAGAGATTAGTGCTTATTAAGTGCATATCTTAAAATGACTTGACAAGGTAATAAGCACACAAGAAATGAGATTTAGGATTGTTCATAAATCTCAATTATGAACAATTTAGGATTGTTCACAGAATTTAGAAGTTGCATATAGTTGAAGTTTTCCAGTAGTAGTGGTAGAAAGACTTTGGAGACCTTCTCTCATTAAGCGAAAGGAACTGTAGCCCAGTGAATGACTTGCCTTCAGTCACCCAGCTAGGATTTGAACCTGCAATGCCTGTTATTTGTGGTTACCCCTAGTTATTTTGTATATTAGCCCACAGATCCTTAGACATAGTTGTTCCATAATAAAACAATAAAGGCCAGCACTGAGTCTTTCACATGACATCAACATTATCTCTTGTATGTTTGATTGCTAGAGAAACTAAAACTAAAGTTCTGAGGATCCCCAAGTTGTTAAAATACTGGAGTTGGACCCACAGGCCAGAGGCAAAATATCACCAGACCATATAGGGTAATAATGAACTACAGACAGCCCCTTGGGTACTTCTTTGTGAGCTGCTTATAAAGAGTCTCTGGCACTCAGCAGGGGCTGTGTTGTCCTCATGGTCCGACTTGTAAGGAGATAGAAACCCTGGGATCCCAAACAGAGAACATGTACATGGCACCTGTGTTTGATGCCAATTGCAAAGAAAAAGAAATGCCATAGAAAAAATCAAAGTATTCTTTACACAAAGGGAAGAACAAAAAGGAAGAAAAACATGGGCAGCTGAACACCTAAGCCATGTGGTTCAAATTCCATTTCATTAGTATTTCTTTGGTTGTTGCATTCTCGGGGTAAGGTGTAAGCTGTGGTCTAGTTAATGCAAATTGTGGCCGTAGTTGTAAACCTTTGAAAGTGCTCATGAGGGTTCATTCGCATTACCTGCCCACAACTGAAACCTCGACCTATGGAGGTTATTAAGCTCATCACACCTAGCATATTTCCCAGACTAAATGTGTATGTATTTTTCTTCTTCATAATACTTCTTAAGCATTAATAAACACACAAAGTCCCCACAGATCTATAAGAAACATTTCTTATTTAAACCATGTTTTTAAATGCCCCAGGAGATATGGTAGCTTTGCCTAATGCTACTCTTGAAAGGATTCCACCCTCAAAAGGTCAGCATGAAGTAGAAGCTGATGGGCTCAGGGCTTCAACATCAGCTCCTGCCCAACTAACTGATTACCGGGAGCAATGTCATAGCTCAGCCTCCTGGAGTGAGGAGTGCCTCCTCCAGGTAAGTCTCTGTACCCACCGAAGAACAACCCAAATTAGCACTGTTTCCAGCCAACTTGTTTGTTACTTGCCTGGGAAGCTAAATCCTTTGCCTTTCCCTCATGATCTAAATAACCCCCAAGTCATAAGTTCCTCTGCTTCCCTATCTGGGCTTCTTAGTTGCAAACAGCTCCACTACAAAGTATACTCAATTTCAAAAGAACACCTGAGCTCTGCTCCACAGTCTTTTAATCTGTAGCAGGCCCTTAAATTCCCAGAAGGTTATCCTGGGCTTGTTCTCATGGTGATAGCAGAAAGGCAAGAGAGAGCAGAATTGTCAAAGGCCTCTTGAGACACAGATCTAGAATGGCCACATTGTGACCTCTATCATATTGTTGTAGAAATAAATGAACACCCTCAAATGACAGTAAGATAGGCTTATTCAGAGATTGATAGCAAGGGAGCTAGCCGCCATCACTTGCATTTGGCAGAGATTCAAAGACAGGCAGAAGAGGAAGAAAGCATTATAGTGGGAAAAAACAGAAGGTTTCAGGTATGCCCTGATTGGAGGCTGCTGGCATAGGAAAGCTATAGGTGAGATATCTAGAAGGGGGACATCCTATGGGATTGGTCAGGGGTAACTATTTAGATCTCTGATTGGTTCTAATTTGGAAATACGAGCAAAAGTTAGGAAATCTGCCAGTTATTAATCAAGTCTTGTCATTTTGGGCCAATTGTTACAGAGGTTATTGTTTGGGCTTCCAGGACTCTTTGTTCCAGATAGTGGTTTGAATTTCTGGTTACTACAGATAGTAGGCTGGCTTTTTGGACTGATTGCTGCCAGTTGTGGGTCAGAGTTCTGTTTTTATAGATAGTTTTGCCATTGTCCATTTGTAAATTCAGTCCCTCGTTTCTATTGAAAGTCGCAAAATTAGCCCATATTCAAAGGTGGGAAAATAAGACTATATTTTGGGGGGAAGCTGCAAGGCTACATTGAAAAGGATGTGGATACAGGAACACCATCAACAGAGTTCATTAAGGCAGTCAAGCTACAACAAGATTCCAGAATGTGCTAAGGGACTGAATGTGAATTATGAGAAAGGAGTCAAGAATGATTCCAAGTGCTATTCCTCAAAGTAACTGTAAGAACAACATCATAAAATATAGAAGACAAGAGGTGGAATTAGCAATTCCATTTTGGATTTGATACCTTGAAAGAATATTAGATATTCAAGTCAAGATATCAACTGGGAATACAAGTCAGAGGGGGAGTTAGGTTGGAAACAGTAACTTGAAAGTAAGCAACTGAAAGGAGATGGCATAGTCCCTTCAGGATGTTGTCACAGAGTGGCATAGACTGGGTGACTTATAAACAGAAATTTATCTCTCACAGTCCCAGAGACTGGAAGTCTGAGACTCAGGTGCCAAATAGGTTCTGGTGAGAGCCCTTTTCCTGGCTTGTAGACTTCTCAATATATCCTCAAATGCCAGAAAGAAGGTGAGAGAGAGCTCCTGGTTACCTTTTAGAAGATGATTAATCACATTCATGAGGGCTCCACCCTAATGACCTAATCACCTCCCAAAGGCTCCACCTCCTAAGACCATCACATTCTGAGTTAGGATTTCAAAATGTGAATTTGGAGGGAGAGACATAAATAATAAGTCCACTGCGGAAGAGAAAATAACTTAAAGCCTTGAAGATTAGAAAGATACAAAAAAAAAAAAAAAACAGATTAAGAAGTGACCAAGAGAGGATGGCATCCCCAAAACAGAGAAGAAGTGATTTAAGAAGGTCATCACCAGTATGATTTGTGTCAAATGTAGAGCAAAATGAGGACAGAACAGAGAATTGACCATTGGATTTGGCAACACGGAGATCATTAGTGACCTTGACATTGGTGACCTCCTAAGATTGTTTCTAGACTGTTTTTTTTTTTTTTTTTCATTTCTACTCCCACCACTAGGAGGCTGACACCACTTCTCTCCTGGATGATTGCAGTAGACTTACAACTGGCCTCTCCTCTCACCCGCCACCCACAGTGAAGCTTCTCTAATCCTAACGACCATCACCACCACCCCATTTAAATCCCCATAATAGCTTCACATTGCTCTCAGAACAAAGTCCAAACCCTTAATATGATCTCAGCACACATGGCCTCTGTCTGTCTCTTCAACCCTCCCACACCTCTCCCACATGCTGGCCTTCTCTTACTTCCTGGGGTGCTATTCTCTCTCCCACTGAAAAGTCTTTTCATATGTAATTCCCTCTCCCTGAAACATTCTGCTTCCTGAAACCCAACACATGAGCTGCGTGTGTGCATGTATGCACACATGCCTGTTCCTTGCTATGTCACAAGCATCCTTCCTCCTTCTGTTTAAAGGGAAATAATCGATGACTGTGTAGTCCAACTTAAGTCCCCTAAACACCCCACACCCTATACCCTACTCCTCCATTACCCCATATCTCACATATCCTGAATTTGATTTTGGCAACAGTTTTCAAAATTATTGCACTATTTAATAGCTGCCTCCCCTGTACATCTGTTGGCTCCTCAAAGGCTGCCAAATGCTCTGACTCCAAAGGAAGGCTTAATTAATGTTTTTTAAATACATAAGTGGATATCAATTGAACTCTATGAATTATACATTATTGTCCCCTTTTTGCAGATGAGGAAACTAAGACTCAGCAAGATCAAGACCTTTCTAAGACTCTAACCCAGCTTTGCCTGACTCCAAAGCCTTAGCTGCTACCCTCTAATGTTTTGTACATGTGTGTGCACACGCGTGCGTGCGCGTGTGTGTGTGTGCGTGTGTGTTCGCCACTAGCTGAAATTTCTTTAAGGGCAGAGTCTATATTTTATTCATCTCTGAGTTAGAGCTCATCCCTGGATTGTTGGTACTATAGTGTCTAGAAATATTGATTGGATTGAGTTGCAGAGAATTGAATTTCATAGATTTGAGCTGAACTGAGCAAACATGTAAACCTTATAAAAAATATGTTTAGATTTATCTTAGGAATTTTATATTTGGTTTATAATAGCAACTTCTGCCTCCCCCTCCTCCCTTCATTGCTATGGTTTCCTCCTTCAGGGAAATGTTATTTTGCATCCACGCTCACAGCTAGTTGGTTCTGGCAGAGGTTACCTCCTGCCCTTTCTTACTTACCTCAAGCACTATTTGTGTTTGTCTGATGGAGAGAGAATTCAGCCCATTATGAAGCAATAGAAAATGTGGGAATGCTTTCAGCTCAAGAATCAGTGCACTTATGGGAAATAAGGCTCTCAAGCTCCTGTAGACAGCAGACCACTTTGGCGAAACAGAGGATGCCCGCGAACCACCAACCGTCCTCATTCCCACTTGGGGCTGCCCCAGATGAAAACCACACCCCAGGAAATGAAAGGCTCTACTGCCTCTGATGGGTTGCAGACAAGACAATGCTTGCTTTTATTAAATATCATAAACAAATGACTTAATAATACCAGAAACAAGCCATGGATATAATAATAAAATAAATAAGCCCTAATGCCACAGCCCACAGACCACCTGGTTCTCCAAATGTGGACTGCCAGGTGGTCCCTAAAAAGACTTCAAGAATACTCTAATTAAGGTGGTAATCATATTGACAAAAATAATAAAAAATAATAAATAACAATATTAACGATTAACTTTGAATACTGAAGTTTATAAAGAAGTTCACTTTTGCTCTCTGAGATCTAAGTAAGTCTAAAAGGAATATGGGACATGGAATATAATGACCACTCCAGCACAGATGAGGGCTCAGAAGAGTTGAATGACAGGCCAAATGCTTCATGGGCAGTGTTTAACAAAGCCAGGACTTCAAAGTCTAAATACCACTAAAGGATAGACCACCGACACACACCTGCTTAGCCATCTTGCTGGTTTGGGAATGTGGTAGACTGCATTTTTGTTCCAAATTTTTCACTTGCCCTCTATACAGAATTATACATCTGAACACTTTGCCATAGAACGTTATAGTTCCTGCCACTATGAGAGGGCTGTAATTCCCTATCTCCTTGATAGTTGGCTGACCATATAATATACCTTGGCCAACGAATGTTAATGAACACAATGGGAGCAATAGCTTTAGAGTCTTTGCATGGTTTGAATGGCTCTCTTGTACTCCTATCATTTACCATGAGAAGATGCCCAGGGCTCTGGTAGAAGGAGTTTGAGAAGACATTTGGAGTAGATCTGCATTCAACCTCCACGGGGAAGCCAAAGACAGATGAATCCTTCCAGACCCAGCTGAGATCAGCCAAAGGCTAGCCAGCTTACAGATCCATGCATAAAAAAACAAAATGCCTGTAGCTGTAAGCCAATCAATTTGGGGGTTATCTGTTATGCAGCAATATTCTGACAACAGCTAAATAGTACAGGGACTATGTCTGATTTGCAGAGAGGGAATTTGGCCAAAGGCTGATGGAATTGTCACAGTGCATGGAGATATGAGCCCAGGCTTTACAGTCACAACGTGAAGAACTAGGATTCAAATCCTACTTCTGTCGTGCCTTAGCTGCATGACTTTAAGAAAATTACTTGACAGTCTGAGCTCTATTTTATCTACTAATAGGAATAAGAATACCTAGTTTATAGGATAGTTGTATAAATTAAATTTGATCTTTCATATCAACATCTATAATATAGGAACCAAAACTGTCTACAATTGTTAATTTCCTTCTTAGATCTAAGTAAAACATCTACTTTTTTTTCCCCACAAGACATGTTAGATTGTGTGCAACTTGAGGTTAGCAAAGAATTTAGCTCTACATGCTACTTTTTGAATATCGGGATTTAATCGGTATTTGTTCAAAAAGGAAAAACAGAGAAGGAGGAAGGAAGGAAAGAAGGAAGGAAGGAAGGAAGGAAGGGAAGGAGGGAGGGAGGGAGGGAGGGAAGGAGGGAGGGAGGATGATGAAAATGCAACTAACTTTTAAAATGCAACTAACCTGTAAAATGTTACTAACTTTTAGAACTCACATAAGAAAAAGTGCTCCCAGGTGACATTCCTCCCAACACACTCCTCTTAGTTCAGATGCTAGAATACAGAGACTCAGCCTAGATGTGCATGCAGAAGGTTATAAAGTATGAGAAATAAGAATGGGGAAATGAACGTGTTCCCTGCAAATAGAATCATATTAATCGCAGACTGACCAGAGCTGGAAGCACCTGGCTCCTGGTTGCTTGCACCTTCTCTGTGCACAGGAGTCTGGATGAAGCTCAGTAACGATGTGCTCATTGAGTGGAGGATGAATGAATGAATAATGAATGAATAAAACCTCTGTTTTAGTGAACAGGGGTTCAGACAAGCCAGTGAGAACCTTCCACAAAGGAAGACCACGTGGGGCTGAGCCAACAGGTATCCACACTATGCAATAGGCTCTCTAGACCAGAGGGGTCCCCTAGACCCTCAGGTCCTCTACAGTTCTAGAATTCTACGATTATGGCGAGGAAGAAAAGACAGTCATAAATGCCACAAGCAGGCAGTTAATGAGCTGGTTGCCTGAAAAACACATGTATTACATGATAACATTAACAATTTTGTTTCTGGCAGGCACAAATTATTACTTTCTCATAATTAATATTATGTAGGCACTACATTATCAGGTACTGATATACCTAAACCCAGCAGAATTTGGCCACAATCTTTTCAATATCAACAGCTGATATTTTATCCCGGACAATTTTTTTGATGTCCAGTCTCTCTGTAAAAAATAATACCACCTTTCTAGGTGCCTTCCTCTGCTGGGCACTAAGGACGCAGACATGAAAAACAGGCCCTCTCCACTCAATCAAGTTCTTCATGGGTTTGATCAATCATACTTTGACTCTTTATGAACAAGCCATTTCCCCAATGCCGATTCTCAGCTAACATCAGTGGGAGTCTAAAAGCCCTTCCTCTCTCAGGAGTTTGATGAAACTCTGAGAATATTTACAAATATTCCAGGAGTTTTTGACGCTCCATCTTTATCCCAGTCCCTCCTCCATGTTACACATACATAATTTATATTACCAATTGGGGTGTTTTTACAGCTCACAGTGTTTCTCCCTTCAGCCCCCTGGTCACAGCTAGGTAATTCAGGGTCCAACACAAGGACCAAGCTGAATCCAACAGATCCTCGTATTCAAGAAATTAAAACATGAATCAAGAGACACATTGGTGGTGTATCAATTAGCTGTTGCCATGTAATAAATATCCTCAAAATTTACCTAAAGCAACAATTTATCCTTTCTCTGTTTCGTCAGGCGGACAGTTGTGCTAATCTATGCTAGGTTTACTCATGGTCTCAGTCAGCTGCAGGTGGGACAGGCAGTTCTCAAATGAGCTTTCTCATAGCTGGGGGCTCAGCTCAGACAGCTGGGATCACTCAGCTCTTCTCCATCTGCCACATTATCCAGTAGGCTCTCCTGGGCACATCTTCACAGCAAAGACGAGGGACAAGCAAGGAAGCAGAAACCTGCAAGTGCTTATTCACATTTCGGATTACATCACATTTGCTACTCTGCCAGGGCCAAGTTCAGAATCAGAATGAGAGGGGCCTATGGAGTTACAGAGCAAAGGGCAGGGATGCAATGAGATCTTTAATTAGGACTATTAATGCCACTAACCAAGCACGAGTTGGAAGTCAATAAGCCTATGGTACCACACCAGAAAGAAGATATGTGAAGGCTCACTGCTGATGTGCCTAGAGATTCCCTGATTTCTGCCTTCCCAAGATTTGATCAATTATGTGATCTACCTTTCTTTAATTATGTAAGCTACCCCACAAGCCAGCCAATAAATCACCATTTCAGCTTAAGTTTGCCAGATAGTTTCTGTTATCTGCCACCAAAAATCATCATCATCATCTATAATGTCTTTTAAATAATAAATCACATTTTGTCAATTCTAGGTATAAACGTTTCTCATATTCATCCCTTCCTTGCTGGTTGGTGTTACTGCTTCACCTCAGACTTCATCCTTCCTAGGCCTAAACGACCGCAATAGGATTTCTGAACCAGAGTATTGAGCCACCAGACCTGAATCACATGGCAAAATGGTTTTGAGTCTTTAGTATTTCTGAGTGACATGATTTGGTTTACTTATTATATTAAGTGATTTCCAACTATTAGGTGTCCTGCATCTTTTAACAGCAGAACAATTTGGTGATGTCTATGGAATTTAGTGAGAGTTGAGAGGCTGTTCTTTTCACCTTTTTCAAATACCTATGGTGGTATTTGTAGAGAAATATCTTTTTACCATTTTTTACTTAGAATCCTATTTTGGGCCTCTCAGTCTCTGTTAGCATGTAAAAATAAATAAACAAATGTTAAAGAAGATTTTCTTTTTTCTTTTTTTTTTAAAAAGATTTATTTGTTTGTTTGTTTGTTTGGCAGAGAGCAAGAGATCACAAGTAGGCAGAGAGGCAGCCAGAGAGAGAAGGGGAAGCAGGCTCCCCGCCAAGCAGAGAGCCTGATGCGGGGCTGGATCCCAGGACCCTGAGATCATGATCTGAGCTGAAGGCAGAGGCTTAACCCACTGAGCCACCCAGGCATCCCCAAGAAGATGTTCTTAAGAAATGTGCCATTCAAAAGTATTTGGGAAGAAAAAAAAAAAAGAAATACACATGGAAACAAAACAAAAAAAGAGATGTGCCATTCATGCTATCTTCAGCAGAGAAAATAACATGGTTTTAACTGAAAAGTACATTTTATCTGTATGGCTTTATGACATTGGAGTTGTTCCAACATGATGATCTGTGTGTACATGGGAATCTATGAACTGAAAGAAAATTTAGTCAATGACATGAGAAGGAATCAGCCACCCAACTGAGAGAGGACTGTAATAGTTTGTGTGTACTGGGGAATGCTCTGACCTAGTTTGCTGTGGTTAACTGAGATGTAATACTTGAACAGTAGATATATAGACATAGATCTATAAATTTTTTAAAGATTTAATTTTATTTATTTGAGAGAGAAAGAGCATGAGCTAGGTTGGGGGGAGGAGTGGAGAGGCAGAGAGAGAGGAAGAAGTAGACTTCCTACTGAGCAAGGAGCCCAAAGGGAGCCCAATCCCCGGACCTCAAGGTCATGACCTGAGCTGAAGGCAGGCACTTAACTGAATGAACCACCCAGGTCCCCCAGTAAAGTTTCGTTGCTTTCCAGAGGCTAATACAGTCATGTAAAGTGTGAAGCTGGAAAGTGTATATGAAATGGCCTTTTATCTCATTTGATGAGGAAAATTACAAGTAAATTGTATGACGCCCTTTACAAAACCGTGTCATCCTCCAAACCCTATCTTCGTTTAACTATTTTGTGTCCTTTTCATTTTGGGGGTTATTGCTTTGGCTTTTATTCTGGGGCTTTCAAGGTTTGGCAAACCAGGCTTGCAGACCATATCCCACTCTGCCCATTTTTGTAAATTAAGCTTTATTGTAACACAGCAGTGCTCATGTATATTTTCATACTCTGGATGGCGGGTTTTATACCAACTGAGCACACTGATAGTAGCCACAGAGACCTTCTGGCCCACAAACGCTATTTACTAAAGTTCTTTTCCAAAAATGCTTCCTGACCCTTGTCTAAAGGAAAACAAATTGCTGGGGTGCCTGGGTGGCTCAGTGGGTTAAAACCTCTGCCTTTGGCTCAGGTCATGATCTCAGGGTCCTGGGATCAAGGCCCACATTGGGGGTCTCTGCTCAGCGGGGAGCCTGCTTCCTCCTCTCCCTCTGCCTGCCTCTGCCTACTTGTGATCTCTTTCTCTCGGTTAAATAAATAAAATCTTAAAAAAAAAAAAAAAGCAATTGCCTTGGGGTCAGAAGACATGAGACAAGAATTCTACCAGCATGAACAAATCATTTTTTCTGAACCTGGCTTTTCTCATTGTTACCTGTAAAAAATAGGCACAGCCTCCTGGAGATACTATGAAGATTAAAGACGTATGTAAAGACTTCAGGACAGAGTAGACCTCACAAATCTGAATGTTTGCATCCTTCATCCCTCACTGACTGTACACAATCCACTACCCTTCTCTTGAGCAGTACAATTTCAATCTATAAAAAAAATTTAATTCAAATAAATTCACTGGCCTAGAAAGGATAAAAACCAAGGCTCCTTATGAGTCTCAAATGGGTGTAATTTCTCATTTTTTCTCCCTTTTGTTTCTCCTGATGCACTTACAAGGGAATGGAGCAAACCGCACATCTACTAGTCTGGGTAACACATTGCCTTATAATGAAAGAAAATCAGCATGTTAAAAATGTAGGTGTGGCACCAAGTTATTCAAAACCAACACAGTTCAGGGTCCACAAAATGCTTCCTCTTCAGGTAACAACAGAATTTGGTTGCACCTATAGTTCAGTATTCATAAATTTATATTAATGCTTGACAATTCAATTATAAATTGTGCCTACCACAGACATTCTCTAAAGAAGTGCCGATTTTTCTAGTCACACAGTTCTCCAGATCCTTGAACTCTTCTTGTCACCACCTCCAGAGGACTTTTTGTGCTTCTGTGACTGTGAAACAGATGTTCAAGAAGATGACCACAATTTTCAAGTTCACATTCTAACAGTATGAAGCCACCACTCTCGCCTACGAAAACAGGTTCTCTATCTCATAAACTCAGCTCCTGCATTTCTGTCCAAGGTCTTCTTGATTCCACCTCCCAGACAAACAGAAGAGGTAAGCTCTAGCTCCAGGATGAGGAAAAGAATGCCAAGATTCCAGGGCATAATTTGCCTATGGTCTGTGTTTCCAAAATGGGAGTGGGTTATTGAGGAAGCAATGTCCAGCTGGAGTGAAAACAAACTGAATTTAGGTTGCTCAACCAAATCAATAGTCCAAAAAGAAGATGTCAAGAGCAAGCATCAGGTATGCAAATTCCACGGGAGGAGTAATAAGAATGATAATGACTGCCTTTTTAGAAATACTTTCTTTGCACTGGGTAGTATGCTAAGTCCTTCAGAAGGGTGACTATGGTTGTCCATGGCACAGTACTGGCCACATGTGAATGGTGCTCCTTAGAGTCATTCAGTGGCCAGTCTACACAGTCATTCGGGCAGGCCTGTATAAATATATCACAGTTGCACTGTTGCCCTGAATATTTTCCACGGTTCTATGTCACTTAATTCCAGCAACAAGCCTCCAAGGTAGATTTTGTTACCCTCTTCTATCCAGATCTGGAAGCTGACTAACAGTGAGATTAAATAATTTACCCACATTTACATGGTTACTAAGCAGAGGAGCCCAAGATTCAAACCCAGGTCTGCCTGGCTCCATACTTTTTCCATGATCCCACTGTGCTTCCTCTTAATTTATTGATTGTTAGTGAATAGCCTTCAGAGCAGAGGAATTTGAGAAGCTTTGACAGTTTGCAGTATTCCACCAGGACTTAAGCGATTTCCCCAGAATAAGATAGGAACTCATAGAAGAAGACAGAGCTCTTCGAGGCCATGGGGGCACCATTTAATAAACTGCTACATGAGCCTTCAAAATGGAAAAAGACTATTATCGGCTTCAAGATGAAAACAAAGTGAACAGGTCTTAGATCCTCCCAGAGGGTCGGCTTCCTCACGAAAAGAGGCATTCATTCAGGCACAACCTGGCCAGTTGTTAAGTTAGGTGCTGATAAGAATTGATTCCCCTCCACAACAGTGTCAGAAATCATCTCTCCCAGCTTGAATGATCAACTCATACCTGCTCAACCTCTTATTCTTATCAAGAAGCTTCACTTGGATTTGAATATAAATATGATAATTGACAAAGAACCTAAATCAAAACCATCCGCTTCTTTACAGACTAGGAGAAACACGTTTTATCATGAAGTGACTTAGAAGAGAGATTTTAGGTAGTGCTACAAGCCAGAGAAAATGAACAGAGTCAAAGACTGTCCCAATTTAGTTAACTATGGCTGGTATCACCACCACGTTCTTATAGGCAACTTGACCTAGAAAGAAAAACAGCTTTTGGAATCTAAAAGAATTAAGTTTAAATCTTACTTCTCTTTAAATTTGAATGATGATGTCAATCTCTGCTGGTGTAACGTGAGGATTTATGAGAAATTATTCATAGAGGGCCCAGCACATGGTGCCTGGCATATAGTGGATATTCTGTAGAAATCAGTTCATGTCCTTCCATCCACAAGTGGTTGTGATCTATTAGTCTTGAAAATCCTGACCTTAAAAATCCCAGTTCACATCAACCTGTCAGTACTTGATTGTACCAATTTGAGGGCAGTTCCTTTTGGTTACATCCAACACAAATCATATATTCTACATAGCAGGCACTCGATAATCATTTAACTAATTAGTTAACTAGTTGACAAGAATATGTGGAGTAGTTAGGGGACAGAACATTACATGTAACTGAGATTTAAATTTTAATATTTAAGACGTAAAATTATAAGGTAGGATTTCAAAAGTCAATTGGAAAAGACAAGACGAAAAAACACTGGGGTTTTCCTGATATTCCATACTATCTGGAAAGATGCTGTCTAACTCCTTTTCTCAGGAACTGTATTATTGGTCATTTAAGCTAGTAGTAGGAAAGGCTAATGTGATGAAGATTCCTATCAATTCCTCTTCTGGGATCCCTAGAGGAAGGACGATTTATCACCTGGCATCATCTCTGCCCTACCAATAATAGTTATTAATTGAACTATGGAAGGGTACCAACCCAAGGCTAAGAGAGAGTCTGGGTTATCAAGCTGTAGGTCGTGAAATTACTAATTCAAATAGACTCAAGAATTAACCCTCCCATTTTGAGATGGTCAATTTTAGGGTCATGTGCACTAAGAAATAAACAGGGAAGGCTAGTTTGCAGGACAAAAAAGAGAGAGAATAGATCAAATGTGTAAGGAAACAGAGATGAGAGAGACCATTTGTTTCTAAAGACAAAGAGAGCAATGGAATTGCTGCCTAGTCTTTGGAAGCCTTCCAGTCCTCAATATCCATAGTTTATGAGAGCTATGAAGATCCATAGTTTATGTACTTCATAGTTTATGAAGTACAGAGTTAGTGAACTTCAATTCTTGGATTCCATTAAAATCCTTTGATTCCTCATTATAAATTTCTATTTTAAATTCCCAGTGAGCCACACTGAGTAGGTTTCTATTTAATATAATCAAATTATCTCTAAGACAAATTTTAGTCTTATGGACTAAGTTATCAAATATAAACCAAATGTTTCTTAGTTCCTCAATATCCGCACATATGGCAGAACTACCCTCTGTGGCCCCCTTGTCACTGGGTGGGCTAGATGACTAGTGTCATCTCCGAGCTAAGCATTCAATTGTTGGTAAGAGACATCAGAGCTCTACTTTTTTTTTTTTCTCTTACAACAACAGGTCATGTCCAAGATGGTGGTTGTTCTATTAGCTTGGTTCTCTGAGGCACTGTGATCAATAACCTGCTTATTAACCTACTAAAGATATTTAGCAAGAATTAAAAATAAACCTTTGCTGTGTAAGCCACTAATATTTAGGTGTTGTTTGTTACAGCAGCACAAAGTAAGTAACCTGACATAGGAGTATTTTAGAATGCTCCCCAGGGGTACATGAGGTAGATGCTACAGATATGAATGAAATAGCCTCAAGGAGAATCAATGTCACTATAAAAGCAATGTTAGGTACTATAGAAAGGAGAAAGGGAGTACAGGGCTGAGAACATTGGGATGAAGCCAGAGATCAAGTACTGAGAAAAACACAGGAATAGATGGGTAAATGGAGTAAAAAATGTCTTAGGGTTAAAAACACTTGTCACTGCCATCATCAAGATTCTGGGTGCTGGATGCACCATACAGGGATTGATATCTAGTTATATATGAATCCCTGTGGGGTTGTTCATGAGTGAACGCAAAAAGGGATCAAGATTACCAAGACTAAGGGATTACGGACAAAAGCATTTGGTAGCACCATTCAAAGAGTATAAAGATCAAAAAGTAAGCGAACAGCTACCCAATGTGTTAACTTCTATGGCACCCTTCATATTTGTTGAATATATTATCTGTATTAGTTACCTGGGCATAGAAAAATCTGGATTACACAAATTATGGTTCCTGGTTTCAAATCCAGTTTCTGCCACTTACACTGACTCCATGCTTTTAAATAATTGTTTAAACTCTTTCAGCCTCAGTATTCTCATATGTAAAATGGGGATGATAATAACACAACCCAGAGAATCATCTTGACACTTAAATGAGATAATATTGATAAAGTGTGCATATCAAAGAGTGGGTATTTCAATAAAAATGCTTAGGAGTTACAATCACTATTTTCAAATACACAAAATACTGCCAAATAAAAAGTAACTTTGGGTTGTTTTGTAAAATCCAAAGGGGATGGACTAAAATCAATAGGTAAGAGTTATAGGATGACATATTTTACTTTAATGGAAATGGAAACACAAAAATTTTACAACTGTTAGAAAGATGAAATTGACAGCATCAAGAAGAATGAGTTCCTAATTAGGTGCAGCATTCAAGGAGAAGCAATCAGCTACCTGGAGACCAAGAGAGCTGTTGTAGAAACCATAAGATGGGGATTGGTTTTACAATATCTTCCAGTTCTGAGCATCTGTGTCTCTGCAGAGTTTCATTCATTCATTCATTCATTCATTCATTCAGCAAAATGGCAACAAATGATAACCTACTCTGTGCCAAACACTATAGGCCAGGGATGGAGAAACAAGGTGTATTAATCCACAAAGAACTAAGAGACTGGAAAGGAAAACACACATGAAACAAAAAAAAATGCAATGATTCATTTAGTCACTAGAAATATGAGAAGTTCTAGGAGGGAAGATGGAGAATTCTAGGACAGGTTGACAGATTGGATAATCACAACTGTGAGGTCAGGACAGGCTCTAAAATAAAGTAGGATTTAACTGAGTCCCAAAGGACATGCAGGAATTTAGGTAGGTAATAAATAGATGGCTGGAGAAAGAACATTCCAGGCAGATGGAATGGGTGGTACAATGATCTGAGGCATGAAGCAGCTTGGTGTTTAAGAAAGGAAGAAAAGTTTTGTTTGGTAAGAATGTTATCAGGAAGGGACAAAATGCAAAGAATGAACAGTCCAGATTATACATGGCTTCGGAGGCCAGGCTAATATTGATTTAAATGGCATGTCATAACTCCTCCTAAGAAGGTGGTCAAAAAGTTTCAGATTTCTACCTCCAAAGGGTAGAATTTTGCAGAGCAAAAATAAGAGGTTTATTCATAAAGTCCATTATAGTCACATATGAAAACCCATTCTGTGCAATAATCGGGATTCATGCCCAAGAACAGAAGTTGATTTTAATTTCATAGCCCCACTATTACCCAATTAGCATTATTTCTTGCTTAAAATCCTACCATTATCAAACAAAAAGTATTATGTCTTGCAAAGTTTCAGTAAAATACCATAATATCAGGAAAAGTGTTACAGAGGTATAATACCAGTTAAAATATAAGAATACCAGATTATAGTGTGAATGTACACACTTGTTCTGTCCCTATTATTGAAGGAAATAGAGACCTTTAAGGAAGATGTTTGAGAAAAAAACCTGTTAATTCACAAATGTGCCCTACCTGGTGATGCAAGGTTGAAGATACTCCAGAGCTTATAACTTCACAGGGGAGAGGAAGCAGAGTAAGAAACTGAAAAAAAGCAACACTCAGAGTCAACCACTTCCAAGGAGACATCTTATTCCCATGTGTCAGGACTATGAAGGGAGCTAACCCTTCCTTAAGTCAGATAGAGGAAGAGAAACCAACAGGCAATAGTAGGCTGCAAAATGATTGCTTAGTTGACACATCTCTGTGATATCATATTTCTGTGATAAATCACATCAATGGTCCCAATTCTCTGCCCCTCCCTAATTCCATATCCTTTGCATATACTTTCATAGTGTCCACCACTGAAGATAAGGGCACCCCTACTTCCTGAGTTTGGGCTCAACCATGTGATTTTCTTTGGCCCCACAGAACAAGATGGCTTTAAGAAGTGTTGTACCCTGGGTTGCCTGAGTGGCTCAGTTGGTTAAGCATCCCACTCATGATTTTGGGTCAGGTCATGATCTCAGGATCATGAGATCAATCCCCGTATTAGGCATCACACTCAGCAGAGAATCTACTTAGGATTCTCTCCCTCCTTCCTTCTACCCACTCAGCTTGAGCTCTCTCTCTCCCAAATAAATAAATAAAAAGAAGCCTTGTGTGCTTCCACTTGCTCTCCTGAACCTCTGCCATTGCCATTGCCAAGAATATGCTGGGGCTGGCCTGATGATCCTAGCCAGAAGACAGGACACAGCCACCTGCAGCCAAGCCCAGCTATGATCAGTCAACCCTCAGCCAACTCAGGACTGTGAGAAATAATAAATGGGTGCCATTTGAGATGGAGTTGTTACACACAATATACAACTAGTAGAGACTCTACTTCAAAATATTTTGTTCATAATAAAATCAGAGGTACAAATGATCCAACGACAACAGAAAATAAAGTAGAAGTCATGAAATTAAAGAGAGATGAGAAGAACAAGATAGGAGAGAGGAACAGACTTCTGAATCTTCCTCTGGGGCCAAAAATTCTAGCCATTACAAAATAGAAGGAAAAAAAAGTAGAAAGGAGACCAGAACCCACAGATATGCCCAATGGCTCAGAGAGCATTCACATGAACTATGGGGGCAATGGAAGGACTGCAGACCTTGGAATGAGAACTTGGGTTCTCAAATGCTCTGTATGTATTCTGAGCTGATTTTTTTCCTCCCTAGTTAAAACAAGAAAATGATGCTCTTTTTTGCAGAGTAGATATGAGGATTAGAAACAATAGTATAAAAGAAGAGTAGCACTTGACAGAGAAGCAGTAAATGATATACTAGTATTGGTAATACCTTGGTAAATGCTAGCTTAAGTTTCTAGTCTCCATCCTCTGCCTTTTTTTTTCTCAAGACCTGGTTGCTTTCTCTCCTTGTACACATCCCTGGTTCCCAGATCCTTTGACTTGCTCCTTATGTGGTGAACCAATGCCCCAATCTGCCCCTTATCATCCTACCTCTGATAATGATAGAAAGGATGATAACATAAATGCAATTGTAAAATGAATGAGCTAAAATTTATGGAAATACTTACTGAGCATGATGCTAAGCATTTTATTTACACTACATTCTTTTCTCCATGTATTGGTCCCACTGTTTCTCATTATCTCCATTTTACAGATGAGAACACTGAGAAGCATAGACACTCATTGCCTTTGCCAAGATTCTGTCCATTAAGAGTCACTGGGAGGATTTAAATTCAGGGTTTTAGGATGTCAAATACTGCCCTTTCCACAGCTATATCACAGCACCTCCCAGACTCTCAGAACTTGTCCATACCTTGACAGATTCGACTGGCACTCTCTGCTTTTGGGTCAACAATTTCTCAGTGTTCATGGGTGGGTGGGGGTAGGTGCTCTTGACCCCTACTCAGAGAATCTGTTGACAATTCCCACCCTGCTAACGGGGACTGGCAGGAAGACCCTATACTTTTTCTCAGAAAGGACAGTACAGAACAATTCCCAACCTTCTACTGGACTCTTCAATACCCCCCTGCACCGCTCCCCCACCCCAAGCCAGGTCTGCAGAGGGGACCCTGCTGCCGCCCATGGACATTCACTTTCTGCTTTCATGCACGTCCATCCTCTCTCCTCAGTTGCTCAAATGGCAGTATAGCAAGTCAATCAGTGTGTTCCAGGAGGTCACACTTTGGGAAGACTCTTACAATGAATTAAAATTTCATTTTAGACCCTTAATAGCCCAATCAATAATTTAGGGAACAAAGAAAACATTTTCTGGGAAAGCATTAGCTTAAAACTGAAGAGTAGCTGCTCAGCCCTTGGAAATGACACAATTTTAACAAGGGTGGGGTCGAGGGAACAGAGCCTGCAACTGCCTTTCATATATTCTTACTTGTTCTCCTTTCTCCTCGCTCTTCCTGTCTCTCTTTTTTCTCTCCTTACTCCTCCATTTCTCTCCTTTTCTGTCTCCTATCTCATCTTCTCCCCTATTCTCCCCTGCACTACTATTATTATTACCATTCTGCATTTTTTTCCTCATCTTTCTGAATATTGTCCTTGCTGATACAGTAACTAGTTACTGCTGTAACAAATCTGCAGCTAGGAAGTATTCTTTTTTCTTGGAAACAGATCAAAACCATTACCCACTAATGTTTAATTCCATTTTGAAATGTTAGTTGCACTTAAAATGAAAGATTCACCTTAAAGAAATGGCTACAATTCAAATGAAAATTATTATTTTTTCCAATGTGCTTAGCTGACTAAAAATATTTAATTAAAAAATATCAAAACGGAGTGCCTGCATGGCTCAGCCAGTAAAACATCTGACCCTTGATTTCAGACTGGGTCATGGTCTCAGGGTCATAGGGTCAAGACCCGTGTAGGTTCAGTGCTCTGCACAGAGTCTGCTTGAGATTCTCTGCCTCTCCCTCTGCCCCTCCCTGCCCTCAAACAAATAAATAAAATCATTTTTGGTTTTTTTAATGTCAAAATAGACAAGATTCTAAGAGTTCCAGTGCTGTTTCTGAGAGCTCACATGGTGGTTAATAATACATCCAACTTGCTAAAAATCTTTGAACTGATTTCCAAGAAACTACTTCAAAACGCATTTTTCCTCTTTCTCTTGTTACTGATTGCAGGTGTACTAAATAAGATATCCATTTGGTTTTAGAACAAGCAACCCTTCAAAGAAAGTAACCTGACAAAGACTTTTGCCCCAGAAATTGTTAATCGGGGCTGAATTTTAGTACAAAGTCAAAACCTAAGAACCCAAATGCCATGGGGCACTTGGGTGGCTCAGTGGGTTAAAGCTGCTGCCTTCGGCTCAGGTCATGATCTCAGGGTCCTGGGATCGAGCCCCGCATCGGGCTCTCTGCTCGGTGGGGAGCCTGCTTCCCTCTCTCTCTCTCCCTGCCTCTCTGCCTACTTGTGATCTCTCTGTCAAATAAAATAAAATCTTTAAAAAAAAAAAAAAAGAACCCAAATGCTTTGCGCCTCTCTAGCCACCTATATGATGATTCACCAAAGCAATGCGAAATTATAACAGAAATTACACTTAAAAAAGAAAGCTAGCACTGGTGTGGTCCCTGAAAAACAGAAAACAGAGAACTAGTACATACCAAAAGATAGATAAGCTGCCTTTTCTTGTCCTAAAGAAAAATAAGAAATTTGGACAGATCAGTGATGTCAGCTGTAAAAGTACCCCCACATCACATTTGTCACCATGGCAGACACCTGCAAATCCCTCTAAAGCCTGTGGATCAGGGGATTAGAGTTGTCACATGAGAAAATCCCTACTTGGAATCCTAGCACTAGATGATCTTCAAAGTCTTTTTCAGTTTAAAAAAAAAAGTCCTCAAGCCTAGATTATTTGTTTAGGTTTACATGGCAAAGGTAATGGTAGAAACCCAGTATCCTGATTTCTAAATCAATTCACACTTACTGATATTGTCTCTTTAGGTTCTACTCCCATCCTTTTCCACCTTGTGCATTACTATGACCCATGACGAGGAGCCCCAGGCACATTCGGGTCTGTCTCTGCAGGCACTGTCCTAGGAGACAGCCCCACTGATTCGACATCCACCTCTACCCAAATTCCCCAGGGAGTCCTCAGTACATTGCAAAGACAGTGATCTCCAACCTCAGTTGCATCAAAATCACCTGGATGCCTATTAAACCACAAATTTTTCAGCTCCACCCCCAGCGTTTCAGATTCAGTAGGTCTACAAGTATGCAAGATTTTGCATTTCCATCAGTTGTTGTGAGACATTTCTCCACAAATATATAGCATTTCCTCATATCTCGCAAGCAGAGTCACTGGCTTCCTTTTTTCTGGACTACTTTTTAAGGATTTTGTTTAATGAACAGCCTTCAGAAATAGAGACAGTAAAAAGCAGGTTTATTTTTATTTATACCCTGTTTAATAAAGATAACAATGTTGCTCTCCAGGGCAAAGTTCAGGCAGACTTACTACTGTCCATTATAAAAGCTCAGGATTCCTTAAGCTCATGATTCCTCTCCTGTAATGCAAGGCGCTTCATGTGCAGGCATTATCTGGTCCTCTTGTCATTGCCCTGTGAGAATTACAGCTCAGGGACTGATATAAGCACTTTATATTTTACAAATTTTAATTTATTTTTAATGTTTTTGTCTACATCTCCTTCCTAATATATTCCTTGAGTTCCAGGATTCCTATTGTGTTCACTCCTCTTTTGTTCCCAGGACTTAAAACAGAGTCAGGTGCATAATGGGTGCTCGATAAACATTTATTGAATGAATGAATGAATACATAAAAAGTAAATGAATAATAACCCAATAAAGTTAGCACCACTCAACTCTATTTTATAGATGAAAAAACAGAGGTTGAGAGAGTTTGGGTAACTTAGCTAAAATCACAGAGCTAGTTGGTATTTGAACCTAAGTCTCTGACTCTTCCATCTAAGCTTATAACCACTATGTTCTTCTTATGTGTCAGTGAAGAGAATCAGAGCAGAGAGCAGACAGTAGTAGGTGGGTAGTAGCTACTTGGTAATCCCAATGATTGTGTTCTTTTTTCTGCAGAGCTACGCTTTCTAAATTTTCTATCAAAAAAATACCTACATATTTTACCTATGTCCGTATATACATGCAAGTATATATGCATGTGTATATATATGTATATCTATATATACATATATAAATTTTATAATGAGAAAAATTCTATTTTTAAAAAATCTAAGGGCGGAATTATTTCAGGGATGCTTCTGCCACCAAAAATATTTTAAGACCATCTCCTCTGGAATTGCCCTCAGAAATAATGACTGAGGCACACAAGAAAATGATTCTTCATACTTTGTCACACCTCATTTTCACCCAAAAGGGCCTTCCCCCCACTCATCCCTTCTTGAATTCTCCAGACCTGCTCTGATTCCAAACATTTTTGCTTTTTTTTCCAAAATCAAATTGTCCCTTGTGGACAAAGATTTACAACTGCTGAGGAAGTTAAAGGGAGGTGATGTAAACTCTAAACATAACCCACGGTATAGGGTCTGAAAATCATCATGAGCATCTTTAGAACTGGTGGCTGAGTCTCTGGAGACTATTAAACATGAGCTATGCTTATTTCTAATACATGAGTTTCAAAAGCCAATATCCTTAAACCAAGGTCATAGTTCAGATTTTCCTTTATTATAATTCTTTGAAAAGTGACTGTCCGCTTGTCTGCAACTCTATCATGATGACAGCTAGCAAGAACCCTGCCTGTCCCACATTCCCTTGCCATGACAGCCCAGAGCATATTAGAAACACAGAGAAGGAGCTATGCCTCCCACAGCAGCATTTGGACCCATGTAATTTAGATTCACTAAGATAATCAGTGTGTGATCATTAAAGAAACACTCTACTGTTTACCGTTCTTAAGCATTGGGGACATTCTCCTTTGTTCATTATACTCAATTATAAATTTGAATTAAGGTTTCCATTAAGCAAACACTGATCTCTTTTCCCATGTTTATTGTGGAACAGAAGCCAACAAGCCTCTTTAATTCCTTTCCAAGTTTTGTGTATGAGTTGCATTGTTGAGAACAGGGTTTGGTAATGTAATTGCTCTCCCTCTGTGTGTTTGGGCCACTTGGTAGGAGAGAGCACAACTCAATCAAAATTCTATCTTCTGAAAACCATCAGAATTTTCCAATCTTCTTTCCTTAGCATTTGGAGACACATTTACAGAATTTTGAGAAAATTGAAATATACTTTCTGTACGTTGACTTTATAAGTAATCTTACCATATGGTGAAAAGACCCTCACTTTGAAAATCAAAAACCTAGATTCATGTCTCAGTTCCACTTACTAGCTGGAGCACCTAGGGGAATATATGTAACTTCTCTGAGTTGAGACTTTTATGACTGGCAAAAAAACAGATTTATAATACCAGTACTAAATACCTCAAAAAATTATTATCAACATCAAATGAGATAATATATATATACATGAAAATGCTGACAGTATTTATTATTTAGAATTAACAGTCACATAATCAAATCTCATTGAAGGTAATCTTCAAAGACATACCTAATTTTTAATTTGACACTCTGGAAATGCTTCATTATAATACAGTCTAATGTCTCATTGGAACATTTAATCCATCAACAAAGAGCATAATAGGAGGACAGTTTCTATTTAATCATGCAAGAATAATTGTAATAGGAAGGTTACACTTGAAACATCCACTCCTGGGGGTGGGGGAAGGAAATGTATTATGCCTTAGCTTTCAAATTCACAGAAATGGATCCTTCTTTTCTTGTGTGGCATTTCGCAATGTTTTTGTCCTGGAAAAGGGGTGGGGCAGGAGCTGCAGAAAGAGGGACAAATTGGAAAGGTCTCATTTCTTTTCAATTACTATAGCCAGACTCCAAGGACATCATTCACAATGGGTAGTACAAGGAGACGCTCCCTCCAGAAAACACTTTAATTATGAGCTGTTGGCATGTGTCCAGGAGGGAGCTGGCTTATCAGAGACTGGGAGGCTGGAGCAAGGCTTTCAACTGGCCAGATGCAGAAAACGGAATACCCAGGGAGGGACACAAAGTAATTACCATCATCAAGAACAATTGCAACAATACTGGAGTTGGGCTCCAGTTGTTCACAAACACGCAATTCCTTTTGTGCAGACGTTTATGTTGACCCCCTCGCATAGTCGCTCCAGAAGGAAAAAAGCAGGGTATAACCTTTTCCTTCTTAATCATCAACATTTAGCAGGGTAAATGTCATCTGCTGTCTGACTTTTCATTAACCATATAAAATCCTGGGAAATGGTCCCTGCACTTAGAGAGATGCTTTGAAAAAAAAAAAAAAAAGATTTCCTCTACTTCTTTCTGTTTTGTTTTAAAAACCAACTATTTCATTTGCAGGCCCCCACCCCCTGCCCCCAGGGATCACTGGAGGTGGCACTTCCTCAACCTCCTCATCAGAAGTTTCTTAAGGCAGAATTATTGAAAGCAAATTGGGTAACTATTCTAACGAGACTCAATTTAACTGTCATCAGGAAATTATAAAATGGCTTATCAGAGATTGAATGTGAAGGAAAGACCCTGAGGATTGTCATTTAAGAACCGGTAGGTTAAACTGTGTGGGGAAGATTTCCTTTAGCTCGTTAGGACTTGAAGTCACAAGCATTTAAAGATCTAAGACCCGCTAAGGGAACAAGCGTGCCTTCGGTTCTCCTGCTGGAGAGGGTGATTAGCTGGAATTAACAAGAGTGCCACCAGGGATTTCCTCCCGGATCAATTCAAACAACAGAGTTACCCTGACACAGAAATCTTAGGAAACAGTTAACCTGGTTTTGCCACGCTGTGTGCATGCCGTGGGAGGAGTGTGTATGTCTGGCATTTTCTCTCTGCAGATCAGAATGTCACGGGGAAATTACTGAGATAAAAACATATCCACCCTGCACCTGTCAGAGTCAGGTCATGATGAGAAAAATTGCCCCGTGGTGCCTGGTTCTGTGGGATGTCTCCCTTCTATTGCCGAGCCTGCCAGTCACTTACTTGTAGCTCCAGGAGCAAATTCCCTTAGGCAGTGTTAATGGTTGGGGGAGGAGGGTGGAAAGCCAACAGTCAACTATTAGCTTTAGCAAGCATTTCACCCGTCTGATTCATTTTGTCTAAGCTGACAGAGTCATACAGTGTAGGACAAGAATCACTTCCAAATTGCAATCCTAGAAGGTCCCCTATCTAGGCCTGGACCCAATCTCTATAATGCACTAGACATACTCCTCAGTAGATGGTATTACAAACAAAACAAAACAAAACAAAACAAAACAGGGCCTGCTACGAACCAGCTCACTGAGGAAAATAGACAGTACTGATTAAATTAAATTTCAGGCTTATCATTTCAGCTCGGTGGAGTTCTAGATTTGTCATTTAAAATATTCCTAGATGAGTTGGAGCTTGCTATCATGAAACCTGAGTTTGAATCCCAGCTCCACCACAAACTCTGGTGACTCTGGGCCAGTCACCCAAGCTCTGGAACTTAACCTCCAAACATGGAGATAATCAGGGGAGGACCTACCCCACAGGAGTAGACCAGGCTTCAGCCTAACCAGTGTATTTCAAACACCCTGGAACACATCAAGCAAACTGACATTTGACTGAGTGGATGCTCAAACCAAGATTACCCTGATAGTAGCTCATTAAAAAAATAAGAATGATGATTAAGTAAAATCATGGAATATTTGTATCCTAAGTCAATTCTGTCTTCAAAAATAAATCAGACTACAGAGTGGAGAAAATACATTTTGATTCATTAAATATCCCCATTACTAGGTCTGCAGTTTATATAATACTATTAGAGATAGAGTGTATCTATCTGTATTCTTGGCAGAAAGAAACTGGCTATCCTCAAAACAAAAAGATGTACCAAAACTTTATAAGGAAACACAAAATTTAAAAGAGGTGTAAAAATCAGCCTTCAGATGTGACAGGTGACAGACTCTCTCCTTGAACAAACTTTAATGAGGCTCCTCCAAATCCTGTTCTCAACGAGGCCTCAACACGGGTCCCTCTCCTGTCTTTGGCCTGCCTCATCCATAAAGCAAGAGTCCTGCCAAGTCAGTCTGGAAGAAGCCCCGAGCCTTGCTATCTGGGCAAGTTCCTCACCTCTCACCTTTGATACACAAGTCCTTGGCCGACCTTTAGCAAGAATCCTGTTGGGTTAGTTTAGTAAGAAACTCCCTACCCTTGATGTCGCTCTCCTCTGTGTAACTTTCCATCCACTGACCCATCTGATCCTGCTCCTTGGCGACAAACCCTCAGCTGTCTTTGTTGTATTCAGAGTTCAGCCTCATCTCTTTCCTCCATGCCAATAGCCATGACCCCTAGTGCAATGATCTTAAATAGAGTCTTCCTTATCCTTTTAACAACTATCCGAGAACAACTTTAACACATGAAAGAAGGAGGGGGCACAGGACCAAGAACACAAACACAAACACGGGGGAGCAGGAACCATCCGCTCTCCCACCATGAGTTCTCCCACTGTGAGCATCACCGTGTCACCCCAGATATCTCCCAAGTTCTGGCCTTAGCAGCACTTGCTTCTAGTGCAAAGTCCTATATGGAAGCATCAGATTGGCTCAGATTAGGTTCCCCACCCAAGCCCTGGCTACCGGGGGAGGGAAAGAGAGACCTTATTCTCCCTAGATTCTGTGGACAGAGATGAAGCAGGGGAGGTGTTTCTCAAAACAGAAAGGATTAGATGCTGAGCAGCCAGAAATGTTCATTTCATTCCATTCTATTCTATTTTAGCCACTGGGTGTGGCCCAAATGCCAGAGACTTTTTATATCTTGTTTCACGTAATCCTCACAACCACCTGGAAAGATGAAGAGTTATGATGACCAGGTTACAGATAGGGAAACTGCGACTCAGATAAATTCAGTGCCTTTTTCAAGGATTATACATCTCCTAATTAGTAAGACACAGGCCTTTCTGCCTTGATCTTTCCACACTATTTAGCTGGCTCTCATGTGAATGGGCTTAACCACCAGGCCCAGGGCTGAACAGAATCACAAATGAGAAAAGAAACTGTAAATCAACACGAGAGGAAGAGACCAATGGGAAATAAAATCAGGGTCTCCTTTTTCCCCTGTAATTACAAGGCCAGGTGTCTCCTCTGCTTGTCTGTGCCTCGCACAAAGTAAAAGGAGGGAAAGTGTGTCACATGGGCACACGGCCTCCCTGCCCCCTGCTACAGAAGCTGTACCCCATCCTTGAAGGAGGAGGCAGCACATTCTTGTCTCGGTGCTGTGTGAACCTCACTGCCCCAAGACGCTGAAGCCCCCTCTGCCACCAAGATGCATGATTCCTATTAGCCAAGCACCAATGACTGCAGGAGGAGGCTCATCAGAAAAGGTTTTGTGCCCTACCTGCAGATTTTTCATCCCTGCAAGCCAAGGACATTCAAAACAGTACCAGAAATTACTCACTGTGGGATTTATGTCTTAATATTTCAACCATTTTTATTCATATGGGGCTGGACAAGAGCATGAATAATAATTCGAATTTCACATCTAAAAACCTTTCATGGGGCACCTGGGTGGCTCAGTAGGTTAAGTGTCTGACTTTAGCTCAGGTCCTGATCTCAGGGTTTGGGATGGAGCCCCCTCCCCCTACTGCTGAGCTCCCTGCTCAGCGGGGTATCTGCTTATCTTACTCCCTCTGCCCCTCCCCCCACTTGTTCTCTCTCACTCTCTCTCTCTCTCTCAAAAAAAAATCTTTAAAAAATAAAAAATTTTAAAAGTTTAAAAATAAAAACCTTTCATACACAATTATAAATATTTTTTTCACCGGTCCTCCAGACAGGGTAGAATAGTAAAGAATAAAGATTAAAAATAAAAGCCAGGCTAGAATCTTTGCTTGGCTACCTCTTTAGAAAGTATCTTGGAGAAAGTTAATCTCCCTAGGTCTCATTTTCTCCATCTGTAGAATGGGGATAATAATGGTGTCAACCTCATAGGCTATCACGGAAACTCAACATAGTACCTGCCTGCCATGCAGTAAACATTAAATAAAGGAGAATTATCATTATCCTCATTTTTCAAAGGACAACCTGGAGAGATTAAATAACTGCCAAGATCATGGGCAACAAAGGATTAAACTCAATCTTTTGATTCCGTTTTATCTCTGAGCCTTATATTTCCTACCCAACTTCCTGCTGGCTCTTACACACACACTCCCTTACTGTTTCATATTGATTCTTGAATCCATGATGATTGGTGAGCAAAGTAAAAGATTCTGCTCTAGGCCAAACAGGTTTATAATCAGAACATGGGACATAAGTGTTTATCCTCCAGTGAGAGCCACCCTTAGCTGGACACATCTCCAGCACCTTCCTTTTCTTTAGTGCTCTGCTAGGGACATGTTTCCTGCATCTGTATGCAAGAATTTCTCAAACCTCTTTTTCTGCAACCTTGTTCATGAATTCTTCACATTCACTCCTTGCAGGGTGAGGTGGGTCTTCTTTGCCTGTGGGGTACTTGCACTCAACATGGGATTCTTTATCTAAGTACAGAACATACCCATGGCCCATAGATTCATGAAAGTGACTTCAAGAAAGAAGCTCAACCAAGAGACACAAATGCAACACATGAGAAATTGAGGCTGCTTATGTCTCCATGTGGGAAAAAAATCCAATTACTGCATCAGTCCAGAATATGGGCAAAATCCAGGCAGCATTAGGGTTTTGAAATAAAGGAGAATAAAATAGTCTCCCTTTTTTATACCACACCAGAATCCAGCCATGAGAAAACTGGGAGGTTTTCTCAATTTATTAAAATTGTCAAAAATTATTAATTCTAAGGTTTTTTAAAAATGTATATATAAATGTGGGCGATCAATGTATAACGAGTGAATGTACCTCCCCTGCAGAGTGTAGCAATGATGTCCGCCCACCCACACACACAGGACTGGGATTCTGATACAGAGGTGACAACCCCACTCAGCCGCTGTTTCATTCTATGAGGCCGAATGATGTCATGCCAAGTGCATGGGCTTTGAGGTCGGACAGACCTACCCTTAAATCCTTTAGCAGCTACTGCCGGTTGCTGTTTCCGCTTGAGCCTCAGCTTTGCCACGGGTAAAAGGGAGATAATTATACCTATCTCACAGGATTGTACTGAGATTAAATTAGCATAAATCAACTCTGAAGTCCATAAATGATAGCTTTAGTCCAAATATGAGAACTTACAGTAGATGTATTTTGTATCGATGAAGTACATTACCTTTCCTCAAACCCTTTCATTATTATTACTTTATCATCACAACCCGGTGAAGTCGATAGATAAAATTAAGCCTATTTAACAAGGGAAAACTAGGCAGAGAGGTTATTTAGAATTGCTCCAGGGCACAAGCCAGCTGGTGACAAAGCTGAGCCAGATTCTGGTCCTTTGATATCCTGTCTATTCTGCTCTCAACATCCTACAGGACTTCCTGACATTGCACCTGAATATGTTTCCACCTCTTAGGTACTCGGGTTCCATGTGTTTTCTTTTTCATTTTCTTTTATTCATTCACAACTTGATTCTTCTTTGTGCATATATTACTTCCTCTCCATAATTTATTTATTCTAGATTAATACAGTGCTAATATAAATTCATACTTCCCTTCAAAATATCCCCCATCTCACGATCCCTTCGAAGGACTGTCTGTAGTATTAAAAATATATATATATATATATATACATGTGTGTATATATATATATATATGACGAGATAACCATATGTTAAAAGGTATTTATCATTATCTTGGCATGGGTCTGATCTCAGAGATTTATTTCAAGCTGAAAAATTTTAGGTGTTAAAAAAAACTTTGATGAAGCTAATTAGTAAACACATCTATATAGCATCTTTAATATGCTTTAGATTTAATCAAAATAGAAATCAAATTAAATAACTGTACTCAAACTAAATTTTTTTATGGTTTAAGGTAAAATTAAAAAGGTAAAATTAAAATATTATGGTTTAAGGTAATTTTCTAGTCATGTTTCTAAGTTCCCAGATGGACATTTGGCAAAATTATGTATTAAACATGAACTATTAACAAGTTGAACAAGACGTCCCATTGGTCAAGGCTAACAGTTATGGGAGATAAAATAATCTAATGTTACTTACCATAGAGATAACACTTACTAAAGGTTTATTATTTGCCAGGTATAGGACTAAGCACGTTACAGTACACTGTTGGTTTTTAAAAAGCACAATGCCTTATTCTTGTGCCCATTTTAAATATAGGAACCTGAGTGGCAGAGAGATGAAGTTATTTGCTAAGGGTGAGAATCTCACCTTAAGAAAGGGGTAGAATAGAGGACTTGAACACACTATCTCCATGACTGTTTTTAAAACTACATACTCCATGGGATTCCTGGGTGGTACAGTCAGTTAAGCATCTGACTCTTGGTTTCAGCTCAGGTCATGATCTGAGGGTCTTGGAATTGAGCCCCAAATGGGCCTCCACACTCAGTGTGGAGTCTGCTTAAGACTCTCTTTCTCCCTCGCCCTCTGCCCCTCCTACTCGTGCTTTCTCTCTCTCCCTTTCTCTTTCAAATAAATAAATAAAATCTTAGAGAAATAAATAAAACTATATACTCCTGGGTTTATTCAATAATTTCATCCGCAAGTATTTATTGAGACCTCTGCCGTGCTGGGTGGAGTTGAAGATTCCAGTGATACCGGACTAAGCAAGAAAGGCAAAACCTCTGCCCTCCTCAAACATATTCTTTTGGGAACAGATGGAAAATCAATACATGAACTAATGAACAAGATCGCTGCAGATGGTGATAAGTGCTATCAGGAACAAGAGAGGAGCCGAGGAGTAAGAGCTAAAGGCAGCTGACAATCCCCATGCATAGTTCTTGAAAGCCTCACTGGGGAGGTGACATTGAAACCAAGTTCTGAACAGGAAGTCACCTGGCAAGAGGGGCCTGGAGGCCAAGTCTTCTGAAAAGCCCTGCTCAGCAACCTGCTGAGAGGAGGGAGGAATGGAATAAAAGCCAGAGCAGCTAGAGCGCACCATGGGAATGGGAGGATAGTAGGAGTTGAGGTTGGAGACAGGCAGGACCCAATCCCATGATAACACACTATCATGTAAAACGTAAAACCTATGGACATAGAGAACCCACTACCCTAATGCAAACACTGCCAAGAGTTAAATATTAAAAGATATTTACGTCAAACACCTTATAAGAGAAAAATTTAGCCTGCATATCAGTATACTATGATCATTATTGTCTTACATTTAGATAGGAAAAAATTTTCATTTTTAGCACTATAAATAAATTGGGGCTTGAGCTATTAGCTACATGGGGACTATTAAAAACAAAGTAAGCTTCTGCTTGCTTTCCCTCCAAACTTTATTGAGATAAAATTGGCATGTGACATTAGATGTACAACATATTGATGTGACACACAGTGCAATATGATTACCATCATATGTAAGCTAACACCTCCAAACATCTTGCTTTAATTATAAATTCACTGAGTGAATTTCTGCAGAGCAGAAAGAGAAGGTCAAGTGGACTCCCTGTCGAGTGCAGAGCCCCACGAGGGACTCGGTCTCACAACCCTATGATTGTGACCTAAGCAGAAACCAAGATTTGGACGCTTAACCAACTGAGCCACCCAGGAACCCCAGAATGGTCTTTCTGATATTTATTTAACATAAATGCTGATACATCATTATTTTTTCAAGTCCTTTTGATGAAAGTTCACAAAAGAAAGGCACGATTTTGCCTTGTTTTGATCTCTGTAATTTCCAAGCACACAATAAAAGCATTCATTGGCCCTTAAAAAAACATTCACCCTTCAAAGTACAATTCAATGGTTTTGAGTATTTGAGTATTTTCACAAAATCGTGCAGCCAACCCTGGTAGGTAGCGTAAGGAAATTGAATTTTATTCTAAGGGTAATGAGAAGTCACTGGAGGATCTTAAGCAGAACTTTTTTTCATGTTTTTATAATAACCACCTGACTATATTGTCCTTCCCCTTACTTACTGCACCACTTACTAGCTGAGTGAGCCAACCAATGACCACGTCACTTAATTTTCCACCTCACCTGGCTGGGACCTCTCGTTCACACTCCGCTTCAACCGTACACAATGATGTGCAGTTCTCAGATATATGGTGGCCCTTCTCACCTCTAGGCCTCTCTTTGCACCTGCTGTTCACTTTGTTTGGAAAAGCCACTCTACCTCCTACCTCTCGTTGTCCTGTTGGGCAAGTCCTATCAACTAAGACTCTGACCAGTGTCACCTCTGCCCCTGATATTCCAAGGCCCAGTGACTCCATTTTGTACTTTGGAGATTTCTTTTTATCTTAACTGTGTACATATTTATTATAAAAGTTTTATAACCCCCTAACAAAATATTGAAAAAAATAAAAAATATATAAACATAAACCCACTACTACTCTTATGCAAATACTGCTTTAAGTTAAAATGAAGCTAACATTTGTTATAGAGTACTCTTGTCGCACTTTACAAAACATTGCTATTGGATAGATTGTCCGGAGAGGCAAATACTGTACCAACATGTAAACACAAATAGTTTCCCAAGGTGCACGATGCTTATTAACCTATAGCCCTCAGGATATGAGCAACTCTACTCCTGCCTCTTTTCTCCTTTCCTTCCCTTCCCCACCTCCTCTCCCCTTTCCTTTCTTTCCCCCCTCTCTTATATCTTTGTTTTAATTCTTCTTTCCTTCCTTCCTTTACCACTCTCTTTTCTTTCTTCCCGAGATATAATTCACACATAAAAATTCACATTTTTAAAGTGTATGATTTGGCGGGTTTTAGTATTTTCGCAAATTCTGCACCTGTTTGCAAACTGGGTCTCTGTACATGAAGAGCAAGGAGAGACCAAAGAAAGAGAGAGGCCACTCCAGATTGGTAGGTGGCAGTTTTAACAAGCCCGGGAACCTACCTTCTAGGCTTGTCTTGGGCAGCCGCAAAACAAGCAAAATTCTTCACCTGCCAGTCTTGAGAGTTATACAGAGGCCGTAAGGAGATTTAGTCTGGGATATCATCCAGATGGGCTCAACAACACCTTACTTTCTCAAGACCGCATCCTTGAAAATGACTCCCACTGTGGGAACAGTGCAGAGAGCAAACATTCTTAGCACAGGGGTGGTGCTGAGGAGCCTCTGATTTGCCCAGGTCCAGGGTGGTCGTGCCATCTCAAAGACCTCCTCAAACAGCAACCACCACCACTATCTAATTCCAAAACGTTTTTTCATCCCCCCAAAAAGAACCTTGCACCTATTAACGATCACACCCTACTCCTCCCTAACCCCAGATCCTGGCAATCACTAATCTATCTTCTGTTTGGAAGGATTTGCCTTTCCTGGACATTTCATACTAGTGAGATCCTACAGTATGTAGCCTTTTGTGCCTGATTTCTTGCACCTGGCGTTCAGTTTTCAAGGTCCACCCATGCTGTAGAATACATCTCTTGTTATGGCTGAATAATGTTCCATCATACAGATATGCCACATTTTGCTTTTCCATTCATCAGATGGTAGACACCTGACCTGTTTCCACTTTTGGGCAACAATGAATAACGCTGCTAGGAACACTTATGTACAACTCTGTCTGTGAATATGGGATATATACCTAAGAGTGGAATTGTTGGATCATACAGTAACTCTATGTTTATCATTTTAAGGAACTGCCAAATTGTTTGCTAAATTAGCTACATCATTTTACATCTCCACAAGCAGTAATGAGAGTTCCAATTTTTCCATATTCTTGCCAGCACTTGCTATTGTCCATTGTTTTTATTATAGCTATGCTAGTGAGTACAATGTGGTATCTCGACGTGATTCTGATTGCCATTTCCCTAATGACTAATGATGTCGAGCATTTGAGATGTGTTTATGATCACGACATCTTTTGCCAGGTTGTCAAATGATTTGTGTTTATGCCCATCTCTTCCCCAGATTATGAGTTCCTTAAGAGTACATACAGTGTCATTTGTCTTTGCAACCCCAGAAACTGAAGAGAAGAGCATCAAGTGAAACAGAACCTTAGCAATACTGGTAAAGGTTTGTGTCTGTGGTGGTCCTTGGGATTGCTCACAATGTTTGGTTCTCTCATTTAGTGAAATGTGATCCAATAGCTGTTCTCTACCCAGTTGAATGCAAGTTAGGCTAATATGACTTTCTCTGACTAATGAAAGTTGAGAGGCCAAAAATAAAAGGGTCGCTTCCCCACAGAAACTTAAAGAACCAGCCTAGGATTCAACTAATCTGCTTGCCTTGCCTCAGTGATTATGGAAACCATCAGCTTGGGTCCGTGAGTGCCTCTGAAGACCAAAGCCTCTAAGCAGACTATATTAATCATCTTGGGCAGCTATAACAAAATGCCACATACCACACACTGGGTGGACATACACTGAGTGACTTAAACAATAGATATTAATTTCTCACCATTCTGAAGGTTGCAATGTCTAAGATCAAGGATTCCACTGACTTGGTTCCTGATGAAAGTCTTCCATCTTCCTGGCTTATAGATGGCCACTTTCTCACTGTATCTCACATGGTGGGGGAAACCAGAGACCTCCGGTGTCTCTTCTTATAACACTATTAATTTTATCATGGGGTCTCATTTTCATGACCTTCATCTAAACCTAATTACCTTTCAAAGGCCCTGTCTTTAGGGCTTCAACATATGAATTTGGGGGGGACACAGTTCAGTCCATAGTACAGACTCACAATAGATGTGCAAGATGCAAGAAAAATAAATATTAATAATAAATAAAAATATTGTTACCACACGAGAAACTAACCTCTAGTGACTGATGCAATATTTTGTTCTAAGTTATTTGAAAAGACGTTGTGGAGATTTAATCTGGGTCATGATGCGATATAATGTATGTTTTTAAAAATAAGTAAATGTTTTGAAAGAGCAAAGAATAGCAGCAGAGGGAGGGAGAACTACTGGAAGAGAAGTTACAGATGCCCAGATAAGAGTTAATGTGGCTTGGGCTATAATGGTGAATGGAGAAATGTACAGAAATCATTAAAACTTGCAATGGATGAGTGTGGGGAGCATAAAAAAGAGAGTCGGTTACTATCTCTGTCTCCAAAATAGTGCTACCAGCTCACAGAATTGTAGGGGAAGATAAAGCTTTTCTGTGAAAGAATCTAACACATCACCCTCACAGGGTTTAAAGTTAGCTCCCATTTTCCTTTCTCCTCTCCCTGTCCCATCATCCCAGCCACACTGTCCTAGGGCTGAAATCAACAATTACATTTTCTTCAAATTATACGGCTGTCTCGCTCTTGTGGGGGACCAGAGTAGGAGAGCCTGAGTCACTAATCACAAAACTTGGCTCACCACATATTTTACCCAGGGCTGGCTTACAAATCTGATTTCTGTTTACCTCTCCTCAACAATGAGCTCTGCCTATGGCTAACAATAAATGATGCACTATTCACAGGGAGGCAGCTTGATGGGGAAGAAAAATCAAATGAGACTGGCTCACAGTGCTATTGAGGCAACTCTCTTAGTTATAATTATTCCTGACAATCAGAAATTTGTAGAAAGAGAAGATGTTTGGATTATGTTGTTTCCAGTATGCTTGTGACCACTTGACTCCAGTGAAGGCAATTGGCTGTCCCTTCTCTTTATAATAACCACAAATATTTCTTTAGGAGAACAATCAGTTTTTCCTGTAAATACTGTTCAGTTTGGAATTCTATTTGCCTAATTGTCTACTGCAGCAACAAGGTGGAAAATCATATCATTGTTTTAGCCATGACATATCCAGTGATTTAGAGCAGGCTTTGGACAAGACTGAAATTGTGGACTGCAGACCTCAAACTCCATCTGGATGGGAGTGGGCAAGGGAAATATTTCTTGCACAAAATATTTCTGGGTTTAATGCCTTGCTGCTAAGAGCATATTATTTTTGGAAGCATTTTTTTTTAGAAGTTGATGCTCAATAACATAAAGTGGTTCTTACATTTTATATGCATTAGAAGAGAAAATGCTATTCTGTTATAATAAGTATAGGCAGCCTCAGCAGAGTAAAGACAGTAGTGCTGACTATTTGTCCACAGATAGGGTGAGAGAGAGTATTCCCTCAAAGAGAGGCTCCTTCGGCACTGTCTCTCACGTGCCCACACCACTATCATGAAGTCACCTAAACTTTTAAATACCCAGATACCATCTTGCTAGAGAAACGGGAAAGGAATAAATCTTTGAAGGGAGACAAATGGCCCTGGATCAAAAGAGGTTAAGAAAACCAAAAACAGAATTGCCTCCTTTTGCTTATAGTAGAAAGGGTATTCAGGAACAAGATATAGACATTTATGGGATAGAAAGAAAGCAAAAATTCCTTTGTACCACACCATTACTAAATAATATCCCCCTCTGAAAGATGTCTACATGTATTTTGGATCCCCAGAACATGTGAATATGTTACATAGCAAAGAGAAATTAAGGGTAGTGATAGTATTAAGGTTGATAACCAACTGTCCTTAAAAAATACTAAGATTATCCTGGATTATCCAGATGGGCCCAGTATAATCACAACAGTTCTTACAAGGGGAAGAGCTATGAAATGAAGAAATGAAGGTATGTTGTTTAATTTGCCCAAGGACACACAGCCAGTGAGGGGCAAAGCCAGAACTTTTTGAATCAACCTGGGACCTCTCTTCCATGACTCCACTACAGCTCTCATATAGAACCTGGGATTTCCTTGTATTGTCTCCTTCAATTATTCCTTGTTTTTATTTCTAGACCCAAAGCTGTGTGAAATTTTCCTAGCAGATGCTCTTGTGGTGTTTCACAACATATGCAGTAAAGATCCTTATTTCCAAATAAATATCAAGAGAAAAGTAGTCAGTTTAGATTTAATGAAGCAGAGAGAAAAGTAAAAATGGTGTGTGCAAAGGTTACTACTTATACCAAAAGCATTGTGGAGGGGACAGGGCATTCTGTTTTCCTTTCAGTATTTAGATCCTTCTCTGCTAAAGTAAACCCAAGATATTCCTCTGCTAAGAGATCCAAGCTGATTATGAATACAATGCATGGCAACATCTGTGTTTTGCACATTGTTGAACTAAAAAGGCTCTAATGTGTTAGAGCAGAGGCCAAGCAACCAGTATCCATGGCAACTCCGTATTTAGTTTCAACCGACAGTTGTCGAGAGTATTCAATCAGATTCTTATATTTGTCTAAAATGGTACCCAATAAATATTTCCCATAGCCAACATTTTTGTCTTAGCTTGGAAACAAAGGAAAAGGAGACCTGGGTAGGGGAGGAGGACAGGGGGAAGAATTTACCACAAACTTCAGAAAAGCTAAAACTGATGTTCCACTTGTCAAGTGAAAAAGAGCTGAGGAAATTGTAATAGGATGCATATAGATATGAGTGAAGAGGGCGAAAAACAGTATCAGTACCTGGCCCAGGCTGTATCATTAAAAGTGACTTTAAAAGACTCATGAAACCTGGTTGTGGGGATGCCTGGGTAGCTCAGCCAGTTAAGCATCTGCCTTTGGTTCAGGTGATGATCCTGGGGTCCCCGGATCGAGTCCCACATTGGCCTCAGCAGGGAACCTACTTCTGCCTCTGCCTGCTGTTCTCCCTGCTTGTGCTCTCTCTCTTGTTCTCTCTCTGACAAATAAATAAAATCTTTAAAAAAAAAATAAAGGAACCTGGTTGTGTTCACAAACTAACGGTCCACTATCGTTTATTGTTTACTGAGTGTTCATTCAGGCATTATGGTAGGCACTTTACAAACATTATCTCTAATCTTCATGAATACACACACCTACACACAACACACACATATAAAACCTACAAGAAAGCCATTATTACTTCTATTTCCCACTGAAGGAGGCTGAAGTCTAGAAAATTTAAACTTACCCCATTACAAATTTCATCTACAAAAGATTTGAACTTCAGTCTAATTTAAAAGTCTCTGCTTTTTCCAAAGTTTCAACCACTGAAAGGACCAAGGAATATTTTAAAAAGAAGTTCCATCTTTGTTTCAATGAATGCTTCAATAATAAGATATTACTCTGGCAAATAATAAATTTCGAATTTGAGTCTGAGAAATTTTGTCACCACAGTAGTCTTATCGAAAATTAAACAACTCCATATTTCACTGGAAAATAATCAAATGTGTGAATATTCTTCATTTGCATGTGATTTGCATGTGTTCATTCTAGGTCAACAGAGAGTAGAGACTAGGAGATGAGACCCAGCTGGGTAGGTACCAGAAACATGAATGTGAGGACCCAGCATCCTAGATAGAAATGTGAGCAGAAAATTGGACAAGAGAAGCCACCCCTCCACATAGGAGCATCTAAAACCAAACTTTCCCACACCTTTTGGAACTTGAGGCCTTCCTAAAGTGAATTACTGATTGGTCTCTTGTGTCACTTAAACCATCTCATTGCCTGAAACTTTCAATATGATACCAAGCAAAAGGTACAGAGATTTACCAAATACCCCTTATCGCCACACATGTACAGCCTCCCTCATTACCAGCATCCCCTACCAGAGTGGTATATTTGATACAACTGATGAACCGACATTAACACATTACAATGACCTAAAGTTCATAGTTTGCTTTAGGGTTCACTTTTAGTATTGCACATTCTGTGGATCTGGACAAATTTATAACAACGTGTATCTACCACTATAGTACCATATACAATAGTTTCACTGTCTTAAAATCAATTATCTTTCTAAAAGATTAAGTAAGTTATTTTCAAAGATCTTTAATATTTACTCATATATTTGCCATTTTTGGCACTCCATTCTTTTCTGTAGATCCTAATTTCCATTTGTCTTCATTTTCCTTCTGCCTAAACAACTTTAACATTTCTTTGTAGGACAGACCTGCAGGTAATAAATTTTCTCATATTTTGATGGTCTGATAGTCATTCATTTCCCTTTATTCTTTAAAGATGCTATCGTTGGGTATAGAATTCTAGTTGACAGTTTTTCCCTTCAGCACTGCATGGTTTTGACAAGAAGTCTTCTGTCATTCTTTGTACCTCTGCATATAATATATCCTCATCTTTGCTTTTGAAATTCTTCTCTTTCTCACTGGTTTTCTTTGATTATGATATCGCTTGGTGTATTTCTCAATGTTTCCTTCTGCTTGGGATTTTTGAGCTCCTTGGATCTGTAGGTTTATAGTTTTCATCAAATTTGGAAAAAGTTTTGCCATCCTTTCCAAAAACAGCTTTTCTGATCTCCAATCCTTCTGAGATGTCAATGACAGGTATGTTAATTAATCTGAAATTGTCCTGCTACTCACTGAGACCTTCTCTCCTAATCATTTTTCTTATTATGCTTCAGTTTAGATCATTTTTTTGCTATGTTCAAATTCACTTACACTTTCTGTTCTGTAATATCTATTTATCCCATCTAGTGAATATTTTATTTTAGATGCTGCATTTTCATCTCTAAACATTCCATTTGTGTCCTTTCTATTCCTTTTATTTCTCTGCTCATGTTAGTCAGGTTTTTAAGGTTTATGTATACTTGTACATATTTAGAATATTATAATAGCTGTTTTAAGGTCTTTGTCTAATTCCACGAACTCTCTCATTTTAGGAATTGTTTCTATTGATTTTTTTCCCCTGGGTATGAGTCATATATCTGTGTTCCTTCATGTGTCTACTAACTTTTTACTGATTAGCAGACTTTGCAAATTTTACATTTTTGGGTGCTTGACAGTATTGTATTCCTTAAAAACTGTTAAATTCTGGTTTTTCTCTGTATTAGTTTCCCACTGATTCTGTAACACACCATCACAAACTCAGTGACTAAAACAATAAAACTTTATTCTTGTAGAGCTCTGCAAGACTTAAGAGGCTAATGTTAAGGTGTTAGTCTATCTAGCTCCTCCTACAGAATCATTTCTTGCCTCTTCTAGCTTCTGGTAGCTACCAAAATTCCTTTACTTGTGGCTGTATCACTTCAATATCTGCTTCCATCAGTACTTTGCCTTTTCCTCTTCTAAAGTGAAATCTCCCACTTATGCGTCGTTCAGATAATCCAGGATAATGTTCCCAAGTCAAGAGCCTTAATGTAATTATATCTTCAATGTCCCTTTTTTCATCTAAGGTAACATTTACAGTTTCCAAGGATCAAGGCCTATATATATCTCTCTCTCTTTGGGAACCATTATTCATTTAGCTTACCACAGTGCTCATTTAAGTACCTAAAGAAAAATTTAATCCTTACAATGCTTGCCTTAAGTTTTATTATGACAGGTCCAGAGTCACTGAGGGCTAATTTAACCCCACTATTAAGGCACAACCCTTCTAAGGACTCTACCATGACCCAGAATAAAAAGCTAAGGCTTGTGGGAATGTGAACTATTCTCAGTCCTGTGTGAACAACAGAAATTTTTCAGCCTATTGCTTTGCAGTGATTCTTTCCAAGCCCCAAGTGTTTTCCTCTCACATATGTACCTGTTAGTACTTACTAAAAAATCAGAAGGACCCCTCTGTAGATCTCAGGCTCTCTCTCATTCTTTCTCTCTGTAACTCTCTCTCTCTGTCTCTCTCACTTGCTTGCTTCCTCAACTCTGTTCCTCAAATTTTAGCTTCCCCAACGACCCTGAACTTCAATCTCTGTCTCTTCATTGAGACCACTAAACCTGTTTCCATTCCCCTTTCAAAAGGTGAACTGGGACAATCACTGGGCCTCCCATGTCTATTTCCCTTTTCTTAGGTATCACAGTCCTGCACTGCCTATTGTCCAATATCTAGAAATCATTAGTTCATATAATTTCCCAATTATAGTTGTTTATGGCAGGAGAGAAATTCCTTTTGCAGTTCATCTTTAAGGAGAGGAAACAGAAGACTCTAAGAATTGGGCCTTAAACAGTCAATAAGAAAAAGAAAGGCGTGTTACGTGACATAAAAGAGTTTAAACCAGCACCTTCCAACCTTCCAACTGGCAGAATGGTTGCTGGAATGTGGATATGACTAATATCCACAGGTACAAAGGTGGAAGGTAATCATTTGCATGATTAGATAAATCCCCTTAGCCTAGTATTATTTCAACTTAATACCTTGAAGTGAAGACAAGAAAACATGTGAAGAAAACATGCCCTTTTGCCCATGATATAAAGTACTAGCAAAACTGATATTGTTATTGTCTTTTGAACTAACTAATCTTAGGAAGTAGATCTGAGAAGATAATCTAGAGGAATTTTTTAAAATTTTAACACTATAACATGCATACAAAAAAGTACATGTCCTGACTACATACAGCTTAGTACATTTTCACAAACTGAACACACAACTGTTACCAGCACACAGGTTAAAAAAGTGTACTCTCAGCATCCCAGAAGTCCCCACTCATGATCCCTTCCCACTTCCTCCCCCTGCAATGATAGCCATAATTCTGACTTTTAACAACATAGATCAGTTTTGCCTGTTTTTGTGTCTTACACATGAACCCATAACTATGTATTTTTTTTGTGCTTGTGGGATTCATCTACGTTATGTATAGTTGTAGATCCACCATTCTCACTGTTGAGTCATTTTTCATGACAACAGTGCAACACAAATTTATTTTCCTTTCCACTGCTGATGAACATTTGAGTCTCCAATTTAGTGGTATTACAAATAGTGCTGCTATGTACATTCTTGTGCATATTTGTTGGGGAAAATACATATACTTTTCTAAGAGCATTTATCTAGGAATGATATTTCTGGTCAGAAGTGACTATACACACACACACACACACTTAGCCATAAGAAATACTGCCACCCAGATTTTCCAAGGTGTTTGTAATGTAGGTCACTTTTAAAACCCAGCAGTCTGTTTCAAACACCAGAGAAGAAAGTCTAGGCTCATGTTCCCTCGGAGGTAAGAGATCAGTATCAACAAGTAAAACCAAATTTCCATTTCCTCAGCCCAGATTCAGGTAGCCTTTCCTCTAGGTCATTTAAGAGCCATAACAACACATGATAATTGCTCACTAAGTTAAACGACTGAAAATTAAAACAAATAAACTTAACGATTTAAAACACCAGAATTGAGATTCGTTAGCTTTTTGTTTTATAGCAGCAGAATCCTTTTACTCTAAAGCACTTTTCTGCAAAATCTTCATATATAAAACCTGCAAAAGCCAGGGAGCTCTGGAGACAGCTTTTTGAAACCACAGGGCTTTAAGAGTCTAATCTGAAAATACTGCTGTGGTCTATCCCCTTCTGTCTTAGAATAAGGAAATTCCCAAGGGGGGAAAAATGCCTTCATGGGGTTACATGGCCAGGTGGTGAGAAAGCCAAGGATTAGAATTCAACTTCCTCCTAACCTCCAGTTTAGAACACTAGCCTCACCCTGCTGAATGGAATCGTTACCTGGACTCAAACACTGTAATAATCAGATTCCTGCCCAATCCAAAGCAAGTGTAAATAGATTTGAGGAGACTCAGATCCCTTTTATAATCCTCATTTGGTTACTTACTCTTAAAGTTGCTTGACTCACATAGAACAATGCATTCTTCTACAAAGGAAAAGAACCCTCTCCACTCCACCAGTAAGAGAGGGGAATCCCAAAACTACTACACCCAGATGCTAGTTCAAAGAAAAATATGTTTATTGAATGTGAATGTGGACAACTGAATACCGAATGTGAACAAAATTTATGACCTCCTAAAGTCTACTGGAAAATAAGCAATGTGTAAATGTGCCCTTCCAATGTGTGTATCTACTTCCAAGTAGCAGAAGATTGAGCTTTTGAATCTGACCCAAATATTTTTTCAGAGTGTTGGGAAAAAAAATGCAATTTGAATTTTTTCCAAGCAATTGACTTTAGATCTGATTTCTAAAGACCTAGAAATCTTGTACATCAAATAGCTCTTTTAAAATTTTGCAAAGACTCAAATAAAGCTGAATTCAATTTTCTCTTGAAGAACACATGGACTTTCAAATAGACAAGGGAGGAGGTGGCTGACAAAATATGTTTTCAGTTTTTAACACATTGAAAAAACAAAAACAAAAAAACAAAATAAAACAAAAATCATGACTGGATTTTCCCTGGCCCATAATAATGACCATCTTTCCTGTCATTGATGACTATAAAGGTTTTTCTTATTATTTTACATGAAATAATCATTCTTTGTACTAATTGCACTTGAGCAGTTTCAGGAAATGGGCTGATTTTACAAGGCAAGGCAAGCCTCAGAAAAAATAAACAGTTCCTTATAAATCATCTTGAATAAAGACTATTCCCAGAAACTGACAAAGGTAATTCCAGAATAGCACCAAGATATAGACTGTAAATCTCAACAGAGAATCAGGGTTTAACTAAGAAGGATGAGGAGGTGGAGAAGGAAGAGGAAGGTAGGAAAGAAAAGAAAAAATTCTAGAATGATTATAACAAATCAATGAATTAATGAGTCCAAAACTAGCTCTCTGGACTCTGGCATCAGAAGGATTTTTTGTTATTGAATTTGAAGTATTTTCCAAAATGCATTTTTTTGGTTTTGGGTGGGTTTTTTTTTCCTAAGGAATAAATGCATGAGGGCATTTGCCAGAACCCAAGCAATCCGTCTTAGTTACCAGAGTTTTTCAAGCATGTATTTATCCAAAAGTGTTAAAAATAATTCTTCCTATCCCTGCTATAGCCTTGGCACACAATTAGCCCCATCTCCTCAACGTTTCAGAGAGACAAATTTGATCAAATGATCAAATTAGTACCCTGCCCCTTAGGTAGCTAACTGGAGGTTACGGCATGAAACTGGAGGCAACTAAGTGAGTTCATGTTGTGAAAGGAGGAAGGAAGAAGTCCTTCCAACTCAACTGGGATGAAGGGGCAGAGATCAGGACTGCCTCATTATGAAAAGGGCCTATAATCTGTTGCATGATCCAGCCCCTACCTGATATTCCAGTCCCACTACCTACTCGAGCAATATCCATCCAACAGTCCCCGCCCTAGCATAGGGGATTTAGTCATACAGAAGCCCCCTCTGGCTCCCTGAACATGCTATGCTCTTTTATGCATCTGATTCTGGGGATGTTGCTCCCTCTCCTTCTTCCTTTCTCCCCAGACCTGCTATTCCTTGTTTGAAGGACATCAGTTTTAGTGCTACCCTAGACAGAACTAATCAGTCCCTAATACTAACAAAAATGCTAACCACTGTTAACTATTAAACACATCTATGGATCAAGTACTATTCAAGGAATTTAACTCAAAACAACACGCCTGTGAGTTATGGTTAGGATTCTCAATTTATAAAGGAGGAAGCTGGCATATGTTTAAGAAGGGAACTGTAAGAAAACAGGAAAAGGCAACTAAATGTATAGGGAGAAAGAATGAGTGACCCCAATGTGATTTATGAATTAGATCCCCCAAGTGATTTCAGTACTAGTCACTCCACCATTATAGCATCCTTCTTCTGATGCTTCTCCATCTGCTATAATCCGAATGTTTATATCCCCCAAAACTCATATGTTGAATTCTAATCCCCAAAGTCACGATATTGTGAAGTGGGGCCTTTGGGAGGTAATTAGGTAATAAGGACAGAGCCCTCATGAATGAGACTGATGCCCGTAAGAAAGGATCAAGAAGGGCGCCTGGGTAGCTCAGTTGGTTAAGCAACTGCCTTCGGCTCAGGTCGTGATCCTGGAGTCCTGGGATCGAGTCCCGCATCAGGCTCCCTGCTCCATGGGGAGTCTGCTTCTCCCTCTGACCTTCTCCCCTCTCATGCTCTCTCTCACTGTCTCTATCTCAAATAAATAAATAAAATCTTTAAAAAAAAAAAAAAGGATCAAGAAGACTCCGTTGCCATCTCCACTATGCAAGGACACAGCAAGAAGGCAGTAGTCTAGGAAGAGGATCCTTATCAGACATAGAATCTGCCAATGTCATGATCTTGGACAAGCTCCAGAATTCTGAGAAATAAGTTTTTGTTGTTTATAAGCCGTCCAGTCTGAGGTATTGTGCTATTGCAACCCAAACGGACTAAGGCGCCATCATCAAGTAGTCGATAAAATGTAAATACATCAGATACGTTGATCAGAATTCTTACTCAAAGACAATAGAATCCACTCCAGCTGGTTTAAGCATAAAGTAATTTGGTAAAAGATACTATGTGGTTCACAGAATCCCTATAAAATCCAAATTACCACACGTATGCTACATAATCCAGCATAGATGCAGCTAGGTAAAATTCATCTAGAAAAACCATTCTAGCCCAACATGAGACTATTCTAGAGGAACCATCACCGCTCCAAATGCATGTATAATACCCTGGATTGGGTGTTAGAAATACCAGGCCAGCTGCCCTAGACACGTCCCCACCAAACTTTTAGAAATGCTGGTCTCTTTATGGTATATTGCCCCTTCCCTTTGCTTACTTTCACCTCCAAATCTGGAGTTCTTTTGATTGGCATATCCTAGGTCAAGTGCCTACACCCTAGCTACAAAGTAGTTAGAGCAATGTTGATTTTGGCTCTCCAGATTCTGTAATACAAGAAACCAGTTTCCAAGTGGGTTGGAATGAGTTTTGAGGCAACAAACAGCTTTTAATCTTTAGTAGCCACCAAGTGAACAGATAAAAATTGAGGAGATGTAGGGAAGAGGCTTGACTTCTAAGGCAGGGAAGGGGTCCTCAAAAGAGGGCAGAGGGCTTCAAAGATGGTAAATACTCAAGGGATAAATAACAAGGTCATTATCCTGGTGGTGGTAGCTTGGAAGAGGAGGGGATAAACCACCTTGAAGAGAAGCTAACGTGACAGCAGCCAGTTCTAGACAGTGTATCTATTCCAATTAATTTATTTTCATTTTTACACTGGAGCTCCCCAGCTTGTCTCTCCACCAACTACTTCAAGCCATTCATAGACAAGGTGAAGTATAATGGGAAAATGGAATAATCCAAGCAGAGATGAAACTGAGAGAAGCAAAAAGCTGTATCCTGGATAGAAAATTCTTTGGAAAACAGAAACCCACACTGTTTATAACATTCTTGACATCAGTGGCACATACAACAGGTGAAATACATAAGACTCAGGAAACTGTCATTCTAAAAACATGCTGTATATTAATTGACTTTGGAGAAACATTAAGTGATATCAAATTGATAGGTAATTGATGAAAACAAGTTTTTGGCAAACCGATGTTTCAACACGTTTGTTATTTAAAAAACTGACATGAGTCTAATTGTTTTTAGGAAATTGCTGTTAAGCCAATTAACCTAGAACTATTAGCCCAAACGTCTCTTCCTCAGACCAGCCAATCCCTTGCAATCACATAAGTGTTGCATTTAATTCATGACACTTAGCCTTCTCTGAAATTACTTTATTCATTTTATTATTTTGGGGTTGTATTGTGTCTCATCTCACCAGAAAATAAATTCTATAACATGTCTAATCCCACCTCTGTATTCCCACCATCTAGAACAATCCTGGCACATAGTTGATGCCTGATAAAGGTTGTTCCCTAACAGTAGTAATGATGTTTACGTTACAGAGCTCTTAGTAAAATTAAAATTTTCAGTATGTGTCAAGCATTTAGATTATTTGGCACATATAGGAAGGGACTCAATAAATGTTAGCTATTGTGATTTATTTTGGAACAATGTTCATATGCTTTGTATTATCACATTGGTAATACATATTCCTTCCAAAAACTTGTGCTTAATTTACCTGGATTCTAAATATGGATTTTAGTCAGAGGACCAATGGATGTCCCCCAGTAGCTCGTTGTGGTCCACAGGCTGGTCTTTGCAACATTAATGTTTAATGTAGTATAATAATATACATTACATCTGCTACAGATTAATAATTTACATGTGATATTTAATATGAACCAGAATTCAAATCCTTAGTGCATCTTCAAAAATGTTGCCATCTGGCCCTCAAGTCCTAGGGAATATTTTGCAGTGAGAAACCAGAAGTGGGAGGCTTGTGGTCCAAGGGGTTTCTCTGCTTCTCTGCCCCTCCCACCAACAGAGGTAGCCTTGAGAAACAAGTAATTAATAAAGGTTTAAGACTTTAGGAGCAGATGGAGCTGGCCCCCTAGATTGCCTCACAAACTTATAATTAAAGACTGCTTTGTGTGTGTACTGAACATTGCAAACCTAGAATATTGGTGCTGCAAAGAACTCCCAACATGACTTGGGTTCCCCCCCCCCTTTCATTTTACAGATGAAGGAGCAGAGAAGTAAAGTGAATTAATCAAAGATACACAGACTGTTTTAAGAAAAGCCAGTTCTAGAGACAAGTTATTTCTGTAATAATATAATTTCTAGTTTTCCTGAGTTTCTTTTTGGATAGGTGTGCCTGAATTTTTAAGAGAAAGAATTCACAAATTTTTTCTAAAGCAATTTACTCTTCGCAATCTCAGGAAATGATTATTCCATCTCCCTTTCATGTGCTGACTTTTGTGTTTTAGAGAGGTCCCCCCCAATGGCCCCCACATTGTTATGGCCAATGTTTTTTGGCCATAACATTATTCAAACTCAAAGGCATGTTCAGAGAATAGGAAAGATATCCCTATCCACATAATGCTGAGCCCATCATAATGGTTTATTAAATGTTTGTGGCCTTCAACCAAAGTATATCTTTTGTAATCCGAATTTAAGAGCTTACTGAAGAATAAAATCAAAATTATTTCTTAAGATGGGAAGGCTTATGTTTTAATTATCCATTTCTTTCACACAGGTGAGGAAGACAAGATACAATAGTTAAAAGTGCTACTTGCTTCAAAGTTAGCTAGAGATGAGTCTGAATTCTCACTCCACCATAGGTACCAATGAAGTCACTAGAAATTTTGAGGACTGACCTGTTTTCAAACAGCAACTGGCAACTGTGTAGGGAAGGAACCAAACACACATGGGAGGCAAGGAAACAGGTAAAGAGACTACGGCAACCGACAGGACCAAAGGTGTTAAGTGATCATGTCATTCCCATTATCTAGGATCACCAATAAGTGGCAATAATCACTCTGCCAAATCAATTCTACCAGAAGAAGGTTGAAATACACACATACATATGTAGGCGAGAGAATGCAAAAGCAAGTGGAGGGGTGAGGGAAGGAAGGGAGGAAAGGGAAGAGGGAAGGAAAGAAAAAAAGAGATTGAAAGGAGAGAAAAGCAGAGAGGAAGAATCCTTTATTTTTTCGTATCACCCCCAGTGTCTTTTGTTCAGTGGATTTTATAAACCAGTTGTTCTCTCAGTGTGGTTCCCTACTAACAGCATAAGCATCACTGGAAGCTTGTTAGAAAGATAAATTCTTGGGTTGTACCCCAGGTCAACTAAATCAGAATCTCTTGGATGGGACCCAGCAATCTGTGTCCTAACAAGCCATCCAGGTAATTCTGGTGCACACTCAAGTTTGAGAACTAATGATGTGTGTGGGGGGGGTGTGTGTGTGTGTGTGTGTGTGTGTGTGTGTGTGGTATAAGTACAAGGTGTATATAAAGTCCTGGTTCAGTTCAAATAGTAAATAAAACGTGTCTGTGTAACATATAAAGCAATTTGCAAAATACAACAGAAGATAATTATTCAAGACTTAAACTCTTAATTTGTTTTAATACTTTTATTCCATTTTCTAGGTAATAAACCCTATGTATAAAAATGGCTACTTCGAAAGGTATCCAATATGATGGCAGACTTGTTGAATGCTAACATTCGAAATTTTATCTCTGAATAAACCCTCTGTCAGATTTTGCAGATTGCTCAAATCCTATGTAGAAGCCGATTTATTACAAATTCAGACTGCACAAGAATTTTATGGACACTTTCATATATAAAATAAATTTAGGTTTATTTATGTATATTTACATGATTTATGTGTATTTATAGATTGATAATTAGGTATATATAAGGATTTTTCAAAGTAGGATTTTTTCTCGTGATGTATTTTGTTGAACAGATGGGATGTGATTTTACGAGTATAGGGGCCTTGATTATAGTCAGATTAATTTATTCCATATTCCCAGGACATCCTTGATTTTCTCTACATTTGCTCATGTATTTTCCAAGCCTGAAAGGTCCTTCCCACTCTATAGGTTCTGGATCCAATTCTAATGTGGGAAGGGGGTTCCCCCCACACCACCAGCTGGGTGTCCTACAGTTCAACTCAACTCTCACACTGTCTATCCAGAGGCAGCATCAGATCCCACAGTTTAAGAGCTCAGTCCTATAAGATCTCCCCCAGTCCCGCACCCCCTTCAACCTCAGAATCCAGTCCCAAGTCCAGGTGGTCATTCATGCTTCTGACAAACCAGGCTATAGAGTGGAGGTTCCAATGACCCCCTCCTTGGACACAGACGCCAGTCTCAAGTCCAGGTTGTTACCTGTACTTCTCACAAACTAGCTATAAACCAGAAGTTCCCAGATGCCCTCCTTGGGTATGATTAATCTGCTAGAGTGGTTCACAGAACTCAGAGAAACATTTACCTTAGTAGATTACCAGGTTTTCTGTAAAGGGATACAATTAAGGAACAGCCAAATGGAAGAGATGTGTATAGCAAGGTAGGTGGGAAGGCACACAAGCTTTCATGCCCCCTCTGAGGGTACCACTCTCCCAGCACTTTCGCACGTTCACCAACCTGGAAGCTCTGAACTCCATCCTTTTGGGGTTTTATGGAGGCTTCATCACATAGCCATGAACGATTAAATCATTGACCACTGGCAATTGATTTAACTTCCAGCCCTTCTTCCCTCCCTGGAGGTCAAGGGGTGGGAATGAAAGTGCCAACCCTCCTCTGTTGGAAGTCTTTGAGAGGACATGACTTCCAGTTGGCCTGAGACCCAGAATTGGGAAATTAGAGGCTCCTCACCCTCTCCCTTGTCCTTGGAATGTATGTGCAGCCTCCTATTCCCTCACTGTTTTCAATGACATAGCACTGAGATAGTGATGTGAAGTTGAGAACACCTACATGTTACAAGTGGCTGAATCCAGTTATAAAGCCCTCTTTATAAACTTTTAAGGTTCTAGTAGACAGGGAGACAGGTGTGGAGATCTACTCATCTTAGTGCCATTCAAGACAAGCCTACTATGTAAGTTCCCTTGTTTATTACACCGACCACCTACCACTCTGCAGTGGCCCGCCTCTTCCCTTAGTCTCTCCGTGCCCTCCGTATACAGGGGCCAAGTTCAGATTTCATCCAGATTAAGCTCCCAAGTTTGAGAACCTACACCCTCTAATAACAAGATTGGCTGTCCCGGCAACCAGTCCCTTCTGGCTCCAAAAGTCACCTCATTAACAAAACAAAAGACACCTTTACCATTCTCATGCTTTTGTTAGGAAATTTTAAGGATGTTAGGATTTCGGTGCCAGAAATGGAGACAAAGTCCAAATCTATCTTTCTTATTAAAAATCACTATATCCATATTCCTTTCAAACAAGTATCTGTCCTGCCTCTCAAGCTTCACATGATCACCTAGGTTGAAAATCCAAGTACTGCACCTAATGTTCTTGAGCTCACCAACTACTAGAGCTGGGGGTTCTTAAGCAAGCATTATCTCAGCTCTGCTAATGTCCACAAGGAGAGAACTGGACTATAAGGGCAATTTTTATGTTCTGGGCCAAATGATAGGCTGGGCACCAGGTTCGAGGTGAACCTAAGGGGTAAAATTCTAGAAAGAGACTGGCCTGGGGGATCTGCAGAGCCACAGGCAAAGAGGCTAGGCACAATCAAATGAGTTGACCTTGGAAACCAGCTGATCCCTCTGATTTCCTTGACCCGTAGGAGCCACAGGGGAGCTAAACCTTTGGGACATTGGATTCTCTCTGGCCATACAGCTGGGTGAGTGAGATTTGTAGCTCTTGCACATGAAGAACTAGGGAAGGGAGAAGCTTCCTTCTGATTATTGACAGAGGTCCTAGACTGCCACCCAGTTCGAAGTCCACTATGCCACCCAGAATGGTAGGACTGCTGCCACTTACCATACCCCAACAGCTGGACCTCAGCCCCCAAACGCAGGTAAGGGGAAAATGATCCTCCCCAAAAATCCAGAGAAGAATGAACAAAACATAGAATATGAGCAGAAACTAACAAAATGGAACAACTAGAAGAACAAAAATATTTTAAGGAAGCAATCAAGAAGATCATCATCTAGCACGAACAGTTTTAGGAGTAAATTATCTGTAAAATATATATTCACAGAGAGTACTAGTGATTTGGAGAACAAATGCAAAAGAAATATAGAAAAAAAAGTTAAATTTCCTTTACAGCCCATTCACAAGTACTTAGGATAGGAAGGGTGACCTTCCTCTAGGAACTCAACTACCTTGCTAGAGGCAAAAGGCAGTCTTAGCATGACATTAGCCTGACCTCCAAGAAATAAGTTTTCTGTAACATATGAAAATCCCTGTGGAAAAAACCTTTTTATCTCTACCCCGCCTCCACCAAGATATATGTTAGCAATCATCTTCTAAACATATAGTCCACTGAAAGGTCTCATGAATAAGGTTTTACTAAACAGAAATAAATGATCCTTCAAGGTCCTGGAAACCTTGCTTCCAAATTGCCAAGAGACTTATACTACTCCTAATCCCCTCTTCCAATTTGGAAGTATATAATCAGTCAATCCATATAATCTCAGTGTAGCTCTTTCTGCTCAAGACTCCTGTCCCCGTGTGTTAATAAAACCACCTTTTTTGCACCTAAGACATCTCAGGAATTCTTTCTTGACCATTTGCTCCCAGACCCCAACATTTTACATCACTAGAAGGGAATGTGCAAAAGAGGAAACACTGTACCATAGGTAATTTTTTTCTCTTTAATCAAATTTTCATTAAAATAAATGTGATAAAGAAAATGTTTTCTTTTCATTTTTTTTTAAAGAAAATGTTTTCTGTATTAGTTTGCTAGGACTACCATAAAAAGCCCCATAGAATAGGTCGTTTCATCAACAGAAATTTATTTCTCACAGTTTTGGAGTCTTGAAGTCCAAAATCAGGGTGTTGGCAGGTTTGGTTTCTCCTGAGGGCCCTCCTCTTGGCTTGCAAACTTCTTGCCTTCTTGCTATGTCCTCACTTCATCTTTTCTGGGTGTACATGTCCCTAATGCCTCTTTCTCTTTTATAAGAACATAAGTCTTATTGGATTAGAAGCCCCACTGTTATGATTGCATTTGACCTTAATTATTTCTTTAAAAGCTCTGTCTTCAAATACAGTCACATTGGGGGTTAGGGCTTCAAAATATGAATTCTGAAGAACCACAGTTCAGTCCATAACAGTTTCTAAAAGTGAAAAACTAGATTATATTAAATAATGAAATAACTGAGCCATAGAGTATAAAGTACCAGATTCCTATGAGAGTGGGATAAAGGGAAAGCATGAAAAGGGGACTGGGAGGCCTGAGTTGTAGTCTTGCCTTTGCTCTTCATTATGTGACCTTGAGCAAGTCATGTTTCTTGTCACTGAAGAAAGGTCTTTGCATATGAGAAATTTCAAATTCCTTATGCTATAAAATTATAATTATTTCAAAAGAAATTGGTTGCCAAAAACCACTGAGAAAAATTGTAAAGATTAAAGTTATTTTTTATTTATTTAAATTCAATTAGCCAACATATAGTACATGATTAGTTTTATGTAGAGTTCAATGATTCATTAGTTGCATATAACACCCAGGGCTCACCACATGACATGCCTTCCTTAATTCCCATCACCTAGTTATATATAATGGAATGGTTTACTCCATACACTGAGATACAAAACACAGCCCATTACTTACTCTGAATTATAGCTACCATGCTTAACCTGAGGCTCATTCACCAGGGTAACAAGAAAAGCAATCACAATCATTTTTTCCTGTTTCACTACTTTCTTCCCTCCTAAGACTTAACAAAAATCGTAGGATTTAAATGGCATCTAGAAAATGAAAACAAGCCTGTGGTTTTCAATCCATCCTGATTGCAATTGAGATGCTCAGTGTCCATGTTCTTGCACTCCCTTAGAAAGGTGATGGTTTATCCTCTCAGTGTTTACCAGAGCTGTCTAAGCCTTGACACCTTGTTTCTAGCCCACACAACTTCATACTCCAGCACCCCATCTGACCATCTCCAAGAGCTTCACAGAAGTGAGGCACAGATTGTTGCCACATTGAGAAACTTCCCATGTCTTCAAATCCTCAGTCTTGGGGAACATCATGCTCTGCTGCTGAACTCAGGTAACTTTCAACTCTCCATCTTTAGACTCCCTCCGCTCATCAAAAAAATCAATCTCCATTTCTTAATGAAAACAAAGCCCTATGACTTCTTCCTTGGGCCCTTAGAATACAAGTCTGAGGTTGGAGGAGGGGTACAAAAGGAAATTATTATCATCTTTTCGTGAGTCTCCTTCTGATGGTTAATATTATGTTTCAACTTGGTGGGGCCACAGTGCCCAGAAATTTAGTCAATGTTACTCTGGATATTTCTGTAAAGGTCATTTGGGATGAAATGAACATTTAAATCAGTGGACTCTGAGTAGATTATCCTCCATACTGTGGTGGGCCTCATCCAATCAGTTGAATGCCTTAATAGAACAAAGACTGACTTCCCTTGAGCAAGAAGGAGTTCTGTCAGAATACTGCCTTTGGACTCAGACTACAACTCTATTGTGGTTCTCCAGTCTGCCAGCCTGCTCTGCAGATTTTGGGTGTACACCTGCACAATAATATGATCCAATTCCTTAATCTGTCTCGAGAAGAGAAGAGAAGAGAAGAGAAGAGAAGAGAAGAGAAGAGAAGGAGAAGGAGAAGGAGAAGGAGAAGGAGAAGGAGAAGGAGAAGGAGAAGGAGAAGGAGAAGGAGAAGGAGAAGGAGAAGGAGAAGGAGAAGGAGAAGAAGAAGAAGAAGAAGAAGAAGAAGAAGAAGAAGAAGAAGAAGAAGAAGAAGAAGGAGGAGGAGGAGGAGGAGGAGGAGGAGGAGGAGGAGGAGAGGAGGAGGGGGAGGAAGGGGAGGAGAGGGAAGAAGAGAGAAGAGAAAGGGAAGGGGAGGGGAGGGAGGAGAGGGAAGGGAGGAAGGAAGGAAGGAAAGAAAGAAGGAGAAAAGAAAAGAGAAGAAAAGAAAGAAGAGCATAGGTGTCTATCTGTAGATAGAGATATAACCAAATACATAAGCATACTTCAGAGATATTGCAGGTTTGGTTTCAGACCACTGCAATAAAGCAAGTATCTCAATAATCTCAATAAAGTGAATCAAACACATTTTTTGTGTCCCAATGCATATAAAAGTTGGTTTACACTATACTGAAGCCTACTATGTGTGCAATAGCACTGTGTCTAAAAAAATTTTATATACCTTATAGCTTATTGCTAAAAAATGCCAACCATCATTTCAGCTTTTAGTGAATAATAATCATTGATCAGAGATCACTATAACAGATGTAATAATAATGAAAAAGTTTGAAATATTGCAAGTATTACCAAAATGTGATGTGGAAACACAAAGTGAGCAAATGGTATTGTTGGCAAATGGTGCCAACAGACTTGCTCAACGCAGAGTTGCCACAGCCTTAACTTGTAAAAAACAACAACAAAACAAAACAAAACAAAAAAAAACCCCACAACATCTATAAAGCACGATGAAGCAAAGTGCAGTAAAGGTATGCCTATATACACACATACACACATATACAGATAGAGGTCAATATATAGAGACAGATAAAGAGGTGGTAAAAATGGCCCTTTACTTCTGTGATCTTACTTCAAAAGTCACAAAACCCCAATCTAATCATGCAAAAAAATCACACAAATTCCAATTGAGGGACATTACACAATAAACCCAATCAGTACCCCTCAAAACTGTCAAGGTCATCGAAAACAAAAAAAGGCTGAGAAACTGCCATAGCTAAGAGGAGCCTAAGGAGACATGACAACTAAACATAATGTGGGAACTTGGCTGAGATACTGGAACAGAAGATAGGAAGTAAAATCTACAGGAATATGAATGAAGTATGAATTTCAGTAATAAAAGGATTCAATAGTGGTTCATCAAGTATAATAAACATGCCATACTAACCTAAGCTGTTAATAGTAGGAGAGCCAGGGTACAGGGTATATGGGAATCTCTATATTATCTTTGAAACTGTTCTATAAATCTAAAACTGCTCTAAAATTAAGTTTATTAAAAAAAATCACCTCGCTACAGTAAAAAGAAAAATGGTAGTTTAAAGAAAATGGTGATATCCCGTCACTCTAAAAAATGACTTTTGTTATTAATAAAATAAACCTATAATCAATAAAATCTATAATCAATGAAAATCTACTTGGAACCTCTCTGCTGACTCCCTCGATAGAATTATACACTTAATTTTGACACTTCATTTGTCCATTAGGAATGGAAACAACGCAGATATGCTCTATTCTGGGGGATCTAGTTTTATTTTGTTTTTTGTTCTGCCTGTTTCTTTCTTTAAGTTGTGAACAGAGTTGAAGCAATCCGACTTCTCAGTTCAAGGCATATTGTTTTCGTTGGTGCTTGATTCATCCTTTATTATTATTTACAACTGTTTATTCACAAACCCACTCTATCTCCTCCTACCCCCATAAGCAACCATTGTAACAGGCTTTATGAGAATCTGACAAAAGCTCACCATCCCATAGCCCAAAAAAGACTAAAAAGTGATAATACTGCCAGTGCCTTCTTTTCTAATAATAAAAACCTTATCTGAGATTAAAATCACTTAAATGGGAGCTTTGGAGTGACAAGTGGTATTGAAAGGCTCAGTTTTGTTCCAAAGCTGTGGGTTTAATAGGACATTATTAAACCATTTAATCTCTCCTGCAGAGACATTTCACGCTGTCCCTTCAGGGAACTTTCCCCGCAGGAGGTCCTGGAGTCAGCCTGTGGCCAAGTTGGTGACAGTTCAAGAAGTTCATCCTGCTCTAATTTCAACTGAGCAGCAAGAGCACTCACAGCAGGAAATTCAAATTTGAAAATATCAAGGAAAAATACACACTGCCTTTCATTTCCCACCACCCAGGATATTAAACCCTGATGACCACGGGGACGGCAAGAGAAAGACGAATTGCAGAAATAAACACTGCTATTCTAAGTCGTCAGGTCATTTCAAGTGACAAACATGCCCATTTTATTTCTAGGGGATTCACCATCCTTCCTAAAGGGAACAGAAGCATGCCCTTAAAAGCTAGTTTGTCAAGGGAATGGAGTTATCTAAAGAAACTGATCGGTTCTACAGAGATTAAAATTCCAAGTTTTTACATGAATGATATATTGGTTTTGAATCCAGCTTTGTTAGGTCATTCAAGCACCTTGCTGCAATCAGATCCCAGGAAAACCTGTGCATTGTTTCTCCCTTCTCTGGAAGCCAAAGTACACCTGTCAACCTTTGTTTTATAATCTGCATGAGGCAGCAGAAAAGAACCAGAGCAGAGCTTTGGAGGAAGGGAAACAGGGCTCCAATCTCAGCTCAGCCCAACTCAGCCCTTACTCTCCGGGTGACTCCAGGGAAGTGGATCTGTTCCCTTTCCGGGCATCGGTTCCAGAATTTTAAGATTACAGAAAACAATACTAATGAGTACATTCAGCAGTTTGACTCTAGTCAGACTGTAAGGCAAGAGTCATGTCATTTATTTTAATCTTCAGGAAGGATGCTACTTTGGAGTCCATGTGCCACTATATCTTATTTAGACCAGCAGAGCTCTTTTCTTTTCCAGTGTTGAGAGAGATGGCTGCTTCTTCATTAGAAGACCAGATGAAGCCCTTGGCTTGCATGTGAGGGCTGTGTCGAATGGGAACTATTTAAACATTAGAATTGCACTTAGCACAACTGATGCTCTCCAAACAAGAAGCATTTGAACCAGAGGCCATTTCGGAGAATAATGCTTTCATGTGCCCATCTCGGGTTACTCTAGGCCAAACACTAATTAGTAGAAAGCTAACCAAATCTGAAAGCACCACTGAAATATATCCTCTGCATACTCCTTCCTTTCTTCTTACCTACCCCATTTTCCTTCTATTTCTTTTCCTCTTCTCCATCTTCCTCTCCTTCTCCCCTGCAAGTTGAAACGCACCCAAGTTAAATGCATGTAGGACTATATGCTGCAATTCTGCTATACTGACCTTGCATCATTATTAAATGTGACCAAATACATAAAGCAGGTATTCTCATGCCTGGTGCTGCATAACTCTTCAATAATGGTGGCTGGTGTTGACGACGAAGGCATGGCTCTCTCAGCCACTCACACTTAGCTCCAATTTCTCCTCACCAAAAGTGACAAATGTAATTTCAAGACCTGGGTTTGTTTTACCTTGGCTTCCCCCCAGAATCTCATTATTACACCACCTTTATTCCAGCTCTGCTGAAAGACTGAAAATTCACACAGACTTGCTTGAAAATTCTTCAGAGTTTAAGAAAAGGTATTCAGAATAAAATTAATACCTAGAATACTAGAGTTTTATAGTGAAAAGGAAAACAAGATAGGAACTGGAGGAGCAGCATATATTTAAGAAAGACAGCATGAGACAATAAAGAGAAGGTGGAATCTGGAATTATATGTATCTGAGTTAAAAGTGTTTCTCTATAATTCTACTTTGGGCAGTTTGCTTAATTCCTCTGAGCCTCAGTTTCTCCAAATGTAAAAGTTGGGCTTCCAATCAGTTACTTGAAGCAATGAGGGTTATGCTCTATTCGGCATCCTAAAGAGAGAAAACCCAGGTGCTTTTTATGGCAAAGGTCCAGACAGGAAAATAAATAGCATCCTAGCTATTTCAACAAAGAGAATTTAATATAAGGAATTTGTTAAACAGGCTGGGGGACTGAAGATGCAAGAGAGAAACACTAAAGTAGAGCACATAGGTAGTAACAACAGGACTGGGGATAAAAGGGAAGAAGTTTCAATGTTTAGAACTCCGTGGCTCTAAGGAGGATCCCCGCCAGGGTGGGACACAGACCTCTAAGAGGAGACACTGCCTGTCAGGAACTCAGAGTTGCGACACAGAGAAAGCAGACAGTTGGGCTCAGTCTCTGATTGGCGGTGGGGTCGGGGGTGTCCATTGGCACCAGGAGCTCTGAGAGGTATGACTGAGGCTGCTTCTTGGATTGCTGAAAAAACCACTGGAGCCAAATCGCCTTTTGTGGGCAACACCAACCGGAAGAGCATCCTTCCTTCCTTCCAACCACATAATACAGTTCACACAGCATCTAGCATTGACTCTTTAACCTTATATTCCAAAGTGAGCAACTTACCTTTATTAAAGAACAGAGCTAAAAACATTCATGGTCATTTACTCGAAAAACAGTGTTGTGGTTGGTAGCACAGATGTGGTATGGGCGTGAAAAGCTCTGAATTTACATTTAGGCCTCCTCATTTCTTAGCTGTGTGACCATAAGCAAAAATTTTAAGTATTATTTATTAATTATTTATCCTCCTATTGAGATTCTGGTTTGTGCCTTCTTGCCCTCCAAGTCTCCTATCCCTTCGCCCTCTCTTGCACTTCCCAAACTGAACATCTCAAAAACCCTGACAAAGATATTTTTTTAGATGTCGTATTTCCTATATATATCTACTTTTATCTAAAAGTCAGTCAGTATTTATTGAGTTCTAATTTCATGAAAGGCAGATACTAAAATAAGACTAATTTAATAAATTAAATGTTTATTCAATGCCTGTATATGCCAGGCACCATGCTTGGAAATTCAGAAGTAAATAAAACATAGTCAATATCCTCAAGTGAAACTTGTGAATGTAGCATACAATTATAAAATAAGGCAACAATGAAGTAGTATGTACACAAGTTCTTACAGGAACACATATGAGGGAACACCTCATTCTGGGGTCTTTCTGGAGAAGTTGACAGCTGACCCATATCTTAAAGAATGAGTAGAAAGTATCGAAGTAAAGACATAAAGGATGTGGAAGAACTTAAAACAAACATCATTTATACCTTTCCTAGTACATCTTTAATACCTCTTTCTTCAGGAGATTGTTACCCTATCCTAAGAATAATGATCATCTTGATTGAACCAAATCACTTTCTTGATCATTGCTCCAGCTTTCTGAAAAGCAATGTATCTCCTCCTCACCTCTATTACTTAATAATTACACTTGATGTACTACTCATCACCCGAGCTTAATCAAATTATGCCATACTTGCTTGGTATTTTTTTTTTTAGAGAACAAAACATTACAGATGAAACTAATGGTTCCCTTTATACATGTGGCCAGCCACATTGCCTCCTGCCCTCCCCAGTAGTATTCACCATCTTTACTTTGCATTTATCTTTCCTTTGCATGTCTTACGCTATTGTTATATGTGCATCCATTAAAATGGAGTTTTGTAGGTTTTCAAACTTCATATAAATCATGTCTGTCATTTGGTATTTTTTCATTTTGCAGGTTGCCTTCTTAAACTACACTACTTTGTTTTTTGAGTTATACTACTATTTATTTAAGTATTATCCTACTCATTCTAATTACTTCTGGTGTTTGCTATTATCAACAACACTGCTAGGAATGTTCCTATATGTCTCCTGGTGAACAATGAGCAAGGAAAGAGTGGATTTGCTGGACTGTGGGGAAGTTGATGTTCAACCCAAATCTTTCCCCCTACTAATTGTGCTCCCTCCCCACCCCAGGTGCTAGAAATGAAATCTAACACTTATTAGATAAGTGTTAGATAAGGCACCTGACACTGACCCTGAGCCATCACGCATTCACTTCCCCACCCCAAAATTAAGGCACATTTCAAATTGACCAACTATTGCCAAATTATTCTCCAAATTGAACTGGTAGATACTCTCACTGGCAGGGGTGAGTTGCTAAGTCTCCATATCACCCCCAAACCTCAAAGTTAGCTAACTAATTTTTTTCCCAATTTGAAAACTGTGAAAAGGAGATATATCTCACTGTTTTATTTGCTAGTTCTCTGCTTATTAGTGAGATAACCTCGTTTTTGTTAGCCATTCACATTTCCTCTTCTGCAGATTGCCCATTCATTGCCTTTATCCATTAACCTATCAAAATGTTTGCAATTCACACTGATATGCAGGAGTTCTTAAATTCTAGAAGCTAAACATCTGGATTTATGTAAGTTGTGAATATCTTCACCTAGCTTATGACTTATTTAATAAGTCTATGACTTGTTTTAAATTTATATCATCTTACACTAAAACATTTTCAATATACTCAAATTTATTTTTTCCTTTATACCTTGTGAGTTTTCTTTTTTTATAAAATTTTTTTCTAACTTAAATCAAAAAGTTTTTCTCCTGTATTTTCTTCTAAATATTTGAACATTTGCTTATTACGTCCTGTCTCTAGCCATTTTGTGTATGGTGTGTGGCAGGGATGTGATTTTAATTATTTTTTTCCAAAGAGTTTTTTTACCAAATAACTTTTTTGCACTAGCTTTTAATGCCACTGTGTCATAGTCCAAGTTTCCATATATGCATGGACTTTTTTTGTGGTCTTGGTCCATTTATTTATTCCTTAACCAATGCCACGTGTCTTAATTACTATGGTATTAAAAATTAAGAAATTTCTTACTATCTATCTATAAGGCAATTTACCATCTATTTTTCTTTCTTTCTTTGTCTCCTTCTCTCCTTCTCTCTTTCTTTCTTTTTAAGATTTATCTATGTATTCTAGAGAGCAAGAGCAGGAAGGACAGAGGAAGAGGGAGAGAGACCCTCAAGCAGACTCCCCACTGAGCAATGGAGTCTAACATGGGGCTTCATCTCATGACCATGAGATTGTGACCTGAGCAGAAACCAAGAATCAGAGGTGAAACCAACTGTACCACCCAGGCCCCCCTACCATCTATTTTAATAAAATTATAACTATTCTGTCCCTTTCTTCTTCCATATTATTCCTAGGATGAGACTGTCAAATTCCATGAAAAAATAGGATTTTAATTAAAATTTCATTGTTTAGAATAACTTTGGAAGACTGATATCTTCATTAATCTTTTTATCCATGAATAAAGTATATCAACTCTCTCACATCCATTTTGTGACCTTCAAAAATATTTTTAGTTCTCTCTACAAAGATATTAAACATTTTCTGTTAAATTTATTCTTTGGAATCATATAATGTGCTAAGTTTATATTCCACTCTCCTATTTCTGGCATTTAAGATGGCAATTAATGTTTTTACATTGATCTCACATCTAATATATTTACTGAATGCTAGTATTTCTAGTAGTTTATAGTTTACATTAAATTTTCTATGGAAGCAATCATATTATCGTATGGTCATGTGGTATGCCCTTTTAATCTGTTAACATGATGAATTATATAAGATTTTCACATACAGCTATCTTTACATTGCTGAAATAACTATTTGATATTTATATACCTGAGAATATATATGTAGCCCACACATTAGCTGACTTCTATTTCTTTATATTTTATCTAGTTTCTGCATCTGTATTTCTAAGTGAAACTGATCTATAACTTTAGCTTCCTTTCTTGACCTACTTTGAATATCAAGATTATGATATTGTCACAAAAAAAGCTGAGTAGCTTTCCCTCTATTTTAATTCTTTGGAATGGTTTTATAAGATGAAGATCTGTTCTTCAAAGGACTGGTTATACTTACTTGTTCAAATTATCTATGCTATAAGGCTGATGATTTCAGTGCTTATTGGGGCTGGGGTTAACAGGTATAAAGAGGGAGAATTTTTAATTATTTTCATAATTTATTCAATGATTATTCTTTGATTTACATTCTTTACATCTTCTGGATTCAAATCAGTATTTTAAACATATTTTTCTAGAAAATTGTTTATTTTATCTAAGTATTGAAATCTTTTTTATTTTTTGAGCATAAATATGTTTGTAGTATTGTTTCTGATGTTTTAACAGCCCTACTGGAGACAAGTTACATACTCTATTTTACTACAACGAACCTTTTTGTTCTTACCAGTTTTCCTAAGGGTTAATTCATTACTAGTTTTTTATCAAAAAACAATATTTAGATTCTCTTGGTTCTTTGTATGTTTCCTTTATTTTCTAATTAATTTTCTTGGCTTTTTATTACTTTCTTTTTCCTACAACTTTCAGGTTATTTTGCTTTTTCTTTTTGTTTCTAGCTTTTTGAACCAAATTCAAACTTTATGTTTGTTTACTGTCAAAAAATGCATTTTTTAGGTTTTTTATTTTTTCAGTGTTCCAAGATTCATTATTTATGTACCACACCCAGTATTGTTGATGCATTCTTCCAACATTTTGCAATTTCACTGGATTTACACTTTAATTCATTAATCATTTTAAGTATAATTTCACTTTTTTATTAACATATAACGTATTACTTGTTTAAGGGGTACAGGTCTGTGATTCACCAGTCTTACACAATTCACAGCACTCACCAGAGCACATACCCTCCCCAATGTCCATCACCCAGCCACCTTATCCCTCCCCCCAACACTTCAGCAACGCTCAGTTTGTTTTATGAGATTAAGAGTCTCTTAGAGATTGTCACCCTTCCCGGTTCCATCTTGTTTCATTTTTCTCTCCCTTCCCGCGATAACCCCCCGCCTCTCAAATTTCTCGAATAAGAGAGATCATATAATAATTGTCTTTCTCTGACTGATATATTTCGATTAGGAAAATACCCTCTAGTTCCATCCACGTCATTGCAAATGGCAAGATTTAGGGGGGTTTTGATGGCTTCAAAGTATTCCAGTGTGTGTGTGTGTGTGTGTGTGTGTGTGTTTATACACCACATCTTCTTTATCCATTCATATGTTGATGGACATCTGGACTCTTTCCATAGTTTGTCTATTGTAGACATTGCTGCTATAAACATTCAGGTGCTTGTGCCCCTTTGGATCACATTTGTATCTTTAGGGTAAATACCCAAGTAGTGTGATTCCTAGGTCAC
>CM052800.1:11582370-11632061 GCA_028533885.1 Nasua narica | reverse complement strand
GTGACCTAGGAATCACACTACTTGGGTATTTACCCTAAAGATACAAATGTGATCCAAAGGGGCACAAGCACCTGAATGTTTATAGCAGCAATGTCTACAATAGACAAACTATGGAAAGAGTCCAGATGTCCATCAACATATGAATGGATAAAGAAGATGTGGTGTATAAACACACACACACACACACACACACACACACACACACACACACACTGGAATACTTTGAAGCCATCAAAACCCCCCTAAATCTTGCCATTTGCAATGACGTGGATGGAACTAGAGGGTATTTTGCTAATCGAAATATATCAGTCAGAGAAAGACAATTATCATATGATCTCTCTGATATCAGGAATTTGAGAGGCAGGGTGGGTCACCATGGGGGTAGGGAGAGAAAAATGAAACAAGATGGGACTGGGGAGGGAGACAAACCGTAATAGACTCTTAAACTCACGAAACAAACTCAGGGTTGCTGGTAGGTGGGGTGGAAGGGTAGGGATAGGGTGGCTAGGTTATGGACATTGGGGAGGGTATGTGCTCTGGTGAGTGCTATAAAATGTGTAAGCCTGATAATTCACAGACATGTACCCTTGGGGCTAATAATACATTGTATGTTAATATTTTTAAAAAGAGCAAAATAAAAAAATAAAAAGTAGAAGAAAAATCTTATTTTTACAGATTGTAAATACTAAAATGATGAAGAATTAAAAAAAAAAAAAAATGAAGGTCTCACTAACTCAATGCTGCCAGGACTCTCTAAATCTCTTTTCTCTTCACTTGTCTCTGTTTTTTTACCTCATTCTCTTCCACAACTGGATTTCTACCAAGTGACTAAGGAACCCGGCCATTGGTGTCTCTATGCCTATATAGAGCAGTTGAGCAAGACAAGTAAGGAAGGATAGACTAATTTCCTTAGCATCCAAATATTGATTCCTAGAAAGAGAGTAATCAGGCCTAGGTAGGTCCAATACAAACTCCTCAGATGGAAAACTATGATGGGTCAGATCTGGGTCAAGGGGGAAGGTACATTACACAAAGTAAGGAGGTAGGAAAGCTCACAGGAAAAGCTAAAAAACAATAGCTCTCAAAGCCCATTAAAAATAATAATGGGTGGGGGGGGGGCCTGAGTGGCTCAGTAGGTTAAAGCCTCTGCCTTCAGCTCAGGTCGTGATCTCAGGGTCCTGGGATCGAGCCTCGCATCGGGCTCTCTGCTCAGCAGGGAGCCTGCTTCCCCCTTCTCTCCGCTTCCCTCTCTGCCTACTTGTGATCCCTCTCTCTGTCAAAAAAATAAATAAAATCTTTAAAAAATAATAATAATAATTGGGGGGGGCACCTGGGTGGCTCAGTTGGTTAAACGACTGCCTTTGGCTCAGGTCATGATCCCAGAGTCCTGGGATCTAGCCCTGCATCCAGCTTCCTTGCTCAGCGGGAACCCTGCTTCTCCCTCCCCACTCCCCCTACTTGTATTCTCTCTCTCGCTGACTCTCTGTCAAATTAATAAATTAAATCTTTAAAAATAATAATAATAATTGGTATCTGTATAATTAAAGGTCATACATGGAGGCTCACAAATGAACATACGTGTTTTGATTAGCTTTTAAAAGTGAAATTATTATCAACCTTATCAAAATCCTGAGATTCCTCTTCAAAAATCCTTATTTATAGGTTTTCTTGAAAATATAAAAGATCTGATCACATCCCCCAAATATTAACAAGTACAGTAAGTTGAGGATGCCCCTTTGCATTGGGACATGCCCTTTCCCATTCACAATGGCCTATTTCATTCATTCTGTCACTCACCTGGCCCTAAGCACTTGAAGTAGAAGCCTGACTGGTACCGCCCCTCAAATTTATGGGCATTATTCTTTCCATCTTCTCAGCAATCCTTCGCCATTGTATTATACCCCCAAGGAAGCTGAATTCAGTTTTCATGACATGCCCAAGGTCACATGGCTAATAAGTAGAGGAGTTGAGACTTATAAGGCACTTCTCAAATTTAGGGTTTTAAAGGAGCAGCTTTCAATCTTCTTTTTAAGCAGTGAGACACTTCCTGTCAAATGAAATGGATCACTCATGTCAATTAATGGAAGTGGAGCTCTAAATAAGAGTGCAGGGTTGGGAACTCAGATTGGAGTCCCACAGGCTGGGAGCTCTTCCACTTCACTTTCTGATTCTGTCACCATCCCTACTCCCACCCCATCCTGCACTGGTTCCTAAGGCATTTTTATCAAGCACAGTGAGACATCTTTTTGTCATAATGTAATTAAAGTGAGAGGTATAAGGTAGTCGCTAGTACTCTGGGAAATCAATCCTTTGGAGAGATGAGAGAAATACATTTATAATACACTATAAAACATAATAAAAATGTAATACATAATAATATGTGATTCTACTATATATTTTAATAGTCATATATGTAATGTCAAAGGATGTCTGCAATGTAAAATAACATACCTGCTTGGCCATATAGATAGTAGTCTAGGAAAAGAGCCTCCAAAATTTTGGTAACCAAGTAACTCAGAGGAGAGGGGATATATCAGTCAGGCTTCATTAAGGAATAGAGAAGCCGCCCTATTTCATTATGAAGCAGTTAATATAGGAATTAGGATCTTCTACAGCCATTGGAAGAGCTAAGGTAACAGATAATGGGAGGTGCCTGTGAAATCAGAGGCAGCTTGGTTAGCAGCTTGCACTCAGCTTGAAACATCAAAGAGTTTAGGGCACAAAACTTCATAGGAAGCAATTTTGAGTTTGCAATGGCTTCCAGGAACATTGGATTCTCCCACTCTTCTGCCTTGCAAATCTTATGTAAATTCTTCTTATTAGAAAATTCAAGACCGGAGCAATATGGAGATGGGAACAGGGATAAATGTAGCTCCTGATTTCTCTTCTGTAATGTAGAGAAAAACCTTAGAGAGGGGCCATAGGGATGCAAAGTTGAACAAACAATTCAAACAGGGGCACTTCAGGAACAAGTAAATTTGGGCAAAGAAAATAATATATTCCTCATCTAGATGTTATGGACTGAGGTGTGCCCGTTCAAACACATCTGGGGCTTCTGCCCTCAGTCCGTACAGTACCTCCTGGTTCGTCTCTCCCTTGTGGGATGGAGGACTGATGGTTAAGGATGGAATTTCACTAAGAACTATCAAATTCAGGACAAGTAGATGTCAATTGAGGCACAGAGTTTAGATAATACATAAACAAAATGGACATTTAAATACCAGAAGACAGATAGATACTAGTAGGACTTGGAAGGATGGAACTTTTGGCAATATGTACTAATGGAAGCACAAAGTCTTAAAAAAAAAAAAAACAGATGAATTACAATGAAGGTTGAAGTCACATACCATAGCAGAGGCTGCTGTTTTCCTACTCTCACAAGTCTATTCTTTAAAAAACAAAACAGAGGCGCCTGGGTGGCTCAGTGGGTTAAAGCCTCTGCCTTCGGCTCAAGTCATGATCTCAGGGTCCTGGGATCAAGCCCTGCATTGGGGGGGGGGGTCTCTGCTCAGCGGGGAGCCTGCTTCCCCCTCTCTTTCTGCCTGCCTCTCTGCCTACTTGTGATCTCTCTCTGTCAAATAAATAAATAAAATCTTTTAAATAAATAAATAAAATTTAAAGAATAAAAAAACAAAACAAAAATCCCACATGAAATTTTTTTTTAGCCAGGCACACAGCCTCTTAGAATAAAAGTCTACATTGCCCATGCCTTGGCAGCCCTGCGACTATATGTCTGCCAATGATTATAAGCAGACTCATTACAAAGAACACTAAGAAATAATGCGTTCTTTCCCACTTCTTTCTTTCTACTGCCTGAAATGGGGATGTGAAGGTAGAGGCTCCAACAGCCATAGTGCACCAGGTAATCTTGGGAATAGAAGCCCTAGGGTCAAGGATGGCAGAGGAAATAAGTAGAAAAAACTGTACAAGTTACCTGCAGATTTCTTTTACATGAGAGAGAAATAAGCCTCTATCTTATTGAAGCCACTATTGAGAGAGGAGTCCTTGTTATAAACAGCCAAATGCAATTCTTAATTGATAGATGATTGAAGCTATCAGAGAATACTTGCTTAGAGTGCAGACCTAAGATAGGGGCTGAAAATGCTAACACCCTCAGGGGCTAGGTAGGTAACTGGAATAAATAAATGACATCAGAAAAGGAAAGCATTGGGAAGACCAAGTCATGATCAGAAAACAGACAATGCTAATTGACTTAACACAGAAAATTGGAGATCAACTATTAAATATCAAATATACTTATTATATATCAATTATTAAATATCATACACTCATTCTCAATGAACTGGTTTTGCTAGGTCAAAAAACAATCATGTCACTTCCCTGCTCAAAGTCATCTCCACTGGCTAAGGAAAAGATTCAAACCTCATAACCATGGCCTGCAAGGCCAGTAACCTCTCATACCTACCTCTCTCTCTAGTCTTGTCTCTGACTTCTTTTTCCATCCTCCCTGCACTTGAGCCATCTGCAGATGTGGAGGCCCACTTTGATCTATCTGGAATGCCCTGCCTGTCTCCTGCTCTCCACTTTGCCTTCCTAGTATAAATCCCTTGGTCATTACTTTCCCAGAGGAATCCCAAATCACAGCCTTCTGTGTGAAGTCTTCTCTGAATACTATGAATGTTCAAAGAATGGAAATGTTGCTTTCAGATTCAGGAATTAGAAAAATAATAGTTGTAGAGGTGACATTTTAGTTGGGGCATAAGTGAGGAGCCAACTTTTGTAAGGCTAAGGTACAGGAAGGAAAGAGTATATATCAGAAACAGAAATATCATGAGCAAAGGTCTAGAGATGAGAAACATGCTGTTAGTTTAAGGAACAGCAAGTGCCATGGCTTGGTTATAATAATGGCTATACACATAAGGCAGCCTTGCTAGAAAGAGCTCAAAATCACTAACAAATTATGTGCAGTTAAAACAACATTTAATAAGAGTCTTCTACGTGTAGAGCCTTATGCTAGCTCAGTAATTATAAAGTCAAATTCCTTCAAGGAATTCAAGTCTACTAGGAGAAACAGACATGCAATAGGTCATCTCAATATGTTTTGGATAAATATTAAGATACAGTTATACATACTGTGCTCTAGGAGCCCATGACAGGGATTATGCTCTTTTACTAAATGTCTAATACACTATGCACTTTATACACATTATTTTATTTAAGAGTCATAGCAGCCCTTGAAGGTGGGTATTTTTATCTCCAAATTAAATGATGAGAACACTGTGATTCAGAGAATTTAGGCAACGCTGTCCAAGGTCACACATAAATTAGTAGCATTCTTTCCACTACATCATGCTAAAAGGAGTTTACTTAACTTGGTGGACAATGAGGTGTCATTGAAGGGTTCTGAGCAGAGAAATGAAATATTCAGAACAATGCCTTAAGAGGATTAATATGGTAGTGATGTAAAAAAAGAAAGGACAACAGAGAGACCAATTAGAAAGCTATGGCAAGTCCAGGATTAAAATGATAATCTTCAGAATTGGCTGCTTAAAAAACAAACAAAAAGCTACAATTATGCTTATGTGTGGCAGTCATGAGCATTGTTCATCATGTATGTTCACCAAATATTCTGTTTCTCCCCCTTCTGGGCATTTGATAAGCTCTCACTTCCTTGTCCCCTTCGAGTTAAGTGCAGTTACATGACATGCTTTGGCCACTGAGTAGATATTACAGGTTTCACCACACCGTCTATTTTCCCTTAGATCACAGTAATGATAAATGATCCAGAGAGCACTGGCCCATTAGCCTGGAACCTGATGTAAGAATGATGTGGAACAGAGCTCCCTCTGGCCCATCAGGGACAAGAAGCATTAGTGTTTTAAGCCACTGGATTTGGGGCTTGTTTGTTACTGCAGCATAACCCAGCTGACTCTGATTGATACTGCATCTCTTCCTGAGACTTACTCATTTCTAGCCCTGCTTCTCAAGCTTTAATATACACTCTAATATCTGGAGATATTGTTAAAATGCAGATTCTGGTTCAGTAGATCTGGAGTGAGGCCCCAGATACCATATTTCTAAAACAATCTCCCAATCCCAGGTGATGTAGATGCTGCTAGTTCACACTTTCAGGACTGCAAGCATCTAAAACTTCACTGCACGAGAAGATAGAAAATAGCTACATATGGCCTTCCTGCACTACCCAGGGAGGAGTCCATATGGTGTTGTTTTGCATTCCCATTGTAACTTAAAGGAAACTTTCACAATATTCGGAGCCCTTGATGTCCTGCAAATGAAGGACCATGTCCTCAAATTCCTTGCAGCAGTAACCCACTTAGGTGGCACCAACCTTGACTTCCAAACGGAATAATACATCTGCAAAAGGAAAAGCGATGGTATATACATCATAATTCTGAAAAGAACCTTGGAGAAGCTTCTGCTGGCAGCTCATGCCTTTGTTACCATTGCAAACCCAGCTGATGTCAATGTCATACCATCTGGGAATACTGGCCAGCAAGCTGTACTGAAGCTTACTGCTGCTACTGGAGCCACTCCTGTTGTTGGCTGCTTCACTCCTAGAACCTTCACTAACAGATCCAGCCTTCTGAGAGCCGAGACTTCTGGTGGTTACCGATCCCAAGGCTGACCACCAGCTTCTCACAGAAACATGTTAACCCACCTACTGCTGCTCTGTGTTAACACAGACTCTCCTCTGAGCTCTGTGGACATCGCCATCCCTTACAACAACAAAGAAGCTCACTCGGTGGGTCTGATGTGATGGATGCTGGCCTCAGAAGTTCTTTGCATGAGTGGCACCATTTCCTGTGAAGATCCATAGGAGGACAAGCCTGATCTCTATTTCCACAGAGATCCTGAAGAGATCGAAAAGGAAGAGAGCAGGCTGACAAGGCCCAGACCAAGGAGGAATTTCAGGGTGAGAGGACTGCTCCAGCTCCTGAGTTCACTGCTACGCCACCTGAAGTTGCAGACTGGACTGAAGGCATGCTGGTACCTTCCCTGCTAAAGACTGGAGTGTGCAGTCACTGCTCAGGCCACTGAATGGGTAGGAACAACCACTGGGTGGTCTTAAGCTGCTCTTCCACAAAGGCAAACAAAATGGTAAAAGGTTCTTTAAAAAAAATTAAAAAACTACAAATGGCTATTTCCTTATAAATTAACTAAAATTAAATATTCAGTCTCACAGTCATACTGGCCACCTTTCAAGTGCTCAAAAGCTCCGTGAGGCCAGTGGGCTACTGTATCTAATGGCAGAGAGCTGTTCAAACACTTACATCATCACAAAAAGTTTTATCAGATGGTGCTGTTGTAGAGCCGTATCAAGAAATACAGTGACAGTTAGCCCTGGCATCGGGGGGGATGGGCATGGTCAAGACACAGGTGAGCAGGGGTGGGTGAGCCTGGTGGTGGGTATCGAGAAGGGCACGTATTGCATGGAGCACTGGGTGTGGTGCATGAACAATCAATCTTGTAACACTGAAAAATTAAAATAAACATATTTGGGGAGAAAAAAAAGACATAGTTATGTTAAAATGAATAAAACTGTATTTCTAAAATAAAAAAAAAAAAAGACACAGGTGAGCAGAGCTGCTGGTATCAAACAGCAATCCAATGGAAAGCAGAGTGGTTTGAGTCCCAGGACATAAAGCTGAGACAGAAACAAAATGCGACATTCGATCTGGGTACAGGATAAATCCCTGCCCTGCCTAATCATTTTATTTCCCCTGTGGATCATTTTGAGAGATTCCGTTTCAGAGAAGGCAGTTCCAGGGAGCCTCTTCTCTCCTTGCCCTGATCTTGTCTGTCCAATTTGGCTAATCTATTTATTTCCCCCAGAAAACACACGACACCAAGTATAACACTTGTTTTTGATCTCCTTTCCCCAAGAAATCAATAGCACTCAGAGAGAGCACGCCTGTAAACGCTGCCAAAAGAGCTACAGAATTACACAGTACGGTAGGCATGTGGCTATGCCGCCTACTGCCAGCGTGGCTCTACCTACTGGGGCCCACTCACCCCTCTCCCTGCCTTCTTCTTCCCCAGCAATTCAGACAACAGGAAGAACATCCTGGTTCACCTCATTCCCTCTTCCTTACCTCTGTTCACCTTGAAAATAAGAGACCTCCTGTTTTAGACTCAGATTTGGGTAGGGGTTATTAATCTGAGATCCATGGGCATGATGGAATTGTATGAAAAAGCCTGGTGTATGTTACATGGTCCCCAATGCCCCCTATCCCAGCTAATTGGGGAAGTGAGGATGGACTGTAGTTGGCTCCATCCAGATTCTGGTGGCCTAGTGCATCTGGGGAGGGGCAAAAAGAATCTAAAAGGAACAAAAGGATTGGCAGAGACACAAAGAAGAAAAGACAGGAGTAAAAGACTGCCTGTGAGGGACAGGTTAGGAGTGACCCACTGGAAAAACCACTGATAATCAGAAGGAACCAAGGAAAATGTCATCTAGGATACCACTTCAGACCATATGCCCCACTAAACAATAACTCGCTTTTCACCCTTCCCCATATTACCAAGGCCTCAGTCACATTCCCAGGGAATAATCCTAGACTGGTAAAATTCAGCCCCCTCCCTACCAGCAATGAGGACACAATAAACATTAAGCTGAAGTTGAAATCTACTATAGTCAAGTTGGTAGATGGTACAAGTTCACAGAGTCTACAGGTTTTAGTAGATTCTCAAAGGATCTCTTGAACTAAAGGTCCAGACTGCTGTCTGAAGATCTCTAACAAAAGATACAATGCATCTGTAAATACTGGCAGAACTGGCCATGTCCTTTCAAGGGCCTCTCCCTTTCACCGTCCTGCCTCCCATTGTTAATAATGTCACGTTCAGGGGCACCTAGCTGGCTCAGTCAGCGAAGTGTGTGACTCTTGATCCCGGGGCCATAGTTTCAGTCCCATGTTGTGTGTAGAGATTATTTAAAAATAAAATCTTTTTAAAAAATAATAATAATGCCTCATTTAGGACTTACAGAAACATAGTACTTTAGTCCTCCTCTGACAATTTCACCCCAAAGATTTCTAACTTCAGGAGAGAATGAATTTATCCCTGACCCTGTTCCCCATCCCAGGGACCTGAGACAGACCCCCAATGACCACCATAGCAAGTCAAGTTCTCTGAAGTCTGTGCTCCATCTTTAAACATTCTGAGTTTTTACTCTGTAATCTAGTCATGCTTGTTTAAATATAAAAATCATGACTTCTACCATAGATTTTCAAGTACTACTAATACCCAGAAGGTTATGCCATGCTAATCTTGGATGCAGGCACTTGCTGTCATATAACCATGGGCTCTCCAGACTTGTAACCCTGTGTGAGAAGCATGACAGATTTTGTTGATTCCCTGGCTATTTTGCATGAATCTACCATGTGCATAGCCCTTTCCAGATACTCAAAACACATTAAAACCCTGTGAATTAAAAAACCCTGCCCTCTAGGAACTCACAGTCTGGAAGATACAACAATCAATCATAATTTTGTGCATGGATATACTACTGCAGAGGAAAGAATAGGGCGCTGGCGACCAGAGACAGATAACAAGACCTACTAAGGGACCCTGAGATAATGCAGACAAGTGTCTTTGCTTAATAATTTCTCCCACGGGTGTGAAACCCTTTAGAGAAGAAAAAGAAAACTCCTTGGTTTTTCTTGAGTAACTAAGACCCTAGAAGGCCTCACTAGATGCGTAGGCAGCAGATACGCACAGAGTTCTATCTTCTCGGTTGAATCATGACATAGTTCCTGCTTGCTCAGTTCTGTTCTCTAGGTTGCAACTATCACAGCTATCCCCATAACATGAAGGTAGGCAGAAAAGGGTAGCAAACAGAGCCATCTCTGGCGGCACATCTTTCCTCAGAGGGTGAACAGAAGTTCAGTCTACTGGAAACACAAAATGGGTCCTGGAGTAAGTCTCTGGCACATGCAGAATAAGTCAATTAAAACAATCCATATCCCTCCAATACAGGAGTCAGCAAAAGGCAAGAGAGTAAGTATTTCAGGTTTTCCCAACCGTGCCTAGTCTTTGTCACACTATTCAAATATGCTCTTAGAGCGGGAAAGTGGCCCTAAGCAAGCCCTCAACAAATGAGCATGGCTGTGTTCCAATAAAACTTTACTAATGGACACTCTAATTTCAATTTCATCTAATTTTCCCTTTCTAAAAATACCATTCTTCTTTGGCTTTTTGGTAACCATTTAAAAATGTAAGAACTATTCTTAACTTGGCTTATACAAAAGCAGGCAGCCTTTGCCTACCCTGTTGTATTAGCAAAGCTACTTCTTTTCATCACATGATGGCAAGTTAGTTTTAAGAAAACCCTGCCATCATGTGACTCATTATGCATGAGTCCACATGGCCCTGTAGCCTTGATGACTGAAAACTCATTGAAGATATGGAGATGAATTTGTGTGTACAAAATATTCCTTTTTATTCTGAGCAGCCTTTTCAAATTGTCGGATAGATATTGCAGAACATCTGGTTCTAGCAGGTAGAATTTTCATATTTTTATTTTTGCAGCAAACAAAGAGAAGAAGGAACTGAATGATTTCATCCCCCAAGAACAGAGCACAGCAGCCACCTCTCAACAATAAGGCAAAAGGACAGCGGCAGAGGAGGCAGGGCCCCAGGCCAAGCACAGCACCAGGGAAGCACACAGCCTTCTGCACGGCCGCCCACCACCTTGCCTGCCAGGATTAATGGGATGCGCAGGCCATGCTGCCCTGCTGGGGGTTATACTCCTGTGAGTAAGACAAGGTCCCTGAGCCGTACACGCAGCAGATACACATCAATGCCAGGAAATGTTATTGCCAAACACTGTCTGCGTCATGAGCCATGAGCAAGGCCAGCTGCTCAGGAGTGGAATTTTCTAGCCATCAGAGAGTTCTCGACAATGCAGAGTACTGCTAAGCTCCTTAGAGACCCAAACTGGATTTCTCTTTTCTTTTTTTCCAACTTCAGGGATCAACTTGGGGTAGCAACTTGGGTATCTTGTTCGAGGACATAGTGAACTGATGTACTTTCTGCAAACCCTATTCCTACCTCCATGCCTAGTGTCTCATACACATAACAGATCTTTAGTGATTCAATTCCATCCCATTCACTAAACTAAGCCAGTTACTGGAGATAAGGCAGCAAACCAGACAGATTTGGTTTGGACTACTTGGCTAGCAGAGAAAACACTTTACTAGTAATTTAAGTATGACACATATTACAGTAAGAGACACATCAAGTGCTATAAATGCATCTAGGAAAGGAATCCAGCCTACTCTTGGATGCAGAGAAGGCCTCCTTGGGAAAGGACCCATGGTTAGTGGCATGGTAAAGAGGAAGAGATTTCCAGCAGAGAAAATAAAGTGTGTGAAGAACGCAGAGTAGAGATTGGGGTGTGATCACAGATGTGAAGTACTAAACTCCAAAAAGCTGGAAAGAAGGGACAAGGGCAGGGATTGTGTCCTTGTTCAACCTGATCCTTGCCAAGGGCCTCTCCCAAGTGTTCTGGGACCATCTACAGCAATACAGAAAGCTAACCTCTCCCGTTTTTTTCCTTCCTTCTGTATACAACTTTGTAACAGGGCATATTGCATGCAGATCAATTACTTGTTTACAGTTCATTTCCCCATTTGAACTAAAAGATGGATTTTGTTTTGTATTCCTCATGCCCAGCAGAATGTAAGGGCTCAATAGTGAAAGAAGCTAGATAAGAATGAACAAAGAAAGGAAGATAAAGACAAAGAAAGCAAACTAGAAAGAAAGAACATCAGTGCATTAAAATAATCATTATTGTGGTAGATTAATTCCTTCCCTTTATAACCAACAGAGTGGCAGAATATGGCATTCTAGGCACAGAAGGAAGAGGAGCCAATGTCCTCCCTACCTTTTGTCTCTTCTATCTCCTTTTGTGTCACTTTTTAAGTGCCAGCCAATGTTAATCAGCTATTGCTGCAATAATGCTATATGACAACCACCCCAAAATTATTGAGCTAGATTTCTTGTTCACAGGCCTCAGGCCAGCTGCAAACTGGCAGAACCAAATTAAAATTATGGGATGCAGGCTCCAATCTGAGTGTTGGAGTCAGGTCCTCTCTACACTGTTGGCTCACTTTGACTTGGTTCTTGCATTCCTATGAGTTCTGTGGAATCTCTCCCCATTTTGGTACCACTTTCATACCTCGGTTGAAAGTCACCTAATCAAATCTAGGTCTGTCTCACAGCTCACTCTAGTATTCTACATGTCTTTGGTTGCTTCCATCATCCTGTGGCAAGAAAAACAGAATTGGTTTTTGAGGGTAGAAGATATTTGTATCTCATTTTATGCAGAAGGGTAACAGCCAATAGAGAGGGAGGAATTAATGAGTCAGGAAAGAAACTGATTAACTGATGGAGCAAGGGACAAAGGGTGTGGAAAAGGTCCTCAGGAAAGAACTATAGAGTGGGAAGAGCTTGGTCAGGAATTTGTTAGGGTCCTCATCTTTATCATTCTTCGAATTTTCTCCAAAGTGCTCAGCCTCCAGGGTGTGAGAGCTGAAAAAGCTGGTGGTTGATGACATCCAAGATTGGATATAGGCCTTGCAAGCCAAGGAGCCAAAAGAGCAGAAGATGTTGAAAAAGAGTGGTCGAATCGATGGGTCCTGGAATGTAGGGTAAGTGGAGAGGGAAGTGAGATGTGCACAGGAATAAAGGACAAATCAAATCATTTAGAATCTGAGCCAAGTCTCTTATTTTCAGAAATCAATAAATCAACACAGTATATGTTTCTCAAGTGTGTTTCAGAGAACACAAATAACATTTTATCCCCCCTCAAGGAGCTTACAGTCTAGCTGGGGAAACAAGATTAGTGTATAAATCAATGCCTCACACACACACATACATACACACACACAAAACACAGCTATATTTCAAAAATTTCAAGTATTTGTATTTCAGAAATATAATGTGAGCTAGAGCACAGTAGCTAGCGTAGCCTATCCTCCCACCCTGACACAGAGCACTGGATGCCTGACTTCTTCCACTGAGGAAGGAAGTTGTTGTTTGTTTGTTTGTTTGTTTGTTTGTTTCAGATTTATTTTTATTTATCTCATAAAGAGAGAGAGTGGGGGGTGGGGGTAAGGGCAGAGGGTGCGGGAGAAAAAGAATCTCCAACAGACTTCCTGCTGAACATGGAGCCCAAAGTGGGGCTCAGTCTCACGACCCTGAGATCATGACCTGAGGCAAAATCAAGAGTGAGATGCTTAACCAACGAAGCCACCCAGGTGCCCCTGAGGAAGAAACTCTTACCCAGACCTACCACCAGATGACTAGATCCTTGCCGGCAGATAGGATAGGATATTAACTTTCATGTCCTAAGTACCTTGCATAGGTACATGGGGAATCAATAAATGTTTGGACAAATGAATGAATCTCTAGAAACCCTGAAACCAAAAAAACTGAGCTCAGTTGACTAAAGAAAGTGTTGAAAGGACGAGCAGGGTGTGCCCAGGTGAATACGTGAGAGTGGAGCTGTTGTTCACCACCCGCTTCACAGTATGAGTGGGTGATTTGGCCCCATTCAAAGGACCAGGAATGGAAAAGACCGTATTACCATATGGTAGCACATTTCAGACCCCACGGTACAGTCAGCCCTGTACTGAGTACTTGGGGGATGGAGAGGAAACAGAAACTTTGTTTTCAATTGTGTAGTTTATTATCTAGTTGAGGAGATATGAGGCATATCAACCGATGAGCCCCCCCCCCAAAAAAAACCCACATGAAACAGTCTGTGACATCGTTCTAGACCTGATGTCCACTGTAGTTAGAATTACACAAAAATTAAATTATGTGTGTGTGTGTGTGTGTGTGTGTGTGTGCAAACATTTGCTAGAGAAGATAATGATTGCTCTGGAGCTGATTTTAGCTGTATCCACACAATAGATACTTCTTCCTCCATCAAATTCAGCTAAAGAGCTTTTTCAAAATTCACAAGCTGGCATCCCTACAGAGTCTACTCAGTAAATCCATCATAGAACAAAATAACCTCTTTATCTTAAACACTTCCAGAAGTGATTTAGGTGTCCATCAAATAGGAAGAAGCACTTATTTAAACAACCTGAAAATGGAGAGATTGGCAAAAAATAAAGAGAAGCTAAGTTTTACATCCAGGTGATGTAAATCAACTGATCTAAAATAGAATGATAAAGCAAATTACAGGGGGGAAAAACAGTATTGAACAACAAAAAGAAAAGGTATGTAGACCTTGCTTCATGAAAATTTACATGAGTGAAAAAAGAGCCTTTGAAATTCTATATGTTCATAATAACTATGTAAAAAACAAAATGCGTTGATATGGATCCAAGGAGAATATACAGTTTACAAAGTTATAAAGTCTACAACTAATATTTTACTATAAAATATTTTTTATTGACATAGAATGTATTATTTGTTTCGGGGGTTCGGATCTGTGAATCATCAGTCTTACACAATTCACAGCACTCACCATAGCACATATTCTCCCCAAAATCCATCACCCAGCCACCCTATCTCTCCCATACCCCCTCCTCACCAGCAACCCTCAGTTTCTTTCTTGAGATTAAGAGTCTCTTATGGTTTGTCTCCCTCTCTGGTTTCATCCCATTTCATTTTTCTCTCCCTTCTCCCATGATCCTTTGCCTTGTTTCTCAAATTCGACATATCAATGAGATCACATCATAAATATCTTTCTCTGAGTGACTTATTTTGCTTAGCATAATACCCTCTAGCTCCATCCACGTCATTGCAAATGGCAAGATTTCAATTTTGATGATTACATAATATTCCACCGTGTGTGTGTGTGTGTGTGTGTGTACCATTCTTCTATATTACATTTTATTTAAAAATATTTTAATGGCTGTATAATGCTTCTGTTATGCTATGCATATGAAGTTTTTTATCAAAATGCTTATAAGCTACTAAATAATATCAGTATGGTGAATAATTAAGTCCCTCAATGATGTGATCATTATTTATTCATCAATGTATAGTAGGGGTGGGACCCTTTTCTCCAGGGAGCATCTGCATGAGAAGTATGAAGGCAAAGTCCAGGAGTCTCTGCCATTTAAAATACAAATGAAGTAGTAGGGTTATTTTGGCCTAAAGGAAGTGCTTTATACAATTTTATCACAATTTAAGTAAGGGGTTGCATTAGGAATGTTCACTGTACATTTCAGTGAAATAGCAGGGGTATGGTGATGATGATAGCTTTTACTGATGAATGTAATGTCAGCAGGGGAAAGATCCATGAACATACATTAATTTCTACTTAGGTAAGACTCAGTCACCAAGAGAAAGAATTTATCTCCTGTAACTATATTTACATGTGCAAAACAGAGTCTCTATTGTTATCCATTTGGAGCCAGCAAACGTTATTAAATCCTAGTACTGGAACGATAGAGTAGTGGAAGATAAAATGTAGGAAAGATGAATGGTAGCCAAAAACTACCTTGCTGTCTGAAAGCAACAAAATAATTAAATCCACGAATGTACTAAAAAATAATAAAGCTCTTCTAGATACAAAAAGTTTTCAAAAATATTTTTTTAAAGTTTTTATTTTTATGTCAGAGAGAGAGAGCACAAGCAGGCAGAGAGGCAGAGGCAGAGAGAAAAAGGCTCCCCGCTGAGCAAGGAGCCTGATGCGGCACTCGATCCCAGGACTCTGGGATCATGACCCGAGCCGAAGGCAGTGGCTTAACCAACTGAGCCACCCAGGTGTCCCTCAAAAATATTTCTTGTTGCCATACTTATTCAACCTTTACAACAATCCTGATGCATAGATATTATTCTTATTCTCATTTTATAGAATTACTAAAAACTCAAATTTATATGGAAACTTCCCAGTTTCCTAAGTGATTTCACAACTATAATTTAATTTTAAAAATGTTTAATAGAGAAGAAAACTAATTCCAGAAGTTGAATGACTTGCAAAGGGCTCATGCCTCATATGTGTCATATCCAGGATTTGAACCTCTCTTTTCCGATATTCAGATAGTTGTTTAGATCTGTTTTGCTAAACCTATGGAAAGTCAGGCCACATCTGCACAAGCCATGGTCAACATTACCATTAGAAGCTCAAGTATGATTTGCATGTTTCTAACCCATCTCATATTCACCCCATGAGAACCACTTTTCCCAGTGTAAGAAGCAGATTTCAAATGTGTTATGAATAGTTTTCTTTTGGGCTAAGAGCAAAGATCTCAGACTATTAACACCTTATAAAGTGTCAAAATACCCAGTTGCTAATCTTGAAGAGGTTTCCAAGGTCCTGGATGGAAGTGAGGGCATTCCCACATCATGGGTCAGATAGGCTAAGGCAGAATCTCAGAATCTCAGGGTATAAAGGACTCACTTCAGGCTGAGCCCTTATTATTGGTAGCTGGTCCTAACCAAGCAGCAGCCAGAGAACAACTCTTCCCTGGCTCAGCTTCCATTCAGCTCCGGGTGTTGGCAAAGGATGGAAGTGGCTCTGGTATACTTCTCTATCATGGCTTTCAAGCCCGTAGGGTCCCCTCTAACATATTCACTTTCCCATCCTCTAGCATAATTAATGTAGCTGTCAAAAAGAAAAAGCTGGCTCATCAAACACACTAGAATTCTATAACACCCAGTCGCCTAATATTGCCACCTAATTGCAGAGTTATTTCAACATTTGTTCCTCAGTAAGCAACTCTTGGAAGGATAAAACCATTAAAGTACATATATAGATACAGATATATAGATATAGATATATAGATATATAGACATATATATAGATACAGATATAGATATAGATATTTGGTGAAGGTAGGGTGTAAGAGAGAAAGGCACAGTTTAACATCTTAATAAATTTAAAAAAACATATTATTTTGCATCATCAAGATTTCCCCAGTCTATAAAACTTGTCTCTCCAGCAACAGTGGAAAATGCATCCTTATATCCTCTTGATATTTGTTACCACGGTGAGCATGTAATAAGTTTAAAGCAAATACTAATTTTATTAGATTCAGCTACCGCTGATTCACTGACCTTCCACAGAGGCAAACACACCCAACTGTGAGATGCAAGCCATCTCCCTTGAGACTCACTACTTCTCACACATCCTCTTGGGTAAAGTGTTTGCAAGCTGCTTAAGCAATCTCATGATATTAGACATAGAGACAGAATGTTTAAAGTCATGATGTCCCTAGGAGATAGGACAGGAATAGGAGATAGGATAGGAATTAAATGAGATACGATCCTCATTTAATTCAGTCCAAGAAGTTATTTAGCACCAAAGGGAAGACCTTCCTTTTGCTTTTTCCCTCGCCAAGTATTCCAAGATAAGGGGATAAAAAAATTCCAGAAGGTAGAAGAGAGAATATTTAAGAGATCCCCTTCTCTTCCTTGCCATCTTCCTTCTCCCCACTTGGAAGCATATTCAAGTAGATGAATTACAAGAACACGCTCTTGGGGGCTTGTAGCACCATCTGTTTGAGAGGTTCTTTCAACTCTGAAGATGAAACAGAAAGCTCCAGAGAAGAAACACAAAACCAGAGAACCCCACCCCATAACCAGAACGCAACTCTTGGTTCCTCCAGGATGCTCTGGTGCCTGTCACTTTATCCACTGCCTCAGACTGCTCTGCGTTGGCTGCATGTCACCAGAGCCCCTGTCATCAGAACAAGAGGGTGGTTTTCAGCTCTGGGTCCACAGGACCGACAACCAGAGCTCACCTGGGCAGGATTTAGGAACAAGGACATGGTAGTGACAAGAGGCAACCAGGATGCAGCACTGTGAGTGGCTGAACAGCTTCCCAGTAAAGGTGCATGGAGGTTCTGGCCAGCAGGGAACCAGCTACAGTTAAGAGTGAGAAAGGCCTAGTCATTATGGGACTCCTCTGAGCACCATGGTCTCCTTCTAGATCAGGAGGGCCTTTCGCTTTTTACCTTCATCCCACACTTTCTTCTTTTCCTAATATGTTCCAAACTACAGCATATTAAATAAACAGGAAACAGCAAAGCACAACAAAGCCAGACTGTTATAGTGGTCAGGCAAAGAGGTGATGGTGTTCTGGACTAGAGGGTGCTAGTGAAACAGACTTTACTGTGTTTTGAAAGTAAAATTAACAGTTCCCACTGATGGACTGACTTGGGACAGTGAAAGAGCAGAGTCAAAGATAAATTCTAGATTCCAGTAAGTATATTTCCTCTTACATTCAATTTATCAAATACATTTTCATGAGGATCTATCATGTGAAAGGCAATGTTCTGGGATCTGCAGAGAATATCTCTGACCTCCTGGAGTTTATAGCCCTATTGCAAAATACTGAAGAAAAAATAAAACAAAGAAAAAGGAGCAATAGCTAATATATGATACATGTTAAGCACTTCATTAACTGTTTTTACATATATTGGCTATTTTTTCCCCAAATATGTTTATTTTTTCAGTGTTACAAGATTGATTGTTCATGCACCATACCCAGTGCTCCATGCAATACGTGCCCTTCTCAATACCCACCACCAGGCTCACCCAACCCCCCACCCCAGCCCCTCCAAACCCCTCAGTTTGTTGCTCAGAGTCCACAGTCTCTCAGGGTTCATCGCCCCCTCCGATTTCCACCCCTTCACCCTTCCCTTCCTTCTCACAGTACCCTCCATGATTTTCCTTATGCTCCACACGTAAGTGAGACCATAAAATAACTGACTCTCTCTGCCTGACTTATTTCACTCCGCATAATTTCTTCTAGTCTCATCCATGTTGATACAAAAGTTGGAAATTCATTCTTTCTGATGGAGGCATAATATTCCATTGTATAGATGTACCACATCTTCCTTATCCATTCATCTGTTGAAGGGCATTTTGGTTCTTTCCACAGTTTGGCGATTGTGGCCATTGCTGCTATGAACATTGGGGTACATGTGGCCCTTCTTTGTACTGCATCTGCTTCTTTGGGGTAAATACCCTGGAGTGCAATTGCAGAGTCATAGGGTAGCTCTATTTTTAATTTCTTCAGGAATCTCCACACTGTTTTCCAAAGTAGCTGCACCAACTTGCATTCCCACCAACAGTGGAAGAGGGTTCCCCTTTCTCCACATCCTCTCCAGCATTTGGGACTTCATCAAGATAAAAAGCTTCTGCAGAGCGAAGGAAACAGTCAACAAAACTAACAGGCAACCCACAGAATGAGAGAAGATATTCGCAAATGACACTACAGACAAAGGTCTGATATCTAAGATCTATAAAGAACTCCTTCAAACTCAACACTCACAAAACAGATAATCACATCAAAAAATGGGCAGAAGACATGAACAGACACTTCTCCAAAGAAGACATACAAATGGCTAAGAGACACATGAAAAAATGTTCATCATCTTTAGCCGTGAGGGAGATTCAAATCAAAACCACACTGAGATACCACCTTACACCAGTTATATTGGCTATTTTAATACTAGAACTATCATTATCCTCATTTTATGGACATGGATCCTGAGGTCCTGGTCCATAAAATGAGAAAGACTATATAATTATCCCAAGGATTGCTACTAAAGTACCACTTAATTGATCTAGGAGGGGGAAACAATTCTGTTTTGGCAAATGTAAGTGTGAGAAATCTGTAAGATGTCCAGGTGGAATTGTCTTATAAGGAACTGTATATATCTATATCTATATCTATATCTATATCTACATCTACATCTACATCTACATCTACATCTATATATATCTGGAACTCAGAGAAAAGATTAAAGTTGGAGATACAGACTAGAGCATTCTCAACATATAGCCACAGTTAAATGAGATCTCCTGGGACAGAGAGTAAAGGGAGACTAGGAGACCAACCAGGACAGTATCCTTAAAAAGGACCCAACATTGATGGGGCAGCTAGAGAAAATAACACTGACACAAGTGAAAGAAAAAAGAGAACTAGTGTGGTAGAAAGCCAAGAGAGAGGAGTCTGGAATCTTAAAAACACCAACGCTTCTGGACATAACTTAAACCTTCTATTCCTAAATACTGTATTAGTCGGGGTCCCCTAGAGAAAAAGAACCAATAGGATATGTAAAAACATAAATATATATATATATATATATACATTTTTACATAATATGTAAATTATATATAATATATATTTATAATTTTATATATATAAATATCCCAAACTAAACCAAACCAAAATATACTACCTGCTTTTCTTGCCTTACCAGGAGTCATGGAGAAACAGACCCAAATCTTCTCTGACAAACATACTCTAAACCTAAGATTCAAATAATTCTTACTGACAGAGTTCCAAGGACTACGGATTTACATTTGAAGTGGCAAACCATGAGGAAATGAGCCATTGTGAGTGTGAATTACTAGCAGAAGCAACAGATGGCAGAATCAGACCTGCAAAAGCAAAGATGTTGGAATTCTAAAACCAGAATATAAAATAAATATTTAAAGTAATAAAATAATAGAGTATCAAAAGTAGGAAGAAGCGTCAGAAGACTATTTAAAGATATCTGGCTGATCTGAAAAAGAAAAATAGAATGGCTAGAAATGAAAACTATGGTCACTTAAAATAGAAATTCAGTGGACATGGTAAATACTTTTGATACAACAGAAGACAGAAAGAGTGAGCTGGAATATCAGCAAGAGTGACCAAAATACATCACACAGAAAGGATACAGAAAAAAATGAAGAAAAACAGATACTGAGAAGAGAGTGACAAAATCTAAAAACACCTAACTGGAGTTCTAGACAGAAGGAATACAGAGAATGGGAAAGAAAAAATTTTTGAAAAGATAGTGGCTAAGAATTTTTCTCAACTGGAACCTAAGGTCCAAGTCCACTTTCTCTATTAAGGGATAATCTAGATTAGACAATATAGTCGCCATAGCTCATTTCCCCCAGGACAAAGGGCAATTGTGAGGTAAGAGAGGCAGATACACCACTATTAGGAAAAAAAAAATGGGTGCAAGGTTCACAAAGCTAAGCCCTGAGAAGTCATATGTAGCACAATTAAATTCCCCTGACAAGCAGGCATCAAAACCTCAGAAAAATCTATCCTCCAGTGCTTGAGAGGAAGACAATTCACAATTTATATAAGAATGATCTAGATATGAGATCAAATAATTCATTCTCTTACTCTCAATCTAAGAACTTTATGAAGGAGGGAAAAATGGCTTCCTGAAACTAATGTAAACAAGATTGTCACAATATTATCAGTCTTGATTTAGGGTAATTCAAAAGTCCTAAGGAGAAAAAAATCCCAGAAAATAGCATGTAGACTGACATACTGAATTTTTCACACACCAAAAATTCACCCCATGCAGTGACATAACTTTTTTATTTATTTTACTTGAGTACAGTTAATACTGTAACTATTGTATTAATTTCAGGTGTACAACAAAGTGATTTGACTTCTCTGTATGTTATGTTATGCTCACCACAGTGTAGCTACCATCATCACCACACAATGCTATTATAATACCACCTATATTCTCTATATTGTACCTTTCATTCCATGACTTATTCCCTCCATAACTGGAAACCCATATATTCCATTCCCCTTTCCCAACTTTTCCCATCCCTCCACCCCTTCCCTTCTAGAAACCATCAGTTTGTTCTCTTTATTTATAGGTCTGATTCTGCTTTTTTGTTGGTTGATTCAATTGTTTTGTTCATTAGATTCCACATATAAGTGAAATCAAATCAATACTATTTGTCTTTCTTTCTGACATTTCACTTAGCATAATACCCTCTAGGTCCATCCATTCCGTCCCAAATGGCAAGATCTCATCCTTTTGTATGGCTGAGTAATACTCCAGTGTGTATGTGTATGTGTGTGTGTACCACATCTTCTTTATCCATTCATATATCAATGGACACTTGGATTCCTTCCATATTTCAGCTATTGTAAACAATGCTGCATATATCTTTTCAAATTAGTGTTTTTCTTTTCTTTGGTTAAATACCCAGTAGTGGAATTACTAGATCATATAGTATTTCTATTTTTAATTTTTTAAGAAACTGTTTTCCACAGTGGCTACACCAATTTACATTCCCACCAACAGTATATAAGAGGTCCCTCTTCTCCACATCCTTGCCAACACTGGTTATTTCCTGTTTTTTGATACTAACCATTTTGAAATAACCATTTGGCATAAGATAGTATCTCACTGTGGTTTTCATTTGCATTTCCCAGATAATTAGTGATGTTGAGCATCTTTTCACGTGTTTGTTGGCTATCTATCTTTATGTCTACTTTGGAAAAATGTCTATTCAGATCCTCTGCCCAATTTTCATCAGATTATAGTTTTTGGGTGTTGAATTGTAGAAGTTCTTTTTTTTTAAAGACTTATTTATTTATTTATTTATTTATTTATTTATTTGAGAGAGAGAGAGAGAGAGAGCATGAGTAGGAGGGGCAGAGGAAGAGGGTGCGAGAATCCACATTGAGCACAAAGCCTGATGCAGGGCTTGATCTCACAACTCTGAGATCATGACCTGAACTGAAACCAAGTGTCAATCACCCGACCGACTGCGCCACCTATGTGCCCTTGTATAAGTTCTCTACATATTTTTGAAATATTAGCCCCTTACCAAATAAAACTAGACCACTTTCTTATACCATACATAAAAATAAGCTCAAAATGGATTAAAGACCTAAATGTGAGACCTAAAACTATAAAATTCCTAGAAGAGAAAATAATTTCTTTGACATGGGCCACAGCAACGTTTTTCTAAATACGTCTCCTAAAGTAAGGGAAACAAAAGCAAAAATAAACTATTGGGATTCCATCAAAATAAAATGCTTTTTCACAGTAAAGGAAACCATCAAGAAAACCAAAAGGCAACCTAGTGAAAGAGAGAAAACATACCTTTTTAAAATCTAACGCCTAGAGTGGTGTATTAGTTAAGATGACTTATATAACAAATAAAAGAAAATCCAATTCAGACTGACCTAAATATTCAAAAATGCAGTGGCTCAACTGAAAGTTACTTACAAGGAACCTAAATCCATATGTCAGCCGTATTCTCAAGCTAGGGGTCAGATGCAATAGAAGTTCTGGACTTTTACATGCAACAATACACAGGGGAAGGGAGAGAGATTACTTCCAAAAGGATTCCCAGAAATAAAAACAACTTTCCTAGAAGTCCGTTAGTAGACCTCTCTTTACGTCATGTTATCCAAATTTGGTCATGCCAATTTCTGGACCAATCAGTTCCAAAGGGGTGGAGTTATCTTTTGATCATTAAATTCCAGTATCTGGCACGAGCAACAGGGTAGATAAACGATTTTTCCATTTATGGGGATAAAGAACACTGGAGGGGAAAGATTTGTTGCAAGAATATGAGTCCTATTCTGGACATAATATCATGTTGGGGATAATTACACAAAGAGGAACTGAGGTATGGAATGCAGAATAAAGCAAATATCAGAATAGCAAAGAAAAATTTACAAAACCTCTTTCCAAAAGAGCTAAGGGAAAACAGTCCTGGGATTAAGAGCTGCCCCCTTTCCTGGCAGAGTAAAATATAAGAAGGGCTAACTGCATTTGCTTTGGGAAGATGTGTCCACAAGCAAAGCTAAGGCTAGATTGACCCTATGTATTGGACAAGAGGTGTGAGAAATACTGCCTCAGCTATGCTAAGCAAATCAAATGAGCTATCCAAAACATATCAAATCTCCATGTCTCTAGGGCTGGGGATTCAAAGTCAGTATCTTTGAATCATAAAATAAGAAAGGCATCAAACATTGGGAAAGCAGACCAAACTTAGAACATGTTATCCTTTAATACTTGTAGTATCTCCAAAAAGCCAAAATATAATTACAAGGATCTCCTTGAAAATCTGGAGAAGAGTGATAGTTAAAATTCTCTGACAGCTGGAGATGATGAAAAAGTTCTGGAGACGATGAAAAAGTTCTGGAGACAGATAGCGGTGATGGCTGCATAATGCTGTGAATGTACTTGACGCCACCGAACTATACACTTAAAAATGGTTAAAATGGCAAATTTCATGTTATGTATATTTCACACTATGAAAAATTCTCTGACAAATAAGAAATAATTCAACATCACAAAAAAATGTAAGATAATATATGTTCTCAGCCACTAAAAAAAAAAAAAGAAAAGAAATAACACAACAATCAACTGTACCATATCCATGTTTGTCAACTTAACATACACAAAAATTACATTGACAGTTTCTTTATATAGTAGTGATCTGGGTTTATTGCTTTATTTTAGTATTTAGTATTTTAGTAAATGTGAAAAAAAAGACTTTTGAACACTGTAAATAATAATAATAATAACTTTGTTAGTTATTAATGCTAAACTATGGGCCAGGTATTTTGTTAAGAGCTTTATAAACATTATTTCATCAGATCTCTAAAAAAAAAAAAAAATGTCTTACCACTGCCTTTATCCTCACTTTGCTGATAAGGAAGCTGAGTTTCAGAAAGGTTAAACAGAACTAGGAAGTGGTAAACTGATATTTGACAGAGGCCCAGGCAATTCCATTCCAGATTCTAACCATCACACCCACAAATTTCTTAATTGTTATATTCTACTGCTCAGACTTTAAAAGTATAACCTCTGAAGCTGATAAAGAAGTACTATACTTTTGATGAAGTAAAAGCTAATTTTGATGCTAAACCAAAGAATATTTACTAATAGATTAATATCAGTTTGGCTAAAGAATTCTAGAATAGAGCTCAATCATTGAACTTAACCTCCTCAACATGGTGGAGGCTTCAAAAGTATTTGCCAATCACCTAAGTTAGAATCCTGAGAGCTATAGGGGAGTGGAAAAGCACCCTCCATATTCACACCCACCTAGTGTGGCACTAAAGAGGACATACCATACATAATCTAGAAACCAGATGACAGGGACAAGATCAATAATATTTAAGGCTGGAGGTGGAAAGGTGGGAGTTGGATGGAAAGAAACATAGGAATCTTTTGGGGTGATGGAAATATTCTATATGATTACACGGATGTACACATTTGTCAAAACTCATCCATTTATGCACTTAAAATGGGTACATTCTTTTTAAACATATTTCAAATATGCCTCCTCTTATCTACTCAGACCTTTGTTTGTTTTCTGCTTGTTCTATGATGGTCTCGCAACAGCTCATTCCTACCTCCCTTGGCCCCCTCAAATCTACCCTCTACAATGCCACCAAAATCATCTGTTCATTGGATAGATGGATGGATATGAGGACAGACAGATAAATGGATGATGAGGATCTGAACTAGGATAGTAATAACAGTTACTGAATATCAAATTAAGGAATGAAAGGAGCTCCCATTGCAAATACTAGATGCAAATCATAGGGATGGATAGCAGGGGTGTATTAGAGAAATATTTTGGATGTTTAGACATGTTTAGGGAAGCATCCTAAAAGCAGCAGACAGTGAATAAAGAGCTTTACATTTAGAAAGCTATTTTTATATAAGTAACCTCATGGAAGAACAGAGTATGTCTTTCCATTTGTTCAGCCTTGATTTCAAATATTGGTTCTATCATTTACAGGCTGGATAAACTTGGACAAGTTACTTAAGTTCTCTGTATCTCAGCTATCTCATCCATGAAATGAGAATAATAATAATAAGCTTCCAGAGTTTCTGGGAAGGTTAAATGAGCTAATACATGTAAAACACTTAGAATAGTGATAAAAATAAAGTAAGTGCTTAGCTATTTTTGAAAAATATACCAATAAGAATTTTGGGGTTTTTTTATATAAGTCCTGGCCTTACTTACATGATTTAAACATTTTTATAGACTTTGTTGCTACTAAAAATAGTATATTTTCCCCATTTCTTTGTCTAGTTGCTTATTACTAGGCCAATGAAAGCCAATTAATGTTTTGTTTTTATCTTGTATTCAGGCAAATTATCAAATTCTCTTTCTGTATAAAATATTGTTAGTAGGTTCCTAGAATTTTTTAGATAAACTAAAAGTCAGCAACTAGAAATAGACTTATCTCTTTTTTGCCTATTTTAAACCACTTAATTCCTTTTCACTTTCATAGTGCATTCCCAACATTTAAGAAAATATTAAATAAGAATGACAAGAGCTTCCACTTCCAGCCATAAATATTACCAACACCAGATTCAACGTCATGTTTTAAAGAATCACAAAACTAGGCAAAATAAAACCACTTTCAGTAAACAGACAATAAACAGCACAGGACTATGGACCTTGAAAGAAAGGAAAGAAGGGGAATGATAAATAGAGACAAACCTCAAACACAGTGCTAGTGGCCAAAGTGTGGCAGTGAAGAGTACATACTATATGTGTGCTACGAAGCCAATCTATGATAATAAGGAGCATATCACTGGCTAGAGGTAGGAAGGTGAGAGTTAACTGGAAAGGAATACAAGGGAACCTTTCAGAGTGATGGAAATATTCTGTCTCGATTATGGTGATAGTTACCTAGATGTACACATTTGTCAAGACTCACCACTATGGGGGTGCCTGGGTAGCTCAGCTCATTGAGCAGCTGACTCTTGATTTGGCTCAGGTCATGATCTCAGGGTCCTGGGATCGGTTCATGTGGAACCCTTGCAGGGCTCCAAGTTCAGCAAGGAGTCTGTTTAAGGATTCTCTCGCTCCCTCTCCCCCTTCTCTCTCTCCCTCTCAAGTAATTAAATCAAGAAAGAAAGAAAGAAAGAAAGAAAGAAAGAAAGAAAGAAAGAAAGACCCACTAATCTGTGCACTTAAAATGGGTACAACTTTATTCGTGTAAATTACACCTCAGTAAAGCATAAGAATGGTGAAAATCAGCATCCCTTTCCAGTCATTTATTTTATCATAGGAAACTGTCCATCTTCTCGAGATTTTCATGGAGCTGTATCTTAAATCAGGTTCCCTTGAAATAGACTCTGAAATGGAGATTTGTCATAAATGAGGTTTACTGGGATGTGCACAAAGGGAAAGCACCTGTAGGAGAGTTTGGGAGGTGTGACTGAGGAGGTGGACGAGCAACTGAACTGTGGCTACCCCACTAGGATCTGAGGGCCTTTGGAGCTGCCCCAAAATGAGACAGGAGGGCAGGGATTTTATACTCCTTTATCAACGAGTTTTGAAATGCAAGCTGTCCCCAGTACACATTGGGCCATAGACGCTGGATGGTAATGGACAAGATAGGCCACTTGGCCAAAAGCAACTCCTGGAGAGAGACACAGGTATGAGCCACCTGCCACTAAGGTTCCCCCACAATGAGAGAATGCATACTGCAGTCCGGAAGAGAGCCCCAGGCAGCACACCACAGTGCCCACCACAGGTGTGTGTCACATTCTCCGATGGTTCTTATCTCTTGGCATCTTTGCTTATGTCTACCTTCTCTTTAATGTTTGATTTCTCTTTTCCTCAATCAGATTTACAGTGGGTTTATCTATTTTCAGTGGATTTCCTAGCAATCAGTCTTTAGTTGACTCGTTATTTCTATTATGGTAATAATTCATTTCATTAATTCCTTCTTCCTAGTTTCTATGTATTTATTTTGTTATTCTATTAATTTTTTGAATTAAGAATTCATAAGGCACCTGGGTGGCTCCGTTGGTTAAGCATCTGCATTATTCTCAGGTCATGATCCCAGGGTCCTGGGATCAGAATCCTATCATCCTGCTCAGCAGGGAGTCTGCTTTTCCCTCTGCTCCTTCCCCTCCATGGGCTCCCTCCACCCCACTTGTGCACAGTCTCTCTCTGTCAAATAAATAAAATCTTAAAAAATAAGATAAAGCAGGGGCGCCTGGGTGGCTCAGTTGGTTGAGCAACTGACTTCGGCTCAGGTCATGATCCTGGAGTCCCGGGATCGAGTCCCATATCGGACTCCGGCTCTGCGGGAAGTCTGCTTCTCCCTCTGACCTTCTCCCCTCTCATTCTCAGTCTCTCGCTCTCTAATAAATAAATAAAAATCTTTAAAAAAAAAATAAGATAAAGTAAAATAAGGATTCATTAAAAAAAATAAAATAAGCAGTCATTTTTTTCTTTCTTCTTTGATGATGAAAACATAAAGTAAGACTAAAATTTTCTCTGTGTATAGTTCTAGCTATGTTCCATAGGTTTTGGTACTAAGTATTTTGTTTTTATAGTTTTTAATTTCTCTTTTAAATTCCTTTTAGTGCAATGTTTATCTAGTAGAGTTTTTCATAAATTCCAAAAAGATAGGATTTTTGTCACCTTTTTATTATTTATCTTAGCTTTTATTGAATTATGATCAGAGAATATGCCTTATAAAATCTCTATTTTTTTAATTTTGAAGGTCTAATTTATGGTTGATTTTTGTAACTATGTCATGGGCAAATGAATAGAAATAAATATATAAAGTATAAAAACCCTCATAAACTGTTGCATTTACATAATGTCCCTTGTTTTTTATTCAATAAATATTTTCCCCAAATACATTTTTATTTTATTTTTTCAGTGTTACACGATTGATTGTTCATGCACCACACCCAGTGCTCCATGCAATACATGCCTTCCTCAATACCCACCATTTAACCTTGAATTCCCCCACATCAGAGAGTAGCACTGCCATGCCTGTTTTCTTTTTGTTCCCATTTACCCTTTTGCTTTTATATCTCTTTGACCTCCCTTAATTTTCTTTTTTTTTCTCCCCAAATTTGTTTATTTTAATTTTTCAGTGTTACAAGATTGATTGTTCATGCACCACACCCAGTGCTCCATCCAGTACGTGCCCTTCTCAATACCCACCACCAGGCTCACCCACCCCCCCACCCCCTCCCCTCCAAAACCCTCAGTTTGTTGCTCAGAGTCCACGGTCTCTCCTGGCTCATGACCCCCTCCGATTTCCCCCCATTCACCCTTCCCTTCCTTCTCACGATGCTCTCCATGATTTTCTTTATACTCCACACATAAGTGAGACCAGACCTCCCTTAATTTTCTATCTTTATCACTTGTTTAAACATTAACAAAGATATAGATAGGTATATAGACAGACAGAGTTACAAGTATAGATACAGGTACAGACATATAGATTTTTTTAAGGTACATAGCTCAGTTTTGTGTTTTAACCCAATTGAAAATGTTTTTATTTTAAAGGAAAAAACTCTTGGACTCCCTGCTCAGTGGGGATCCTGCTTCTCCCTTTCCTCCTTGCTCAAGCACTCTCTCTCACTAGCACTATCTCTGTCTCTCTTTCCCTCAAATAAATAAAATTCTTTTAAAAAAAATAAAGGAGAAAATTCAGTCTGCTCATATTCTGTATGAATTTATTCCATCTTTTCATGATACTTTAGTTTACATTATTATTTCTTCATTTTCCTTCATTTGCTGATATGATCAAATTGCTCTTCTATTTTCACCCCTGTTAATTTGGAAGTTCTATTATTTTGAATTTCATGGGGACCACCTTCTTTTCCCTGTTCTCATCATCACAAAATCCTCTACTTTTATGAGAAAACAATATAGCAATCATTTCCTCCCTCAAGACAGTTTATTCCTTCCCCCTTCTTCACCGCAATAGAGAAGAGCCAAGTTTTGCTAAAGTGGAGAATTGCTTTCAGTTCTAGATAACTATCTGATTTTCCCTTACAGTATATCAATATGTACCTTCTAAGGTTCTAAGGCTCTAAGAGTTTAGCACCTCTATTAAATATTCCCAATCTGTTCTTATCATCTTTGACCTAACTTTCGGAAAGAAAAATAAATTGAAATGGATCCTACACCCTTGTCTCCCCATCTTCCTCCACCTGAAGTATTGTTATTTTCTCATCAATTCACCCTAGGACCCAGGGACCCCTTTCAACCGTATATTGGTTTCATCACTCCTTTTCTGAAATGTTTATCCAAGTTTTAAACACTTATCCTTAAGTCTCTTACTATTTCCCTTTTTTCTTTCTTATCTCGCTTTTTTTTAATTTTACTTTGAGGGGTACCTAGGTGGCTCAGTCAATTAAGCATCCAACTCTGGATTTCAGCTCAGGCCATGATCTCAGGGTCTTGGGATCGAGCCCTGCACTGAGCTCTGTGCTCGGTGGGGAGTCTGCTTAAGATCCTCTCTCCTCTGCCCCTGCCCCACCCCACTCTCTCTCTCTCTCTCAAATAAATAAATAAATCTTAAAAAAAAAACACAACAATTTTGTACTTTGAAATAATTCTTGCACTTACAAATTAGAAACCAACAATGGCAATCCCACCTTTATTTCTTCTACAGAATACATAGGAAATCATGGTAATTGACTCATTGCTTTGGTGCTAAATGTTTTTGGTAGTGGTGGTGGTGTTCCATGACAAGGCATGTGTGTGCGTGCTGCATTTGAATTTCGTCCAGTGCCATATTATTTTTCTATTCATAATGTCATCCAGATTTTGTCAGGCACATGTTCTGTTTGCAGATCTGATGGGTTTTCCTTTGTGACTTCTGGTTCCTAGAATGTTCTTCTGTAGAGAAGCTCATTGTATTTGCCTCTTGCGGTAATTCAGACAAATGTAGACACAGCCATCTTTGTTGAAAATGGTGAAGCTGGAGCTAAAACACACCATTCTTCCCTGCCTCCCACCAAGAAGACTAAGTTATAAAGCACTGAACAAAAGAAAATACCTTTAATAATAATCGCTGAAAGCTATGCAGGCTACATTTGCAAAACCCAAAAAGACAGATGGAGATGAGAATCTATTTATACAAAAAGGTGGAATAATCCAAGGATAATATTAGAGACACCAGGGGTGGAGGATAGATGACTTTGAGGATTTGGAAGGGGCTGGTGGGAAGATGAAAGGTTGAAAGGATCAGATATGGTCCCCATGGTATACTCTAAATCATGAGATCTTTTCTTGGTACCCCACCCCCACTATATTCCTCTCCTCTACTAACTAAAGTACAGAAAACTGGCTAGCGAGGTAAACTATAATCTCTTGTCCTTGAAATTGATTGTAGGATACTCATTTGCATCCTTTAGTAGAAGAGTTTAAACCTCCACCATACTTGAATTCTGCTCAGTCCATGGCAATATGGTTCAGGTGTGCCTCGTGCTTGGTTTCCCCTGCTCAAGAACTTGCCCTTTACTTGTGAGAGCAGTGATCCACAGAAGATTACAGATCACCAGAGAATTCTTCCCACCATAAAAAATCATGAGAAAGACCCCCCTGATTTCTATTTCACCAGGGACAACAATGAAAAGCTCCTCTGAGATATAAAGAAAAGGCCCAGGTATGCAAATCACACCCCTAATGGCAGCAGTAATTGTTATGATTCACTGAACTCCTTCCTTGTGCCAGTCATCATGTATGCATTGCCTAATTTAATCCTCCAAACACCCTGCAAGGTGGATGAGGTTCAGGAACATGACGAGACAGGGCCAAGGCCTCACAGCAGATAGGTGCTGGAGCTGGAACTCACCCTGAGGACCGCCAGACTCCAATGCCCTCATTCTTTTCCAGATGACCCCACTGACTCTGTCACAAAATGAACAGCATAAACAAAACACTCCACACAAATCAGATGTCATAGAAATGCATCCAAGATGTGGAACACGAACAGCAACTTCCTATTAAACTTGCAATACAGTTCAGCTTTCTCCTCTCTACTAGGAATTTTCCCATCCCAAAGGTGGAACCAAATATTGGAAGAGACAGTGTTCTTAATCAGGCTTCCCCAAAAAACAGGAGAGCCACACAGTCTCCCTCGTTCACAGACCCAGAAATAACCCTTTTCCCAGAAGACTGCAGAAACCACTGCAGAAATCCCAAGTGAGGGAGGAAAAAGGGCAATGGATGAGAAAGCTAGCCCCGGAGATAACCCATCATGTGGCTGCTGACTGGCTCTGCACAGGTCTCAGCGCAGTCAGAGTGATCTAGCAGTGGACAACTTTGCCCCCTCAGTGCCTGTGACTGAACTGTCCCTACACCACCTTAACACACACAGTGAAGCAGAGTGAACAAGCGAGCTGACGATTGGATGGACAGGTGAATCTAGGCTATGCTCCTACAAACTGAGTTTCTCACCCTGTCTCAGCTGCAGTTCTTTATCGATAAAATATAAATATGGATAGGGGAGGCAGGGTGGCTCAGTTGTTTGAGCATCTGCCTTCAGCTCGGGTCATGATCTCAGGGTCATGGGACTGAGCCCCGCATTGAGCTCCCTTAGTGGGGAGTCTGCTTCTTCTTCTCCCTCTGTGATCTCTCTTACTCTCATTTTCAAACAAGCAAAAATTAAATATGGATGAAAAGAGTTTCAACCCCATAGAGTTGAAAAAAGTAAATAAAATAACATTTATGAAAGTACTTAGCACAGAGTAGGTATTTCAAATAAATGATAGTATACCTTCCTTTTGGCACAGTGGACTTTAGAACATTATTTATGAAGTTGGTTCAAGTATCCCCCACTTCCTGAAAGTCTGCATTATTCCACCTCACTTTTACTAAACACTGGGGCAACTAAGGCTTTTCTGCAAAAGCAAAAATCCTCTTCAAATTTCTTGCAGTTTGCAATGTGAACTTGCAGAAGAAAGCTGGAGAATACTCTTTGCTTTATGCCATTTTAGCAATATGAACGGTTTCATAGGAATGTTCTGCTCAGCAGGGAGTCTGCTTGAGATCTTCTCTCCCTCTCCCCCTGCCCCCCACTCTCTCTTTCTCAAATAAATAAATAAATCTTTAAAAAAAATTTGCTTTTGGACAGTGAAGGAAACCTGTTTTTCAGAAAAACTAGCCCAGTAGCATTCTGGTGGTGAAGTTGGGAGACAGGTTAGAGGAGATTCTACAGTTAACTATGGTTGAGAAAAGACATATGCTTTCTCTCTCCTTTAAATTCACAATGAGCACAACTGTTTTAAAGGCCCTGAGAATTCCCACTATATTAAGAAAGGTTTCCTAAAGTCATTTGGCCTCTAAAATATTTTTATAATTTTGTAACACTGAGTTACATCCAGAGAATACATTTTTTTCTCCCCAAATATGTTTATTTTAATTTTTCAGTGTTACAAGATTGATTGTTCATGCACCATACCCAGTGCTCCATGCAGTACCTGCCCTTCTCGATACCCACCACCAGGCTCACCCACCCCCCCACCCCCTCCCCTCCAAAAGCTTCAGTTTGTTGCTCAGAGAATACATTTTAAAAATATATTTTTAAAGGAGATTTCACTCTTTTATATAACTGATCCAAAGTATCAGAAAGAAATTCATTTTTTCATTATATTTATATTACCTTTATCTGAGGCACCTACAAATACCCAGAGATAAATTGATAGCTCTTGAGACAGGCAGGCTGATCTGATCCTCATATTAAAGTATTGCAACTGCCAAGAGACATGATCTGATCCAAGAAAGATTGAAAGCAACAATCAGAAGCCACAAAAAAGCAGTGCTGAGCATTTCTTAAACTGAGAAAGACAGTGAACTATACATCATCCTCTCAAGAGACAATGACAGGCAAAGCCTCTTGTCCTCCAAGTCCCCAGGTTGCTCTCACCACCACTGCCCCACAGTGCTCTCATGAAAGCCACAGCAAGGCATGTACAGGAAAGAGCACTGGGCTTGAAAACCCAACACTGGAATTCAGACTCTGGCTGTGCCATTCACAAGGTGTTTATTCTCTCGAGGTCTCAGACTCCATAGTTATAAAATAGGGCTAGCGTTATGTTAACAAGATCTTATGTGCAAAATACTATAGTAGAGTCAATTCATGTTGCATTTAACTGAAGCATTTGGAAGACAGATTCATATGCCAAATGAAAATCTCAAGGACCTTAAAGATTACCTACTACAACCTTCTAACTTTACAGAAGGTAAAACTGAAGCCCAGAGAATGAACTGGTTGGTCCACGGTCACACAGCTCATTAGTGACAAAGCTAGGACTTCGCCTTGGGTCTCCTAACTTTTAATCGAGAGATCTTCCCGCTATACCCAAAGATCAGATTCATCTTCACTTGTGTTTAACATCAAATGAGAATAAAATTAAGTTGAATATAGCAAAGGATCTCATAAGTAAATATGAAACCCTCTTATCTAATATATTCAGGGAAAAAGGAAATTCTAGTTAATCAAAGAATCTGTCTCACGGAAATTAAAAAATTCTCCCCACAAAAAGGTCAGGGAGGCCTGAAATACACCACACATAGATTAATGACTTTCAAATCATGTGAAAGCAATACAGTTCACCTTTGAAACTAGGCTGGACATAATTTCCTCTGTGTCTGATGACTTTGGATTCTCACATTGCCTTAAGGCAACCACAATGACTATCAATCATCAGCATATGAGGGCATAAACTTAGAGCCCCACTCTGAGATTACACTGCATGTGGAGGGCTGGTTAATAGAGCTCTGAGTTAATGAAAATCCAGGTAGCAGGGGAGAATACTATGTACAGATTTATGACCAGTTTCCAGGAACTCAGTAATTTGGAAAATTTTGTACCTTTACTTTTTTAAAAGATAGTCTATCGCTTCATATTTTACTAATTTCAGAATTAAGTCCGCATGATAAAACATAAATAGTGAAGACAGTTCACAGAACCTCAAGACTTGAAGGAAATTTAGAAGTCAACAACTCCCATTTTGTCCTTTAAAAGACAAAGAAAGGGGCGCCCCAGGGTCCTGGGATCAAGCCCCGCATCGGGCTCTCTGCTAGGCAAGAAGCCTGCTTTCCCTCTCTCGCTCCCACTGCTTGTGTTTCCTCTCTCACTTATCTCTCTCTGTCAAATACATACATACATACATAACCTTTAAAAGAAAAAGAAAAAGAGGCCGAAGAGGAGACCCTATTAACTAAAGGCAGAGGAGGGACTAGAACTCAACATTCCCAAAGCCCCCCAGAGCTCTCTGTCACTATGGAATGCAGAATCTCACATTTGAATTTTCACTTTTTCATCAGCAGAGCCCAAGGGACCCTGCCTGGAATTAAGGGTACAGCACTGAAGAGAAGACATGTAGATTGCAGTTGCCATGAAGAACAAAGGGGAGCGTCTGCTCCAAAGAACAAAACGTCCCCCACTTAGTTACCACTAACCTCTCCCCAGATGTGTCTAACTGGACCCAAGCAAACCCAGGAAGTTCCAGCAGGGCATAGGGACAGAGCCACAAGCTCCCACAGACAGGGCACTATCTGACTTCCAAATGCCTACTTACCATCCCACCTGGGTGATCCCTGATCCTTTCATCCTCAGTAAGTGTTTACTAACTTCTCCTAAATCTGAACTGCTTCCTGCATTCTCTATCTCCATCGGTAACCAAACCCTCAGCCCTACAACCAAACGCTCTAGCTCTACACAAGCTAGAAACCTAAAATTCAACTGTAACTCTCATCTGTCCCAGGGCTGCTGACTTTTCCAGCCAGGATATCTCTTGATGCCATTTTTTTTCTTAATTTCAGTCCCAACAACCACAGCCATGGTTCAGCTCCTTAACATCTCTCACAGAAGCTACTACCATGGTATTTCTCCTATCAACCACCCAGCCCATCCTCAACCACCACCCGCTTAAAACCCTCTGGTGTTTCCATTCAGGATAAAGCTTTCTTAAGATGTTCTTGTTGCTGACCCACTCCCCTCAAGCCGTCAGCACACACACTGTCACACTCCAGGAGCAACAACTGCTTACACCACAGTGTGCTATTTCTTATCTCTGCAACTTTGATCACAGAAGTCTCCCTACCCATAATGCCCTTCTTTCCCTGCTTCACCAGATTGTTATACCTGGGTATCTCTGTTCGTGCTCCAAAACTAAAGAAGTCACCCTCGGCAGGACCTTCACATCCAAACTACAGTATATACTATATATATATATATATATAGTATATAGTATATACTAAGTACCCCTCCCCTCTATTCTTCTGCATCACCCTAAACTTAATTTTCTCACTGCCCTTACTATATCGCCATATAATACCCACTGAAGTGTCCGTTCTTCCCACTATGCTGAGAGTAATTTGGCAGCAAGATGAAGATTCTGTCTTATTCCATCTTTGCATGCCCAGTACCAAACACACTTAGCAGAGTCTTAATAAATATTGAATTAACAAGCAAGCAAACTAATTAATTAATTAATCAGTGGCTCTTTCCCATCTTTCCTCCTTTTGTAAGCTAAGTCCATAGGGTACCGTTCGCACCATCCATGGGCCGATCCTGGGTGCAGAACCATTCACAGTGAGGAACTAGAAGAAACAGTCATGTGGTGATTACACAATCAGGCAAGACTGGTGAACAGACACATCATTTGTTCCATCATGTAAATGAGGAGTAGTTTTTTTTTTCTTTCAATGCTGAAACAACTGCAACTGAACCACAAAAATGTTATGGCAACAACAAAGACTTAGCATTTCTGCAAAACCGTTCAGCATTTGTAGATCACCTTCCTGGATATAACCACATTCCAACCTCAGAGCAATTCTAAGCAGACAGTCAGTGTTATCCCAATTTTACAGATAAGAAAACTGAGGCTTAGAGAAATTATTAAACACACCAAAGTCCAAAGATTAATCTTTTTAAAGATTTTATTTACTTGAGAGAGAGCAGAAGCAGAGGGAGGGTCAGAGGGAGAGGGAGAAGCAGATTCCCCACTGAGCAGGGAGCCCCGTGTGGGCCTCAATCCCAGGACCCTGGGATCATGACCTGAGCCTAAAGCAGACACAACCCACTGAGCCACCCAGGCGCCCCCCCAAAGATTAATTAAAAGCTTGAATCCTACTATTCTGACAACGTGCTGCCTCAAAATAAAATTTTATTTACTCAAAATAAAAATCAAAGCAATCTTCTCTCTGAATTATGACCGTGACGTCACTTTCCTGAAGCTCAGGAGAGCCCGGCAGTTCTGCGCATTTGCTTACCACCCACCCTGCCTTCAGCTGCCTCTCCCTCTCAGGAGGGAGGAACACAGCTTCCTTTAGGACCCAGTAACACATGCTGCCCTGAAACAGCCTGAGAAGCTGCCTGACCCTCTCCCCACTCCTGGTTGCTTAGAAGCAAGGAGCAAATTAGTATCCAAACAGTCTCCTTAGATAGAAGGCATAATTCATACAACAGGTCAAATCCTATCTAAAAAATGTCACCGAACAAAAATCCTCGAGTGATAAAGAGATTCTCAGGCTTCGACCATGGACTATTTATTAAAAAGCAGCCTTGATGTGACAAAGTTCCAAATATATGCGTGTATGTTGCACACAGACAGTCCATCTTTTTTTTTTTAAGTTATTTTGTGCTATGTTCTTATGAGGCTTTTGATATGTTAACTCATTAATCCCCACAACATGCCTATAAGACAATCTTAATATCCCCATTTACGGCTGAGGGAGTTGAGACTCACACAGCTGTAATAACCTGAGTCTACACAGCTGACCGTGTACCAGTTGATAATGAAGACAGGCTGAGTTAAACTACTTACAAATCCCTACCTGGCCACTTGCTTACGCAGTGTAAGTTATGTGATCTCTCCAGCCTCAGTCTCCTCTTGTGTGAAATGGAGCTAATAATAATAATGCTCACCTGCCTCTGCTCTTCTCAGGGACCCATCTCTGCTTCAGGCATCGAATGGAGAAAGAAGACAGTGTGTGGAGACCATACATGAGTTCTTACTGATCTTGACCCAGAAGTGACTCGCCTCACTTGCATTCCCACTTCACTGCTGAGAATTAGTTGTACACCTGCTCCCACAAGCAAGAGGGTAGGAAATATAGTCTCACCATGGGCAAAGGAAGGAAAAAACACAACACTGAAGCCTGGTGGAAAATGGACACCCCTACCATAGCTTTCACATAGCTTTATTCTGAGAATTAAGTAAGATAGCATGTGTAAAGTGCCTACCATATTATAAGCCAGCAATAAATGTCAATTATAATAACTATTCTTGGCAGAGCCAAGAGAGGAAGTCAGGATTTAAGGTGTCTCATCTATCATTCTTTAACCCTTGGAGTATATTACTTCTTTGAATTTATTGTACTAACTGTACCCAGCCTGTGCCTTCGAAGACATTAACAAATCATATAAAGACACTAAATGACTACTATAATTGAAAATACATATAAAGATCAATTTAAAATAATTAGACAAGAAAACATTCACTTATTGTTATCTAATTAACACATACTTATTAAATATTTACAATGAGGAGTCCTGGATGGCTCAGTTGGTTAAGCAGCTGCCTTTGGCTCAGGTCATGATCCCCAGGAATCCTGAGATCGAGCCCCACATTGGGCTCCCTGCTCAGCAAGGTGTCTGCTTCTTCCTCAGCCCCTCACTCCGCCTGTGTGCTCTCTCTCTGTCTCTTTCTCTCAAATAAATAAATCTTTTTAAAAATTTACAATGAGCAAAATACCTTTGAGTATATATCACAGAGAAAGATCTGTTATGTGGTAGAATTTACCATGATTTTAATTATAGACTTGCTATACAACATGGCTGCCGAAAGTCTCAGAGGAGATACACAGCATATCCTGATTGAGGGGGCTGTGAGAGAATCGGAGAATTGCTGTTATCCGTACACCACTTGCCCAAGGAGCTGCCTGAAAGCAAATCTATCAAACCTCCTCTCCCAGCAGAACCAACACATAAACACATCATGCAGGTCATACATAGCCCAGTCCCTAGATTCCTTGACAGGGCAAGAACCATCAGGCAGCAGGCACTTAGTAGTAGCACAAGGTACGAAACAATTGGACAATCCTAACTAATGAGCATATCTGAGAGTGCTGGCCTGGTTTACTTCCTGGTCACTATTCTCTCATTAGCATCTGAATTGTGCTATCTCTGCAGATTCCTGCGACATTCTACATTCAATTTAGGCATCTCTTAAGGCATTTAGGTCATTCCAGCTCATGGACTCATCACAGCAGAGCTTAAGGAGCAAAAGGAGGAAAGAAAGTATGTGCAGGTTCCCTAAGCCTTTATTTCTGCTTGCTGATGAGTAATGATGTCAAACAGCCAATCATTTCTCTTCTAAACAGTTATTACACATCTGCTGTGTGCGTAACAAGTGCAAAAAGACATAAGTCCTACCCACTAGTAGGGTCATGCTTAAAATACAGTTTAAATTTTTCCATATACCTTCTCAAAGTTTAAAGTAGAAATGCAAAATAAACCTTTAAAACCTTCCATACATGGGGCACCTGGGTGGCTCAGATGGTTAAGTGTTCACCTTGGGCTCAGATCACGATCTCAGGGTCCTGGGATCAAGCCTGGCACCCGGCGCTCTGCTCAGCGGCAAGTCGGCTTCTCCCCTCCCTCTCTGATCTCTCTCAATCTCACTCTCTCTCAAAAAAAAAAAAAAAAAACAACTAAACTAAAAAACTAAAAACCTTGTATGGTTTGTGGATATGTGATTACCTGGATAAAGTGATAATGTGATAATGTGATAACATGGATATGTGATTACCCTGATCAGAAGTAGCCTGCACCCAAACAGTTCTCTCTCTCTCTCTTAGCCAATGACACATTTAAGATGCACTACAGAAATTCATCGTGACAGGATTTCAATCCAATGTTCTCTCCTTCTCTGTCTTCTCTGGGTCCTTAGCTCTGTCCTGGATCCCCAGACTCCACTCTATTTGTTAGAAAGTGCACTACTGGGTATTTACCCGCAAAAATGCAAATGCAGTACAAAGAAGGGCCACATGTACCCCAGTGTTCATAGCAGCAATAGCCACAATCGCCAAACTGTGGAAAGAGCCAAGATGCCCTTCAACAGATAAGTGGATAAAGAAGATATGGTCCATATATACAATGGAATATTATGCCTCCATCACAAAGGATGAATACCCAACTTTTGTATCAACATGGACGGGACTGGAAGGGATTATGCTGAGTGAAATAAGTCAAGCAGAGAGAGTCGATTATCATATGGTTTCACTTACATGTGGAGCATAAGGAAAAACATGGAAGACATTGTGAGAAGGAAAGGAAGGGTGAATTGGGGGATATCGGAGGGGGAGATGAACCATGAGAGACTGTGGACTCTGAGCAACAAACTGACGGTTTTGGAGGGGAGGGCGGTGGAGGGTTGGGCGAGCCTGGTGGTGGGTATTGAGGAGGCCACTTATTACATGGAGCACTAGGTGTGGTACATGAACAATGAATCTTGGAACACTGAAAAAATAAAAAAAATTTAAAAAAAGAAAGTGCTTTCCATCTCTTCTCATAGCCCACATAAACTTTGGTCTCACTTTCTTCTGGGTGTTGTTCAGATCACATTTTCCCTCCTCACATTTGATTTACCTGACTATGCACACAGAAATGGCAGTTAGGACACTCTTTAAACCTTCAATATTTGTCTACAGTAAGCCTGTCTATCTAAAAGACATGTCACCCTATCGTGTTGTAGCCAGCTTTCCTTTTCTGGAATTAGGTCATTCTTGGAGAGTCCACAAAATGTCTTAGAAAGAATTGGAAGATCTTGGTCCTTACCATGACCCCGTCATTTGCCAGCTGTGTGAGCCTAGTCGATAATGTCCTCGCTTCCTAATTTTTTTGCCATATCCATAAACCATCTGCCTGTATTTCATATTTTTCTTTAAATGTGAATGAAATAAAATTTTAATACACTAAAATTTAAATTCAAAGCTTTGAATCAACATGTAATTTGAGATGTATCACTATCCCTGAACCCTAAAAGTAAAGTTCTAACTATTAAAATAATTTTATCTACATATCTCCTAATATAGTATCATATATTACCACTGTGTACATGTAACACTTTAAGAACCTCTCAGATGACTTACGTCATCTCACCTTTATGATTGCAAAATGCTCCCCTTGTACACTGAAAATCTTGGCAAATGCAGCGATGGTTTGAATGTCTTAGGTGGGAGTGAGCCTACAGTAAACCTGGTTGTATTGCAGCTGATACGGTGTGATCTGATCTCCACTGAGAGCTGAAAGGCCATGTTTCTATCAACACCATGGTCCTTTTGCATCTCCTAGGTGGCATCAGGGGTGGATGCTTCCTCATCTCCCACAGGAAACCTACCTTGTGGCATCTAACCCTGATGGATACGGGAAGATCCTGCCACTCTACCAGGAGTTTGGTCCCTTTGCACAGGGGTACCCTCTGCACATCTAGGGACCCAGTGTCTGGAGCTGCCTGATCTTCACTTCTGTGTGGCCATGACAATGCACTTCACAGAGTGCCCAGTGTAGGGAGTATAACTGACAAGGGCTCAAGCCACCACACTCTGAAATTCCCAACAGAGTCCATGTGAGGCCATGACTCAGCCAGGAACTATGCATGGCAGGGACATTAAGACAGACGCATCCCTCAAAAACACAGGATTTCTCTAAGGGTCAGTGTAGGCTCTGGGACTCCCTTATGGCTCTGCCCAGCTTCCCTTCAACTGCATGACAGATGGCCATCCTTCCAGACAACACTCTGACCTCTTCTCCTCACGTGCGGTCAGACCCATACAGTAGTCTGTGGCTCTCCCACAGGCTGACCTGTGTCCCTTACTATCCTCTCACTCGGGTGTTTTCTTAATAAAAATCCTTGCATCTTGAATCGCATATGGATATCTGCTTCTTGGAGAGCCTGAATTTATACACCACCCCTCCCCTTTCTTGTTTTGGGTAGGAGACCTTGCTTAGCTCTGAGTTACTTATTCTGTAACCAGTTTGTTAAATGAGCTAGACTCTAGAGAAATCAAGTTTATTCTTTCTCACCACTGCAGATCTGCAAAGCTGCCCCATGGGCCTATTTTTCTTCTTCCTGCATATAATTTGGAGTAGGTTTTAGATCTGTTAAAATTAGGTTTTATTAGGAGAAATAGAAACGAGTGTCTTAAGTAAGATAGAAGCTTATTTATACCTCATATAAAACAAGCCTTGGGGTGAAATGTCCAGGGCTGGTTTTACAGTTTCATGTTCCTCAGAGACTCAGGTTCTTTCTAGCTCACTGCTCCCCCAAACCTAAAATGTGTCACTCCACCCTCATCTTCACAATCCAAAATGGCTGCTGGAGATCTGGCTACCAAATACCCATTCCGAGGAACAGAACAAAGGAAAAAGAAAATAAAGGAATGCTTATGGAGATACACTATAATTATTATTTAACACTTTTGTATGCAGTTTATTGTCCAGAAGACTGTGTAAAGTAGGTTTTTAGTTAACAATCTAGGTTTGTTACAAAGCAGGGAGGGGAAAATGGACAGGCAAATGGCAGTCTCTGCCACAGCTTCCACAGCTTTTCCAGGAATTCAGTTGTCCTCTGGTCACAGTCAGATAATAAAGGGTGTTGTTCATTATTTAAAACTCCAAACCCTCATTCAACTAAAGCCTCCCCCACTCATACATTGCCCATTGACTGGACTCCAATAGCTTTATCCTCTCGCCCATTAATTGGACTCCAATGGATCTCCAGTGTTGCAGTTGGAGAAGGAAGAGAGATGAAAGACAGAAAGTCCCAACTTTACTAGCACAGTTATAATCTAGTACTGGGATTCTCTGTGCTTAGCAGAATCCAAATGCTGAGCTGTACTCTTACAGGTGTTTTTGTGGGTTCTTCAGAGACGCCTAAACCCTATACTGTTCTCACCTACAGTTTCACTAATGAGGGTATGTTAGGGACTGCCATTCCCCTCCCCATATGGAATCTCAATTATTAACTGAACACATGGCCTCCAGCTCTAAATACAACATTTACCGTTGACATCACTTTAACAATGAAACCACTATCAACAATTGGCTTCTGCTCAGACATATTAAGCACTTGGAAATTATCACTCCCTTCCTCACAACAAGAAAAAAATTGAACTGAAAGTCAACAACTCTACTTAAATCCATCAGAGAATTGAGATCACAGGCCCCGAAAGCTAGAAAGACAGACAAAAACAGAGAATCGCAACTTATCGGAAGAGAAAATTGCTGTAGCCATGAATACTTAAACTGTAAGTGATGAATTGTTGGAGGCTGAGTGTGGACTACTGTGAGAGTTAAAAATGCCTGGGGTCCAGCCTAAGGGGAGATCCCATACTTTCATGTGTAACTGCCATGTTACCTCCAGGAGCCCAAGTTCTGATAGGGAAGATGAAGAGATTCCTTTTGTGCTTCCAGCAGAGAAAGAGGGGAAAAGTAACCAGCTTGAGATACACCCAGAGCATTCTCTTCTTCATCTGCCTTTAAGGGAAACTACTTTTATTAGAGTCTAATTCATGTGAGAGAAAGGAAATACCAAGCTCCAATCCCCCCTTAACCTTCTTGTCTCACCTAAAAATAAAAAATTAATAAAAGTAAAAAAAATTAAAATTAAAAGCTGAGAAACACTTGTGAAGGTCATAACCTATGATACACACTTAACTAAAAGATTGAGTGAATCATAAGAATACAAAATGCTTCCCCCTCCTCCTCCCATACCTTACCATGACACAACAAGGCTCCTGAATAACGGAAAATTATATCTGAAAGCACTGTAAGGCTAGGACTGTATTTAAGGAGTTCTTAGGGGAACCTAAAGACAATCCAGAAGACAAAAACAAGGACACTGGAAGAAAATGAAGCCTCAGACACCTATAGCTAGTATAAATAGTAAACAGAGCATAACTTCTAGTAAGATAAACATGAAACCTTACACTGAATGCCTCTTTACTTCAATTCCTATTACCCGATAAACCATGTCTGGCTTTCAACAAAAAATGACAACACATGCTAAAAGGCAAGGAAAAAATAAAACATGCTTAAATACAAAGCAAGCAACAGAACCAGACTCAGATATGACAGATATTTTAGACTTGTCAGACCAGGCAAAAATATCTACGCTTTATGTCCTAAGGCTCTAATGGAAAAAGTGGACAACATGGAAGAACAGAAGTAATGTAAGCTGTGGGAGAATCTCTGAAAGATGCAAAAGGAAATGCTAGAAACATAACCACTGTAACAGAACTGAAGATTACGAGCTTCCTTTTCGGCTAGATATAACTGTATGCCTGGATTCTGACTAACAGGATGTGAGAAGAATTGGTACGTGCATTTTTCTGGTCATACTATGAAGAGGCATGCCCTCTGTAGGAGTCATTAGGATTGTTCACTTACAGTCCACTGTAAGATTATAATTCCTGACTCTTTGATGTTAGGTTTGGCCATGTGATTGGTTCTGGCCAACAGGTGAAGGGCAAAGTCATTTAACTGCTGATGCAAGACTATCCAGTTTACCCTTCTCCTGCCATAGGCCTTAGCAATGCTCTTGATGATGCAGGCCCATCCTCTGGTGACCTGAATGAAAGGAACTACGGTAGAACCTCTAGTGACCCATGATACACATATCGCATGAGCAAAAAAGTAAACCACTAATATTTCAAAATTATTATTCACATGGCACAACCCAAGCTATTCCAAATAATCTCCCTCCCCATTCCCCTTTCCATCTTCACTCCAGCTGAAACTCAGACATGCTAGTGAGCATGCCTGGATCATGTGAACAATATCGTAGTGACACGAGAACAACAAAATAGAACAAAACTAGGTCTCTGCAGAATTTTCAGAGCAGGGGTTCCTGGGTGGCTCAGTGGGTTAAGCCTGTGCCTTCGGCTCAGGTCATGATCTCAGGGTCCTGGGATCAGGCTCCGCATTGGGCTCTCTGCTTGGTGGGGAGCCTGCTTCCCCCTCTCTCTCTGCCTGCCTCTGCGCCTACTTGTGATCTCTCTCTCCATCAAATAAATGAATAAAATCTTTAAAAAAAAAAAGAATTCTTAGAGACTTAATACCAGCTCAAATGTCTCTATGAAAGAGAAATAAACTTCCATTTTGTTTAAAGTGTTTCCTTTTGTTACAGCTGAATCCATATCCCGGCTAATAAAGAAAGCCACGCCTTCTCTGGCTGATTGCTTCTGCTTCAGTCTCAAGAAAATCCTGAAAGCCCCGTTGTTACTATAAGATTACACATTGTGAGGTTTTGTGTTTGACCAGGGCACTGATAAACAGATCTGGACACACCGCTGCACTAATTGTTAGCTCTCAGTAAGTGGTAAATAAAAATGCCAAATGCTCACCCATGCACGTGTAGCCACAGGGAAAAGAGTGACTCCTACCCCACTCTGGCTTTTGTTTAAAATCCAATGTATTTAGAGATATGTGCATAAACAGTGAAACCGTTGAAATGACCAATATTGCCAATAAGGGGGAAGTTGAAGAGCTGATGAGGGTAAAAAGCAGAAAGGTACATGATGTGAAGTCTTTGTTGAACTAGTGAGTATGTAATCAGATGTAAAACATGTAATACATGTAATACAATGTCTTATATTAAGAAACAGCCGATTTTCCAACTAAATCATTCCCCAAATAAAGTATATAAATAGTATATTTTCCCGAAGTCTTTGTGTAATTGTATCATTCATGATACCATCTGCAAGAATGCAAATTTTCAATAACAGAAAGTATGAATCAAACTGAATTAAACAAAAGGAAGTGATTGGTTCTTCTGATGGAAAAAATAGATAAGGCTTCAGGTAAAGCTTGACCAACAGCTAAAACAATGACCAGAAAGTGGTTCCTCTGTCTCCATTTTTCAGTCTACTCTCAGGTGTTGACTTCAATCTCTAAGGTACCTGCCCCCATCGCACCTCCCCTCTGAAGATGGCTACCATAGAACTATATGTTCTTTCATTTATCTCCATCAAGACAGAGTATCCACCCAACCACTCAATAAAAAGTCTGGAGTTCCAGTTTGAAAGAACTAGCTTAGGTCATATGTCCGTCCCTGAGCAGCATAGGTGAGAGCTGAGCTACATGCTTCATTTTGGGGGTGGCGGGTAGAGGAGTGAGATCAGCATCCTCCAAAACATGGGGAAGAAACATATCTACAGCATAGACTGCAAGTTCCTTTTCTTCCCTCAGGAAATTAGAGTGCATTTCCCTGCTTCTCTTGCAGCTAAGTGTGTTCATGTTACTGAGCTGTGGCCAATAGCATGAAAGCCTTGCCATGACAACCTTCCACATGTGATCCTCTATCGTTTCCCACCAGTCAGGTGAGGACTCTCAAAATTTAGAAGAGGGCAGAACCAAAAAGATGGAAGGAGCAGAGATCTCTAAATGAATAAGTAGAAGCTACTTTACCAGAAACACCCACATCAGACTATGACATAAGCAAAAAATACATTTTTATGCTTAAGCATTGAAAATTTACCATTTATTACAACAATCATCATACTTAAGCTAATGTAATACCACAAAAAATACTGGAGTGGTATTTCCAAGAGTAGGGCAAATGGATGTTGGACAGCCCCAAGTAACCATCGTCCAATGCATTAATGGTTTTTAAAATTGGGGTTATCTTTAAATAAAATGGGAGCAATTATGCTGCCAGAGACATCTCAGTCTACGTACATTTTCTTTTCTAGAAGAGGAGTATTGTAATGACTTAGCTACAAACCAAATAAACAAAGCAGCAACTGCCTCTTGTACTATAATAAGCCTTTGCAAACATGCCCTGCATTTGCACATGGCTTCCTTAATAAATGGATGCTATTTGCTTGTGTTCACGAACAGTTGTATCAAATAAGAGATGCAATTTAAATTTGCTCTGCATTTCAGATAACCACTCTTCAATACAACTAGCATTTTCTAAAATAAAAAAATGTATTTTTCTAACATCTCTTCCTTTTCCATTTTAATGTGCAGGCACAAAGCAGGCAGAAGAAAGCAAAAATCAAGAGAGAAGGCAATACAGAAGAAGCTGTGAACCAGTTCCAAAGCCAGTGAGAAAGGCAAAGAATAGTGACCAGTTGAAGCCCAAACCAATTACCTCCTATCTAAAATGGAATATTCCCAAAGTGAATTGAGATTGGTACCAAAATCAAAGCACAAGCAGAGGTTTAAAAAAAAAAATCAGGAATTGACATGTTAGGTGACAGATAAGTATGTACTCTACTTGGAGCTCCTTTCTCTTCAGCTGGATAAAGTCTACTCATCTTGTTATATGTAAAATATAACAGCTCTGGGACAGATTCGGATGACAATTGCCTCCTCACCTAAATATAGTTATTCCTCTTCTTATAAAGACCTTAATAACTTTTACTCGTCTGTCATAGTTCTTCTCATTATTATAATTATACAGTTATCTGTGTAATTATTTGGGTCCATCTTCCCATCTAAAGTGAAAGTTCTACAGGGGCAAGGGCCATGCTGTCTTATTCACTTGTATATTTCCAGGGCCTAGCACAGTGCTTGACACATAGGAGGGACTCATAATTCCAACAACATTCTAGTGAGTGGTGGGGCTGGCATCAAGCTATTTTAAAAGTACCAAGTGTCTGAGTACATCTTAGCATGACAGTTCCCTTTTAGCCAATTTTTAAAATTTTTTTATTTAAATTAGCCAACATATAGCACATCATTACTTTCAGATATAGTAGTCAATAATTTATCAGCTGCATATCAGTGCTCATCACATCACATGCCCTACTTCATGCCCATCACCCAATTACCCTATCCTCCTACCAGCCTCCCCTCCAGCAAACCTCACTTTGTTTCCTATAGTCAGGAGTCTCTCATGGTTTTTCTCCCTCTCTGATTACTTGCTATTAAACTTTCCCTTCCTTCCCATATGATTTTCTGCACTATTTCTTATATTCCACATATGAGTGAAACCATATAATTGTCTTTCTCTGACTGACTTATTTCGCTCAGCATAATACCATCCAGTTCCACCCACACCGATGTAAATGGTAAGTATCCATCCTTTCTGATGGCTAATATTCCATTGTGTGTGTGTGTGTGTGTGTGTGTGTGTGTGTGTATTTATATATCACATCTTCTTTATCCATTCATCTGCTGATGGACAGGTTAGCTCTTTCCACAGTTTGGCTATTGTAGACATTGCTGCTATGAACATGGAGGTGCAGGTGCCCCTTTGGATCACTACATTGGTATCTTTGGGGTAAATACCTAGTAGTGCAATTGCTGGGTTGTAGGGTAGCTCTATTTTTAACTTCTTGAGAAACCTCCATACCATTTTCCAGAGTGGCTGTACCAGTTTGCATTCCAACCAACAGTGTAAGAGGGTTCCTCTTTCTCCTCATCCTTGTCAACATTTGTTCTTTCCTGTCTTGTTAATTTTAGCCTGTCTTGTTAATTTCTGACTGGCGTGAGGTGGTATCTCATTGTGGTTTTGATATATATTTCTCTGAAGCCAAGTGATGTGAAGCATTTTTTCATGTATCTGTTGGTCATTTGTAGGTCTTCTCCGGAGAAATGCCTGTTCATGTCTTCTGCCCATTTCTTGTCTGGATTCTTTGTTTTTTGGGTGTTGAGTTTGATAAATTCTTTATGGATCTGAGATACTAGCCCTTTATCTGATATGTCACTTGCACATATCTTTTCCCATTCCATGTTAAAAAAAAAAACAAAAACTAACAACCAAGGGAACACTGTCTCTTAAATCATCTAAGAAATCAACACTTGTTAAGACTGTGAGAATTTTTCTCTGGACTCTTTCTTGGGGACAAATACTATCACATCATTACATATGGACTGCTATCTCTGAAATGATGAGAAGTATGCAGGTATGAACCAATCCCCTATCTCCACCACAGCCCTCTTCTTATTTCTTCCCCAGGAGGACTATGGCCCAGCCCATGAACTTGAGATCAAACTATTCAGTCATTCAAGCTTTGTTACTTCCCTGCTACAAAATCTCCAAGTCTATCTCTGAGAGAACCCTGTTTTTCTCATTTTTACAACAGCCCAAATGTATAACTCAAAAGGCTGTAAAATGGAGTAAGATAATGTGGGTACACAAGCTAGGTCCAGGTCTGTGAAAGAGTACCAATGTTCTGTTATGTTTTCTTTCTCTCACGGCATTCTAAAAGTCCCTCTGCCCTTCAATCTTACGGCATTCTCCAGACCTTTTTCCCACATCCTCCTTCTTCAAATCCACTTCAAGTTTGCTCTCAGAACAGAAAGGATCTGACCATCTAATTCAGACAAAGACCTCAGTAACTGGGTTTTCTTTCTTAAGCTGACATTCACTGAGATTTCATATAATCTTATTTAATATTCACAACAACCCTATGGATAAGCACTACTTATTAATTATTCATCTTTGATGAGAACCCCAATACTCACAGAAGTTAAATAACCTGCCCAGTAGAATATGGCTTGTAATTGGCAAGCCTGGAATTCAAGTTGAGTCTGCCTGACTCCAAATTCACTCTCTCTACAGTACCATGTGACCTTTCTACTTTCTTCTCTTAATCTCCTTGCTCCACTCAAATAGCAAAAGCTTTCATTGGACAGTGGCCTGGTTAGATGCCAAGTCTAGAGCTAACACCAGTGTTACCTGATGTGGCTGGCATGAAACTGTTAATTCGCAAAGGTCCAACCATGTCATCTTCAGTCAGGATATTGTAACAGACACCTTAGCAGATGGCTTTGACCTCAGCAAACATCATCAGGAGGCATCTGTGGTGATAGGCAGAAAATAGAGTGGAGAGGAGGGTGTCTGATTAACGGAAATAATCCTCCAATCATCAGTCAACCTGGAAGATATTCTTTATTCCCAACTGACATTTCAACCCCTTTGGAAGATGTATTTTAGGCTAAGGACATTTTAGATCACTTATAGCCTTTAGAAAGAGTAACCATTTCTTAACTATCTTAACTTCATTGTATAATAACAAATGGATACAGAAATAGGCTAATGATGAACTATATGTTGACTAATTGATCTTAGATATCAGACCTTTGTCTATAGTGTCATTTGCGAATATCTTCTCCCATTCTGTGGGTTGCCTGTTTGTTTTGTTGACTGTTTCCTTTGCTGTGCAGAAGCTTTTTATCTTGATGAAGTCCCAAAAGTTCATTTTTGCTTGTG
>CM052800.1:11465247-11582270 GCA_028533885.1 Nasua narica | reverse complement strand
TTGCTCTGGGCAGTATAGACATTTCAACAATGTTTATTCTTCCGATCCATGAGCATGGAATGCTTTTCCACCCTTTTGTGTCTTCTTCAATTTCTTTCATGAGTGTTCTATAGTTCCTGGAGTACAGATCCTTTACCTCTTTGGTTAGGTTTATTCCCAGGTATCTTATGGTTCTCGGTGCTACAGTAAATGGAATCGATTCTCTAATTTCCCTTATATGTTGACTAATTGAATTTTAGTTAAAAAAAGAAATAGCAATGACCATTGAAATGTGGTTGCTATACTCAGTATAATCCAATGAGAAAACCTAGAAGAATTCACATCCAAGCATTCTTGATCAAGTGGCTGAGACCTGTCCACACTGAAAATATTGGCTCAGACACAAGAAAGATCCTAGGCCAGAGGGCCAAAAAGAGACACAGAAGGGAACCAAATGAGTTGAAAACCCAAAACCAAGGGCTCCAAAGAAGGCCCTACCAAGACTCTACTACTATCTTCCTGGTTAAGTAAAGTTCTATAGAAAAAGTTTGGGGGCGCCTGAGTGGCTCAGTGGGTTAAAGCCTCTGCCTTTGGCTCAGGTCATGATCTCAGGGTCCTGGGATCGAGCCCCGCATTGGTCTCTCTGCTCAGCAGGGAGCCTGCTTCCTCCTCTCTCTCTGCCTGCCTCTCTGCCTACTTGTGATCTCGCTCCCTCTGTCAAATAAATAAATAAAATATTAAAAAAAAAGAAAAAGTTTGGTAATTTAACACCATATGCTAAAGTCTACCACAAGAGGACGCGCATGTGTGTGTGTGTGTGTGTGTGCGCGCGTGCGTGTGTGTGATTTTATGTTTACGCTGAATATTAATAGCAGTACAAGTTCATTCCACAATTTGGGCTCCATTCTCAAAAAGAAAATCCTTTAATTGCCTTTACGAAGTCTTAAGTTAGATAACCCTATTTAAACATTGTTAAAGGTAGTTGTACCAAATCCAGGTGACAGTAACCTTCCTGAGAATCACTCTCTTGTGTTCATACATACGGCTCAAGTCACCTGTCTTCCTTAGAAAATGATGTCTAAACAGAGCTTGATCCAGTTTGAATGAACAAATGTCCCTCCATCAAAGGTCCTTACCAGCACAGCCATTTTCCTGGCAGCCAATCTCCCCCTCATCCTGACTCAAGAAGCATTTTTCCAAGAATCTATTCTATGCCAGGCCTGTGTTAAGTACTGGAGATACCTTCAAAGAGCCCAAAAGTAGAGATCAGATATAGACAAAGAAGTTGCACTAAAATGGTGTGGCTTCCAGGATTAAAGTTGGTACAGATTACAGTGGCAACACCAAGGAGAAAGAGGTTGATTCTACATGGCGGACAATGGCTCTCAAAACATTTTGAAAGATGGAAACATGAGCTAAATCTAGAAAGAGAAGAGAGTGTCATTTTCTCATTGTAAGAAAGAAAATGAGGGAGGGGCTCCTGGGTGGCTCAGTGGGTTAAAGCCTCTGCCTTCGGCTCAGGTCATGATCTCAGGGTCCTGGGATCGAGCCCCACATCGGGCTCTCTGCTCAGCAAGGAGTCTGCCTCCCCCTCTCTCTCTGCCTGCCTCTCTGCCTACTTGTGATCTCTCTCTCTCTCTCTCTCTGTGTGTGTCAAATAAATAAATAAAATCTTAAAAAAAAAAAAAGAAAAAAAAGAAAGAAAATGAGGGAGAGGGAAAGAGAGGGGGAAGAGGAGGAAGACTGAATCTTACTGCAGAATACTTTTTAAGATTTTATTTATTTATTTGTCAGAGAGAGAGTACAAGCAGGGGGAGCAGCAGAGGCAGAGGGAGAAGCAGACTCCCTGCTGAGCAGGGGGCCCAATGCAGGGCTTGATCCCAAGACCCTGAGATCATGACCTGAGCAGAAAGCAGAGGCTTAACTGACTGAGCCACCCAGGCACCCCTTCCTGCAGATTTTTAAAAACATTTTCTTTATTTGAGAGAGAGCATGAGAGGGGAGAAGGGGCAGAGAGAGAGGGAAAAGCAGACTCCCCACAGAGCAGGGAGCCCACGCAGGGCTGGATTCCAGGACCCTACATCATGAATGAGACTAGGCAGACGCTTAACCAACTGAGACACCCAGGCATCCCATATTGCAAATTTTTTAACACTAAGGTGCGTATCGATGGCAGCCTAGTACCAAAATATTGAGGCCCACATAGAGAGCTCTGTATTAGCTCAGTTCCCTAAAAACCCATATCCAAGAGCCCTTTTATCTATTAGGTGTGAAATTGTAACCCACTGATGATTTTTGAAGATGACTGGACAGAACCTCTCCTAATCAAAAATAGGAAACTTGAAGTAAGTTTGGCACCAGAAATTGGCAATAGTTGTGGCTGGGGTGGCAAAGAAGGGGAAAAGTCCTATGAGACCGGCAAAGGAATTAGGGAAAAACAATAACAATATTAGCTGAAGTTAATTAAAAGCTTACTGTGTGTTATCAGTACTTTCTATATTTTATATGCATCAACTAATCGTCAATCCCCTGTAACAGAATTATCCTGATTTCATCCCTGAGGAAGCCAATGCAGAGAGATGTTAAGCAACTTGCCCAAGATCACAGAACTAACAAATAGGTTATTTAAACAGGAGGAAAACCCAGGCAGTCTCAGTGCAAAGTCCACACTGAGAATCTCTTTGCTAGATGGCCTCAAAACCATCTAATCAGTGTTGTCTAATCAGTTTGGGAGGAGCCAGAGTCCAGGAGGATGATTTGCAAACTCTGATCCTGGAACACAAGTCCCTAGGTCTCTGCTGAGCACTATCCTCCCCTAAGGGCCCGCACTCACAGGCCTGCTGCTGATGTAAAGGCAGAGATGGCAACACATTTCCCTGGAGTTAAGTGTGCTTTCTATGAAGCTTAAAATAAGTGAAGACAATAATTTCCCTGAAATTAGTACACTTGAAGTCCCTTTCACCTAACCAATTTTTAAAAAATTGCATAGAACCTTCTAGAAATAGCCCTCTCCCAATTATCACTGTCATAACTCGCAGGGCCAGAATTTTCCATCTCATGTCTGTTCTGTGTATTTAAACTCATGATCTTCGTATTAATTCTTCCAAAATGACATTTTATCATGAAGAGTGTCTCCATTTAACTTCCCTGTATCAATATTAACAGTGGCATTTGTGTGTTTATTAGGTAAAAATTGGGTCCTGACAATCATGCAGTCAATTCCAGAGCCCATGAGCTCATTCATCAGGCCTCTTCAATTGCTTTTTTAATTTCTTCTGTTGACACTGACCCTGTGTGAGGTTATTTATAAAAAATCTTTATGAATATAATTTATGATTTAATTTTAACAAGTATTAGGTAGATGTTATCACTGAGTCCATGACCTGAGGTAGTGAAGATTCCTATCACATAGCATCAAGATTCATTTAAATTTCTCATTTTGTGATTCCTTTTCTATTTTCCCAGCGGCACTAAGGGTCAGATATAAATGAAATGAGAAGTATCTTTCACATTAACTGTTCTTTATTGATTCCTTGGAGCAGAAATGTAGATATTGCTAAAGCAGTTGGAGTATCAGAAAAACAAACCACCTAAAGGAGGACAAAGAATATTTTTATTTGTACCCATCACAATGACACTAAAAAAGGTAGATAATAAATTTGTTCTAGATTACGGTATTCCTAAGTTTATAGTTTTAGATGAAAAAAATAGAAACATAATTTTTTAAAAGGGAGAAGTCTTAAAAATATGCTCATCAAGGATCTCAAACTGACCATCCATAGGATAAATGATGTTTGGTGTATCCAAGGTTTTAAGAATAGGAAAATGTCACAAAAATCTTTGATTTCTAACTTGTTTTGAAAAGTCGAAAGATCTGGCAACACTGCCCATAACTTCCCACGCAGCAAACATCCCTCCCAGACCTGGTCTATGCACTCTCCTGTTGTCACAGGGCCCTGCCTCATTTCTGCCTTAAATCTCCAACTGTCACTGGTTCATATTACTTGTCTGATCCCTAGAGGCTTTGGAATTGTCACCCTCCGTTCTTGTTCAACTACCTCATTTTACAGATAGGCAAACTGAGAACCAGAGAGATTAAATAACACATCCACACAAGGAAAAGGTCCCAGTCTGGGTCCTGATCTGCTAACCCACACCACAGTTTTCTTTCACCCTTAACAAGATCTATTGGACATATGGATACATACTATTTAACACCTCATTGAGTGTAATAAATAGGTAAATATTATTGTGCGTCTGCTCTTGCCAATGACAATTGTAATAATGATGACTATTTACTGATCCTAATGGAATGCTTTACCACCTACAGATCTGTCATCAGAAGGAAAGACTAGCTGTGAGGATTGCCCAGAATGATAAGATGCGGTGCCATATTGCACTGATTTCTGTCTGATGCCTGCAGTAGTAATTGTGCAGTACTCTAAACAAGTACCGCTGAGCCCAGGAAACCAAAGAGGCTCTTAGAAAAAGGCTGATGATAAAAAGACTAAAAAATATCACCTGTGGTATATAAGCACCAAAGATGGCCCAGTGACCCACATCTCTTGGTATCATGCCCTTAAAGTAATTCTCCTCCCCGTGAGTGAAGTTTGGACTTAATGAATCACTTCTAATGAACAAACTATGGCAGAGTAATAGTATGTCATTTCCAAAGATGAGGTTATAAAATACTATGACTTCTGTCTTAGAGCTTTCACTCGCTTGCTCTTAGATGGCTTGCTGTGTGAAATATCAACTGTCACGCTGTGAAACAATCCCGTGAAGAGACACAACAACCACACAAGTGAGCTGGAAGCAGAACCCCCTCATAGTCTATACTCTAGATGAGACCACAACCCCACTCAATAGCCATACTGAATGGTGTCCCACAGACACGATGAAAGAATAAACAGTTGCTGTTTCAAGACATTAAGTTTTAGGGTAAATTGTTACATAGCAATAATCAAATAATACAGACTCATTAACCATAAATAAAAGCTAAATATCCCTGAGTTCCCCATGTGTGTTGAGCCACTTAAATTTTTAACACATACTGAAAATAACATATATGTGTTTGTGTGTGTACACAAACATGTATATATAAATATATTAATTTATAAATACAAATATGTAAGATTTTCAAACACATACTGATTAAAAACACATGCATGAGTAAAACAGAACATGTTCAAAGCCTACATCTATCATTTATTAGCTCAATGACCTTGGAAAGATACTCAGCTTTGATTTCCTCAACTGAAAAATGAGGTCAGCATTCTCATGACATCTTATAAATAATTCTACTTTTATACGTAACTAGACTTTATTGTAGCTATTGGTGCAGTCCACTCTGAGGTCAGACCATTTCCAGCGGGGTCGAACCAAATACCAGTGAAAAGTTCATCCATACATTCTAGAACACCTAGGCTCTACCAGCTCATGTCAGGCTCTACCAGCTCACCCCAGACTAGACCCACCTTCCCCAGGAAGCTTGCAAAGGCACAACCTCCTCTGGGCATCGAATCATAGTGGGGGCTCCAAGGAGTCAGGTGGCCTAGAGCACAAATACTCTCTTATTGTTTTCCGATGCACTCTATTTCCATAGCTTCCACCAATTTGTTCTCCAACACTCTAGTAGAAACCTATGAAGTGATTTTTACAGCTAGAGTAGCTGTAAAAGTTTTTTTACAGCTAGAGTAGCTGACAAACCAAATGAAGTTTGTGTAACCTTCATTCTTCGACTTCCTACAAAATCTAGACCTTTTTTTCAATGTTTATGAGCATCAGATCAACTCATTCATGAAATGGTGTTTGCAGATACCTGTCTTGTAAAGATGATATCCAATACATATCCAAATATCATATACTCTTCAGGGGATAATGACTAGCTGAATCTTTGATCATGCAACTTTTATACTATTCAACCTGAGCAGAGAACTGTCTGAATAAACAATGTATTTTTAGCCAAAGTTCAAGATTTTTAAACCATCATCACACAGATCACTACTTTTCTCTACATTTTCATAATTAACATCTTTGTCTTACTCCATAAAGGAGAAAGTAATTTTCACAGAGTACCTTGCTCAGGATTATTTTAGATGTAAAAATTTGCCATCCAAGGTCGGTAACAGCTCTGTCCAAGAATCCTGAGTGTTTGTGGGGGTGGTTGAAGCTGTTTTCTGTCATTAAACCCAAAAGAGTATGCTTGAGCAATTATTTATTCATAATTTGATTAACAGTATTTAGAACTTATTTAAGTTTGCTCCTTTATTTAACAAACCTTTATTGGATATGTTTCTGTGTCAGGCACCACATTAAGTACAATGACAAATGAGATACTGCATACACCCTCAAGTGGATTATAATCTAGTAGCAGAGACATACATTTGAAGAAAGAATAATAGTAAAATATATGAAGAAAAGGTTCAGCACTTCAATGTACTGGAGGACCATTGGTTACTCAAAGCAGGAAAGGAATTTTGCTGGCAGAGACAGTGAGATAAATCTAGGAGGAGAGAGAGTTTGAATTAAGCCTTGAATGATGAGCAGGAAAACACTGATGGGTAGAGAAATGAAGACGCTGACTGACCTCCACATCCAATCACACCAACAAAGGCAAGAAGGTGTGGAAGACAGGTGTTTAAATAGCTTCAAGAATATAGAGCTTAGGGTATGTGAAGATTACAGTGGGACGTGAGGATGGAATAGGAAGATGAACCCAGATCAGGGAAAACATCCAGACATGAAGAAACAAACATGTAAGCTAGGGAAGTAGCAATTAAAATGAAAAGGAGGTCAACAGACTCAAGAATGACAGTCAACTTAGAAAAGAATTGTCACAATGAGAAAACTGACTGGATATACATAGTTTATATTTGGGAACTTTTGTTTTCGTTTGAAGCAAAAAAGGTGAAATACAGAAGAAATAAAACATAAGAAAATACTGAGATGATCAAAAAGAAGGGATATAGCAAAAAGAGGGGTTAATTTTAGAAGATATAAAAAGGACAGTTGAAAAGTGTTCTATCTAGGAGTCAGTGGGACCCACACGGTTTAGGACAGTGGAAAGTTTAAAGGCTAATGAGGGAATGAAGGGGACGTAATTAAGAGAATTACTTTAAAAACCAAGTGCCAGACAGTATAATAGAATATCTAATGCAGATATATCCAAGTCTTCAGGAGACTTAGCATTGAGCTCAGTCTTGAAAATTTACTGTTCCTACATATGACAACAGGGATAGGCAAACTTTTTCTTCAAAGGCCAGATAGTATTTTAAGCTTGCATTGGTTTCTGTTGCAACTATTTGACCTGCCACCATAATGCAACAGCAGACAAACATTACACAAACAAATGGGCAGGGCCATGTTCCAATAAAACTTTATTTAAAAACACAGGTGTCTTGGGGTGACTGGGTGGCTCAGTCGGTTAAGCAGTTAAGTGTCTGCCTTCTGCTCAGGTCATGATCCTGGAGTCCCAGGACACCTGTGCATCCATCCAGCTCCCTGTTCAGCGGGGAGTCTGCTTCTTCCTCTGCCCCTCCCCCACCCCCTGCTTGTGCTCACTCTCACGCTCTCTCACTCACTCTCAAATAAATAAATTAAATCTGAAATAAATAAATAAATAAATAAATAAATAAATAGTCCAGCCTGCAGTCTGTCATTTGCCAATCCCTGCTGTAGAATGTTTTATGACGCCATATTATTCAATATGGATTTATTGAACACCTCATTTTTATTAATAATATAAACCATAGAAAAAAAGAAGAGCTATCAATTACAGGGTACTTATTATATGTCAGACATTTTGCTAAACATTTTTGATATATATACTATTATAGCTCACTTGACACAAGATTATGAGGTAGATATTACTATATCCCTTTATAAGTGAAGAAGTTGAAGACAACAGAGATTAATTTGTCCAAGGTCACCGGTAAATGGTCAAACTAGAGTTTAAAAGTCAAGATAGAACTTCTCCTTCAGGGAGTACAATAGATTTTGTGGAAAAATCCTTCCCACTGAAAACTATCGCTGCTAGATGAATTACAACAAATATGGTTTAAAAGGCCATTTATGATTTCAAAGAGAGCAAGGGAATTCTCCCCAAAGACAAAAAAATTTGGCCCAAACTGCAAAATGGGTAAATAAATGCAAAAGTTGGGACTTCCTGCTGCAAATGATAATGGTGAGAACCTAGAAAAATCAGGACTGATGGTTACACAAGGGACCTTAGACCCACAAATAAACCTAAGATTCTTGCAAAAAGAAACAACTATGATGGCTGTGCAGGGTCTCCATACCCAGTAAAAGGTCAAATTAGGAAAATAAAATATCCATCTCCTGCCAAAGAGAAGGGGGAAAACATCTGTGTCCCTCTATTGTAGCTTCAGGTGGGCCTTTTTATTATAATGAAATGTCCTTTTTATTCCTGGCAATACTCTGGGGTTGAAATCTACTTTGTCTGGTATTGATACAGTCACATTCACTTTCTTATGCTTATAGCTGTCATACTACCTTTTTTAATCCTCTTTGAACTGTTTGTATTTATAAACTGATAGAAGTGATGAACACAAGACAAATGGATATAATCTCAAAAAAGAGATGAAATTAAAACTCTAATTAGTGTCCTCAGAGAAATTAAAGAAATCTAAAAAAAAGAGTAAAACAGATTACTATGAAAAAAGGGGCAATTTGAAAAATAGAGGATATATTGAACAATCTAGAAGGCAATCTACTAGTATATATTGCAAAACAACAAAGACATTTATGGATTACTTTGGCCATTTTTTCCATGCAATGAGCAACCCTAAGTCCCAATGGTTTACAGCAAACATATATTTCTTACGTTAGATGAGAGATGCAGGGTGGCTACGAAAGTGTTTGGTTTAGGAGAGCTTTGACCAGGTTCAAGTTTCTAGAAAATGGGAGAGAAAAAAATTCGAACCATAAGAAATCAATTCAGGAGACTTAATGTCAGACTAAGAAGACTTCAAGAAAATAAGGACAGGAAAAAAGATGGAGAAAATGACAAATACATGTTTCAAAAAAGAAATTTTGTAGAGCTGAAGAAAGAGAAATTTCTAAGTTGAAATGGACCACTGGATATCCAACAGAATAAATGACAAGTCACCTGGTCAAAATTACCTCCTGCAGATCAAAACCTATAAAACTCCAGAATACTGCAGATGGAGAGAAATATGCTAAAAGTTATCTCAAAGAAAAAATCACCTATGAAGAATAAGAATCCAACTGGAACCAGGCTGAGGCTGATCAGCAACACTGAGTACTTGAAGGCAAAAGAACTCCTTCAAAGTTATGAAGAAAAGTGATTTCAACCTAGAATTCTAAAACAGATCAAATTATCAATAAAGGATAAGGGAATATTTCAGTTGAAGAAAAAGCCCCTACGATTAACTTTTTTAATTGTATGGGTGGATATAAGATGAATATATTTTTAAATAGTATTATTAAAGTAATGCATGCCAATAAGTGAAAATGGAAACAAAAATATTCCATTCACTCTAAAAGTCATAGAAATACACTTAATAAGACATGAAATCTATATAAGAAAATAATAAAATACTACTGAAGTACTTAAAAAAAGATCTGAATATATTTTAAACACCATCAATTGTGAATGGGAAGAGTTAATATAAATCATCAAGTGTCTTAAAATTAATATATAAATGTAATGCAATTAACACTGAGAGAAGATTGACCCAACCAGCTACTGGAACATATCATAAAGCCACTTCAATCATATCGGGATGACATTGGCATAGGAATAGAGAATAATCCCAAGATAGGCAAAAATTTAATATATGTCAGATAAAGTTGTTTAATTCAATGGAGATAAGGTACCTTGTCTAACAAATTAAAGTGGAAAAATTGGCTAAAATGATATACAAAAATATTTCAAGAATATCTATGAAACTACACAATCAAGTTAAAATCAAGTTAAAAATAAGAGAAGCCTTTTGATCAAAATTGGACAGCCAGAAGATATTTTTAAATGAAAAAAAGACAGGGGCATTTGTGTATATAAAGATGTTTTTAAAAACTCTGAATATGGCAAAAGATAAACATCCAATTGGCAAATGACTGGGAAATTTTCTAATGCAGAGGTAATATTTATCATATACAAATAATGTATAAACTGACAAGAAAAAGAAAATTTCAGTACAAAAATAGGCAAAGGGCCTGAATAGATATTCCATTGAAAAGTAAATCCAAATGGCAAAAAAATTATAAAAATACTCAAATTTTTTAATATTCCAGAAAAATGTAGATTAAATACATTTTAAACCCTCATCAAACTAACAAAAATTTAAAACTGCTACAATACATATTTTTGGTGACAACATGAGGGAACTCAAACTTTGTTACATCGCTGCTATTATAGGAAATGTTACATATTTTTTGGAAAGCAAGTTGATAACATCTGGTAAAATTAAAAATTCACATATCCTATGCCCAGAAACAACATTCCTGGAATGATCTTAGAACCACAAATGCAGACGTAACCCAAGTGTCCATTAGTAGACGAATGAATAAAGAAGATATGGTGTATATATAAAATGGAACATTACTCAACCCTAAAAAAGGAATGAGATCTTTCCACTTGTGACAATATGGATGGATCTAGAGGGTATTTAATAAGTGAAATAAGTCAAATAGAGAAAGACAAACACCATATGATGTCACATATGTGTGGAATCTAAAAAACAATAAACAAAATAAAACAGAGACAGACTCATGGATACAAAGAACAATCTGTTGCTGTTGGGAGGAGAAGAGGGTTGGCCAAAATGGGGGAAGGGAATTTAAAGGTATAAACTTCCAGTCATAAAATAAATAAGATACATGGGTGCACGTACGGCATAGCGAATATACTTAATAAAATTATAATAACCTTTTTTGGTGATAGATGGTGCTAGATTTATACGGCGATTTCTTTGTAATGCTAATAAATGTTGAATCACTATGTTGTATACCTGTAACTCATATAATATTGTATGTCAACTATACTTCAATTAAAAACTGCCTTCACACACACAAAAAAACACAAATGCATAATGTTATATGTAGGAGGATGTTTCCTACAGTTTTGTTTGTAGTGACAAATATAGAAATTGAACACCCATTAATAAGGGAGTAACTGAATAAGCTATGATACATTTATCTCATTGAACGGTACACAGCAACCAAGAAAATGAAAGAGAACTATCCTAACTGATTTGGAGAATTTTTATAAACTAGTATAGCGATGATACTGATGTGCCTGGAGTAAATCATGTGACTAGAGAAACAAAGCTAGAGAAACAGGTTCCAAAAGCACAACAAGGTCATGCCATGCTAATCAGTTGGAATACTCTACGAACCACATAAAAAAAAAAATAATAACAATCAAAGGTAAGCTTTACAAAAATCTCTGCTATCCCAATTAATATAAGGCAACTTTGACTTCCCTCTCTACCCTCCCATTTTCTTTTTGCCTTCTTCACTTCTTTTTTAGATTTTTCTAAGAACAGGATCCTACCGTAGAAAAATAAACACATAAGAGATGAGGGACAACTGGTGTCACAGCTAAGTGATTACTGTACTGAGATCCCTAAAATAAAATGTGACCAAATCAGGCATATATGCTCTAGAAGGAACTGTTTTCTAAATATGCTACACTATTCTTTTGGTAATTTGATTGTGGTGACAGGTCAGTCAGGCTATAATTGGTTTTAATTAGCCTCCCTACCGGGGCAATATTCTTTACCTACATGCAAACTGTCAAAAAGCAGGAAGTAGGGAGGGTGAGAGTGGGGAGTGAGGGAGGGAGGGAGGTTGGTTCATTTTTCACCTTTTTTGAAATGCCAGAGAGATTGTTTTCAACCTGTCTTACAAGCAAATGCCCCACTTTCCAGTATAAATGAAGGGAAATATGTCACCGTGACAGCTCTCAGAAAGAAATGGCTGATCGTTTTAGCAGCAGACAATGAACTCAATTCTTTCTTTTGTAGAACAATGTGTGGTTTCCAGGGTCCAGGAACGAGAGAAATCTCTATACCCCTTCCCCAGTTCCTCCTAGCAAAATATTATTTGAAGGAGTTGTCAGAAACAAAGGAAAGTTCGCACAAATCAAATAAATACATTTAGAGATGCACAGGTTTAGTATTACTAGGCATAAAGGGACTGTGTCTACATATGCTGTCATGTATTTCACACAACAGGAGGGGTAGGACAATTTCTGACTGACTTTAAAATAGTCCTGTACATATTTAAATTTTATCTAAAACATAATATTATTTTTTAAATTTGAGACTATTCAATCATACCAAGTCATTTCAGGAGCTCCTACCTCTGAGAAACCACTGTTACTCCCAGGGGAGTCTGAATCAGAAGTTGCCTGGGAAGCTGACCTCTAAGGTCCTTTCAATCACTGAGATTCAAGGATATTACATATTTTTAAATGATGACAGGGATCAATCAAGATCATCCTGGGACCAGCTTACTCCAGGCTGCACAGCTCTAACTTCCTTTCTCCCACACACTATTCAGCACATGGCCATAGCTCATTCAGTCCAACTACAGATAGCAAGCAGATACACTCATGCCACTTGAATCCTTCACTCCCCCTTAGCTTCTAGTAAAGACAAGACAGACAACAATTATAGATGCCAGAAGTTGGGGCGCCTGGGTGGCTCAGTGGGTTAAAGCCTCTGCCTTCAGCTCAGGTCATGATCCCAGGGTCCTGGGATGAAGCCCTGCATCAGTCAGCCCCACTGCTCAGCGGGGAGCCTGCTTCCCCCTCTCTCTGCCTGCCTCTCTGCCTACCTGTGATCTCTCTCCTCTCTGGCAAATAAATAAATAAAATCTTTTTTAAAATCTTTAAAAAAAATAAAAAATAAAATAAATAAATGCCAGGAGTTGACAGCCATTGCTGTTCCCGTATCCCTGCCCCTCGTCCTGAGAACCCCTGAGCAGACTGGTACACCCAGACCCTCATCCTTAACATAACTAGTGGCCTTCAGGGACAAAAGAAGTGTCAACTTGTTTAGTCCAGTGAGTTTTTGGATACTAAACCTAAAACTTAGACTTATGAACTTCCAGGGGTATTGAGCTGAGGTAGCCTGCTTCACCTCTGGTAAAACTATTTCAATGGCATTCCTTTATGTGCAGTAGAACTCTGCCACTCTATTCAATACGTATTGCAAAACTTCCACACAAATCCATTCAACACAAAGCTTCTCAATCCTTTGACCTCCTCAACTACTTCCATTAATTCCATTTCTACCCCTTGAGGTAACAGTGAGTCAGACTAATCCTTCTTCTGCAGGACAGCTGTGGTATAATATTATGTACTTCCCCAGTATCCCCACAAACACACACAGTGTCTCCTCTCAGCAAGCATCCCAGTTCCTTGAAAAGTCCTCTTTATCAATGGCTTTAAATTGCCTCATCATCCTTGAGACTTTCCTATGAATATTCTCAAGGTCATCCATGTTATTGTTCACCTATGGCATCCAAAACCGAGTTCACCACTACAAAAGTGGACTGAGCAGCTCAAGGTACAGTAGAAATATCTTGTTCATTTTCAATGTTATGTCTTCAATACTGCTACCAAAGGTCACTTTAGCTTTGTAGAGATTACATAACAACGCAGGATTTGTGTTTTATATGTACTGGGAAATCATAGCTCCTTGATCCTACACTGTAGGTGCAGGTAAATTTGGGAACTTAAATGCATAACCCTATATTTATCTCAATTCTATTTAATCTTCCTAGATGTGGACTGTCTTAGATTCCTCTGTGTCAAACTCCTTCAGATCATATTCCACAACCAAGAATCCCTTCTACAAACTATCATCTAGTTTAGCTAGTCGATCTTAAAGCTGAGTTCACAGCCTCTTAAAAAGTACCTGTTGCTGCAGACATTTTGAGATGACCTTTCTTTTTAGCACATTCCTCCTCCCCAGTTCCTTATCTCAGCATCACCACCTTCTTCTTCAGTTTTCCAAGTTAATAATCTAGGAAATATCTTTGGTTCCCTCTCTCCCTACATCCTGTTAGTCCAACTCTTATTGAAGCTACCTCCTAAAGATCACTAAGATCTATCAATGTGACCCCATTCTCATTGTCCCTCCCCTTTTCAGACCACAGTCTTCCCATTACCAAATACTGAAACAGCCACTCTCTCCCTTTCTCCCATGTGTCCACTACAGTTCAAATCTCATCATTTCTCTCCCCTGTGTAAAATCCTTTCATAGCCTGTTACTGACCTAAATCATTACAGTGCTCATCAGGCCCTTGATTTCTTCTCCAACCTCAACCATCACCATTTGTACACCTCAGAATTCTGTGTTCTTCTCAGTTTTTACCTCAGGAATGTATACCTGTGCTGTCTCTGCTACTTTTAAAATTCTCTACCCCCACCTCTTCAGACAAACATCAGAGCTTCCTTTGAGTCTTTTTTCTTTAATAAGCTTCCATTGACTGCACTCTCAAGAAAGGTACAGATGCCCTCCCCAAATATTCCACTGGCAGACCTGCCTCATACTATGATAACTGTTTGTATTGCCTCCAACTTATCTCCACAGTCACATCTCCTACAACTATGGTTCACCTTCTTCACCATTATAAGGACACTTGTGATTGCACTGGGAGGACTTGGATAATTCAGAATAATCTCTCCAACTCACCATCTTTAGTCACATCTGTAAAGTCCTTTTTACCATGTAAGATAACATATTCACAGCTTCTAGAGTTTAGGACATGGACATCTTTGGGGGTGGGAGGAGAGGTCATTATTCAGCCTACCACATAAGGTGAGAGTTAACAAGTAGAGGGGGAAGAGCATTCCAGGCTAAAGGAACAGCATGTGCAAAGGCTCCAATATGAGAAGGGGTACAGTGCACTCAGCTCCTGAAAGAAGGCAATGTGCGTAGAACTCAGAGAGGAAAAGAGAGATGTAAGACGAGAAAGGAGATGTAAAAATGGGCGAATGGTATAGATGCATGTTAGTCATGCTGAAAATATTGACTCTAGTTCTAACAGCAATGGGAACCCAGTGGAGGCCATTAAGCGTTGAGAGTGATATCATCAGATTTATATCTATATATATTTTGTTTGTTCGTTGGTTTGTTTGTTTAGGTAGGAAAATATATTTATACCTACTGAAGAATTTATAGTCTCAGAAAATACTTAAACGTGAAATGTAAAACTCCAATTTCCTTACAAAAGTTATATCTATAATTATGTATATGACTTATATGTAATTTTATACATACATTTACATGGAATTTTTCATTCTCCATCTATAGCAAAGTCCCCACCAATCCAGGAGGTACTTTAGTGAACTGATTTAACACAAAGGCTCTAATGTATAGCTGGGCCACCTGTTTGCATGATATCATTGTAAAATAGGGGAAATTATTTATACATTTTTAGAAGGTCACTCTGACTTTAGTATGAAGAATGGTTTGTAGGTGCCAAGGATGGGAGTGAAGAGAAATTTTATTACATTCCTGGAAAACATCTTAGAATGCACTTTCATGATTCTTGGCATCTCACATGACCTGCAATATTATCAATTATATCACTATTTGATAACCAAGTTTCCTGACATTTGCCATTGCTTGCCTTGTACAAATCCTTTCTATTTACCATTACTCTGCTGTAGAAAGTACTAAGTCTTTAGGCAGATGGGAAAACTAGGGCTTAAGGTGTTAACTATCTTGCTCAAGTGGTTCATCCAAACAGAAGCTGAGACAACACTGGACCCAAGACTCTTGACTTCCAGTCCAATACCTCTGTACTTTGATTAGCATGTTCCCCTGCGAAAAATAAACATTTTAATAAGCCCAGCTTGTTTTCATTATGACTTTATAAACTGGGTCTCTCCTACTTGTCTACTTTCCAGCCATGAAAGCAGATAATAGTGCATTACTGACTGGATCTGGTGATAAGAGATCACTACCTTCACCATTATCACTTTAAGACATTCCTCAACAACACAGGTCAACTTACATCCCACATTCATTGACTGAAGGGAGACAAGAAATTCCTCAGAGTTGAGTGTTTCATTTACAGTTTGGAAAATGGTGACAGCTCTCTAAGTTAGACCGTTTGGAAAATAATTAGCCTTTGAGATTTCTGCCTTGTCTTTCCCCCAGCAGGCTCCTTGTTGCTCTCTGCTCAGCATAACAGACCATTAAACATGTTGGGTCTAATGTAATGACTCATGTAGCATGTTCGCTCCTTCCCATCACATTAATCACCAGTTTCTGTAATATCCTGTTTGTTAAAACCAAGCAATAATGCAAATCTTCATAACAAAAACCCTCAATTAAAGGGAATTTGTTTCCCCTTCACCTCAGCACAAAGAGAATCAGATGACAGTAAAACAAGTTAATGGACATTTTAAAGAAATATTTTAAATAAACACTTCCAGTTGCTGGCATGAGGCCAGGACACAGTGAATTGGGTGAGAAAACCAGGAAAGACAAAAATTCCAAATCCTGAGTTTTCCATTAAAGATGTAACCAGTTTCCTACCTATTACATTCACTAATTCATTAAATCCTTCAAGATGAGTTAGGAGACTATCCCAGCTCCCATTCTAGTAGTGGGAAAAAGCCAGAACACTGATTACAAAACGGGCTAATTTCTACCCACACTGACCTAAACAACAAAAGAAATGGTTATGTCTTTGGAAAACCCAGTTATTTCGGGGACTTCTGGATTCAGGTATTCAAATATCCAACAGAGCTCTGTCTCTCTTCCTCAAAAATTCTGCTTTCTCCCATGTTGGTTTCTGTTAACTCAGTTTCTACACTTCTAGTGACAAAATCACCTCTAGCCACACCAGACTTAGAGTCTACTGGTTTGGAAAAACCAGTGGAAAAGGAGAGGTCTTTTCTAATAATGCCAGGAAAAGTTCTGGGCTTGAACCACCAGACTGCATCTTTTGAAGCAATCACTGTGGTCAAGGAGATAGTATTGCCACCGGGCCAGTTATCCCCCGCTCCTTGCTAAGCAGGGTAGGTAGTCAGCACCCCTTAAACCACACGAACTGAGAACATGAACCAAAAATTCAAGGCACTCTTACCAAACAAAAGAGAAACGGATGCTGGCCAGATAAAAAATACAGATGCCCTCTACAGCTATTTACACACCAACAGGCAGTATGGGCTACAGGTGAGGGAAGTATGTGCAGAACGTGGGAGGACATGGATGAAGAGAAGACCTACTTCTGTCTCTGGGAGGGGATATCAAGAAAGACTCATTATGCTTGAACTGAGTACTAAAAGGTAACCAGGTGCTTGCACTACCTTGAAAAGTAATGGAAATGGCTTTTCTGAGCAAAAACACAGAGCCATGAAACAGACGGGGATGCTTGGGGAAAGGTAGGGAATTCCTTCACTTCCCCTTCTCCCCCTCTCTGCTATCCCTGGGTCGTCACAGGTATGTGCCCATGACGTCTGCCTAGAGCTGTCTGCCTATTCCACGTCCTGAGCTGACACTCAGAGTAACATGATGTATATTCATCAGCCAGGGAAGCTAAGTGTGGTCAGGCTCCAGCAATAAAATCCAGAGCCACACAGAGGAGAGCTAACCTCCGGGGCTGCCCTTTGTGACACCTTCAGAGCCAAGTCCACAAAATGAACTTCCTGCCTGGCCTCTGCTTATTCCATGTCCAATTCCAAATATTTGCCGAGCTGCAGTGATGGGCCAGACGATGCTCTAGGCCATGGGCACAGAACATCCCTACTGTCACACAGATTAATTTCTAGCTGAACAGGGGCAGATGATAAACAACATAAACAAAAAATGCATATAGTCATATCAGAAAGTGCTAAGTGTTATAAGAAAAATAAAGCAGTTGGGTAACAGAATGTGAACTGGGGGGGGGGGGGGAGCAATTAAAGAAAGGGCTTCTTTAGTGTGGCCAGTGATGGGCTGAAGAGCCAACTTTTGCAATGATTTAAGTGACAATGAGGCCATGCACAAACTTTGGAAAGAGCATCATCTCAAGCAGAAGAAGGTACACCAAGTTCAAAGGCCCTGGGGTGAAAGCAAGCTTTGGTGTGCCTGAGGGCTAGAAAGAGAGTCTCTCTTCAATAATCCTGCAATATCAAAGCTCAAGGCTTAAGAAGGTCCCACGCTTTTGCCATCCCTTCCTCAAAAGCAGGACTCCTTACTCAACAACAAACTCTATCATGTACTAAGTATTCCAAGGATCCAAGATATCCAAGGATATTCCAAGGATCATAACAGAAAAATTTACTCACATCAAATACTCAGAACCTTGAAAGCTAAATACTGTCATAGTCAACTGAATGAATCTCAGAGCAGTCCAAAGACTTTCTCAGAGTCACACAGTGGAGAGGCTACTAGCTCAAGATTTACATAGAAATCTGAGAATCCAGATCTTTCTCCCTACTTCATCTCTGCTGGAATAAACTATCTCTATGCTGAATTAAGTGATGGAAAACATACTGCTAATTCTTCCCAAAGGTTAAATGTGGAGGTCATTTACTCCTGAATCTTAACTCCTTCTGGTTGAAAACAGGAAAAAAAGTATTAGAATATACATGACACATCACATTAATAAAAGAAAGGATAAGAACCATATGATCATTGCAATAGATGGAGAAAAAGCACAGCATCCATTCATGATAAAAATCCTCAACAAAGTAGGTTTAGGGGAAACACACCTCAACATAATAAAGGCCACAAAGAAAAACAGACAGCTATTATCATCTTTGATGGGAAAAACTAAGAGATTTTCCTCTATGGTCAGGAACGAGACAGGGATGTCCACCCTCACTACCATTATTCGACATAATACTGGAAGTCCTAGCCAAAGCAATCAGACAATGAAAAGAAATAAAGGCATTCAAATTGGCAATGAAGAAGCAAAACTTTCACTATTTCCAGATCAAAGGATACTCTATACAGAAAATCTGAAAGACTCCACCAAAAAACTGGTAGCTATAAAATCAACATACAAAAATCTGTTGCATTTTATACACCAATAATGAGACAGTAGAAACAGAAATTAAGGAATCAATCTCATTTAAAATTGCACCAAAAACAATAAGATATTTAGGAATAAACATAACTAAAAAGGTAAAAGATCTAGACTCTGAAAACTATAAAACACTGATGAAAGAAACTGAAGATAACACAAAGAAATGGAAAAATATTCCATGCTCATGGATTGGAAGAACAAATATTGTCAAATATCTGTACTACCCAAAGAAATCTACATATTTAATGCAATCCCTATCAAAATACCACCAGCATTTTTCAGAGAACCAGAACAAACAATCCCAAAATTTGTACGGAACCACAAAAGACCCTGAATAGCCAAAGCAACCTTGAAAAAGAAAAGCAAAGCTGGAGACATCACAATTTTGGAGGCATCACAAAGAATTACAGTTCTCTGTAATATAACTTCAAGTTATATCACAAAGCTGCAGTGATCAAGACAGTATGGTACTGGAACAAAAACAGACACATAGATCAATGGAAGAGAACAGAAAACCCAGAAATGAATTCCTAACTACACAATCCATTAATCTTCAACAAAACAAGAAATATCCAATGGGGAAAAAACATCTCTTCAACAAATGCTGTTGGGAAAACCAGACAGCAACAGGCAAAAGAATGGAACTGGACCACTTTCTTACATCAAACAGAAAAATAAATTCCAAAATGGATTAAAGATCTAAAAGTAAAACCTGTCACCATAAAAATCCTAGAGAAGAACACAGGCAGCAACCTCTTTGACATCTGCCACAGCAACTTCTTTCTAAATATGCCTCCAGTGGCAAGGGGAAACAAGAGCAAAAATAAACTATTAGGACTTCATCAACATAAAAGGCTTCTGCACAGTGAAAGAAACAAGCAACAAAACTAAAAGGCAACTTATGGAATGGGAGAAGATATTTGTAAATGACATATTTAATAAAGGTTAGTATCCAAAATACACTAAGAACTTATAAAACTCAACATCCAAAAAAAAATTCAATTTAAAAATGGGCATGAATATACATTTTTCCAAAGAAGACACACAGATGGCCAACAGAAACATGAAAAGATGATCTAACATCACTGATCATCAGGGAAATACAAATCAAGACTACAATGAGATATCACCTTACACCTGTCAGAATGACTAAAATCAACAACACAAGAAACAACACATGTTAGCAAGACTGTGGAGAAAGGGGAACCCTCTTATACTGTTAGTGGGAATGCAAACTGGTGCAGACACTCTGAAAAACATTACGGAGGTTCCTCAAAAACTTAAATATGGAACTATTCTACAATCCAGCTTTACCCAAAGAATAAAAAAATACGAATTGAAAGGTAAATATGCACCCCAATGTTTATTAGCAGCATTATCTACAATAGCCAAATTACGGAACATGCCCAAGTGTCCATCAACTGATGAATGGATAAAGAATAGGTGAGATACATACACACACACACACACACACACACACACACACACACAGGAATATTACTCGGCCATCATAAAGAATGAAATACTGACATTTGCAACAACATGGATGGAGCAATGGGATATCATGCTAAGCAAAAAAAATCAGTCAGAGAACAACAAATACCATATGATTTCATTTACATGTGGAATTTAAGAAACAAAAAAGTGAGCAAAGGGAAAAAAGTGAGGCAAATAAAGAACAGCCTCGTAACTACAGAGAACAAACAGATGGTTACCAGAGGGAGGGTGACTGGGGGAATGCGTTAAATAAATGATGGGAATCAAGGAGTACACTTGGTGTGATGAGCAACAGGTGCTGTCTGGAACTGTTGAATCACTATATTGTACACCCCAAACTATATGGTAATGAACTGGAATTTAAATAAAAACTTTAGAAAAAAAGAAAGAAAATGCAGTGAATACACTAAGGTTATATAGTTTAAGGCCTTCATCAAAAGCAAGAAATGAAAAACAAAAGGCTAGTCGAGGAGCTCATAATTTGTCTATAGCAGCACTTTTAATGCATTTTAAAGACCATGTATCTCTAAAGAAGATGCATGGCAGATTGGGGGAAATAGTCAAAAAGTTTTCGAAATTCTGCATCTACTCTTGAAGAGTCACAGTGACACTTGGTATATTAATGACCGTAAGAAGTCCTGCAATAAAGAAACCTCTTTTACTAAGCTTAATCCAACACTGCTCCAGTGTATTTATAACCCCAGAACTCTTCTAAAACCATGGAGATATAGTCTCTGAACCACGACTTCTTAGAATCCACTGGGTAAAATGTTGGTCTACAATAAGTTAGACAAATAATCTTTCTCATATATCACTCTGATGGCTTAGTTACATTAAAAGCCTTGACCTGCTCACACCTTACTGTATCTCTGTGCTATCTCTATACACACACACACACACACACACACACACACTCTCTCTCTCTCCAAACTTGACCGTGGGTCTTGCTTTGGCCTTTACAACAACCTGAAAGATGAAGAAAGAGATGAAGGAAGAGATGAAGGAAGGAAGGAAAAGGCCTGATGAAGGAAGGGACCTGAAAACTGTTATGCCCTGGAGTCCGCCCTCTCTGATGCCCTTGGATCCACTGTCACCAGCGTGTAAAGACGACTCCTAGAATATGTGGAAAGCACATAGAGCAGGGACCACCCATCATACCTTAGGTCTTTCCTGGACCAACCAGCTCCCAACCAACCTATTAATCGACCAGTGGCACATGTATGAACTCCAATTTGAATCACCTGGCTGAGCCCAAACTGCCAACTTACACAATTGTGAGTTAAAGAAATGGTTGCCATTTGAAACCACTAATTGTTGAAATGGTTTATTATAAAGCAAAAGCTAACTGATATGCCCAATAACTGAATCATGTTGGCACTGTATTCTGAAAAAACCTGGAAAATGAAAAAGCTCTGGAAAATGAAGACCTCTTGGTTTCTATATTACTTCTCTTTTAGGCCACTATATTATCACCTGTAACGATGAGATTTTTTAAAAAAAAAAACATTTTAAAAATGAAATCCAAAGGTTCTTATCACAGATCCCTTTCAAATAGAGGTAAATGCACGTAAATCTTAAATGTTTAATTAGTGACATATTCAAGAATTACCTTGGAAGCTCAGAAAGGTATTTACCTTGATCACACAGCATCATCCCTTCATGAACTAATATACCTCCCTTTGTCAAAACAAACACGGGCTCCAATTATCATAAACCAAGTAAGCACATTACAATTTTTAAAAGCCTTCTACCCTCAAAGATTATTTTGATCCAGGGACCCTTAAAATTAATAAACTGTGAAAGGTGTATCTTCAGTCCTTGTTGGATGAAAATGAACATTAATACCCTGCTGATGAGTCATTAACACATCTCAACAGTAAGAAATAAAACAACACTGTTACTTTCACGAGGAGAGTCCCAGTTAATTAAGTTGATAGTGAAGGTCAGAATGCTGGAACTTGGGTTTATGAGGAACCACAAGCCTGATAAGTTTATTAAATAATTGTATTTCCACCAGCCACAGGAAAATTTTTAAAATGATAACAAAAACTGAAAAGTGGGAGTTTATAGGGAAGAGAGAAGAAATATCAGCTCAGAAAGTCATCCTAGGTATGTCTTCCTTTCCAATACACACTGTGAAAACATAATTCTCAACTCATTAGGGAAGCAAAGGTATGAGAGAAAAGAAATGCTAATTATGCATTAGCTCAGTTAGCTAAATTCAGATGGGGTAATATCACATAGACTGATAGAATAAGCCATAAAATTTTAAATTCCAGGCAGACTGCTGCAAATGGCTTTTAAAGAAGCAAGCTAGTTCCCATTCTCCGGAAACCACAAAACTGGAAGCTGGGAGTTATATACTTGAGCAGAATGGCAAAATTCACTCTAGAGGAGTTGATAACCAATGAATGAAATCTACAGAAATTAAGGTAAAGGTCCTCTCTAATGGCAATGTTTAGGAATGTCCTTATTATACAACTAATGTTGGGGTTAGAAGAGCATAAATTTAATGGAAACTGGGAATTCAACTTAAGGAGAGCAAAAAGTTAACTATCAGGTATTCATAGGCATTAAAGCAAACACTTCCCTTTGTTATAAACAGGACAATTTATCCATTCTACTGTTGACAGGCATGTGGGTGGTTTCCATTTTGCTGTATTATAAGGAGTGCTACTATGGATGTCTTATATATATCTCCTGGTGCACAGGTTATTGTAGGGTTTTGGTTCTCATTAAAATCACCCGAGAAACTTTTACTAGACACTGATATCCTGGCCCGATCACAGACCAACTAAATGACTGATTCAAAACATAGAGGCAGAGGTGGGGAGGTAGAAAAAGTGAGGGTTGGTAGGGGAGTGAGAAGACAGGATGCCAAGCATTTTTTTCCAACATTAATTTGTAAATATACAAATTTCACCCAATTGTCCTGAAATGTATTTTATACTTATTTTCTTTTATTTTTATTAGTTATTTTTATTATAATAGTAATAACATGTTGTATCTTTTTTTTCCAATTAACTTTATTTTATTTTTTCAGTGTTCCAAGATTCATTGTTCATGTACCACATCCAGTGCTCCATGAAGTATGTGCCCTCTTCAATACCCACCACCAGGCTTGCCCAACCCATACCCTCCTTCCCTCCAAAACCTTCAGTTTGTTGCCCAGAGTCCATAGTCTCTCATGCTTCATCTCCCCCTCCAATTTCCCCCAATTCACCCTTCCTTTCTTTCTCACAATGTCCTCCATGTTTTTCCTTATGCTCCACACATAAGTGAAACCATATGATAATTGACTCTCTCTGCTTGACTTATTTCACTCAGCATAATCTCTTCCAGACTCAAATCAAAACCACACTGAGATACCACCTTACACCAGTTAGAATGGCCAAAATCAACAAGACAGTAAACAACAAATGTTGGAGAGAATGTGGAGAAAGGGGAACCCTCTCACACTGCTGGTAGGAATGCAAGTTGGTGCAGCCACTTTGGAAGACAGTGTGGAGATTCCTCAAGAAACTAAAAATAGAGCTACCCTATGACCCTCCAATTGCACTACTGGGTATTTAACCCAAAGAAGCAGATGCAGTACAAAGAAGGGCCACATGTACCTTCAATGTTCATAGCAGCAATGACAACAATCGCCAAACTGTGGAAAAAACCAAGATGCCCTTCAACAGATGAATAGATAAAGAAGATATGGTCCATATATACAATGGAATATTATGCCTCCATCAGAAAGGATGAATACCCAACTTTTGATCAACTTATTTTCTTTTACTTTCCAGTTGAGGACCCTGTTTAGGTATACACCTTGCATTTAATCATTATGTCTCTGTGATCTCTCTTAATCTAAAACATCCTCTGCCTTTTCTCATGATATGGACTTTTTAAAGAGACCAGACCAATATTCTTGTAGAATGTTCCACATTCTGGATTGTTTCCTTATAGTGTCATTTATCTTGATCCTCTAGCCTCTACATTTCTTGAAAACTGGAAGTTAGGTACAGAAACTTGGTTACATTCAATTTAATAAACCTTTTCAGTAAGAACACTTCCTAGGTGATGCTATGAAAGTCTACTGAATAACATCAGAAGACCCATGATGTCAGGTTACCCCCACTTAGTGGTACCAAGTTTGGTCACTTGGTTAGTGAGGTAATCTCTGCAAAATTACTTTTTCTTCATCAAAATTAAAATGAATGGCCTCATTGGTTCTAGGTATCTTTGAACAGGAATGGCTCTCCAACATGTCTTTCACACTTGTCTCCCATTTCAGTGGACAACGTTCTGGCATTTGGAGTGATTCAGAAACTGTGAGGAAACACAATGATAATCACCAGGCACTTTTCTTCCTCATTTAATGGCCTAAATAGGAAATCCATTATAGAATTTACTAAGTACCTACTCTGTTTTGGATCCATCTCCCTATATCTCACTTAGTCCTCACAGTAACTTCATGAGGTTATCATTACTCTTATGATTTTAAAAAAGGGAAATGGAGGCTCAGAGGGATCAAGTCAGAGACTCATAAAGTAAGTGCTACACCAGCATGATTTTAAAGCCTCTTTTCACTATTCAATTCTTCCTTTACCCTCGTAACCAATATCATGTTTCCCGTAGGCCTGAAGCCCTAAATGAGAGAGACCAATCTATCTATCATTCCCTCTTGGTTGGAATCAAAGTCTCCAACCACTTCCATAACCCTTTCGACATTGTTCTCATCTAGGATTAAGCCACACTGACTCCATTCCAGCAAATTGAGTTTTCCGCAGAAGAGTAAGCACCATTTCCTAGAGGAGCTACGTAAAAATCCACAAAGGTTAAGTACATGACAGGAGGCACACAATAAATCAAAGACAACAGCGTTTCAAAAGCAGTGTGGGGTTTTGTGTTGAAAAATGCAGCTCTCAGTGAAACTCAGCTCCTAAGGATACTGTGGAACTGGTTCACATAAAGACAACAGAAAGATCAATCAAGGAAGCATAACCTTGAATAGAGTGAAACTTTGAAGAACAGGTTCAGAATACAAAAATAATTATGGCTAAAATTAACGAGGCAATTTTATACCAAGGGCTTCACCATATTATTTCTAATCACTTTCACAACAACTCTAGTAGGTAAGCACTAAATGAATTCCCATTTTGCAGGTGGAAAAATCAAGAGTCAAACTGCTAAGCAAACTAGCTGAACTGGAATGTAAATCCTAACTCTGTTTACAGAAAGTTTGCATACACTGAACTATTATACAATACCTCCTTACCTATAAGAGTGTTGCCTACAAAACTAATACAGAAATTCCATGCTAACAAAATCTTCCTCTACAACGTTAAAAGTTAGTACCACAGCAGTGAAAATAGAAGCTCTAGAGTCAAACCACCCAGGTTCAAGTCAACCTACCTGGGTTTATATCCCAGCCTCTCCAATAAAATGAATTTGGGCAAGATTTTTAACCTTTCTTTATAATAACAGTTCCTACCTCTTGGGTTGTTGGGATAATGTATACAAAATACTTGGAAGAACACCTTTTAGTAAGTAGTCTGGAATGTTAATGATTATTTCCTTCTGTTATTTCCTTCCATTTCCTCTACTGCCACTTCAGTTCTCCTTATTTATCAACTCAGTGATTATATTCTCTAAAACTCATACTGTTCTTTTTGAGTCCATTGCCATCTTTAACAATAACTTGATTTTTTCTTACTTGATTATTAAATCCTTTCACCTACTTCTCATTAGGGGCTCACAACAACCTTTGAGGACCTGAGATTATTATCTGCTCTTTCTAATGAAGAAATCTTTTCTGGGGGGTGGAGAGGGGCTGAGGTAGAGGGAGAGAGAGAGAATCTTAAGTAGGCTCCATACCCAGTGCAGAGCCTGATGTGCAGCTTAATTTCATGACCCTGAGATCATGACCTGAGCCGAAATTAAGAGTTGGACACTTAACTGACTGAACCACCCAGGCACCAGATGAAGAAATCTTAATTCAGAAAGACTAAATGACCTAAGGTTGTTCAACTAGTGAATGAAATAGTTAGACCCAGCACCCAAGTATACTGCCTCCCAAGATTAATATTCTTTTACTAATAGCACATCACTTGATGGTTATCAGAGTCCAATCTTTCCAAAATACAGTTCATACTATGTCACTTAGCATGAAACTCTTCAATGGCTCTCTACTGTTAAGTGGAATGAAATTCCTCACCCTACAAATATGGTTAAAGCCTATATCCCAGTTTTTTCTCCGACAGACTCCTTTACTCCAAATCTGATATCTCTTTTGCCCCCATATAATCTCCCTCCATCTGGAATACCTTCTCTCTCCTCCCATATCACCACTTGTTAAAAACCATATCCAACTGTCAAATCCATCTCAACTGCCAAGAATTACATAAAGCTTTCACTCAATTCCCACAACTCAAGTGACCCATACTTCACCATTATACCTGTATCACTTACTACACTTTAAGATGTCTGAGGGCAGCTCATACTTCTAACAGCAAGCCTGGCATATAGTATGCACTCAACAAATACCTGTTTAATTAAATTAGATTTATGCTCTATCAAATTCAAGACCAAAGTAAAGAGTTATAAGGAAGTAGAATTGCCCTGACTTGTATACATTTAGGGAGATTCAGAACTGCCTCAGCTATCACCTCAGTTATGTCCCTATTATCTCTTGTACTTGTCATGTACTTTATATCTCCACTGCCACTCTAGTTCAGGCTCTGGTGCCTTCTCTCCCCACAGCTTTAATGTTCTAATTGGTTTCTCTATCTACTATTTCTCCCCAATCCCATTTATCCTTCCAAGGCTACCAGGCTGATCTTCCAATAGTCCATCTCTAATTATTTAACCGAACAATTTCATTAATATCATGAAACATTAGTTAAGATCCCTGCCAGTACAGTTAATAGGTAGTAGGAGCATTTGCCAGTGAAAAAGGCTGCCAATACCCTCCAGGTAGGTAAGACCCAGTATGCACCAGCCACTAGGGGATGTCTAAAACATAACTGAATGGCAAGTGAGAGTAGGGAGTCATAAGTAAGGCAGACAAAAGGAAGGCTATAAAGATAGAGCAAAGCGCCACTTCAAACAACCAGGCTTGCTGTGTTATTTTAGGAAATAAGCATTGTCCCATTAACTCAAGAAGTGGCCAGCAACCTGATCTTTGTTCATAGTGGCCACCAATCATCTTAACAGCAGCAGTCAAAAGGAACTCTTGAACATCATGGCATTAACCCTCTGGTGGTACTATAACTGACTCTTCATTCCCCAGACTACTGCCCAAAGGAAGTCAGGTAATCATACTGAAGCCCCAGAATTCAGGTGGGTAGAGAATGTGATGCAGTGGAATGAATCTATGCTTTAGATACAAGCCTGGGTTTGAATCCTGATCTACCATTCTGTAATCACATGATCTTAAGCAAGTTACTTAGCCTCAGCTCTGACATCTTTAAAACAGGAATACCAATATCCCCATAACTGGGTGGTTTTAAGGATGGTGGGAGGTAACACATATAACGTGCCTGACACATAAGTTTATTAAATAAATACAAATGGGCCAAAAGGATAAAAAGAACAGGCAAGACTTCCTACCTGGATCAGCCATAAATATACAGAACTCTGAGCTTTGAGAAAAGAAATCAGGACAATTCTGTGGGCTCTCTAATTGTTTTAAGATCCCTTAATCCTGCAAGCATGCATTCATTCAACAATCATCAGCTGAATCTCACTCTGGACTAGGCATAAAGAACGTTGATTTTACAAAAAATAAGATTTGGTCTCTCCCTACTGTTGCTCAAATTTAAGTGAGAACGTAGGCAGTAACCTCTTCGACGTCAGCCACAGCAACTTCTTTCAAGACATGTCTCCAAAGGCAAAGGAAATAAAAGCAAAAATGAACTTTTGGGACTTCATCAAGATAAAAAGCTTCTGCACAGTAAAGGAAACAGTCAACAAAATAAACAGGCAACCCACGGAATGGGAGAAGATATTCGCAAATGACACTACAAAGGGCTGATATCCAAGATCTATAAAGAACTCCTCAAACTCAACACCCAAAAAACAGATAATCACATCAAAAAATGGGCAGAAGACATGAACAGACACTTCTCCAAAGAAAACATACAAATGGCTAACAAACACATGAAAAAATATTCATCATCATTAGCCATCAGGGAGATTTAAATCAAAACCACATTGAGATACTACCTTATACCAGTTAGAATGGCCAAATCAACAATACAGTAAACAAGTGTTAGAGAGGATGTGAAGAAAGGGGAACCCTCTTACACTGTTGGTGGGAATGCAAGTTGGTACAGCCACTTTGTAAAACAGTGTGGAGATTCCTCAAGAAACTAAAAATAGAGCTACCCTATGACCCCACAATTGCACTACTGGGTATTTACCCCAAAGATACAGATGTAGTGAAAAAAAGGGCCACATATACCCCAATGTTCATAGCAGCAATGGCCACAACTGCCAAACTATGGAAAGAGCCAAGATGCCCTTCAACAGACAAATGGATAAAGAAGATATGGTCCATATATACAATGGAAAATTATGCCTCCATCAGAAAGGATGAATACCCAACTTTTATATCAACATGGACGGGACTAGAAGAGATTATGCTGAGTGAAATAAGTCAAGCAAAGAGAGGCAATTATCATATGGTTTCACTTACATGTGGGGCAGAAGGAAAAACATGGAGGACATTGTGAGAAGGAAAGGAAGGGTGAATGAGGGGAAATCGGAGGGGGAGACAAACCATGAGAGACTGTGAACTCTGAGAAACAAACTGAGGGTTTTGAAGGGTTTTGAAGGGGCATGGGTGAGCCTGGTGGTGGGTAATAATGGGGGCACATATTGCATGGAGCACTGGGTGTGGTGCATGAACAATGAATTTTGGAACACTGACAAAATAAAATAAAATTAAAAAAAATAATCATGGTGTTACAAGTGCTATAAGCTATGGGCACATAAAGGAAGGGAGTGTAAATTGTCTAGGAAGAGAAGATTTAGCTGAAGAGGTGATGTCAGGATTAATGTTAATGAATGAGTGGCTGATAACAGGTTTTTCGTAGGGATAGAACTATCTGATTAGTGATGTGTTCTTATAAAGCTTGCCTACAAAAGGATAGACCTTGAGAGAAAGAGTTAGAAAGAGACACTAAGGAAATGTTAATCTTCTCTGCCTTAGAAACAGACAGAAATTTAACTGGTAGAGAAATGCAGAGAAGAGAGCAAAGAACAACATGAACAGGAACTGGACTTTGTGAAGGAACCAATGAGAAATCCTTAGAGCTAAACTTGCCAAAGAACTCAAAATAGCCTATTTTGCATTTTTTGTATTGCTACAGACTAAAGTCTCTTCCCTTCTCCAAATTGCCATCAATTCCAAGCACAAATGTCTTGAAGTTTAGAGAAAATACACTGAAAAAGAACAAAAATAAATTCATAAGCAGTGTGTCACAATGGAGACAAGAAAGACCACCATGGAATGTGAGACAAAAGTAATAAAGTTCAGCTGAGGGAAGAGGTCAGAGCCAAAGGCGCTATAAAGACCCCATGGGAGAGAATGGAACTTCCTAGGGAACACAAAAACAGGGCAGTAGTCACTTGGATCTAAATCTCAAAGGGCAGAATAACCTCCCTGCAGGGAGAAGAACAGCACAAAGGATTCCACAACACAGGAATTCCACAACACAGGAACATGGTGGCAATGAGAGAGCCAAAGAAGATAAGTAGAAGAGCATAAAAGACAAGGAGAATGTGCAGTCCCCCACTTGACTGGCATTTTTTGAAACTATTCATTTTGTCAGGACAAGAATTCTACCTTCTGAGGTCAGTCTAGTATGCTGTTTCTATGGTTCCATCTTAGCACTTCCAGGAGCCTTCCTCTGAGCCTCTACCACAGAGTGGATGGCACTCCACCTTGTACAGAGTTATTCGTGTTCAGATATCATCTTCAGGAGCAGGGGCCAGGGCTTACTCAACTTTGTACTGCCAATACGTGGCTTAATACACATGGTAGGTATTAAACAAATACTTGATGACTGACTTTCACAGATACTCTCCTGAATTCAACTTCTGAAGACACAGTTGCAATTAAATATCTTGGTTTTCTATTCCAACCTACAATGTTATTCTTAACAATGGTTTTCATTTATTAAATTCTCACTATATGCCAAGAATCTTAATAGATGCTTTAAGCATATTATTTATTCCTTTAGAATAAGAAACCATGCCATTTTATAGAACCTACAGTAGCACCTGGTATATAGGAAATAAGAAATGTTTCTTGAATTAATGTATGAAGGAAAGAATGGAAGACCCAGAGAGCTAAAGGAACCTGCTTTAGGTCACTCTGGTTGTTAGTGACAAGACAAAACAAATGCCCCCAGATTCCCTGTCAATCTAGGATTCTTTATATTATAATATAATAACTATGTTACACAAAATGATCTCCAATGTTCCTTTCTGCTTATAGTAGGCTGAATAATTGGTCTCCCAAAGATGTCAATGTCTGAATCCCAGGACCTATGAACATGCTACTTTAAATGGTAAAAGAGTCTTTGCAGGTGTGATTAAGGATTTTGAGATGAGACATTATCCTAGATTACCCAGATAAATACAGTTAAAAAAAAAAAGTTCTTATAAAAGGGAGACAGACTGAGATTTGACTACAGAAAAGAAGTGTCAAAGTGATATGGCATGAGAAAATCTGAACCAGATATTGCTAGCTTTGAAGACAGAGGAAGAAGCCATAGCCCAAGAAATGCAGGTAGTCTCTAGAAGCTGGAAACAGCAGAAAACCGATTGCCTCAGAGTCTCCAGAAGGGCTGTAGGCCTGCCGACACCTTGAATTTAACCCAGTAAAACTTATTTCGGACCTCTGTCCCCCAGAACTGTGAGGTAATAAATTCATGTTGTTTAAAGCTACTAAATTTGTGGTAACTTGTTATAACAGCAATAAGAAACTAATATACCGCACTAATAATCTTAAATAATAGGTCATAAATGTCATACAAGTACTCTGAGTCTTAACTCATTCCAGAATTTTCTATCAGATGTTTTATGTCATGGCAGAAACATGGACTTACATTCATTATTAAACTAATAATATGTAATGTCCTCTTCTCCAGGAATCCTGAAGGCTCTCCTGGGAGAAGATATTCTGCTGCCATCCAGTTTCTATTATTGCTACCAAGAAATAGCTCTCATTCTAATATTTCCTTTATGAGGAATCTGACTTTTCTCTCTGATTATTTTTCAGATCATTTTTCTCCTGTGGTATTCTATAGTTTCATTATGAAAGACTGAGTCTTATTTAACCTGATTAGGATTTTTTGTATTTTCTAAATCTGAGGATTCATGTCTTCCAAATCTAGAAAATTCCCAACCATTATCTCTTCAGAATGACTTCTTTCCAGTTCTCTCTACCTTGAATTTCTATTAGACATATATAGTATTCTCTCATTTTGTCCTTTTTGATAATGGTTTCAGAAAAGGGAAATATGGATAATCCAAAACAAAAAACAAACAACAATCAAAAAAATCCCATAGAAGTCTTGGAGATATGTGCTCAAGCCCAATCTCTAGACTAAAAGATAGAGGTATCTAATACCAATGAAATACTTGTTGGGACAGCCAAAAATTTATCAATATTTTAAGTATTTAGGGCTAACATTTTTAGTTAAATCAACTGAAGGGCCCATCATGATGGAGTTCTCTACAAAATTGTTTAGGATAGAAATACTCTTGGATCAATTTTTATTGTGCAATATTTTAAACAAAAAGCACATATAAAATATACATTAATGTATAAAGTATAAATATACAAACCATCAGTTTAACAACAATCCTGTTTAAGAAACAGATTACTACTAGTAGCTTTTTAGCTAACTATGTGTGCCTCCTCAATCCAATTCCTATAGAAACATGAATTCCTTTAACACCTCTACCAAAAATAACGACCTCAATTTTATGCTTATAATTCCCTTTCACAAACATGTACATTACAAAACAATACGTTGTTCGGCTTTGCACAGTTTGAACTGTAAGTGGAACCATTCTGTTTGTATTCTTCAGCATCTTGCCTGTCTTGTTAGACTCTGGGCTTGTGAATTTCATCAGGTTCATGTATGTAGTTGTAGTTCATTTACTTTGCTACTTTTCACTATTCCACTGCATAAGTAAAGATTTTATTTCTTTATTAGAGAGAGAGAGACTGAGAATGAGAGGGGAGAAGGTCAGAGGGAGAAGCAGACTTCCTGCAGAGCCGGGAGTCTGATATGGGACTCGATCCCGGGACTCCGGGATCAAGACCTGAGCCGAAGGCAGTCGCTTAACCAACTGAGCCACCCAGGCGCCCTCCACTGCATAAGTAGATTAAAATTTATTTATCTATTAGGCTATTTATGGACTCTTATATAAATGTTTATAGCTTTATTTTTACAAATAATACTGCTACACATACTCCTGTACCTGTCTACTAGAAAAGTGCAAGACTTTCTTGAGGATTTATAATTAAGAGTAGATTTAGGGAATCATGGGAAACTTTTATATTAGTTATCTATTGCTGTATAACAATGTCACCACATACTTAGCAACATAAAAAGACACACATTTATCATCTCACAGATTTTCTTGAATCCAGAACCCCAATAGAGCTTAGCTAGGTCCTTGGCTTCAAGGGTCTTTCACAAGGCTTCAGTCAAGGGATCAGCTAGGGTTAAGGTCTCCTTGGACTGTTCAAATGGGGTAGAATATGTTTCCAAATTCATGTGTTTTTTTTTTTTAATTTTTTATTAACATAAAATGTATTATTTGTCCCAGGGTACATGTCTGTGAATCATCAGGCTTACACATTTCACAGCATTTGCCATAGCACATAACCTCCCCAATGTCCATATCCCTACCCCCCCCACCCCCCAGCTCCCAGCAACCCTTAGTCTGTTTTGTAAGTTTAGGAGTCTCTTATGGTTTGTCTCCTTCCCCATCCCATCTTGTTTCAGTTCCTTGTAGGCTACTGGACCAATGGCCTCATTTCCTTGCTAGCTGTTCACCCTCAGCCACTTGTAATGTGGGCTTCAGCAAAGGGCAACTCACAGTGTGGCAGCTTACATCATCAAAGCCAGCAAGCAAGAGCATCTACTAGCAAAATGGAAGTCAGACTTTTATGTAATCTATTTACACAAGTGACAGTTCTACTGTCACTTTTACCATATTCTACTGAAATATGTCACTGTGTGGGTCCTGCCCACACTAAAGGGGAGTTAAGTTACACAAAAAAATGGAAATACCAGGAAGTAGGGATCATCGGGAGCCATCATAAAGTCTTTGTCTACCACATTCGTCTTAAACCAAACAACAAAATCCTGAATTGTTTTCCAAAGTGGTTATATCAATTTATACTCCCACCTACAATAACTAAAAATGCTTGTTCTTTTACATCCTCATCAGTGTTATTGTCACATATTTTTATTGTCATCTATTAGATATAAAATATGTCATCTAGTTAACTTTCATTTCTCTGATTACCAATGAAGCTTAACATTTTTTCACAGATTCATGAGTCATTCTTGTTTCCTGTTCTGTGAAATTACATTTTCAGTCTCTTGCTCTTTTTTCTATTGTCTTGTTTTACTAATTGCTTTTCAGAAGTTCTTTTATTATTTGTTAATATGGATTCTAATATTTTGCCTATTTTATGTGTTAAAATACCCTTTCCCAATTTGTGGCTTCTAGTTTCACTTTTTTATGGTTTCATAATACTTTTATCTTAATTTTTATGTCTGAATTTATCAATCTTTTACTTAATCTTTTTGTGTTTGGAATATGATGCAAGATCCTGAAGCCATAAAGATATTATGCTATGGTTCTTAAAGTTCTAAAAATGTTTTCCTACATACTTAAGTCTTAACCCACTTGAAACATTTTTTGAGGTAAAAAAGTCATCCATTGTTTTTCCATATGAGAATCACTTGTTCCAGAAGCATTTATGGAGCAGTCTATCCTTGCCCCAGGATAAACTAATATGCTATCACATATTAAGTTCCCCTTATATGTGAGTATATATTAAAATCTGTTCTTATCTTTCATTGTGCTATCGCTCTAAATACCAATATAATGCCATCTTGTACACTAAGCTTTGCAATAATTATTGATATTAGGTAGTGCAAGCATCCCTCTACATTTCCAAAACCATTATTTCTCCTCAGGATTGTCTCAGCTATCTCTAAATTTATTAAAATGAGGTTGTTGGGGGTGCCTGGGTGACTCAGTCAGTCAAGCGCCCAACTCCTGATTTCGGTTCAGGTCACGATCTCAGGGTCCTGAGATTGAGCCCCGTATCAGCCTCCGCACTGGGCATGGAGCCTGCTTAAGATTCTTTCTTTCTCCTTCTGCCCTTCCCCCATAGCTGCTGGTCTGCTCTCTCTCTCTCTCTCTCTCTCTCTCTCTCTCTCTCTCTCTAAAAAAAGAAAATAAAAATTTAAAAATAAGGTTGTCAATTTTATTACTGTAAAAAATCTGGAGATTTTAATTAAAATTCCACTGTATTTTAGAGTAATATGGAAAAATAATATTAAAAATTAATCCTTATATAATGTTCATTATGTATGAGGCACTGTTTTAAGTGCTTTATATGTACTAACTCATTTATTATCAAGTACTAACTTAAAATGCAGATGAGGAAACCAAGACCTAGAGAGAGTTTGTACAGATTATACATGTAAAAATAACTAAGACAACACAACTAGTAAGTTATAGGGCCAGGATTCAAATACAGGTATTCCTACTCCAGAAGCTTTTATTATATAACTTTTTGTTGATACTGCCTGTATCAGTTTCATGTGGCTTAGAATAACAGAAATATATTGTCTCACAGTTCTAGATGCTAGAAGTCCAAAAAGCAAGGGGTCAGCAGGGCCAAATTCCCTCTGAAACCTATAGGATAAGGATCTTTCCTTTCCACTTCCAGCTTCTGTTAGTCCCAGGTACTCCTTGGCTTGTGACAATATAATTCTCATCTTTACCTCTGTCTTCACGTTATTTTCCCTCTATGCATGTCAGTTTCTTTGTCCAAAAGACACGTTTTTATAAGGATGCCAGTATTTAGTGGTATTCTGGCCTCACTGTGAACCATTACTCTTTTCCATACTTTTAAGAAGACATCCTAGTAGAAACTTTACACCATCTCCTGGGGTCCTTGCAAGGTCTTAGATCTTACATCCCAGGAAAGGGTTCTAAAATCAATAAACACTCCCTTATCCCATTTTAATTTCTGAGTCTCTTGATGAAGCACCCTTGGAACATAGTCTCACATATTCTTCCCTGGCTTCTGCTAGTACATATCTGGCTCGGTTGTATAGTTCCTTGGAGTATGGCTCCATTCTTTATCAGGTCTAGTATATTTGCAGTTGGATTATACAGCAACTTTAGCCTAGGTATAACCCTAAAGGCCAGGAGAAAAGCTGGAGAAGATCCTAATTATGAGGATATCCTACTTCTGCACACTCAGATGTTTCAGGGAATTAATGGGAGGGGTATCCCATTCCACCAAAAGACCCCCATTCCAAGTGTCAGAATTCCATTCTTTCCTACCTAGGATCTTGACCTTGGCAGAGCACACATGCCTTCAATGGAAGTTTAATTACTCTTTGGAGCTCAAATACTCTTTAATTAAGTCATAAGCCTGGTCCTCAGCTTTCTCTCACCTCCCATCACAATAGATGCAATCCTCTTTATTGGCTCCCAAAGAGGCCCTCAGGCTTTTACATTTGGCTTTCAACTGCATGTGATTCATCTTCATTCTTTCATTATCTTTTTCTAGAGCTTCAATAGAGCATAGAAATAGCTATGCAATCCCACTGTCTTTTTACTTATCATTTCTACCATGTCTTACAAATACCTAATACTTCACACCAGCTAGTACACTGCCTTATAGCAAAATACCCCAAATCACCACCAAAATTTTCATAACTGGACCACCACCTTTTGCCATAGACTATCTGTGCTCTTCCTACCACTAAGTGATAGGATCCTCACTGCCCACTGAACAGTAAATGATAAAACTCCAAAACCCCATCTTATCATCAGCTTCTTGGCCTATTCCTGGTATGAACTGCTGAAGTCTGAGTTCTTCAAAAGAGCTGATCCTGAAACTGAAATTAGTGTTCAGAATATTTATGAGGAAGTGTTCTTGGAACAAAACAGAGGATCATAGGGGAAGAGAGGAAAAAATAAAACAAGATGAAATCAGAGAGGGAGACAAACCACAAGAGACTCTTAATCATAGGAAACAAACTGAGGGTTACTAGTGGGGAAGGGACTATAGAGGATGAGGTAGCCGGGTGATGGACATTAAGGAGGGCACATGATGTAATGAGCACTGGGTGTTATATAAGACTGATGAATCAATGACTGAAACTAATAATACATTATATGTTAATAATTGACTTTAAATAAAAATAAAAAATAATAAAATAAAGATAATCCTTGGGGGGAAAAGGAAGTGTTCTTGGGATTAACACCTGTGGAAGAGAGGGAGAGGGAGCAGAGGGCGAAAGTTCATGTGCAATGCAAGCCCAGGAACCTCAGCCAAACCTGAGGGGAGCTCTGAATCTGAACTGAGCCATTAAAACTGCCCCATACTGAACCCAAATAGCTGGCCTTTATAGCCCAGCCTCAGTCACTATAAGTGAGCTGCCCAGGAATAAGGGACCCTGTGGTTCTCTATAGTGAGGTACTCCTGGAAACACTGACAGCTAGATGCTGTTCACTGATAGCACTCCAGGAAATTGGGGCAAAAAGACTTACTAAAAGAAGGATCTAGGTTGCATGTGCCCATGTCCACCGGAGCTGGTTCTTCAAAACATCTAATAAAACTGACCTTCATCTGACAAGTTTGATCCAAAAGTTAACAAGGTAAATGAGACCAAAATAAATAAATAAATAAAGATATTAGGAATGAAAATGGGACAAAAATAGAGTACTATAAACAAATTTATGCCAATACATTTGAAAACTATCACATACCAAAAAATGACTCAAAAAATAAACAGAAATACTGAATGAATCTTTACTTTTAGGAAAGTGAGTTAGTAGTTAAAAATCCACCCCATAAAAATCATTATGCCCAAAATGAGTTGTACCAAATGGTGAAATAATTCAGAAGTTAAACAAACTCAGACAAGGAATAAGAAAAGATCGAACATTCCCCAAAACATCTTTAAATTTTAAAGTAATGTTACTTATGCTCCCAATTAAGCAAATGTTAACTATATGTACATAAAAATACACAATATTGGTTTGTATTGATATATATTAATATGTGATGTATATATTTATATGTAACCTACACTATATATAACTATATATTTTATAGACATATATATGCTCATATATATACATATTACAAAAAATATAGAAACCAAATATCCATAAGTTAACAATGATTGTCTAATAGTGGCAAAATAGGGAGTAACTTTTACTTTATTTTCATGGGTTTTGTATGCTACTAATTTCTATAATGAATGTGCACTATTTTAATCAGGGAAATTTATTATTTTTAGTAAAAATGAAAGATATATATCTCTACTCACCAAACTCTTATTAACAGATTCAGTTAAAAGACTCATGAAAATTTTGCTAAGTGCATTTGTTCTTGAGACAAATGGTCTAATGTACACATTAACTACCCATTCATCCAGATTTCCTAAGTTCTATCTTCTATGACAGGAAAGCAAAACTCCTAGAGCATATTATCCCTTCCCTCTGACAAAGCATTAAAAGAAGAATGATTTGGGGGGTGCCTGGGTGACTGACTTGATTGAGTGTCTGACTCTGATTTTGGCTCAGGTCATGATCTCATGGTCCTGAAAGCGAGCCCCACACGTGGCTCCTCGCGCAGCAGAGAGTCTGCTGAAGATTCAGTCTCTCTGCCCCTCCCACTGCGTGTGCATGCTCTCTCTCCCTGTCTCATTCTCTCTCAAATAAATAAATAAATCTTTTTTAAAAAAATGAATGATTTTAAAATGATCGGTGTGTTTAGACAAGCTGCTTATACTCCCTGGTTTTCAGCTTCCCCAACTATAAAAGGAAGAAACTGGATTATAGGGTCCCAGTGTTCTTTCTAGCTCTAAAATCCTATTCTTCCCTAAATCCCTTCACTGGGTACACCCACTACCCATATAGAAAGTCTAAACACAAATCTTCCACTTGAACAGAGCCGTAGTCTCCTATAAACCACAGCTGACATGTATATACACTTAATCACTCAATGTCATGATCTAATTCCAGGAAAAACAACTTCCCCAAACGTGAAATATAAAACCCAAATATACACAAGATAACCAGGGTTATCTACGAGTGGTTTAAATTTTTTACTCCCTACAAAATGCAAGGCTTTGGCATAAGGGTAGTGAGAAAAAAGTTAAGAAAATATATTACCTGTTCTCAAAAATATTGCAGCTTAGTAAATATTGACAAGTATACACATGTGCATAATGCAAGTTGCAAAGTATAGAACAAAAAACACTGTATTCTCTTGACATTTGAAAATTTGCAGTTCAGTTTAACTATTCAAAAGCAAATTTGAAAGCCTGTATGTTGTAATTTGCCAAGATATTTTTATTGGGGAATTATCCAGAACACAGATATTAAACCTCTTTCACAGAATTACCTAAGCCAAACTGGCATTCTGGAAGCTTGTTTTAACAGATGTCAGTTGCCAGTATAATACAGCACATGCTATATCTTCAGTAAAATTTAAAGATCAAATTAAATAAAATATATTTATTTGTATGTATCTTAATTGCTCCCTATGTAACAAAAGGACTGCATTTTCAAATTACAATTGACCCTTGAACAACACAGGTTTGAACTGCGTGGGTTCACCAATACATGCCTTTTTTCAGTAATATAGGACAGAAATGTATTTTCCTTATGATTTTCTTAATATTTCCCTTTCTCTAGTTTACTGTAAGGATGCAGTATATAATACAGAAAACACACAAAATATGTGTTAATCAACTATTTGTTATCAGTAAGGCTTCTGATAAAAGTAGGCTATTAGTAATTAAGTCTTTGGGGAGTTAAAACTTATATGCCAATTTGGGCTAGGGGTGGAGTAGGCTCAGTGCCCCTAATCCCTGTGTTATTCAAGGGTCAACTGTATATTCTAACATGAGTATGAGTTTTCTCTTGCTTTTTCTGGAATTTAACAGGAAGCTGCCTGCTTTACAGTTGCCATCTTTGGGAAAATAATGGGATTTACAGTGTACACTCACTTGTAATGCTACATAGTTAATAATAATAATGGCTGACATTTATTGAGTGATTACTATATCCTGAGCATATGTAAAAGCACAGGTTCCGGAGCCAAATGGCCTGGGCTTCAATCCCTTTTCCACCTCTTAGTAACTACATGTTATTTGTCTTTCCAAAAATTGATTTGAGTCATCATAATACAGCAATTAATATAGTGTCCACTGCACAGGGTTTTGATGAGGATTAAATAATTAAATAGAAATAAAGTTTAAAACAGTGCTTTGGTATGCAATAACTACTCAATACTGGTAGCTATCTTCATCATTATTACCACTAATCCCCACAACAACCACATGAAAGATTCACTATCACGGTACTCATATATAGATAAGAAACAGGCACAGAAAAGTCAAAAACTGTCCCCCAAGACACAAGGACAGTCAATGGTGAAGCTGGGGTTTTAATATAGATAGTCTAACTCCAGGAAACATAATCCTAATACTATAACCAACAAATATTTATTAAGCATCAAACATATTCCAGGCTTGAGGCGCCTGGGTGGCTCAGTTGGTTAGCCGATCAGTTAACCAATCGGTTAGCCCATCTCAGTTCGGCTCAGACCATGATCTCAGGGTCCTAGGATTGAGCCTTGTGTTGGGCTCCCTGCTCAGTGGGGAGTCTGTTTCTGCCCCTCCTTCTGTCCCTCCTTCCTGCTCACCTGCGCTCTCTCTCACTCTCTCTCTCTCTCAAATAAATAAAATCCTTAAAAAAAAAAAGTTCCAGGCTTTGGTCTAGATGCTTGGTATACAGTGAAAAACAAAACCATCAGGCTCTGTTCTAAGGGAACTTAATCTTCCGTGTTGCCCTCAGAAACTCAGCTGCAAGCAATGTCTAGGTTTGATGGTACCATCAGAACAATGCCTTAGGAAGAGCTTGAGGAGCTTGACCTGAGATGTTCATGGCAACTTAGGACTTTCTGGGGCTGCAAGCTCCATGAAGACCCAACGGGCAAGAAGGCACATCCCTGCAACAATCCAGTGAACATAACCCTAGGCAAGAGCAACATCCGCTGGCAGGATCAGTCATCATTCAGTCTACTTCTTCCTATATTTTGGTCTTGTGTTCGTCTGTTTCCCCAGGCCCTAATCTGCAACTCCTCTCCTGCTTCAGCTCACAGTACCTTCCAGTGACCTCCAAGTAATTAGTTCTGGCTGCCATTCAAGATCCCACCTCGTAGCTGATGAACTAAGCATCACCCCCTCAGTGCTTTCTAGGACTAACACTACACACACTCTGGCTCCCCCTCTCTCCTGCAGGCCTTGAGCCAGACATAACAATAGGTCAAAGTCTCACAACTTCTAGACAATGCATCTAAAACTAAATTTTAGAAGGAAGCCTAAATATCAACCCATAGCTGACTGAACAATAAGAAAATTTCTCAAAGTGATAATCCCAGCTTCTGCCTTCCTTCCCTCCACCCGCACCCACCCCCTCTACACACACACACACACACACACACACACATACATTACCTGGAAGCACAGCCAGGTTCTAACATGGCAGCCTGCCCATCTGCTCAACAGAACTGCCTGAAACAGAAAATAAATCCTCTGCTCATATGGTTGACAAGCTGGATGACTGATTGCAAAGAAGACCAGTAATTTATTGGAATAGAAATTGAGGTCATTTAGGCAGGATTTAAATACTTTTTCCTAGCCAATTCTTCAAATTGACTTAAAGAAATGTCGCTCTCTAACAAGTTGGAAGTGCGTCAAAGCCCTAATCTGACTCCATTCTGTTCTTTACTCAGGTTCTCTGTTCTCCTGCCATTTCTCTATTCGTTAATTGAATATCGGATGTTTATGCTACACATTACACAGCACTTTTTGCACTTATATTATTAATTTCTCTTCATGATATACTATTTGAGAGGAAAAACAACTCAATCAAAAGGAACAGGATTCAAAGCAGAAGCTATAAACTAACACCCCAGTTTGTCACGTAGTAGCCATGCCCTTGGGTCAGTCACCGCTCCGCCCTCAGTTGCACCACCTGTAAAACTGGGTAGCATCTGCTCTACACATTTCCCAGGAGTGCTTTGAGCTCAAGTGAGATATGAAGATGGCATTCATGTGACTGTGAAAATCATAAACCCCAATATAATGGTTATTATAGAGGGGACATACTGATATTTTCCTATCCAAGGACCAGTCACGAGAAATCATTGCATAAAATCAACTAAACACAGGAATGTTTCTCTTTATTTATTCTGGGGTAAATACTTCTCTGAGCCTCAGTTTTCTCACAAATAATTCCACCTCTGGGAGAAGCGATACATACAAAGGAAAAGCGGTTTGCCGTTCAGGGATGTCTTCCCTGAGGATGTGACATTTAGCTGAGCTGGGAGAGGAGACGTAGATATTAACTGGCTATGGAGGGTTGAGGGAGGAGCAGCAAGCAGGCTGACACGCTCCCCCAGGCTAACTGAACCCAAGTGCACCTGAAGAGCAACGAGGTATGGCGGGAGCAGACACTGTAGAGCCAGTCAGGGCTGCGTCACGCCAGAGCTCACAGGCCACATAAAGGATTTGGGGCCTTATCTCAACATCAGTAGGAGACCCGCGCAAACTACCAGAGGAAGCATCCTGAAGCATGACACTTTGTGCTTTGTGTAGGTACACATGCTTTGTGTAGGTACTTCCAGCGATGACATCCTCAGAACAAATTCTCAATGCTGTGACCTCGTTCTAAGGCTGCCATCTGCAAGAAGCCTCTTCAGTCCTCCCAAACACACAGGATTGCTCAGGGTTCTGAACTTGCCTACAGCTCAGGAGCTCTCCTAGTGTGTTTTCATGTTCTCCCTCATGTTGAAATTATCTGCATATTTGTCTTCTTTCCTATACCTGAGTCATAAGCTCTGTGAGCATATGGATCATGCCCCAATCAGCTTTGTGGTCCATGTGCCCCATTCAGGATGGGGGTGAATGACTATTAAAGGAGGATACGCAAAATAAAAGCACAAAAGTAACTTCATCACTAAGCACAGGTTATTCCATTTTTAGCTCTTAATATGATAGTCACTGATATTACCTCTATAAAAGTAAAATAGCGTCTGAGGAATCATTTTTATCTGCAGCTAATTTTCAAAATATAATGCGCCTAGTAAGCATTTCACATATTTTGACTGTCACACAGCTATTCCTTACAATGTGTTAGAAATCTAGCAAGTTCTCCCACAAACTAAGAAATTCATTTTCTCTGGGAAAGATAGGGTGTTTTTAACTGTTCTTGGTGGGTTATTTAAGGAAATCTAAAGTACAAATAATCAAAAATTATATAAATTACATAAAACCTACCCTTAACCATACATTTTTTCCCCTGCAGTTGAGATATCTAATCAGTTAGCATTAGTTTTTCTTTTGAACTTTCAGATAGGTTAATCTTTCAAATCTTAATGTGTACATTCATTAAAGGCTCACCTATAGTTAAAAAATTCTCTTTTCTTAGTTTCATATATTAGCAGGAACCCAGAGGCCTAGTAATAGCCTACTTAGAACCGCATTCTATAAGTAAGACTCCAGGTTTCTCCAGATGCTTGGGTATCCATAGCATCCTAACATATATACTATAAAAGAAGACTCTGCAGGCCCTTTATGAAGGTAAAACATTCTATGTTTAATAACACGGACGCACCATGTAAGATTTTTTTTTTAACTAAGGCGTTAGCTTGAAAATTCAGGACAGGAAAATGCTTACCGATAATAATATTAAGTTTACAGGTATGTGCAGAATTTAGTAAAACACGATACAAAAGAAGTCTGAGTTTAAATGGAGACATTACACTGATATAGGGTGTTCCAATGTCTTTGAAGTAAGAAACCACTGTGTCTACAATGGAGCCCTTCAAATTAGACAAGGGTAGAGTTGTTCATAAAAAATTAAGAACCAGGAAAGGGGGTAGTAGATGATAGAGCATGGGTGGTGGGGGTGGAGGTCGGGTGGCACGGGAGTGATAGTCTGAGCAGAAAAAATAACATGCCCATAGTGTTGACCATGAAAAGTTATCTCCCTGGTCCCAAAGGCTTAACTCCAGCCAATTCATCCATGATCAACACCATCCACAGCAAACACACAATGGGGATAGAGTACCCAGCAGCCAGGCACTTCCCACAGCAATGTTGTGGAGCCTCAGTCTGTCCCCACCTGATGCTCATGTATGTGGTTCCTTCACTAACTGATGTGTTCTGACATTAGGTCTTTAACGAGTGCCAGGCTCTGTTCCTAGCTGTGGGAACACCACAGTGAATAAGGTGAAGCTGTAACACTGAGAGGAACTTTGCAAAGGAAAAAAATGGGATACTGTAAGAAAAATAAGAGGGTCAGGAGACTGAACAGGTAGAGACAGTAAGTGGTAGTCAGGGGATCAAATTACATTTTACAAATATTATACCAACATGTTCATTTTTTCTCTAAATTTTTATTTAAAATTTAGTTAACATATAGTTATACCAATGTATTATAAATGTTAAGTGAAATATCATCTTCTCTGGCCACACTTTTATTTGGAGCTAAATTAAACAAAGAAGGGTGAGAGTTGGTGACAGCTTTTGTGTCCCAGATAAGGTATGCCTAGCTCATTAACCGCTCTTGAGTGAGTGTGTCTAAATATAATTTCAATAAAATAAAAAGCTTAGATTTTATACGTACATTTCTGTGTTTTGATCAATGCATACATTCATATAATCACCACTCTAATCAAGATACAAAACACTCCTATCACTCCAGAAAATCTCCCTAGTGCCCCTTTCTAGCCAACCACCTCCCCCAGATGGTTTCTAACACTACAGATAGGTTTTACCTGCTCTAGAACCTTGTATAAATTGAATCATACAGAAGACACTCTCTTATGGTTGATATCATTCCGTCAGCAAAGTATTTTTGAGACTAATTTATGTGGTTGTGCATATGAATAACTGCTGTAAAGTACTCTATTGTATTAATATGCTAATGTGTTTATCTATTCACCTGTTGGGATACACTTGGCTTTCTTCAAGTTTAGAACTAGTATGAAAAAAGATTCTAGAAACATTCTTGTACAAGTGTTTTTCATGTATATATGTTTTATTTCTTTTTGGTTAAATACTTGGGAGTAGAAGTAGTAGATCATACGTTGACTCATCTCAGAGAATGAACTGGTAACAAAATTAGATGCAGAGAGACAAGGTAGGATGTTTACAGAGTAATTCAAGTGAAGCATGAGGAGGTCTTGAGCTAAGATAGTAAATAATAAAGGAAAAGGAGGAATATGGATGGAATTCAGACACATTCAAGAAATAGATCTAGACGGATGTGTTAATTGATTGCCTCTTACAAGTGGTGAGTATAAGGAAGCAATCAAAGTTTATGTTCAAGTTTAGGACCTGGGCCACCATGTGTGGGTAGAGAGGCTCTTTAAGAAGAAGATAAGAAATTTTTGAGACGTCCAAATGCCCAGTACAACAGGGGCCAAAGTCCCTTCCTGATTGCATCAGTACATCAAAGAGTCACACAATTAGGCTCCATAAGCTGGCTAATGATTTGGCACCCCTTCAACCCAATATTCTTTAAATATTCATACAATAGTTATTTAGTGGAAGCAGGAGAAACTTATTTTTATTTATACAATTATATAAAGAAATGTATAACACAAATGTATAACACAAAATTATTTTTTTAAAAAAAATATTTATCTATGTATTTACTACTATTTATTTATTTTCTATTTATTTACAGGCAAAGCAGCCAACAGCCAGGAAAAAATTGGGGGTCAGGAGAGACCAAGCATTTCTCTCTCCAGTTTTCTTTTTTTTAATTTGAATGGTGAAAATTAGAAAATTTATAAGGTCTTACATTTAAAGAGCTTGAAATTTAGAAAATAACACAGAACACTGATTCCTGGTAAACGGCATTAACTGTGCCTTTTTAGCTTCAGAATTTTTGCTGAGTCTGTAGACTTTAAGTTCCTGCTCTTGTACATACATCCGAGAAGACAGGTTATGAGAAACACACACAAGAGATGTAGACACAAACACATATACACATGCATGCACACATGCAGACACATATACAGACCAGCTTTATTGTCCATTTTGGCAAGAAAGAAAATATTCCATTTTGCTGACTTATTCCAGCCATGTTTGTTCTTTTTTTTTTTTTTTTTAAGGATTTTATTTATTTGAGAGAGAGCACGAGAGGGGAGGGCAAAGGGAGAGAGAGGAGAGGATGAAGCAGATTCCCCATTGAGCAAGAAGCCCAATGCAGGGCTTGATCCCAGGACCTGGGGATCACAACCTGAGCCAGAGGCAGCCACCCAACCAACTGAGCCACCTGGGTGCCCCATGTTTGTCCTTTTTAAATCAGCCCCCTGGGCAGCTCCCTACCTGCTGCCCTTTTACCCAGCCCTGTCTAGGTCCCTTCATGACCTTCCTACCCAAGATTATAGAGGCTCTATAAGGCTGTGTCCTTGGGACTCAGGCTTAGTGATGCTTCAGCTCTATATGGGTTCTTCAGACAACCACCAGGCTGGAGAAGGGGCCACACTGACCCAATGGGCAAATGAAGTGGTGACTTCACCTCGAAGCCCCTGTACAGAAAAAGCTTGGGTTCTGTTCGGAGTCCGATAGACCCTGGCTTGAATCATCAGGCATCCTCTGTTGTTTGTGCAATCCTGAGGAAGTACATGATCCTTCTGAGCCTCAGATGTTCCTGTGCAACTTACCTAAACTTGGCCCAAGGAAGGGATGGAGCTGGAATTCACCTTGAGGTAGCAAATGTGTTCCATTGCAGAGGTCCATTTTGGGGTCTCGGCACCTCTGGTATGGGTAAGTAGCAAATCAACTTCCACAAACAATGCTGTTGCTGGATGACAACCTCGCTTTGACATCATTTCCCCCAGTGTCTTTCACTTTAAAAAGTCTTAATAATTGGCTTATCAACATACTTACTAAAACAGTTAAAAATGTAATGGTTTCAAAAAAGTTTGCTACTCCACCCAGCTAAATGTCTACCTCATGGGATCATGCGGAGTAAATTCTCCTAAATCCCACAAGATACAACATTTTAAAAGAATATGTCACAAGTTCTGAAGGCTACTTAAATAAAGAGCAAAAACATGGTTGAAGATAATATGAGGGTAAAAACAATATAAGGAAGGACAATACCACTGAAAGATCATTATTTGCATTCATACAGTATTTTATATTTCACTTATTTATTTAACAAATGTTTATTGAGCTCTTACTATGACTATATATGCATAAAGCAGAGTGGATGACAAGATAAACAAGACATGAAGTCGACCTTCTGTAAAGGAAGACAAAGAAACCAATGATTATAATACACGAATCATGACTGGGCCTTCATGGTGTTAGGTTCAGAGTGTGTGTGTGTCACACAGAATAAAAAGGCCCAGCTAGAAAAGTGACCACTTTCTGGAAGGTGATTTGTGATCAATGATCTTTGATGCTACTATTGTAACTGTTTTAAGGCACCACAAACCATTCCCCTTAGGATGATGAACTTAATAAATCATGTGTTTCGACTGGGGAAAAAAGAGTCCGAGCTAGAGAAAGTGGCTTCCAGAAAGAGCAAACATCTGGGTGGAGACTTAAAGCATGAGTAGAACAAGGCAAGAAAGTGCACTTCACAAAGGATTTGCTAGTAGCTGCTCTTTGTATTGATAAAGTGAAAAGAAAGTTAAGGAGAATGATTTCATTAATTTCATCCAAAACTCAGCATTATAACTCCATAGTCTAACATAGTCTATATATAAATATACTTTAGCAAAGGTAATAATTTAAATATTTTTTGAGCTCTTTGTTATGTGTTTAGCACCAAAGCACCTTATACGCAGTGCCTCATTTCACCATCAAAGTGATACTATTTTTTTGTTTTCATACTTTTTTTATTTTTTTAAACTTTTATTTTATTTTTTCAGTGCTCCAAGATTCATTGTTCATGCATCACACCCAATGCTCCATGCAGTATGTGCCCTCCTCAATACCTACCACCAGGTTCACCCAACCCCCCAACCCCCTCCCCTTCAAAATCCTCAGTTTGTTTATCAGAGTCCACAGTCTCTCATGTTTTGTCTCCCCCTCCGATTATGTGCTTACTATTAGTATTAAGTAAGCACTACCATCACCGTCATTCTATGGGTGAAAAAACAAAGGTTTCAGAAGGTTACATAACCTGCTTAAGATCCTGCAGCTAATTAATGGGAAAGGATTCAAACCCTCATCTGACAGCAAGAGGCAGCTTCTCCTATGAGCAAATACATACATAAAAATACAGAGAGGGCCACCTGGGTGGCTGGGATGGTTAAGTGTCCGCCTTCAGTTCAGGTCATGATCTTGGGATCCTGGGATTGAGCCCTATGTCAGGGTCCCTATTTAGTAGGGAGCCTGCTTCTCCCACTCCCTCTGCCCCTCCCCCCGACTCAGGCACGCTCTCTCTCTTTCTCTCTCAAGTAAATACAATCTTTACACATACACACACACACACACACGACACGCATTTTTTAATTTATTCCATTGTAACTGAAGAACTGTTTCTGAAAACACTGAAACATACATGCTGACAAAACCCACAGATTATTCTCAGGCAGAATATATTCAATACATTTGACCCGGGTCAAATTACTGATAGTAATTTAAGGTGTCACTACTAGAACCCTCTATGGTCTCATTGCAGGCTTTTCTGTAACTACCCAGCACTGTCACACAACGGGCTCTGTCATCGCTGACAAACCTGCAAAGGTTATAGAAAGGCTAAAATGTAGAAGCACCGACTTACTTCCTTAATTACTGAACAAAGTACAAGTGGTCACCAGGGGAAAATAAAATGCCTCCCTTTATTAACTAGACAAATACAATAGAAAAATTATGGTTTCTAAGCAATGTTTATCTTGCAGTAACTTCTCAGCAAATTTATTCCTGCTAGATAGGAATGGATAATTGCACTCGAGGTAAGATGATAATATTAAAAAAAGATAAATTAAAAATACCAGTAATTAAATATTGTCTATGAAATGAAGCTAAGTCTAATTAGACACGGTAAACAATAAAAGGAATTCATATTGAGTTGTCCAACTAAAGTGTTTTCTCCTATGTGATTTTTCAGTCGTACAAGTAATGTTTTCATTTAATAAGTTTAATCTATATTATCAGCATTATAATAATTCTCCCTAAGTGTTAGTTACTATTAGATACAACGGCCTGACAAAAAATAACAATTGTTTTAACTTTGTTTATAACCCCACCATTGTTGTTATGGATTATTTAGATACCCTAGGGGTAGAGAGAAATGACAAGATATCTTCAGATTTAGCCAAATTTTGAGTCCTTTCTTGCCCTGCACCATCCATACATACACTTCGTGTTTCAGAAAGTACAAAACCTAAAGAGATTACTTAGATAGATAGAACAATCCCAGCTAAAGAGCGATCTCTCTTCTATTTGCTCTCTCAATTACTGTTGCCATTTATGTTACATGCTGAAATTTAGAAGCAGATGCACATGACATCACAAAGACGGTCTGTTTTTCTTCTTTCTCAGGCACATGCTTCTTTCCGTTCCAAGGATGCAGGTAGAGCAGGCAATCAAAAATTAACCCACTGGGGCCCACAGACATTGCACTGCAGAGGTTAACCATAGTTCAAATGCCTTTATTCATGTAGGTTTAGCCAAACAAAGCCCCATTTTAAGTATTTACATTAAATATGACTTTTTTAATATAGTAAAGAAGACACTTTTTAGGTCTTAGATCTAGACATATAATGAGAATTCAGAAAGCATCAATAATTACAGTTCTGAGAAAAAAAGAAAACAATCTAGTTGTGGACACACAATTCCATGCATAAACCTACACGCATATACACTCAGATGCTGTAGGAAATGTTTTATAAGCCTGTATCTGTGCACCACCTCCTTTTGTCAAAGACAGAATTCTTTGCCCTTTTTCCTTAAAAGGGGTGAAGGCCATTTAACCAACCTGCTAGACGGAATCTCTTCCTCATGAACAAGAATCAGGCAGAATGTTAAAATAGTACGTATTTGCTTTCAGTGCATTTTAGCCCCAAATGGACTAAACAGTGGTGTCAGCAAGTGAAGGGAAGATAAGGGACAGACTAAGAATACATCATGTGTAAAAAATTGCATTAGGCCAAGGGAACAATATTCTTTTAATATTGCTGAGGCTGAGATATTAAGAAATAAAATTTAAACAAAGAGAGGGAAAAAGATGAACCTAGATTGTGCTGAAATAATGCCCTGGCACTGTCAAATTTAAACATGTATTTAGATATGAGAAATATGAGTCTGTCTGCTATATATATATCTGTACATACATATATATATCTGAATATACATATATATGAATATATGCACCATCTATGGGGGTTCACTTTTTCCAGGTGAAAAGTACCTTTACACAAAAAAATATAATCATCTCCTCAGTACAGTAACAGGTTAAATTATACTCGTGCAGTGTCCATCGTGCAGAACAGCAGACGTGCATTAGAGTGGAATTATGGGAATTAACCTTCCTTTGCTCCCTTGGTTTTTAAGAGGCCAAGATCAAAGACCAGGTCCCATCAAACACATTAAACTAAAAACAGAAATTGCTGGGGGCTGGCGAAGGACTCCCAGGAAAATTACCCCTTTCCTTTTATCCTGTTAGTACAAGGCATTATTGCAAAGAACTTCACTTTATTTAGATCCTTTTCAATACACTACCTATAATTCAAATGAGAAGCCAGTTGGTTTGATTTGTGGGGAAAATTTTTATATGGAGGAAAATAGAAAAGAAAGAACTATGGATTTAAATAGGCTTTTCTAAGCTTATAGATAAACCTGTTCATTGTATATGTATCATTTCCAAACGTGGGACCGACCCCGAAACCTGGCTGTCTTTGCTGAGACCTATCATCGTGCTTATTTATTCCTGTGTATTATCCTGTAATGGCCCCACAGAGATGATCTTCTTTCAGCACCATCTGCTACTAGGAAAAACAAGAACATACACTACACCTGTTACAAGCTTCCCCACATTCTAAGCCTTCTCTCTAGGCAAAATGGTAAATTATGTGAGCAATAAACAGCAATCACCAGCTGATAGGGAGAGACAGGTCTTGATTCTGACACATTTTAATCAAGTTTCTAACTGGTGTTGAAACTAGGAAAGTGAATTATTTGGCCACCTCAAGTAATCTGTAGGGCATGTCAGAGCTTAACACCAAAAATGAGGCCAGCTGGTTATCCAAAGACTGTCTTGGGCTTTGCATTATGCTGATGTAATTCCTTCCAGAAATATTGTCTGGCATGAATATTTGTGATCAACAGACTAAGAAATCACAAAGCTTGCTTGACATCAGTTTTTGTGAAGTAGATCTACATTAATCCAATAAATACTTATTGAGTCCCTTCTAGGGCCAGGAGCTACTCCAGCCACTGAGGAAGACAGTCTCTACACCAGGGCAGAAATAGACATGCTCTCCTTTACACTCGGCTTCCTAGCCCTAGAGTTGGCCAGCCCTTTGCATTTATCAGTTTCTCCCTGTTGAGGATAACCCAGAAGCAATGTCGAGTGCAAGCCAACTTTCTGAGAGCTCCTCAGAGCCAAATGTTTTCTAAACACCCCCAAAGGCTACTCGTGCACATGTTGCTTCATGGAAACTACACTGATGAAAAAGTTCCTTTTCTAGGAAAAACCAATTATCTTGTGCGAAACATGTTCTGATTTTTTTAAGCCTACTCTTTTACCACAAGCTATTGTCTTTACTTATCTATGCATCAAAGAAATATTTATTGAAATCAATATGGCACCAGTATTGTATTAGATATCTGTGAATACAAAAGATTTTTGGCATTTTACATTGGAAGCAACCAAAACTTTTGAAAACTTATGCTCCTCCAGGTATTGCTACATACATCTCATCAGAGTTCCTCAGGGATCCCTAATTCACCTAAAGCAATTAGATATTAAATGTAATCTCAAATTGTATGTTACTGACCATGAATCCTATATGAATACAAACAAGGGACTAACAGAGTGGACTAATCAGGGAAAGCTTTGTGGAGGAGGCAGAATTTGATCTGGGCTCCAGGAGGAAGAGGATTTCTATAAGGAGAGAGAAAGACAGTCCAAAGTTAGATGATCACAGCTACTGAGAGCAAGGTATGGATAAATCAGTAAAGACCTATAAGCAGGAGTAAAAAAAAAAAAAGTCAGTCACCCGTCCTCTTGAGTTTGGGTCAGCAGCATTGAATAAGTGCATGTGTATGGGGTATGAGTATTCTTGTGTACTGTACCTTTGGGTATGTCTGACCTTATGTAATCCACTACATGTCTATGACTGAGAGATAAAGAGAAAGACTACTTGATCCATTCATAATGTATCATTATGGAATTGCTTTATGAAATAATACCATCTCTAATTGTAATACCATGCTACTATATACATTATAAAGAAATACTCCTAAAATTCTCATCCCATAATTAGAATTATATCTTGCAAAAAGTTTATCTCCCTTCTGAGTAGACAGCCTTAGGAACAAATGAATAGCTTGTCTATTAATCAAATGTGTTAATCTTTCACATTACTATTTCAATTAAGACAACTTTGGAGAGAAGACTGTAGAATCCTCTCATATATGGATAAATCTAAATTAATTGCCACCTCACAGGAAACAGATCTAGGCATTGTTACAGACAATGTAACAATAAAGATATTTGCTGATACATGGCAGTGGTCAAAAAGAGTATAAATTAGACTATATTAAGAAGTGAATAGATAATGTGAAAAATGCCATAAAGCTGTAACATAAGCCAGGAGCCATCTTTACTTTTATGTATAATGCATTCAGCTCATGTCCCTTTACCTCCAAAGACAAATACCTTTGGAGGCGATAGGAAATGCAAACATCCAGGGAAGGGCAATGAGATCACTAAAGACCTGTGCTTGTGGCAGGAGTAAGGAGAATGTCCACACAATATAAGATGAAAATTACTTTGCCCATTTCATCCAAGGAGGTGAGAGGGACAGAATTCATGAATTCACACTAAATCATGAGAAGACACCATCACAGACATGAAATCATCCCAGGAGAAACATGAGGTAGAAAAACCAACAAGATGCATGTGCTGTGCATTTTTGCCTGAATCAGTCCAAAATCCCTTCTTTACTAAACATGGATCCCAGATCCTTCAAACCCCTCAGTTCGGGTTCCAGCATGTCTGCCCTGGGAAAAAAAGGAGAAAGGTCATAGGGAGGTCACCGCTGAAAATACTAAGGTCATGCTCACTAATTTTTTTTAAGCTTTCTGACAGTTCATGATTCACAAAGGTACAAATAATACCAAAAAATAAGCCTGTATTAACTGAGCTAAGGCCCAGCATCTTGAAAGCAGAGTAATGAAGAGCACAGACTCTGAACTGACATGGCCTTGGTTCAAAGCCCACTTAGACGCATGTAAGTTATGTGAGCTTGGGCAAGTTACCTAACCTTTCTGTGTCTCCACTTCTTCATCATTGAAGTAAGCATGGTAATAACAGCCCCCATCTATAATGTTGTCGGGAGGGCTAAAGTACATATGAGGAGTTTACAATTATGCTTAGAAGGTAGTATTGGGGGCACCTGGGTGGCTCAGTTGGTTGGGCGACTGCCTTCGGCTCAGGTCATGATCCCGGAGTCCCGGGATCGAGTCCCATGTCGGGCTCCCGGCTCTGCGGGAGGTCTGCTTCTCCCTCTGACCTTCTCCCCTTTCATTCTCAGTCTCTCTCTCTCTAATAAATAAATAAAAAATCTTTAAAAAAAAAAAAGAAGGTAGTATTGGCCATCAGCCATGTAATCATTGTTCATAAGCTTAAAACAGAAGTTTTATGGACAGCTTCCAAATGGCAGGCACCATCAATCCTCACAGTTCCCTACTGGTGTTATGAAACCTCCATTTTGCAGCTAAAGAAACAGAAGCACAAAAGGGTTAAGTAATTTTCCAAAGTCACATGGCGAGTAAGTGACAGATCCTGGATATGAACCCAGGCAGTCCACCAGGGTCTGAGTATTTAATCTTTACACTTTACCCACTGCTTGCAGTTATTGGGTTCCCTTCCCCTAACATCAAAAAGAGACTAGTATCTCTGTGTTTGTGTTTTGTTTTGCTTTAGTTTGTTTTGCTGCTGCCTGGGAGTGAAGAGGAGAGGTAACATGTGGGACAGAAACTCCTAAAGGGCAAGGCCCTCACCTGCTATATTGACAGCCATATTCCCCCAATGCCTAAAACAGAACCTGACACATAGTAGGTACTCAGAATGCATTTGTTAAATGCAAATGATGAATCAATGTGTGCCCAGAGGAGTGTATGACACCTATGACTACTAATCATCATGCAAGACAAAAATGTGTTTTTGTTGGGGAGGTGGAAAAGTTGAAAACAGCTATTTCTGGGGGGTCTGCAAATTGTTCTGAGTTAGGAGAAGTAGTCTTAACCAGAAAAGAGAGAAGATGAGTAGATGACCCCTAAAGCTTCCAAAATGAATCAGGTTGTGTGTGTCAGCCTTCTTGTAGCTTGCAGGAAAGACTGAAATGAAATATCTGCTCTGTATCAGACTCTCGGTACTAAGCTATTTTGGATAGTGGTTACGTTGAATTTAGGGAGCCCAGAGGACAGCCCGGGTGGGTACTGGTGTCAGATGAGGGGCATCAGGATAGGGCTAAGGAACAGTGAAGAACAGCAGTGGCAGCAGGGGTCCTCCAAAATTTGCCTGTGGGAAACAATGAGGAGTAGCATACTTAGGTGATGTCAGAAAATATGCCTTCAGTTTGCATAAGACTTCAGTTTTTTCTAAAATTGTGCATTGATTTGAAATGGGCTTGCAGATAGATATTAACGCAGAAGAAACCTATAGCTGTTCTTCTCTACTCCAAGTATCCCCTGGCTCTGCTCTTAAAAAGCAGATTCTTGACTACCATAGAGAGTTAATCTTCTACAGGGGGAAAAAACCAATTGCATCAGGTTAAGGGAGGGTTTGGCAAAAAAAGAAAAAAAAAAGAAAAGGAAAGAAATAAAGAAAAGAAAAAGAGAAAGAAAAAAAAAAAACAACCAGTGAGAGTAGCATCTGAGGGGAGGCTGGATGAAAATTCAACATGATACCAAGTCTAGGAGACAGTTTTGGACCTGCCATCGCCACCATAATCTAAGCGAGTCACCCTCTCATCGTGGCTGCCATTGGCTGAGTACTAGAAGCCTCAAGCTCTCCCTCCCTGAGTGACATCAGCTGCATTAGCTGGGTCCTGCTCTACTTGGCTATTTGAGAAGACCCTCTGGAGTTACTGACCGGCAGAGGAGTCACCCTTTCTGCAGAGGGTCCAAATGCAAATGCCAGCTGGGAAAACAAATGCTGGCACTGAGCAAAGAGATTTTCAGAGATTGGTCTAACACAACTTTCTACTAGCATGCTTGCTCCTCTCCTAATACCATTCAGCCTTTTATCTTATATGAAAGAACACTGTGTGAATAGGGAAAAACCAGCATTTATTAAGGCTCTACCATGTGCAGACATTTTATACAAGTGTAAAAACAACTCTATAAAGAAATATTATCCTATTTTTATAATTGAGGACCAGAGATACTATAAAATTTGCCCGCAGTCACAAACTTGAAAATAACAAAACTGAATTCAAACACTGTCCAGATGAACTCAGAGCTCTTTCTGCTATATTGTGTTGCCTCCAAGTACAGATCATGCTCACAGGCTCTGTCAGCCAGCAACCGCAGCATCTGTATTATTCAGGGTCCCACACAGATAGGTCGCTCACAACAGGATGATGTGAAAAGAGTTTATTCAACAAAGCGACTGTTTACAAAGTGTGGAAGTATGAGAATCAGAAGGGATAGCGTAATAACCTAGAGTTAACTGTGGCAACTAAGCTATTAGTACCCCTAAGCTCAAATAGAGGAAGAGAGGGTATAATCACCAGAATATTCAGAAGGAGGAGGTCATATCAAGTTAGCCCCAGGGATTAAGCCACTCATGAGAGGCAGTGACCTTCAGTCCAGGGCACTCTCAGTCTAAAGAGGTCTTACAGTAAAAGTAAATATATCACAACCTCACCTTCCTTCCTCTCTCATATCTTGTTCCAGGCAGCCATTAGTCAGCCCAACCAGAAGCCAATAGGAATCCTGTTGAGATAGCCCATTTAAGTCAGCCTGCCAGGCAGAGAAGAGGGAAAAGGAGAATGAACAGGAGATGGAGGAATAAATTGGAGACATCAAGCACTGCACTGTTTAAAAAAAATAATAACAAAAGAATAAAATCAGGAAAGACATGCCTTGCCTTCTTCCTAGTATTCCCTAAAACAACTGACCACCAAGATCACTGAATATGCTGGTTTCCAAGCTTCTTGGACACCAATGAAGTTACCTATGAAATACAGAATCTACTCAATTTAGCAAGTGTTTTTGCAGCATGTGTAAAAGATAGGTTCCAGTTCGAGACCATCATGATCCACAGGATGACCAGGTCACAATTACACGGGGTGAGGAGGTAAAAGGTAAAGGAGAAAAAGCACAGGGGGTGTGGATGTTGCCCAATAGCCACTCCCACATACGTTCACGCTCAGCTTCCACTCCGTGGTGGGTGGTCCAGCCCAGGAAATAGCAATCTCAAGCATATGTGAAAGATGATGCTCCCAAGCAAGGAAGAAAATAGCCCTGGGCTGACACTCGAAAATGTCAAGATACATTCAAATTGTTAACCTTTTTACTTGTACATTTTAAAGAAGTGTTTTTGTCAAGCCATTTAAATGCTATCTACCTGCTTTCTTGGAAATGTGTTCTAAAAATTCATGTCTCCGCTAAAAAAGGTTTTTTCTCTTGTGATCTCAAATTTGTTGTCCTTTTCTAAGTGCCTCTTGTTCTTTCCTTTCTGGGATGAGAAAAAAAGCCAGCATAGTTGGCCAACTTTTATACCTTTGTCATCTTTTTCGTTTGTCACTTCACTCACCAAGAGTTTTAAGCAAACATCTAGTAGACATGACAAAAACAATCACATTGTACTTCACAAAATTCTTATATTTCATCTTGATTTATATTTACAACAAACCTCATGAAGTCAGCTTGGAGAATATTAACATTCCCCCTTTTACATACACAGAAACTGAGCCCTGAAAAGAGTGAACTTCTCTTTAGTGACAGGACACAGAAGAGACCACAGTGACCTCCAAGGATGTGTGTGACTTGGCTAGACCTCCCTTTCCAGCCCCACCTCACATACCCCTCACTCACTGAGGTTCAGTCACATGGGTCTTCCTTCCGCTCCTCAAACACACGAATTCAATTTCCTCAGGACATTCATCCTCTTATCTTCACATAGTACACTCGTAGACTCTCAGGGCTTAATCCAAGGGCCAATTCATCAGCGAGACCTCCCACGGCCACTTGGTCTAAAGAGGGTTCCCTGGCCCTATCATAATTACATCATTCTGTGTGTGCTTCCTCACAGCCCTCGTCATTATCGGATAATACCTTTTGCATTTATTTGTTTGTTTCCTGCTTACTATTTCCCTCATCCCCTAAAATATAAGCTCCATGAGAGCGGGGCCCTTCTCAATCTAGCTCACTCCTATACCCCCTATAACCCAGCACCTAGAACAGATACTCATCACAATTTCTACTTGTATTATAGGCTATTTTTAAAATATACCTATTTATCCTCTATCCTACAAGCTCTGTATGAGAAAGGGCTATGTCTATTTTGATTACTGCTATGCAACACACTCAGCCAATGTTTTGTTAAATACAAGATGGAAAGAAGGAAAGAAACAAGGAAAGGAAGGGAGAGAGGGAAGAAGGGATGGGAGGAAATCATTTTATTCTGCCTTTAATAAGGGTCAGGCATTCTGCTAAGTTCTTATATTCTTGTCTCATTTGGTCCACAATTACCTGTAAGTACATATGTTGTCCCTAGCTTTGCAAATGTAAAAACTAAGGCAAGGGGAGATTATATAACTAAAACAGTTCTCACAGGGAGCAAGTAGAGAACAATGTCTCCAGGCCACGCTCTTTCCAACCACATTATGCTACACCTAACTACACTTTGACTTCATACCCACATGTAGGAAGAGAGAGGAGGAAGCTATAAGGGTATGGCTTTAGTTCAGTATAAGAAAAATGTCTTCCCTCAGTAAGAGATGTTCTAGGCTAGAAGGAGCTGCCTACAAAAATAAAAAATAGGCCACCAGGTTGAGCGGTGAGCAGGTGGGGGTCGGGACTCATATCAGGAAGACAGTGAAATGAGAAGATACGCAGATTAGGAAACTGATTACATACAAAGGAAACAAGCAAATACATAAGCATATTGAGGGTAATGGAGCCAGGTTTTCCAACATCAGAGAAGTGAGTTACAAATATGCAAAGGGAATATGCTGGAAGGAATCCTACGGTTTTGAGCATACCTGGCACGTGGATCTTAATTTTTAAATACCACTCTCCACTAAAAGGAACCAGAGTTCTTTATGCTATTTTTGTCATATTTCTGTGTGAAAATATTTATAAAGAGTACACAAAAATAAAAATACAAAAGGTAACAAGTTTCATTCTCGGTGGGTATGCAAGCATCACGTAAGGCCAGTGTTTCTCAAACTTTAAAGCAGATACAGCTCACTTGGGAATCTTGTTAAAATGAAAACTCTGATCCAAGACCTCTGAGGTCAGTCCAAGATTCTACATTTCTACCAAGCTCCCAGGTGATGTCCTGGTCCACAGACCAAACTCTGAATAGCAAGGAATGAAACAACCACATGATGGTTAATAACAACTTAATTACCATTTAGGAAGCAGTACTGTCAGGCATTATACTGGATGTTTAATGCACATCATCTCTAATCCTTATCCACAATTGACAGGTATGGATTGGAAGCCACTGGAAATGCAAAAAACTTGCCCAAGCCAGAGCAATCATAGTAACAGTATGCATTGGGCATGAGAGCCAGAGAGATCTGGGGTATAATTCCAAATCAACTACTTACTCAATGTCCAGCCCTGGCAAGTTATTTAATCTTTCTGTGCTTCACTTTTCCCCTATCAGATTGCTATGAGAAAGAAGTGAACTAGTGACTATAATTACTTAATGCAGGGCCTAAAATATATAGCAACTGTTACCAAGTGGAGCTCATGCTCCAAAGGATGTGTCCTTCCAGCTGCACTGCAATGAATACTGATTCCAAGCAGATAATCTTTAAGATTCCTCCCTCCCAACCAGGAGGTAGTCATCATAGAATGAAGGAGTTTTGTATGATGTGCAACCAGAGGAAGAATCCCAAAGAATAATTATGTACCCAGACTGGCCAAGGAGAAGAAAAAGCCTCTTTGGAGGAAAGAAAGAGTATCAACCAAGACACAGTGCCTGAAATCAGGCAGATAGGTGCATTTGGTGGTGAGACCAGTCTGGTTAGAGCAAAAGGACTATGTCGTTCAAAGGAAGCCAGCAATGTGTGTGAGATGCTAAGTCTGGGGCAGCCCATTGCTACAGCGCTTTAGAGGCAAGTCTGCCAGAGTTTAGCTTGCTTTCTTCTGTAGGTGGCCCAGACAGTTTTGTTGCAAGACAAATCTCTGCTTATTGAACAAATCCTCTTAAACTGTCTGAACATCAACAGACTGCAGCTTTGAAATCCAGATTACAAATTGTAGCACTCATTGGGCATATCTTTGATGACTGAATTAATCTGTGAGCACAGTTTCCTTGTACAAACAATGTGATGTGGCTAACATAAGGACATCTTACCAACCAGGAAAAGCCTAGTTCATTAAACACACCTGGCCCATTTGAGTTGCCCAACTTCCGATGTCTTCAACTTTATGGGTTTTAACTGCCCTCTTACCTACTTCACAACAGAATCCATTCTCTTTCAAGGCATCCACATTCATTCTTACACCCCTCAGAATCAAGTGATTTACCATCCGCTCTGACCAATATGTACATCCCTTATATACTGCTCTTTGAGTAGAACGCTTCCCATCCCACTCATATTTCTTCAAGATTATTTAATTTCTACATTCCATCATTTCACTTTGGAAAATCTTACTATCACCTACTCAGATTTAAATTTCTGCCATCCTTTACAAATTACATCTCCCCACCTGCTCTCCTTAGATGTAAATTGGCTGAACATCGAGAGAAAAATCATTCTGTGTCGCTCTGGTTCATCCTTCAGTTAACATACCCCAAGAACACTTGCTCCTAAACTATTTCTGTTTGCCAACCAGCAGCCAGCCAGCAACCCACCCACCCACCTGATGGTTGGGGAAAGATGACAGAAGGGAGAGGAAAAGAAACTGGGGAGGGAAGAGAGAGAATCCAATGACCAATATCTTGGCCCTCTTCCAACCTGGATAATTAGTCTGCCTCTATTTCGAACATGTTTCCCATTTGCAGCATGTATGCATGTGTGTGTGTGTGTTGAGTAGGGGGAAGGGAACTCCATGACAAATTATTTTCTTTTCTGTTTCTTCTCAGCCATGGTCCATTAGAAATAACCTTAATATTATAAATATAATCCTGGGGAGAGAAGCAAATGTCCCAGGGTTTGACCTCAAAAGCACTCAGAGATAGGTAGCCATGCAGAATTTCTAAAGGTCTTGGGAAGCTTTTGCCATTTCAGAAAGCAGCCTGTAAAAGCACAGGAAAGAAATGTTAAAATAAACAACCCCTATTAACAGGAACAATGTGAGAAGGCAAGGAAGAGCCTTTGCCCCCTACTGATGGCTTCTGACTGACTCATCCATGTTTTGTCCTTGGCCTGTCCCTGCTTTGCTCTTATAAAAGCCATCTCTCCAGGTGACATCAGGGGCACAGATGGGACTTGGGAGGATGGAAACATGAATTCTTGTAGCACAGCCAGCTCCCTCTCTTAGAAAGATTGGGCTTTAGCCATTTGATAAAGATTGAAGATTTCATCTGAGAGGAAGGGGAGAATTAAGTCTTAATACACAGCCAAGCAGCTGAGAATACTTCCCCTAAGCAAGCGCTTCTGGAAGGCATCCACCACATACACCTAATGCAGAAAAGCACCAACAGGTACTCTCAAGGGCCATGGGGAGAGGCTTAAGTAGTCCTCTATAAGCTGGGTGCTTTAATTATGGGTGCTATATTGAAATTTGAAGAAAATTTGTGCTCTGTGTACATATATTCATATGAAATACTCATTTTAATATAAAAATATAATGCTTTAAATCAGTTACCAGTTAGTAAAAATTGATGGCCCACTTATAACTATATCTGTTGCCTGTATCCTTTTGTCTCCATACTTCTGGTACATTTCTGGGGGCCCAAGAGGAGCCAATGTTTCTGTTGGAGAGGATCATCTCTGTTTCATGTGCAGCTATCTCATGAGTCTTTCCCCTATCACACATCAAGTTATAAAATTCTGGGAGAGTGAATGAGGTTTCTCTTTGCCTCAGTCTTCCTATTTGCCCTGTGATCCATCAGCTTTGGCATGGGGAACTTCACTGCTTTACAGGAGGGCAAATACAGAGAAAAGCCAGGAAGGCAAATGAGTCTCTGAATGGATTGTTGGTTTAGCTTGTTTGGTTTTAATTGAGACCTGAGAAAAGAGTTTTGAAAGCTGAAGTTGTCTGTGAAGCCTAGACTTTAGAGAAAGAACAAGGGATTTGAACTCTAAAAAGCTAGTGGCTTGGAAGACTTAGAGACAAAAGTTTATAATGTCAGCTACAGAATAGAAACAAATAAATCCTATTGTTTAAGCCCTTTCTTTTCCTCAACAGAAAGACATCAAATTTCAAAGAGGCAACCCACGGAATGGGAAAAGATGTTCACAAAAGACACTACAGACAAAGGGCTGATATCAAAGACCTATAAAGAACTCCTCAGACTCAACACCCAAAAACAGATAATCATGTCAAAAAACGGGCAGAAGACATGAACAGACACCTCTCTAAAGAAGACATAAAATTGGCTAACAAACACATGAAAAAAATCTTCATCATCATTAGCCATCAGGGAGATTCAAATCAAAATCACACTGAGTCGTGTCTGAATGGCTCAGTGGATTAAAGCCTCTGCCTTTGGCTCAGGTCATGATCTCAGGGTCCCGGGATCAAGCCCCACATTGGGCTCTCTGATCAGTGGAGAGCCTGCTTCCCCCTCTCTTTCTGCCTGCCTCTCTGCCTACTTGTGATCTCTCTCCCTCTGTCAAATAAATAAATAAATAAATAATCTTAAAAAAAAAAAAAAACTACATTGTGATATCACCTTACACCAGTTAGAATGGTCAAAATCAACAAGACAGGAAACAACAAATGTTAGAGAGGATGTGGAGAAACGGGAACCCTCTTACACTGTTGGTGGGAATGCAAGTTGGCATAGCTACTTTGGAAGACAGTGTGGAGATTCCTCAAGAAATTTAAAATAGAGCTACCCTTTGACCCTGCAATTGCACTACTGGGTATTTATCCCAAAGAAGCAGATGCAGTACAAAGAAGGGCCACATGTACCCCAATGTTCATGGCAGCAATGGCCGGCCACAATCGCCAAACTGTGGAAAGAGCCAAGATGCCCTTCGATAGACAAATGGATAAAGAAGATATGGTCCATAAATACAATGGAATATTATGCCTCCATCAGAAAGGATGAATACCCAACTTTTGTATCAACATGGACAGGACTGGAAGAGATTATGCTGAGTGAAATAAGTCACGCAGAGAGAGTCAACTATCATATGCTTTCACTTACATGTGGAGCATAAGGAAAAACAGGGAGGACATTAGGAGAAGGGAAAGAAAAGTGAATTGGGGGAAATCAGAGTGGGAGACGAACCATGAGAGACTGTGGATTCAGAAAAACAAACAGGGTTTTGGAAAGGAGGGGGATGGAAGGGATGGGTGAGCCTGGTGGTGGGTCTTACGGAGGGTACATATTGCATGGAGTACTGGGTGTGCTGCATAAACAATGAATCTTGGAACACTGAAAAAATAAAATTAAATTTAAACAAAAATTTAAAAAAGAAGGTAGTGGAGGAAAGAAAATTAGAAGGAATAAGACTCAGGGAGCCTGTGTGGCTCAGTTGGTTAAGCATCCAACTCTGGATTTTGGCTTAGGTTATGATCTCAAGAGTCATGAGATCAAGCCCTGAATCCAGAACCTGTTTGAGATTCTCTCTCTGTCCCTCTCGCTCCCTCTGCCCCTCTACCCCCCAATCCACCTCACTCTGGAGCATGCATATACTCTCTCTATATAAAAATATATAATAATTAAAATAAGAAGGAATAAGATTTGATTGCTATCTAAGGGATCCTTCCATCTATCTCTAGCCAAGGGCCAGAGAAAGCTGATAAAACTCCATGTAGGTTTAGGTGTTTCCTGAACAGAGGCAATCTGTAAGTCCCTTCCAAATGAAGCCCTCTTCCTAAACCATCATGTACTCCAAAATCAAGTCTCTACTATTAAGCCATAGTAGAGTTGAAAGGCCATGTTTAGGCAAAGAAAACTAAATAAAGTAGCTTGAACCTCCCTCCAAAAGCCTCCAAGAGTCAAAAATAACATGGGGCAGAGATGTTAGAACACATTTACACATGTTCCATTTTATAAATGTGTCTGATGTCCCCTAGCATGCTCTCAGTAATGCTACTAAATCACAAAGAGGACACACAAGAACTGTTGCAGCCCAGGTAGGGGAGATATGGCAGGAAATGAGCTGCAGTTAGGGACTGCCACAGTATTGAATAATCAGGTATTAGAATTAATGACACAAGTTAAGGTTTAAGTAAATCAAGAATTTAATTAAGTAAATCAATGATACCATAGTTGAGCACTATGGAACATTCTGCCAGTAGTCTGATATCTTTACAACATCAAATACGTTCTCTTTTTTTTTTTTTTTAAGATTTTAGTTTTTTATTTGTCAGAGAGAAAGAGCATAAGCACAGGGAGGTGCAGGCAGAGGGAGAAGCAGGCTCTCCACTGAGCAAGGAGTCTGATGCATCCAGACTCCATCCCAGGACCCTTAGACCATGCCCTGAGCCAAAGGAAGACACTTAACCAACTGTGCCACCCAAGTGTCTGACAACATCAAATATATTCTAAAGGTGTATCTTCAGTGCCCTGTTATATTAAAGGTCATTTTCATTCACCCTTGGAGGATTGTATTGTATTAGATAAAATAATCTGAAACATTTCTACTTATTTTCATGAATGACTTATTTGTTATTTTGGGAAACACTTATCTATCCAAATTTTTCCATTTCTTCTTAGCAAGCTTTTCATGTTAAGAAATATCCATTTGTTCAGTAAACTTTTATTAACCAACTACTGTAAGCTAAGTACTGTGTTAGGGTTAAGAATTTGGTGCCAGTGTCTAGCACCATGCTTGTTATATAGAAGACACGATATTAATTGAATAATTACATAAAATATAGGTAAGATATATCCTTGAGAAACATGATAGTTCCTCAATGTTTTCCATGTCCCCAAGCAAAATTCAGAAGTACCTAAGAATTGATCAGTTGGCCTAAGGAGGTCGATCAGTAGACAAGAATGCAAAATGATCTGCAAGGATCCAGAGACCAGAAATTATAGTGTTGTAGATAATTTAGCAGCAGATAAGGCCTAGAAAGAGACTGACAAGGAACAAATGTACAAGGTATAAGAGCATGAGACAACAACACAGAAATGAGAAAGACTAAGAATGAGAAGTAAACGCTGCTTTCCATCAACAAGCAGACCACACATGAACTCTCCAGAACTGAGACATTTCTGAAGAAAATAAAAAAAAGATGGGGTATGGGGGGAGGGGAGATTTTGAATGGAGTACATTTTATCCAAAACGGACTAAGGGAAATGTACTTGAGTCTACCAAGTTTTAGTATGATTGAATTTTCTGCTATTAAGGAAACAGAGAAGCTTAAAAGATAAACTTAATACAGTTATTAAAGGAACAAAGAAAGTTTCATATTTGCACATTTGACCATAAAATTATCTACTACATATGGATGAAAGAACTAGGATTTTCTTGATACACACAGCTGGAAAGGAACAGAGCAGTTTCCAGGCCCAAGCTGTGTGGATCCAGCAATGATCATTCTTTCTACCATACCATCCAATCTCTCTGAAGACTCAAGTTTGTCAAGGATTTTTTTTAATGTCTTATATTTTCAAATCTTAAAAAAAAAAGTAACAAAAAAAAAGTAACAGCATATTTACTGATGAGTAAACTTCATATTGCCTTGTATTAAACAGTTCTACCAAAAAAATAAAATAATAAACTGTTCTCCCAATTGACAGCATCATTTAATTATCCAACCTCAATAATCCGATGTGAATCTGAAAGGTTTCACTCAGCTCAGTAGGTATGTATTTAATAGCTGACATCTATGACCACCAGCCCTGTGTGCTAGATGCTTTATATATCCTGTCTAGTTCCAGCCTTCTCAAATTGTGGTCTTCAAACCTGTAGCATCCATTGGGAACTTACTGGAAATGCACTCTGTGGACAGACCCTGACCTACTAAGTCACAATACACATTTTCACATGGTTCCCTGGTGATCTGTATACACTTTTACATTTAGAATCCTTTTCCCTTTGTATTCCCCACACCTAGAACAGTCCCTGACACCTAGTCGTTGCCTAGTTAATTTTGCTTAGTGAAAAAAAGAAAAATGAAGAGAGACTGTGTGAAGCCATAATATTGGAGAAGTGGTCAGCACAGTTGTCAGACTTTCCAAAGATGGCTGAGGGAGTGCAGGTGTAGAGTAAAATATGAAGCACGTGTTAATTAAAGCCAAAAAGGAAATGAGAGTCAATCTGGGGGGTTAGCAAATAATGTTGATAATCTCAAAGAACACAAAAACAGTCACATAGCCCTAAACAGTCACATAGCCCCTAAAAGGAGGCCTAAGGCTATTAAGTTAGAGACATGATGCTGGGCTCTGCAGCATCTTTCTTACTGGACCAGGTTTCTCTTGTCCAAATCTTAGAGCAGATATGGAAGGTATTTCAGTGATCACCATCTATAGCAACACAGATAGATGATGCAAGAGGAAATTACTCACGCTCAGAAGTGCACTGTTGTTTTACTAAAAGAAAGATCTGTGCTCGCCTCATCCCCAAGGCGAGTTATAAATTCCCAAAAGCCTGGACAGGAAGAGCACTGGACAGAGTTGGAAAATCCAGATTAAACTCCAGCTCTTCACTCCACTTGCTTCATGACTCCAGGGAAGTTGGTTAAAGAAGTTTCTTCATCTTCTCAAGCAGGTAAGTAGCCTCAAGTACGGCTACTCAGGTCCACAGAGATTATATAATTTGCCTGTGGTTATACATCTGGTGACTAAATTTGAATACTCATCTGTGTGACTAAAAAAAAATCCATGCTCCACATTGTTATGGTTTTGTCAACCACTGAGATGCTGACTATACAAACAGACAGCAGCCAGACCATTGACAGAAACAGAACTCTGACCCACAGCTTCCACAGCAACCAGCCCAAGAAATCAAACCACAATCTGCCCATAAGAGCCAAGATTTGATCAACAACTGACAGTTTCCCTAATGTAAAAAATTACATCTTTTGTTGATACAACAGTTGGATATTCATCCTTTCTGATGGAGGCATAATATTCCATTGTATATATGGACCATATCTTCTTTATCCATTTGTCTTTCAAAGGGCATCTTGGCTCTTTCCACAGTTTGGCGATTGTGGCCATTGCTGCTGTGAACATTGGGGTACATGTGGCCCTTCTTTTCACTACATCTGTATCTTTGGAGTAAATATCCAGTAGTGCAATTGCAGAGTCATAGGGTAGCTCTATTTTTAATTTCTTGAGGAATCTCCACACTGTCTTCCAAAGTAGCTGCACCAACTTGCATTCCCACCGACAATGTAAGAGGGTTCCCCTTTCTCCACATCCTCTCTAACACTTGTTGTTTCCTGTCTTGTTGATTTTGGCCATTCTAACTGGTGTAAGGTGGTTATCTCAGTGTGGTTTTGATTTGAATCTCCCTGACGGCTAAAGATGATGAACATTTTTTCATGTGTCTGTTAGCGATTTGTGTGTCTTCTTTGGAGAAGTGTCTGTTCATGTCTTCTGCCCATTTTTTTGACGTGGTTATCTGTTTTTTGAGTGTTGAGTTTTAGGATTTCTTTATAGAGTTCCTGGGGTTTTGGCTTTCAGTTTGGTTTAGCCAATGGGAGGCCAGGCAGGAGGTTGGAGGGAATGAGGAAGAGAGGTTAGGGTATATTTCCTTAGCTCTCTCCTTTAAGGATAACCTTACCTGTGCTCTTGACCAAAGATCATAGCTCTTCTAAAATGGTTCTCTATATAAACTTTTTCTCTTGGTCCCAGTAGCCATTCCCTTCCCCATCTCTTAGGCTTATGGAATTGTAACAGCATCAGGATCACACACATTGCCTATTCCATATTCCATGCCTGTACTTTTATAAATAGTGCTTTTATTAAACCCTCTTTAAATCATCCTAATTTGCATGGGTGCCATCAATTTCCTGATAGAAACTGACTGAGAATAATCATCAATACCTGCCACACAAGGCATATTTCTATGGTAGGAATGAGTGCATTAAAGTTTTATAGTGAATCCCATCATTTATTTAGCCAAGAGTTATTGAGCATCAATCTACCAGAATACAGTGCTAGATGATCTACCAGAATACAATGCTAGATAAAAACCCAATTCCTTGCCCTCAAGTAGCTCACAGTTATTTAATCATTTATAACACGCAACTCACTTCCCTTGCTCAGTTTTCAAGCTTGTCAAGTCAATTCTAGATTATGGTTTGGCTTTGTGTGTAGCTTTGCTACAGGGATCAAATTCACTTTTCTTGCTGTCCCAAGATCCAGTTGATTCCTAACTATATTCATATTGAAAATGAAGACACACAGAATGAAGACATATAGCATAGTGCCTGAGAGCATGGATTTTGGTATCAGGTAGATAATCATTCAAAACTCACCAGATGTATAACCTTGGGCAAGTTATCTTGTGTAAACTTGAGCAAAGTCTCTGTGGACCTGAATAGCCTCACCTGTAGATGGAGCTAAATTGCATTTACTTTCTCTGCTGTGAAGACTGAAGCTGTCCACAAAACTCTTAGCTCACTGACTGGTTCAATAAGTAAATGGCCAATATTCTTGTTTATGTATTACTTTCTTTTGAGTATGATACAAGCTATCCTAAAATGACTGGCCATCTCTTGAGAGACGACTGTTGGGGTTCTTGATCTATAAAACTTAGGAACAAACCCTGGTGTATGATAACTCCACCCAGAAAATGTTAAAGAGGAAGGCTGTCTCTTGGCAGCCTGCCAATTAGTCTCAGTTCTCTGCTTTGCTTGAGGATTCAATCCACATTAACAAGAAAGTTCCAGTCCTTGGAAGATGGAGTCTGGAAACTAGATCAGGTGCTCTAGTTCCAGCAGGTAAGAAGAAGTTGGATATTACAGGTACGGAGAGGCTGGCAGATGCAGGCAGAAGCTCTAGGGCCAGACAGGGGCCATTTGAGTTCAGGTGAGTCTGGAAACGAGGAGAGCATTGAACAGGGTAGATAAGATCTGTTTGATACAAGAACCCAAAAGCTTAGGAAAAATGCTAGGAGGCAGGAGACACCAAAGTAGAATCTGGACTGCTTGCTCTCTGCAATTTTTTATCTTTTCTTCTCTGGCATACATTTTCTTCTCTGGCAGGCATGTTTGAAGATGTGTGATTTTAGCCAGAGGAACGGAATTGAGAATGTATATTGAGACTGATGAAAGCAGGGAGAGAGGGTTTAGGAATTCGAGAATCTCTCCAGCTAAGACTTAATTAGTTATGACTGTTTTGAAAGAATCTAAAAGAGTTTCTATCTGTTTGGCTATTGAATTCACATAATTAAAAAGCAGGAAATAATTCCAAAAATCTCTTATTATCTGATAAAGGGTTTGTATCCAAAATACCTAAAAAACTTATAAAACTCAACACGTAAAAAGCAATCCAATTAAAAAATGGGCAGAAGACATGAAGAGACATTTTTCCAAAGAAGACATACAGATGGCCAACAGACACACGAAAAGATGCTCAACATCATTGATTGTAAGGGAAGTACAAATCCAAACTACAATAAGATATGACCTCACAGCTGTCAGAATGGCTAAAATCAACATCACAAGAAACAACACGTATTGGTGAGAATGTGGAGAAAGGGGAACTCTCTTGCACTGTTCTGCTGCCACCATTCTGGAAAACAATATAGAGATTCCTCAAAAAGCTAAAAATAGACCTACTCTATGATCCAGCAATTACACTACTAGGTATTTATCCAAAGAATACAAAAATACTAATTCAAAGGGATACACACACCTGATGTTTAAAGCAGCATTATCTACAATAGCCAAATTATGGAACCAGCCCAAGTGTCTATCAACTGATGAATGGGTAAAGAAGAGATAGTATATATACACAATGGAATATCAGCCATCAAAAAGAATGAAATCTTGCCATGTGCAATGACATGGATGGAGCTAGAGAGTATCATGTTAAGCAAAGTGAGTCAGAAAAAGACAAATACCATATTTCACTCATACATGGAATTTAAGAAACTAAAACAAATGAGCAAAGGAAAAAAAAAGTGAGAGAGAGGCAAACTAAGAAACAGATTCTTAGCTATAGAGAACAAACTGATACTTACCAGTGAGGAGGTAGGTGAGGAGGAGGGGGGAAATAGGTGATGGGGATTAAGGAATGTACGCATGAGACAGGGTGTTGCATGAAGTGTTGAATCACTGTATTGTACCCCTGAAACTGATAGTACACTGTATGTTAACTAACTAGAATTTAAATAAAAATAAAAAAGAATCCCCACAAAAAAATAGCATTATACTACTACTCTTATATGGTTTTGATTATGTTGTTTTTAACTTAATAAGACCTTAAGATTCCAGAGCCGAATACAGTTTTCAAAATGTTTTTTACTTGATATAATTTAATCCTTATAGTAGCACTGTGAGGTAGTGATGATTACCTATTATTAGCTCTGTGTCATAGATTCAGCCTAGCTCAATGCCACAGAACATTTTTTGAGCACCTACTGTGTGCTAGGCATTCTGCTAGGCTCTGGGGTTTAACTTCCTTCACATATAAATGAAGAGCATCCAAATGAGAACAACCAAAGGTATTTTTTTATCCTATAGCAAAGGAGTCAGCACCATCACTTGTGTTTGATAGAACTCAGTGGCAGGCAGAGGAGTGGAAAAGCTTTTCAGTAAAGAAAGTGGGTTTTAGTTATGTCCTGATTAGGGACTGTTGTCTTAGGGAAGCTGGAGGCAGACCATCTAGATGTAGCACGAACTATGTTTTTGGTTGGTCGAGTATAATTGGCTTTTTCTGGTCAGTCCCAACTTGGAAGTGGGACAAAAATTAGGGAAACTGTCAGTTGTTGATCAAATCTTGGCTCTTATGGGCAGACTGTGGTTTGATTTCTTGGGCTGGTTGCTGTGGAAGCTGTGGGTCAGAGTTCTGTTTCTGTCAATGGTCTGGCTGCTGTCTGTTTGTATAGTCAGCATCTCAGTGGTTGACAAAACCATAAAAACGTGGAGCATGGATTTTTTTTAGTCACACAGATGAGTATTCAAATTTAGTCACCAGATGTATAACCACAGGCAAATTATATAATCTCTGTGGACCTGAGTAGCCGTACTTGAGGCTACTTACCTGCTTGAGAAGATGAAGAAACTTCTTTAACCAACTTCCCTGGAGTCATGAAGCAAGTGGAGTGAAGAGCTGGAGTTTAATCTGGATTTTCCAACTCTGTCCAGTGCTCTTCCTGTCCAGGCTTTTGGGAGTTTATAACTCGCCTTGGGGATGAGGCGAGCACAGATCTTTCTTTTAGTAAAACAACAGTGCACTTCTGAGCGTGAGTAATTTCCTCTTGCATCATCTATCTGTGTTGCTATAGATGGTGATCACTGAAATACCTTCCATATCTGCTCTAAGATTTGGACAAGAGAAACCTGGTCCAGTAAGAAAGATGCTGCAGAGCCCAGCATCATGTCTCTAACTTAATAGCCTTAGGCCTCCTTTTAGGGGCTATGTGACTGTTTTTGTGTTCTTTGAGATTATCAACATTATTTGCTAACCCCCCAGATTGACTCTCATTTCCTTTTTGGCTTTAATTAACACTTCATATTTTACTCTACTTCATATTTTACTCTACACCTGCACTCCCTCAGCCATCTTTGGAAAGTCTGACAACTGTGCTGACCACTTCTCCAATATTATGCTTAATAACAGCAAACATTTGTGGAACATTTACTATGTGCCAGGTACTGTGGCACATTTCATTCTTTCATTCCTAGCTGTATTTTTAATCTCATTTTATAAATCAGAAAATTGAGGCTTTGAGAGATTACATTTCTTGGCCAAGTTTACCCAGTTAGCAAGAGTAGCAGCCAGTATTCTAGCATTGGTGGTATAATTTCAGAATCTGTATTCTTGTAGAGCAATGTATTACAGTGGTTAAGAGTGTTCTCTGCAGGCAGTAACCTCTTTGACCTCAGCCACAGCAACTTCTTCCTTCCTAGAAACAAAGTCAAGGGAAGCAAGGGCAAAAATGAACTATTGGGACTTCATCAAGATCAAAAGCTTTTGCACAGCAAAGGAAACAGTGAACAAAATCAAAAGACAACCAACAGAATGAGGGAAGATATTTGCAAATGACATAACAGATAAAGGGCTAGTATCCAAAATCTATAAAGAATTCATCAAACTCAACACCCAAAGAACAAATAATCCAATCAAGAAATGAGCAGAAGACATGAACCGACATTTCTGCAAAGAAGACATCCAAATGGCCAACAGACACATGAAAAACTGCTCAACATCACTCGCCATCAGGAAAATAAAAATCAAAACCACAGTGAGATACCACCTCACACCAGTCAGAATGGCTAAAATTAAACAGTCAGAAAACAACAGGTGTCGGCCAGGATGTGGAGAAAGGGGAACCCTCCTACACTGTTGGTGGGAATCCAAGCTGGTGCAGCCACTCTGGAAAACAGTATGGAGGGTCCTCGAAGAGTTGAAAATAGAACTACCCTACAACCCAGCAATTGTACTACTGGGTATTTACCCCAAAGATACAAATGCAGTGATTCAAAGGGGCACATGCACCCGAATTTTATAGCAGCAATGTCCACAATAGCCAAACTCTGGAAAGAACCTAGATGTCCATCAACAGATGAATCAATAAAGAACATGTGGTATATATATATACAATGGAACATTACGCAGCCATCAAAAAATAACAAAATCTTGCCATTTGCAATGACATGGATGGAACTAGAGCCCATTATGCTAAGCGAAATAAGTCAATCAGAGAAAGACAATTATCATATCATCTCACTGATATGAGGAATTTGAGAAACAAGACAGAGGATCATAGGGGAAGGGATGGAAAAATGAAACAAGACAAAACCAGGAAGAGCAATAAACCATAAGAGACTCTTAATCTCAGGAAACTAAGGGTTGCTAGAGGGGAAGAGAGTGGGTAGGATAGGGTGGCTGGGTGATGGACACTGGGGAGGGTATGTGCTATGGTGAGTGCTGTGAATTGTGTAAGACTGATGAATCACAGACCTGTACCCCTGAAACAAATAATATATTGTATGTTAATTAAAAAAAAAAAAAAGAATGTGTTCTCTGAAGTCAGACTACCTGAATCCCAAACCAAGAACTGTTAGCAGCTACGTGATTGTGGAGTTAAATAACTTCTATATCCCTTGGTTTCCATACCTATGAAATAGATACAATAACGGATTTTATGAGCATTAAATGAATCAATACACAGTGCTTAAGCCAGCTTCTGGCACAAAAATGGCAATTTGATAAATGCAAATTCTTATTATCCAACATAAAAGCTATTTGGTGGCTCTGCTCAGACAGATAAAGATGCCATCTCGTCAGAGCCAAAGTGGAATGAAGGAAGTACCAGACTGACTATGTGACCTAGGGAAGTCATTTACGATCTCTGACCCTCACTTTTTATTCTAAAATGGGAATAGAAATCCATACCTACTTCACACTGTTTTATGAGTATCAAGTAAAATCACCTAGAGAAAGGACTCATAAACTCTAAGGGACTGTATAAATCTAAATCATTCAATTTTTTTTAAAGATTTTATTTATTTTTTGACAGAGAGAGATCACAAGTAGGCAGAGAGGCAGAGACAGAGGAGGAAGCAAGTTCCCCGCTGAGCAGAGAGCCTGATGTGGGACTCGATCCCAGGACCCTGAGATCATGACCTGAGCCAAAGGCAGAGGCTTTAACCCACTGAGCCACCCAGGTGCCCCTAAATCATTCAATTTCTTACACACTGAACTAAGCCAAGATAATAGGGCACTGGCCAGTAGTGGTGTCTCCTCTGTATACAGTATGTTAGAATCACTTTACTAGTATTCTTTTGAGCGGCTGTCCAAACCTTTAAACTAGTTTGACCTCCACTCAGTTGTTAGGCTCAAAACATATCTCAGAAATAATGACAAGATCTTAACATTTCAGGGACTTTTCCTTCTGTCCTTGGAATGCGCCTTTCAAAGTCAAAGTTTGAAAAGTCATGGTTCCCAGTGCAGATACATCAAGGTGTGGGTAATTTAGTCATTCCGTTTACTGAACACTTTCTATAGGTCAGATCCTTACTTGTCATTAGAGAAGAAACAGTAAATCAGAAAGTGCTGTTTTTATAGACTCACGGCCTAACCATGGACATAAACATGAAGACATGTCATTTCAGTACAATGTGCACAGAAGGGAAACCCTACCAAAGAAGACTGAAGGCTTCCAGGGAAGGTAACATATGAGCTGGGTCATGAAGAAGGACACACAAAGGAAGGACAGGAAAAGGAGCAGGTAGTTCTTTAAGCTCACCTATAATGAGATGGCACAAGACATACAGTCTATTACAGGAAGTTTAAGACTTTTCTGTAGACACATGCCTAATTTGTCTGATCTTTCTGATGGAGAGAAGGGCAGAGAGATAAATGAGACTTTGATAGATATTAAATAAATCACTGTGTACTACACAAGGAGCCATATTTGTAAAAAAAAACAAAAAACAAAAAAATTAAAGGAATCTTTAAAAGTCTTTACAACCTGTTGTCCCAATGGTCAGGTGTTTGTTATTAAACTTAAAGATGAAATTCCAGGATGAAAATTTCTCTGCAGAAACAAGTGTCTTTTCTCAGATTATCCTGTTGCTCTTTCTAGCTGTGGGGCCTTCTTAGGAGAGGCAATGGAGAAACAAGAGATGCAGGCACCCACCAGCTTTAAGGGACCCTCATTAAGCTGAGTGCAGGGTAGACCCAGGATGCAAAGGTGAGCTGGACACAGACTCTGCATTAAAGGAGATCACAGCCTGGAATCCTGAACAATCTGGGATTTCTGACCCATTGCTCCAGCTAAAAATAGTCCTGGATTCTCCATCTCTAACTCCAGAGCTAGGTTTCTCAGACACTAACACTAAGAGACAGGTAAAAGTGCCAAATCTGGGCCAAATCTGAGATTAGGATGATCCGCCCACCCCATCTTACACTGGATTTGCATGTTTCAGCAGCACACTAAAGACTTTTTCTGATGAAGAACTGCTTCCTAAAGTCTAACCATTTGGTAGGTGTCCTCCATGCTACCTCCCAGCAGGCCCCTGGGCTATCCCTGAGCCTCAGAGAGCCGGTCCTCCTCGTCTGCCACCCCAGTTCCATCTGGCCTTGATTAATCACTGCTCTCCCACACGACACTGAGTTCATTCCCTTGTGTTATTTTTGTCTTTGAACTCATCCTGCCTTTTAACACTAAGATTTTTTGCCCTTCTCTAGCCCTGTCCACCCAACACAAAATGAAGTCGGTATCTGGCAATTTTCCATTTATTTGATCTCTGTGGATAGCAAAACCAAATCCTTTGATCCAGGAAACCAACTCTGCAGCATCAGCTATCCCATTTGACCTTATGATTGAAATCTATTAATTAACCACCAAATCTTCACTACATAATGGGGCTGATTATATGAACGAGCAATTTCACTTGAGGCAAAGAAGGATTTTATTACATAGCATTTACATTTTTTAAATTCAGCACTTTGAGGACTATTATTCACATTTGGAAAATTATTATTTGCCTCATACAAGGTAAATTCTCTCTCTCTCTCTCTCTCTCTCTCTCTCTCACACACACACACACACACACATGAATAATTGAGATAACAGAGGGAAAGTTTATATCAAAATCTCAAAGTAGGTATATGGCTCTAAAAAGCTTGATGCAAGAGAATGACATGGTCCAACTGGTGTTAAAAATGTGTTGCTTTTATTTAACCTTTATTGGCTTCCCAGAAGCAATATGTAAAACTCTAAAAATCTCTAATCACTAACGAGGCCAAGGAATGAACCATTCAGATTCAGCCCATCAAAAAATCCTATTTTCCTAAACTTAACATCAGAAACAAGAAAATCAGTACTTTCATTGGCCTCTAAATATTCCACACATATTCATTTTCTCTTCTAGGCAGATTGAACATTTCATGAAAACAGAGATCTTACTGCCCTAATTTTTTATATTTAAATTCAACTAGCCAACATGTAGTTATTCTCCAATATAGTAAGTGCTCATTGGTACCCTATGGTTGATTATTCATCATAGTGACCTCTGTAACTTACAAATACCTCTCTTGCTACATCCACACCTCCCAAACTTGCTCATTCACTGAATAAGCATAACACTTATCATATCCTAAGACCTGAGCAGGGGTTCCAGCAATGCAATGGCTCCTGCTTTCAAAGGACTTACTATGTAAGACAGTGGCTCTAACATTTTGCTGGGCTTCTACATCACTTCTGAGGATAAGACAGAATTTCCATTTCTCATACAGGTCCAGGTGAAGCAGATGCTGTACTCTGGGATCACACTTTTAAGAACCACTGGTTCTTAAAGATAGAACTACTGTATGATCCAGCAATCCTACTTCTAGCTACATATCCAAAGGAAATGAAAACAGGATCTCAAAGAGATATCTGCATTCCCATGTTCTTCAGCATTATTCACAATAGCCAAGATAAGGAAACCACCTAAGGGTCCCTTGATGGGTGAATGGATAAAGATGTGAGATGTGTGTATGTGCATATGGAATATCATTCAGCCATGAGCAAAGAAAGATATCCTGTCCTTTGCCACAACATGGATAGAACTTGAGGGCATTATGCTAAGTGAAGTAAGCCAGGGAGAGAAAAACAAATACTGTGTAATCTCAATTATATGTGGGATCTAAAAAAGCCAAATAGAAACAGAGACTAGAATGGTGGTTACTAAGGGCTGTTGGGTGGGGGAAAAACGGGAGATGTTTGTCAAAAAGTACAAATTAGACAATGAATAAATTAAGGTAATCTAGTGTATATTATAGTGATTATAGTTAATAATACCATATTATATAGATAAAATTTGCTAAAAGTGATCTTAAATTCCTCACCACAAAAAAGAAATGGTAATTATGTGTACAAGTGTTAGTTAACTCTATGATAGTAATCATTTTACAATATATATGTGTACCAAATCAATGTTGTACACCTATAATTATACAATGTCATACATCAATCATATCTCAATAAAGATGGGAGGATAAAAGAACCACTGGTCTAGTGGATTCCTAGAAATTCCTGAAAGAAACTGACAAACCAGATAAGCAAGGTAAGAGCCCAACTACAAAGGACCCTTGCCCCTAGTACTAATAACTTCTCAAGGAAGAACTCACCACATACTCACCTCTAAATAACTGTTACTAAAGTCTTAAAAACACTACCCTGCAAAAATTTAAGGAAGCTAGGAATTCTGATCCCTTAAAACAAAATTCATTTTCTTAATGAAAATAGAATAGAATGTCATCAGAAGTGAAAAATCTATCTTACATTGGGGTGTTTTTCTGTTCACTTGTAAATGAACTTGCCAAATTGTACTGAGTATGTTTTACAATGCTTTTATAATTAGACACTTGTCTGAAAACATGTCCTAACAATCAAAATGCCACTTCCCTCTTTAAAAATCCCATAAATTTACACTAAAGTTCGTGTAAATTATTTATCTTTTCAATTTATTAATAATGATACAAAAAAAATACATGCCGCCTTCTCCGTATAAATAATTCCAACAATATAGACAAAGTGAAGCCCTCCCTGAAAAGCCATCCTCCACCTCTGCCCCTCCCTGACTTGAAAGGAAGCAGTATCAGTTTGATGTGTATCTTTTCAGTTATTATTTTCCTATACAACTTCACACTGTCTACTGAAACTTACAATTTTATTTTTACTTCTAACGTAAATATTACCATAAAAATGTGTATTTTCCTTCAATTGGCCTTTGTCCCTTAATATGTTATGGTATTCTTATGAAGTCATACACGGACATACCTTATTATTTCGAATTTCTGTACAGTATTCCAGAGTACGGAAATACCATTATTTATCATTACACCTCCTTTTTTAATAGACATTAAATCGTTGTTAATCTCTTACTATTACTAACAATGCTGCTGTGATCCCTAGGCATGCCCTGTTTTGAAAAGATTCAAGCATGATATTGCTGGGTCTAAGAATATATACATTGCAACGTGAAACAGACATTCCCCAACAGCCCTCCCAAAAGGCTACATCAATTTGCACTCTCAAAAGTGTTCAGATACATCCTTTCCCCACACTCTCACCCACGCTGGATATTATCAAACTCTCCAAATTTTGCAATATGTTAGATGTTCAAAACCAGCTTTTCTAGGAGCTTATAAAAAGTATTCTTCAATCCCAATGCATCTTCTGAATTTTTACTCCTTTTAAAACCCTACCTGCTCGCTCACTCACTCACCCTCTCCCCCCTCTCTCTATATATATAATTTTAAGTAACTGATCTTATTTTCCATTTTCTTCCTATGAAATTTCCTAAGCAAGAGAGATACCAGTCTTCTCTGAGTTTGTCTGAGTTCACTAATATATTTTTTAATCCCATTTATCTGAGTTCACCAATGTCCTTTTTAAAAAACATGAACTCCATAAAAATAGAACTACCCTAAGATCCAGTAATCACACTGCTGAGTATTTACCAAAAAAATACAAAAATACCAATTCAAAGGGACGATGCACCCCTGTTTCCTGCAGCATTATTTACAATAGCCAATCTATGGAAGAGGTCCAAGTGTCCACTGACAGATGAATGGATAAAGAAGATGTGGTATATATTCACAATGGAATATTATTCAATCATAAAAAAGAATTAAATATTGCCATTTGCAACGTGAATGGAGCTATAGAGTACAATGCTAAGCGAAATAAGCGAGAGAAAGACAAATACCATATGATTTCACTCATATGTGGAATTTAAGAAACAAAACAAAGGAAAAAAAAAAAAAGAAAGAGAGAATCCATGAAGCCGACTCTTAACTACAGAGAACAAACTGATGGTTACCAGAGGGGAGGTGGGTGGAGGGATGGGTGAAATAGGTGATGAGGATTAAAGAGCACAGTTACCATGATGAGCACTAAATAATGTAGGGAATTGTGGAATCACTACATTGTATACCTGGAACTAATATAACACTGTATGTTAGTTATACTGGAATTAAAATTTAAAACTTTATTTAAAAAAACTTAAAAAAATAAATAAAAAACATGCACTCCAAAGGAAATACATCAAAATATTAATGGTAATCACTTTCCGAAAGACAGGTGACATTTTCTCTTATGTGTTATTCTTGCTGTCTTTTTGAGATTTTCTCCAATACTTAATATTTGTGGGATCCTTACTATTTTCCAGGTGCTGTTCTAAGTACATTCCATGCTTTAGCTCATTTTATCCTTAAAACAAGCGTACGAAGTACTACCATCATCCCTGTTATACACAAATGGCTGATAGAGGTGAAATAACCTTTCTCAAATCCCACAGCTATGAAGGATTTAAGCAAGGCAGGGTGATTCCAGATCTTAACTATTACACCGCACTAGTGCCTAGGAATATGTACTATTTTTATAATTTGAGTAAATAAGACCTAAATATCAACTGAAAGCAACTATATTTACTAGCCGAAATCAATAGCATTATGACCTGTGGGCTATTCCTCCCTTTGTGAACTCTCTTACATATTTCAAAGACATTCTTACCTTCCTAGCCACTCCAAAGCTCTTCTCCCCAGCCTCGACTGTGCCCAGAGATTTAAAGATACAAGCTTCAACAAACCCGAGGTTTTATGGTCTTTTAATCTCCCTATAATTCATTTTTATCAGCTTTCCTTTGTCTCTGGTGAAGACATCTTGTTCTGTAAAACACACACTGTAATTTAATTGTGGGCTCCTCTGTGTAATATTCTTAGCCAGTTTCTGCTTTTTTTTTTTTTTTTTTTTTTTTTGAAGCTTCTCAAATCTCACTCCTCGGCTGATAGTTTATATTTCCTAGTAGCAACGGGAATGGCCACAACACCCAACATTGACACATAGTTCCCCCAGCAAAGTCTCCCTGGTTAGGTTTGTAGCTCCTTAGCAGTGGTGGCAATGACTGCGAATCACCATCAAAGAACATCAACAGATTGCATTACAATCTGTCAATCCTTCTCTAGAGAAAGAAATTGGCAACTCGTTATATTAAAGAACCGCAATCAAGCATCTGGAATATGGCAGCGCACGTCGATTTTATGTGAACTGATGAGTTTCAGCAATTTATTATCCTGCACTTTTTGACATAATCTTATCCACAATGTCTCTCCTGCAAATATACATTATGCGTAACAACTGTTATTTGAGCCACACCTTTGTGAATATCCTCTATTTCAGAGGTTCGGCTTTGCAGAGTTACACAGACTTATTCCAAAGACAGAATTAGGTACCTCTTAAATTCTAATTAACAAATTATCTGCCCTCTTCATTTGCCTTATGCCAGCAGGAAAATTAAGACAGCTTCTTAATAAAACATTTGCGTCAATCCGTCCTGTTAAGCAATAACCTCATCATTTTTCCACACAGAGAGAATCAACAATTGGACAAAGCAGACAGGCAAAAAAGACCAGAAAATGTTATCATAATGGCTACAGTTTATTGAGTTTCCACCTGGGCCCAGCACTGTGGCTGTGTTTACATGCAATATTTCATTAAATTTTCTCAATTGTCCTATGACGTGTTATTATCATCCCCATGTTGCAGAGAAAGAAAATGAGGCTTAGAAATTAAAAGCTTTGCACAAAGTCACACAGCTAATAAGTAGCAGAGGAGGACTATCAGTTAGCATTGCTGCATAACAAATTACCCCAAAACTTGATGGCTTAAAACAACAACCATTCAGTTAGCTGATAAAACAGAGATTTGGGCTGAGCTCAACTGATCACAGCTAGGCCTCACTAATGAGGCTACTGGCTCAGCTGGGGACAGGCTGGGGTCCCAGGGTTCTTATCTATGGTGGTTTCCCATTATCCAGAAGGTTAGCTCAGGCTCCTTCACATGGTAGCCTCAGGGTTCCGTGCACAAAGACAGAGGGCAATTCCCAATGTGTATACATGTTCTGTTCCTCTCTTGGCATTGTACTTTCTACTCTCCATTGGCCAAACTCGGGCCCAACCTAGCCCAGATTCAAGTCCAGGGTAGAGAGGGACTCCACCTCTTGAGAGTCCATTTTTGTAGCGTATCACAAGTTTCAACACACATGTTAGTGATGCCAAAACCCACTACCCTGTGCCCCTCCTGAATTTGTTTGGCCTCAGATCTACGTCCCACCCCCACACCCCCACCGGCTCTGCTCTGCATCACATGAACACTGACTCTTGTGGGCTGCTTCCAGGCACCTGTGAAAGCCAGAGCAAAGTAATGGAAAGAGGGTAGAAGACAGGAAGAAAGAGAGGCAGGGTAGACCTCACCCTCCCTCTCTGCCTCAGGCTGCATCTCTAGCAGTACAGGCCCCTCTGCACAGGTCTGCCATGATTTCTCCATCTCCTCCATGTGTCTCTTCTGCCTAGGAGCAGTCATGGCCTCTTGCCATTGCAAATCTCAAGGTTTCCATATCATCCTTTGATTTCCCAGCCCCTCCAAAACCTGCATAACCAATTCTCCATTAAATTTCCTCTGGTCTAAATATTTCATGATTTCTATCATCCTGGTCGAACACAGTGCTGCATACGTTCTCCTGGCCCTTTGAGTGTCTTGGATGAAATCACTTTGTATTGCCTTCTACAATACTAAGCACAACGGAAGCAACCATATTCATCCACTCAGAAAACATTTACTGAGGAACTACTAGACCTAAACCCTGAGCTTGAGACTACAGCTACAAAGCTGAATAATACCTTAAAAAATTAACCCAAAGAAGACAGGTCTATGTAAAAATAATAACCATATAGTGAAGTTCTTTGATGAAGATATATAAATAGACTGTACAGGAAATGCAGTCAGATGTCAGTGCACAAGTTCTAGAGTCAGATTGCCAAGATTGGAATCCGGGGCACTTTTACTATCAATAAAGCAAGTTATTTATCCTCCCCTTCCTCCTTGGTACAGTGGGGGATAATAAGATCAACTTCACAGGATTCCAATAATACGTACACTGGAGCTTAGACCAGTGCCCGTCTGGTCCACACTAAGTGTTCAATAGATGTTAGGTAGGACTTTTATGGAAACACAAAGGAAGAAACATCTATTTGCTTTGGGGGTCAAGGAAGCCTTCCCCAAAGGAGGAGATCTTTCAGAGGACTCAAAATAAGAGTAAGAAGTCACTAGTTGAAATACCACTTCCCCAAAGAAGTTTCTCCAAAATTCATCTGAAAATGATTCATCTGAAAATGATTCATCCTCCTTCTGACCACCCTCAGCATTTTGTTTTCATACTCCTAGAAAAGCAAAATCTCATCATAATTTTTGTTACAGCTACTGATGCACATGCTTCTATCTTCCCTACAAAACTGTAAGCTCCTTGAAGACAAATGCTATCCTCTCTACCCTTATCCATCCTGGGAAGTTTACCACACTGCTTGGCATATATATAAGTAGGTGTACCAGGTTCTGTTTCATTTTTTTAAGGCTTTATTTTAATTCCAGTTAGTTAACATGCAGTGTTATATTGGTCTCAGGTGTACAATACAGTGATTTAACAATTCCACACATCACCCAGTTCTCATCATGACAAGTGCACTCCTCAATCCCCATCACCTATTTAACCCATTTCCCCCTCTCCTCTGGTAACCATAGTTTGTTCTCTATAATTATGTTTTGTTTTATTTTTAACAAATGTCAATGTCTCTGGTGTTGTCGCAAATATTTAGACAGCGGCCATTGTCTTTGGATGATGAAATCATGACCTGCCAAAACCTTAATGTAGCATTTTTAGAGTCATAGTATATTACAAATATGCCTGTCATTCATAGAAGATATGAACTTGGAAAATAACATGGATGTTCCCACAGAACATCACATAGAAACTGTATCTCTCAAAAACACCATTTATAATGATATTCACTGATACTGATTTTATAATATCTTTCAGTAGTCCACCGCAAATTATAAACCTCAGTGAAAGAGAGTCCTTATTTATACTCAATGAAGTAACTTAAAATTGATGTAAAAGCACGTATTGCATGGAGCACTGGGTGTGGTGCATGAACAATTAATCTTATAACACTGAAAAAATAAACATATTTGGGGAAAAAAATCTGTGTTGTACTGATAGGATATACAGCCAATTTTTTAGGATCATAGAAATTATTTCACTGACCAGTGTGCCAATTAAGCCATTATTTCTCAGCTCCAAACCCCCTCTATTCACTTACTGTATGATATGGGAATTGAGCAACCAAACTTGTGCTTTGGAGTCCACAAGAGGGGCAGTGCAAGACTAGAGGAGGAAGAGAGCAACTGTTCACTCTAGATCGCTTCCTGTAGACATCCTGTCTGTTTCCCATCCCTAGGGGAACAACACCTTAGCAATGCTTCTTCCCCTTTGGCAGGGCCTTCCTGGAACAGCAGTGGGTTTTTCCCCCTGCACTGGAAGAAGCAGCCTCAACCTGCTGCCCCAGTCACACCAGTACCAGACAACTGGTCTCCCTGCACTGAGGCCAGAGTTTCAAATTAATTTCAAAAGTCTACTCTAATTTTTCTTTCTAATCAACTTTATGGAGCTTTAATTTATACAAAATAAAATGCTACCATTTTAATTGTACAGTTTTGACATATACTAATATAATGTAATTATCATTCCAATTAAAATACAAATAATTTTCATTATCCCAGAAAGTACCTTAGTGCTCCTCTGCTGTCAATACCTCTCCACACACAAGGTCCTAGAAAAGAAATTATGTTTTCTAGCTTTGCCTTTACTAGAGTTTCATTTAGTTGAAAGCATGCAGTATGTACTTTCTTTGTGTCTGGTTTCATTTGTCCAACATATTATCTTTGAGATTCATGAGATCTTTGAGATTCATCCATGTCATTTCATTACAACAATCAGTAATTTTTTTTCTTTCTATTGCTGATAACTGATTTTTGTATAGATGTAACATAGTTTATATCTGTACACCTGTTACTGAATATAGAGTTGCTTCCAGTTTGGGGATATTATGAATGAAACCACTACCAAACTTGTAATTTACACGTCTAAGTAAAAGAATGGACATATGCTTTCCTTTCTCATGGGTAATTACCTCATAGTGAGCTTGGTGAGTCATAAAGTAATTGTAATGTTTAGCTTTATAAAAAAAAAAAAAAACCTGTCAAACTGTTTTTGAAAGGGTTGTACCATTTTATATGCCCAGCAGCAATGTTATAATTTCTAGTCCCGCCACATCTTCACCAGCACTTGGTATCATCAGTCTTTTAATTTTAGTTATTCCGCTGGGTGTGTAGGGGTTTTGCATTGTGGTTCAATTTGTACTTCCTAATGACTAATAATTTTTAGCCTCTTTTGTTATGTTAATTGGCCAATCATATATCTTCTTTTGTAAAGTACCTGTTTTGTCCCCCTATTTACTTGGGTAATTTGTCCTCTATTATTGAGTTATAAGAGTTCTTTATATATTCTGGATGCAAGTTCTTCATCAGATTTATGTATTGGAATATTTTCTCCCAGTCTGTGACTTCCCCTTTCATTTTCTACATGTGTCTTTCAAAGAACAGATTTTAGTTTTGATAAATTCCAAATTATCAACTTTTTTTCCTTTTCCGACCCATGATTATTGTACCCTAAGTAATTATTACTTTGCCTGCCCAAGGTCACAAAAAATTGCTTCTGTATTTTATTCTAAAAGTTTTAAAATTTTAGCTTTTACATTTAGATATATTTACCCAATTATAGAACCTCAAAACATAAGAAGTAAAACCAATATGAAGGAAGGAAGGAAGGAAGGAAGGAAGGAAAGAAGGAATTTGATCAGACATTTCAATATCCCATCTCAATAATTGTCTTTGTCAGCTTGGGTTGCCATAACAAAATACCACAAACTGGATGGCTTAAACAACAGAAATTGTTTTTTCACAGTTCTGGACGCTGGAAGTCCAAGATCCAAGCATCACTGTGGTTGGATACTGGTGAGAGCTCTCTTCCTGTTTGCAGATGAATACCTTCTAGCTGTGTCTTCACATGGTACAGACAGAGATAGAGAGACAAAGAGCTCTCTGTGATGCCCCACTCTCATGATGTCATCTAAACCCAACTTCCTCCAAATGCCCATTACACAGAGGGTTAGGGCTTCAACATTATGAATTTGTGGGGAACAAAATTCAGTCCATAGCAATAATGGATAGAATGACTAAACAGAAAATCAATAAGGACAGTGATTTGGGCAGACTTTCAACCAACTTTACATTAGTTGGCATTTGTAGAACACTCCACACAACATCAGAATAAACTTTTTTTTTTCAAATGTACACACATAATCATATTTTGGGTCATTAAAATTTTTTGACAAATTTAAAATATATTCTCTGACCATAGTGGAATTGCATTAAAACTCAATAGCAAAAACATTTATTGAAAATGCCTAAATATTTAAAATGTAAATAACACATTTCTAATAATCCATGGATTGAAGAAAATCGCAGACGATAAATTAGAAAGTGTTTTGAACTGAACTGAATGAAAATGAAAATATATCAAAGTTTAGGGGACGTCACTTTAGGAAGACATAGCGCTAAATGCCTATCTTAAAAAAAAAGGTCTCAAATGAATAAACTTTGCACATTAGGAAACTAGAAAAAATAAGAACAAATACAATCCAAAGTAAGTTAGAGAAAAGAAAGTATAGCAAAGATCGAAGTAAAAATCAATGAAATAAGAAAAAATACATGGATCAAATTTTGTTAACATATTAATTCTCCCTAATCTATAGATCCAATGCAATCAAAATCAAAATCCAAAGAGACTTTTTTTGTAGAAATTTGACAAGATGATTCTAAAATTTGGGTAAAAATGCAAATGATTCAAAATAGCTAAAACAACTTTGAAAAAGAACCACAAAGTTGAAAAGCCAACACCGTTTGATTTTATAACATAATATAAAGCTACAGTAATCAAGAGTGAGGTATTGACATAAAGATAGACAAACAGAACAATAGAAAGAATAAAGAAATAAACCCATACATATGTGGAAAACTCATTTCGACACAGATACAAATTCAAGTCAGCAGAGAAAGGATATTCTTTTCAACAAACGGTGCTGGAACAATTAAATATCCATATGTAAACATTAATTCAAAATGGAACATAGGAAAAAAAAAGAAAAAAAATGGAACACAGACCTACATATAAACCTACAACTATAGAACTTCCAGGATAAAATCTTCGGAACTTCTGGTTAGGCAAAGATTTTTCAGATATAATATCAGAATCACAGTTGATAAAAGAAAAACACTGTTAAATTGGACCCCAACAGAACTTAAAACTTCTGCTTTTTGAAAGACCCTATTAAAAGAATGATAAGACAAACAACAAAATGAGAGACAATATTTGCAAGTCACATATCTGATAAAGGAAGTTATCTAGAATATATAAAGAAATCTAAAAGCCCAAGAATAGGAAAACAAAAAACCAGCTAAAAAAAAAAAAAGAAAATGGACCCAAAAATCAGATACTTTGCCAAAGAATATAATAGGTGACAAACAAGCCAGTGAAAGTACCATCATTAGTCACTGTATCCACAATGAGATAGTACTAGATACCTGTAGGAAAACATAAGAAAGACTGACAGTGGCAAGCACCGGTGAGAACGTACAGGAGCCAGAACTCTCATTCACATGAGCTGGAAATGTAAAATGGCACAATCACTTTGGAAACCAGTTTTAAAAATCTTAAAAATCTAAATGGATGCCTACCATATAATCCAGTTATTCCAGTATAGGTATTTACTCAAAAGATATGAAAGCATATATTCATTCAAAGACGTATACATGAAGGCTCACAGGACTTTTATTTATAATAGACCGAATAGAAAACAACTCAAATGTCCATCAACAAGTGACTGAATAAACTGTGGTATGTCTACATATGAAATAGTATTCAGAAACAGAAAAGAAGGAACTGTTGATACATGCTACAACACAGATGACTCTCAAAATAATTATGACCCATGAAAAAAGAAAAGGGGCACTTTGGTGACTCAGTTAGTCAAGCATCCTACTTTCGATTTCAGCTCAGGTCATGATCCCGGGATTGTGAGATGGAGCCCCATGTTGGGATTCCCACTCAGAAGGGAATCTGCTTGAGATTCTTCCCCTCTTTCCCTGCCCTCCCCCCACTTGTGGGCACTCTTCTCTCTCTCTCTCAAATAAATAAATAAATCTTTTAGAAAAAGAAGATAGAAAAAAGTAATTCATTTACACAATGTAAATGAAAAGTAATTTCATTTACACAAAATTTTAGGATATGCAGACTGATCCACTTTGACAAAAAGCAGATCAGCAATTGCCTGAGAATGACCAACTGGGTGGGCGCAAGGAGAAAGAGGGATTATAAAGGTGCACAAAGAAACTGTTGGAGATGATGAAGATGTTCATTATCTTGATTATAGTGATAGTTTTGCAGGTGTATGCATATGTCAAAACATCACAATTTACACATTAAATATGCACAGTTTACTGTAAATTAATTATACTTCAATAAATCTGTTTTACTAATAAATAACTGGATGTTTTATGCTTCCTGACTGAACCTTGTTGTTATAATGGAAGGAAGGAAGGAAGGAAGGAAGGAAGGAAGGAAGGAAGGAAGGAAGGAAGGAAAGGGAAAGGGAAAGGGAAAGGGAAAAGGAAAGGAAAGGAAAGGAAAGGAAAGGAAAGGAAAGGAAAGGAAAGGAAAGGAAAGGAAAGGAAGGGGAAAGGTAGGGTAAGGAAGGGAAGGGAAAGGAGAATGGGAAAAGGGAAGGGGAAAAAGGAAAGACAAAGGGAAAGGAAAGGGGAAGGAGAAGGGGAAGCTGGAAGGGAGGGAAAGGAAGAAAGAGGGAGGAGGAGCGAGAGGGAGTGGAAGAAACTGTAGCATATAATTAAATGGAACAGAAATGGGAAGAAACAGTGAAATGGAATGAAATGGGAAGAGTCCACCCCTTTCAAATCCCCCCCTAAAAAAGGCTTTCTATATAAACTAGAAAATTATTTGGAACCTTATCATTGCAATTGTTTAAGGAGAAAACACTTTAAGGATGCTTTAGTATTTATGGCACAGGATAAAAGATAAGAATATATATTAATACACTTCGATCAACCTTTACTTAAACTTCTGTGTCAAAGCAATATTTATTAAGGAAGAAAAACACATTCCATAATTTTTTGCTATACATTTTATAAATCTGACAATGTGTGTGTGTGTGTTTTTAAGTAGTTAATTGCCAGGTTGAGTCAAAGAAGGAAGCTGGAGAGTTCACTGCCTAGTTCATGGGTCCAGAACCAGATCTTAAAACCCACACTGGAAGATCTCTACAGGATTTCCCATCCCTCACAGGATGCAAGTAGCAGTTGTATAAGGTTTACTCCTCAGATCTACCAAGGACTTTTACTGTTACAGAAAACACTCATGCAATGAACATGTATATACTTCTAGGGAAATTAAGAGTACCTCCTGTTACAGAGCCTGCTGGTTGACCCTAATGTCCAGCCTCTCTTTCTTCCTTTTAATATTCTATCCCCACAAGAAGGTTTAGCACAGTATATAGCCAACCAATGAGCTAATACATTTTCCAGACTCCTTTGCAGCTAAAAATGGCGAAGTTCCCACCAATGGAACATAAACAGGAGTTATGCGTGCATCTTTTACATCACTGCCTTCAATGGGAATCATCTGCCCTTCTTCACTTCTCTCTTTTCCTCTTCCCAAAGACTAGAATATAAATGTGATCGTAGAATGCCAGGATCAAAAACACAGATGTGGACAACACCCTTGTCAATAGTGGGGCAATGTGACTAAATAACTGAATTCCTGGCTGACCCTGTGAGGCAGTCATCTTCCTGCCTTGAACTACTCCCTCTCTCTGGAACATTAAGTGACAGAGAATAAAATTTATCTCTTGTTTGGGTCTCTGTAGTCTGGGGTCTCCTTGCTAAAGCAGCATGATATATTCTCTGATCGTTGGGGACCCTTGTCCTTACCCACCAAACTTGGTATATTTTGTGGAACAAAAAAGATGTAGGAAGAGTTATGAGCAAGAGGCATACGAATGTGATAATATTGGGGTGCCTGGGTGGTTCAGTTGGTTAAGTGTCTGACTTTTAGTTTTGGCTTAGGTTATGATCTCAGGGTCATGAGATCAAGCCCCACATTGGGCTTCACACCAGAGAGGGAGCCTGCTCAAGATTCTCTCTCTCCCTCTTTCTCTGCCACTCCCCCCTTCCTCTCTTAAAAAAGAAAATGTGATAATACTAAAGGTGAAGGATAGAAATTCCTAGCCAGAGGCAAAGAAATTACAGAAAAAGAAGAGATCGAAGGATGATAGAAGCAGAGAGCATGGCTGAAGAAGAGAAGAGTGAGAGTCTGCCTACCATTGAGCCTCTGGATTTTAATCAAAAGGAATGTGAAAAACTCCCAGCCAAGAGCATTTCACTTTCCTGACATGATTTAAAGTCAATGTATTGTTGGCAGTGGTGAGTTTGCTAATTATACAGCCAAATGTGTTAATGAAGTAAAGTGGTATCTCTCCCCAAAAAGAAAATGTCCTATACTGTACAAATATTGAAAATAACATTGAGTTCATCTTTTCAGAAAGTGGATCTTCCTCTAACTTTTCAACTATACAGCAGTAATTAAGAATCAGATACCTATTTATCTTATTTCCCATTTATCCCTATGTAGTCTTCATAACATAGGCAAGGAAATGTGCCGTTTTAGGACTCCCTGGTCTTTTTTAAATAAAAATAATTTAATCACTTTTAGAATAAAATACTGTCATCTAAAACTGAAATGTGTGTCATGAGGACACCACTCAAGTCTAACATGCAAATGTGGCATTTCACTGGCTCTGCTCACCACTGAAATGCAACCTTGAACTCCCACAACTCCTCTGCAAGAAAATATTGCTGACATTACTCCCCATCATCTATATTACCTATTTCTAGCAATAATCCCCTACCAGCATGTACAATAATAAGGATTTAGAGTGATTCACATTGGACTCAGCTGAGCCATTTTACCACTCCCACCTGGGCTCACTTACACATCTGAAGGTTGGCAATGGGTCAGCAGATCCAAGACTGGGCTTGACTATAGCAACTAGTCTCTACACCACTTACCTATCATCCATTCCTGGTACTAAGGAGCAAGCTCAATCATGCAGGCTTTTTAGGGGTCAAATCATGCCTGCTAGTCCACTGGCAAAAATGTGTTTGAACCCAAAATAAGAAGAGAAATACACTCTGCTTCTGGAACTGGATAAACCATGAAGTCACATAACAATGCGCATGGGTATATGGACAAGTGAAGAATTAGAGTCATTAAAGTATCCTACCAAAACCCACTGTATGGGTACTTACATACCCATACAAAAACGGAAAACTTTTTTCCATACTCTATTCCCAATACTTCTGACATCAGACTGCGTGGGGGTGTGGGGTCCCATCCCAAGCAATTCTCCATTTCCAGCTGTCCTATAGTTCATTTCAATTCCGACACAACCTGGAAATAGTGTCAGACCTCACAAGGCAAGGACTCATTCCCACAAGACTGCCCCCTCTTTTTAAATCAGCTGAGAGTCCAGGTTGTCACCTGGGCTTACTACCCACTGGCTATAAATCGAAGGTTATCATGACCCCCCTCCTCAGGATCAGTAATTTGCTAGAGCAGCTCACTGAACTCAGGAAAACAGCTTACTTATTAGATTACCAATTTATTATAAAGGATACAATTCAGGAACAGCCAGATAAAAAAGATGGCATAGGACAAAATATGGGGGACATGACACAGAGTTTCCATGCCCTGTCCAGAAGCACCAACCTCCCAGCACCAACATAAAAGCTCTCTGAACCCCAATGGAGGCTTCATTATGTAGTCATAATTGATTAAATCATTGGCTATTAGTGATTAATTCAACCTCCAGCTCCACTCCACTCCCTAGAGGTCAAGGGTGAGGTTGAAAGTTCCAACTCTCTAATATCATATGGTTGGTTCCCCTAACAATGAGTCCCCATTCTTAAGGGCTTTCCAAAAATCATCTCACTAATATAAATGCAGGTGTAGCTGAAAGGGGCTTGTTATGCATTAAAAAAAAAAAAAGATACCTTCCTTGTTCTTATCACTTAGGAAATTCCAAGGGTTTTAGAAACTCTGTGCCAGGAACCAAGAGGAAAACCAAATGTATATTCTTATTATTAATCATAGTATCACAGGTACACACACACACAGACTCATACATATATACACACTTATATTCTGCTTTGTCTCCTGCTCCTATTTGTCACCTCTCCTTAATATGTCCTTCCTAAATATCTCCTGATTCAAATATAGTTGTAGCTACACTGGTACAGTAAGAGCAAAGACTGAGTCAGCCAACATACTCATATTTTGGAAATGTCACTAACCAACTTTGTAACCAATGAGAGCTATGGTAATAATCTCAAGTTTCTTTCCAAGTCCTAATTCTCAGTCCTGTTTAGTTTCCCTTCACACAACTACCTTCAACTCCCCACAACCATCAGACATTACCTCCATTCATTTCTTCAGCAAACATCAACTGGGTGCCTTTTGTGTATTAAGCCCTTTCCAGAAACTGGGAGTCCAGAAAACTACTAAGCCAAATCCTCACCTTCCAGGAACCACAATCCAGAAGATCAAACAGACAACTAAAGTAATAACGCAATGAGAAGTTGTAGTGTTAAGTGTTGATGATTAGCTTTTTTTTATTGTAAGCAAGGGTCTGACATGAAGTTTTTCACTGTCAAGGCATCCATTTCAAAGACATCCATCTCTAATAAATAAGTGGCCAGCCACATAACTAGATAAAGAACCAGGGCACTCCACCCATCAAGTTCCCCTTTTAGAAAGCCCTGAATGACTTAAACAACTAGCTACTTAAATGACCCTGTGTCTCCCTGTTCTTTAATTCCCCATTCTTATGTTTTAAAGTCACCAAAAGGAGCATGAAACCACAGGCTCTCCCCCCTTAACCCCAATAAAGGCAGAACCCCAGGTCCACTCTCTCTGCTTCTACCCACTCAAGCCATTCTTAAGTGTGGAAGGAAAAACCCAGTGGACTAAACAGGTTCTGTTTTCTCTCAAGAGTCTAAAGTAAATAGTTAAGCCTCATCATGCATACATATGTCTGATTAAGTGTGCACATGCAGGCACAAAAACTATAATACAGACTACCCCACTCTCTTCAGGTACAAGAGTTTCTCAAAATTGCCTGTCTAGCCCTCCTCCTCGCTTCTAGAGAGGAAAGTGTCTTTCCCACTGAAAGGAAAGCTAAGTTAATCCTCCTGATAAAATGATGAATGGGTGTTGGAAGGGAAGAAAGCATAAAAAAATTAATCAGTCTGGACCTGATTAATAGGAAGAAAATTTTAGTGAATTGAAGTATGAGTTGGGTGAGTTTATAGAGATGAGAGAAAAGCATAGAAGAGAAAAGGGCATTCTAATGAGTGGGAAAAAAAAAACTAAAACTGTATTATTAGTTTTTCTATTAATCCACATAATAACTACCACAAACTTGGCGATTTAACACAAATTTATTACCTCACAGTTTTCTTGGATCAAGAGTCTGGGCACAACTGCACTGGACGTTGTGGTTCAGTATCTCACAAAGCTACACAAACGATGTTAGCTATACTACAGTCGTCATTTGGAGCATGGGTTTCTTTCCCAAGCTCCCTCACTCATTCAGTGTTGACTGAATTCAATTCCTTGTGCTTGCAGGACGAAAAAGTCCTCCCTTTCTTGCTAGCTGTCAGTGGCTGGGGATCATTCTCAGTGTCCAGAAGTTGTCCACAGTTTCTTGCTTCATATCTCACAGTCAGTTCAAGACACAAGTAAATTTGCTTTCTTCCAGGCCACCACTTCTACTTCTAAAAGTTCATCTGATTAGGTCAGGCTCAGTCAGGACAATTCCTCTTTGACTAACTCAAAGGCAACTGATTAGTATCCTAATTATGGGAATGATGGCCCATCATATTCACAGGTCTCCTTCACATTCAAGGTGAAAAGGGATTACAAAAAACAAGAGTGAAAATCTTGGGGACCATCTTAAAATAATAGCTACTGCACTGTATGTTTGAAATGTTTTAATATGTTTCAGGAATGACAGTAAAGAATGGAATTCCTTTTCCTTAAATTTGCTTGTCAAGGGCGCCTGGGTGGCTCAGTTGGTTAAGCGACTGCCTTCGGCTAAGGTCATGATCCCGGAGTCCCGGGATCGAGTCCCATATTGGACTCCCGGCTCTGCGGGAAGTCTGCTGCTCCCTCTGACCTTCTCCCCTCTCATTCTCAATCTCTCTCTCTCTAATAAATAAATAAATCTTTTAAAAAAAAAAAGATAACGTGAACCTAAGATAAGGTGAACCTCTTATCTGAACCTTCTAAAAAAAAAAAAAAATTTGCTTGTCAAATTGTGTTTTGTTAACTGCCAGAAAACCCAATGCTTGGTCTTAGGGTTTATAAAAAAGAAAGAGAGTTGATGAACACTAGGTCTTGAACCATGGAAAAAACCAAATACCTTGTGATAGCTCTTAGGGTCCCTGAAAGTCTAGTTTCAGATATTACAATATCATACTCACTGAACATATGCTTTCGAATAAATATAGTAAACTACAGGGTTAAATATCAATATTTGTATTTAGAAAATAAACATTTCTAGGGGCACCTGGGTGGCTCAGCTGGTTGAGCATCCAACTCTTGATGTCGGCTCAAGTCATGGCCTCAGGGTTGTGAGTTCATGCCTCATGTTGGGCTCTTTGCTAGGTGTGGATACTACTTTAAAAAAAAAAAAGGAAAGGGGACGCCTGGGTGGCTCAGTTGGTTGAGCAGCTGCCTTCAGTTCGGGTCATGATCCCGGCATCCTGGGATCAAGTCCCGCATCAGGCTCCTTGCTCGGCGAGGAGCCTGCTCCTCTCTCTGCCTCTGCCTGCCTCTCTGCCTGCTTGTATTCTCTCTCTGTTAGGTGAATAGATAAAATCTTTAAAAAAAAAAAAAAGGAAAGGAAAGAACTATACATTTTTAGATGTATTTAAATTTCCTATGTAGAACAAAAAAGGAAAACTATCTTGTCCTTATGAGAGGAAATATTTTTATATTTTTATATCACTATTTACTATATAACAATGGGTAGTGAGTACCCATTGTTTATTTATTTTTATTTCTGCTTTGAAGATTTCTTCTAATGGTAATTGGAAATTAACCCAAGACAAATTTTAAAAAGCCATTGTAACCATGGAGGATGTTTAAAGGCATATTATTAAATAAACCCTTATAAATTCCATATCAAAAGAAATGTACTAATGGCCCAATTTTGTGTATTTGAACATATTTTACTTCATTTAATATTCACAATAGTATTTGAGCATTTGCTTTACTTTCTCCACTTTCACAACGAAAAAAACTAACAATCAGGTTAAGTGACTTCAGCAAGACTACACAGCTGGTGAGGAACATAGGACGGAAACCTAAAATTTTCAACTCCAAAGTCCTTACATTTTTCCACTCTGCCACAATGGTTTCCCAATCCGTCATCCTTTTATTCATTCATTCAACAAACATACCGTGTGGTGCTTATTATATTTCAATAATGGTCATAAGCTCTGTTCAATACAATAGTAAACAAATACATTTAAGCTTTGATTTCATGAAGCTACTAGAATGGTGCATTCAAACACCCAGTGTAAATTTTTCCTCCTCCTCATCCATGTAAATAAAGCTAATTCTCTCATCTGTGAGAGCATGTTATACTTAATGCTTTAAGAGTACACAGCATTGTATCATGGTTTACTGGATCCCAGACAATAGGCCATGCAAGGTACCTTCCAGGCTCCCTTCCTAGGACGCCTGCCAAGCTAATGGGGCACGCATCTGTCACAAATCAGAGGATACAGAAGAAAGGAAGGGAAGGAACACACAACCTCAGTTGATTGTCACTTTAAAGGAGCAAAGGAAGGCCATACCATACTAAATCATTGAGACTGCTAAACAGGAAACTCAAATAATGCACAACAGAAGCACACAAGTTTAAAACACATTAACTGCTGGAAAGAAACTGAGTTGCTGAGAGTTGCCATCAACTCCTTTCTTGCAGCAATAACTTTTGTTTCATCAGAATGGCACCCTCAATAAATGTTCTTTTAACACATTATCTTGCTGGCTTATTGTCACTGGAGTTTAACATTTTTCTCTGTAGCTCAAGAGCTTCTCCTGAGGGAAAGATATGAAAGCAGTGGGTTGCCTGAGAAATCCTGGGTAATGTTAATCTAAATCCCCCTACATTCTCTTGTTTCTCTGACTATGAATTATATCATCTTTGAAGATTCGGTGTGATGCCATATTCATACAGTTATCAGTTACTAAAATCTCTATCACCCAAAATGAATAACACAATATGGTGTAACAAAACATAACATCACACAGCATAATATAGAATTTCAGTAAGAAAAAATATGCTCACAGAAAATGTCATTTTTTTCTAAAACTAAAAGAGATTTATGGTGATTTGTCCTTGGGGAAAGAAAAGACTGACTTGTGGATGATTGGATGTGGTATTAAAATAAGAAGTTATTCTCGATCACGATCTCAGGGTCCTTGGATCAAGCCCCACATCTGCTCTCTGCTCAGCAGGGAGCCTGCTTCCCCCTCTCCCTCGCCTGCCTCTCTGCCTACTTGTGATCTTTCTCTCTCTCTGTCAAATAAGTAAATAAAATCTTAAACAAACATATAGATAGATAGATAGATAGATAGATAGATAGATAGATAGATAGATAGATAAAATTTAAAAGAAGAAGAAGTTAAACAATTGGGTATATATTCCTCCACTCACAAGGTCTGGGGCTTTGGCAAATCACTTAACTTTTTACTGATTCAGTTCTCTTACCTATGAAATGGAGAAAACAATAAAATCTGCCTCATATAGCTATTGTAGGAGTAAAATGAACAATACAGATAAAGTACATAGTTCAGTACCTGACAGAAGTAATCTCTCAATAAATGTTAGCTATTTTCATGTAATGTATGCATGTTAAGCATACATACCTTTCTGTCTGTAGCAACCAGACCCTTAAGAAAGACTGAGATACAAAATTAGAAAAAGTCCTCCCAAGTTCCCTTCCAAAAAACAATAATATTTCTAGCGGCTGGAGAAATATGTTGCAAATAATCCTGCTCAAGTCTTTTATTAGATTCTTGCTTGACTAATGGGGCCACTTCTGAATTTGGCATTTAGAATACTCACTAAATTTATCCTTTACAGAACTCAGCGACATTCCATTCTCCATGGCTACATGTTTTTCAGCATCTATTATCTGTAGTTTTTCTTTCTCTGTCTTCCTACAAGAGTTCTCTTTGGTTACAGCCACTAGTTGGGGCTTCTCTTTATTTCTCAACATTGACTTCTTTAGCAAAATAGTCTTATTTTTCTTATAAAATTATTCTTATGTGAAGAGTTCTGATGACTGTTGCCACTCTTCTTCCCCTAACCCAAGTCTGCTACCCAGCCTGACCACCTGCTTGGTTTCTTTCTGCCCATTCTTCCAAGGAAATCATTCTTTTCTGCACTCTACAGATTTAGAGCATAAGTGTATAATAAACAAGGCCTAAGGAAAACAATAAGAAGGCAGAAAAAATAACAGAGCATCTGTTAAATGAATTAATGTCACAAATTTTAGGTAAACATATTTTCTTAGAGATTATTCCAGCTGCAGACCAAAAATAGAATTTTGACAAGTATTTATTAATCTCCAACTTTATGCCAAGTACTCAATTGACTGCTGAGGGCATAGCTCTAAACAAGACAAATGTGGTCTCTGCCCTCACAGAGCTTAGACTCCAGGAGACAAGCAGGAAAGACAAATGCTCAACAAAGTATGAAGGCAAAGGTGAGGTTATCAGAGTGAGGCCAGAGATAGTTACCTATGCAATAAATATTATGCTCCTGGGTCCAGCCCCCCCCTAAAAAAAATTCACAATGAGGCCCTAACCCACAATGTGATGGCATTAGGAATTTGGGCCTTTGGGAGGTGATTAGGTTTAGATGACATCATGAGAGTAGATCCCCCATGATGGGGTTAGCATCCTCATAAGAAGAGTAGAGACCAGAGCTCACATTCTCTTCCATATATAAGGATACAGTGAGAAGGCAGTTGTCTGCAAGCCAGGAAGACGGCCCTCACCAAGCCAAACCTGTCAGCATCTTGATCCTGGACTTCTTAGCCTCCAGAACCATGAGAGATAAATGTCTGTTGTTTAAGCCACCCAGCTGGGGTGTTTTTGTAACAGCTGCCCCAGCTGACTAAAACAACTCCCTTCCCAATGCAAAGCAGAGCTACTCAAACTGTGGCCATCCACGGACTAGTGCCCATCTGCAAACTGTGTTGGTGACCACTTACAAATCATAAACTTACAAATTTTGGTAAAGTAATTTTATGTCTGCTAAATTTTAAGAATAAAAAGTAGACCTTGTTTTCAAAATCATTTTTAAAAGTAATACCTTTTAATTATATTTTATATTATTGGTCTGTGATGGGTTGTAAATAGAGATACCAGCTCTTCACCACAGATGGCTTAAGAAACCATACCCAGCAGACTACATTTTCAATTCTCTTCTTGCTTCTAGGTGGGGCATTCAAACAAGTCTTCCCCATTACTGTGTGAGGCAAAGGGGTATGTGCTACGTCTGGGCCAACATGGGATAAGAAACTCTGCCTTCTCCACACTCTCTCTTCTTCCTTTCACCATCTGCTGAATGCAGATGACACCAAAGACTGGGGGACTGCAAAGCCATAAAGTGGGAGGAGTCTAGTTCCTAAATCATCATGGGTAGGAAGGCTGCCTACCGGCCAAAAACATCTATATCAGATAAGTATTTTGGGTTGAATTATGTTGAGGTCATAAATCCCAGCACCTCAGAATGTGGCCTTATTTGGAAATGGGACTTTACAAAGGTAATCAATTTAAAATGAGGTCATTAGACTGAGCCCTAATCCAATATGACCGGTGTCTTTCTAAAACAGACACAGAGGCAGATACAGAGAAGATACACAGGGGAGGGAAATGGACATGTAACCACAGCGATGCATCTACAAGTTAAGAAGCACCAAGGATTACTGGCAAATACCAGATGCTGAAAAGCACAAAGAAGGATTCTTCCATACAGTCAGCAGAGAGAATAACTGACACCTTGATTTCAGGTTTCTAGCCTCTAGAACTTTGAGACAATAACTGTTGTTTTAAGCCACCCAGCTTTCGGTCCTTTGCTACATCACCCCTAGGAAACTTATATAGGGAATAAGAAATAAACTCTGAGTAAAACCACTGAAATTTGGAAGTTGAATTAGTTAACATCATCCTAACAAATGCAGAGAATATACTATAAGCAAGTCCACTGTAGACTACAAGGTCAGGGGACATCATATCTGTGGTAGAGGCAATTAACAAAGATCTGAAAAATGTGTAGGAATCAGCTAGCACAAACAGGGAGAGGTTGCTCTGACAGGAAAAAGGGTTGCTCACAACAGAAAAGCTTCTCAGGAACAACATGGAAGACAGCCCTGAAATAGGAAAGAATATTGTGCATCCAGGAACTAAGAAAAGTCCAGTGTATCTAGAGCATGAAGAACAGGAGAACAGACAGAAGTAGGTAGGTAGGTAGGCAGGCAGGTAGGTAACAGAGGTCAGAGCTTATAGGCTCTGACAGCTACAGAGATATTTGTCAGTAGCATCAGGAAGGACAACAGTTGAGAGACAGTCATCAAAAAAGGGACTTGTTTATTCGTTCTGATCCACTCACACACATAATAGGAAGTCAGGAATGATTAAACCTCCCCCAGTGCTCAAGTATGGAGGGAGCTGGGGGACAGAACACAGAGCCACACAACAGTAGCCCTGAGCACCCAGTGCTTTGAAAGAACATTGAAGAAAAGCAACAAAACTGTGGTTAAAAATTATCTTAGTCCACTCAGACTGCTATAACAAAGTACCAAGATACGGAGAGTCTTATAAGTAACAGATTCATTTATCATAGTTCTGGAGGTTGGGAAGTCCATAAACATGGCGCTGATAGATTCCATATCTGGTGAGGGCCTACCCCCTCATAGATGGCCATCCTACCACTGTTAACCTCACATGGCAAAAAAGCAAGAGATCTCTCTGGGCCTCTTTTACAAGTGCATTAAGGCCACACTGCAAAGGATGTGAATAAAGGAACATTGTTGACTGTGTTCATTAGAGAGTCAGCCTAAAACAAGCATCCAGGATATACTAAGGGACTAAATGTGAATTATGAGAAAAGGAGGGGTCAAGAATGACTCCAAGTGCTTTTGCCCTATATAGCTGGAAGAACAGACTCCTAAGATATGGAAGGCAGGGGGTAGAATTAGCAATTCCATTTTGGATTTGATACCTTGCAAGACTATTAGATATCTAGGTGGAGATATTAACTGGATATACAAGTCAGGGGGACATAGGCTGTCTTAGTCCATTCAGACTGCTATAACAAAGTGTCATAGACCAGATGGCTTACATATAACACAGAAATTTATTTCTCATAATTATGGAGGCTAGAAATCCAAAATCAAGGTGCCAACATGGTCAGGTTCTGGTGAGAGCCCTCTCCCTGGTTTGTAAACTTTTTAATATATCCTCACCTGGCAGAAGGAAGGAGAGCTCTCTGAGGTCCCTTGTATAAAGGCATTAATCCCACTTATGAGGGCTCCATCCTCATGACCTAATCACCTCCCAGACGCCCCAACTTCTAATACAATAACCTCGGACACTAGAATTTCAAAATGCAGATTTGGGAAAGGACACAAACATTCAGACCATAGACCATAGACTTTCACATCAAATGATTAAGAAAGCAAAGACTGAGAAGTCTCCAAATTGATCTCAACCCGATACACTGTACTTAATCAGGGTTCTTCAGAGAAATAGAACCAATAGGGTGTATGTATATATAAAGATATATTACACGAACTGGTTCCCATGGTTAACACAATCTGCTGTCTAAAAGCTAGAGAACTAGGAAAGCCAGTGGTATAATTCTGTCCAAGCCCAAAGAGAATCTACTATAAATCCTGGGGTCCCAAGGACCAAGAACCAGGAGTTCTGTTGTCTGAGGGCAGCATATGGACAACCCAACTCAAGTTCACCCTTCCTCCCCCTTTGTGTTCTATTTGGGCCCCTAACAGGTTAGATAATACTCAACAACACTTGTGAGGATGAATCTTCTTCAGTCTTCTGAATCAAATGCTAATCATCCTCACAGATACACTCGGAAACACTGTTTTTTACCAGCTATCTAACCATCACCAAACTCAGTTAAACTGACACATAACATTAGCCATCTCATACAATGAAGAAGCTTTTCTATGATCAACTGGTGAGGAATATAGATCAATAGAGACTAAAGGAAGAGAAAATCCTAGTCAGCCTAGAACAGGGACGTTTCCCTTGACAGTGCAAGAGGGCTAAAAGAACTAGTGCACTAGTTCTTAGAAGAGATAGGAAGTTTATATCTGGTTATAATTTATAATGAACTAAAATATAATTATGGTCATTTTATATATATAAAATAACCTGTACATAGTTCTCATTTGCTAGTGTGGATTCACTAGTAACCTTCTAATTTGCTTTATAAAGTTTCTAGCTACGTGACCTCCTCAGATCATGTTAATTAAAATAGGAATAACAATAATAATATCCAAATGATGTTGATTCTATTAACAATTCTGAAGTCCAGAGTAGGTAAAATATATAAGTAATTCTTCCCAACCCACTTATAAAAATGCTCTAAAATATAATCCTTTCTGGATAAGCTACATGGTATGATCTTAATGTTCATCCTTAGCATGTCATCTACTTTGCACTTTTTTATGGCTTCATTTGCATGTCTGCCTGCTTCCCCCACACACAAATGAGTTAAGTTTTCAAAATCAATATCTCAAAGGCCAACCCTGAAATTAGTCATTATTTTCATGCATAGAGAACAAAGTTTCCTTTCCCCTTGACTGTTGGCATAACACTTTCCCCCACACTCCCACCTCAAAATGCACATGCCAAAAATGTTGATCTCACAAAGGAGAGACATTTGCTATAATAAGTGAAACAAACAGAAGAGGTTATTGTGTTTTGAAATTTTAGGAATCTGGAACTTTTAAATTCTGCCTTGGAAAATCAGCCAAGGCTGAAGCAAGCTGTGCATTTGAATTTCTTGGATGGGGACCACCTGTTCTTGGTGAACTCCAACTGATGAATCGGTTCCCATGAAACTTCTTTCATTGTGCCTTTGTCATGTACACACACCCTGGGCATGTCACAGATGTCTGTGGAGTTCAGGAAGGAAGGCAGGGAGAGGGTTGGGGAGGAAGGGAGGACAGAAGGAAGGGAAGACAAACAGGCAAGGAGGAGGGAAAGGAAAAGAAGAGAAACCACGAGTAGGAAAAGAGTGCCTGCTAAGCTAGGATACTTAACCTCCTGTCTCTGCTGATAGCAGGGCGAGATTACTTAGAAGCATCAAGGCCTGAGCTGCAGAGAAGGCAGTCAACAAAAGGACAAACCTCTTCTTTCCTTTTAATGTCACACTCCAAATGCCAAACAACACAGTGATCTCTGAATTTCACTTAGATACGGGCACTAGGAACTAAAAGCAGCTTCTGGTTCTTGGAAGAGAGAAATAAACTCATCCATGTTCTAGAGCCTTTGCTTCAGCTTTTCCTCTGCTTGGATGTTGTTTCCCCAATTCCTCACCCACCTGCCTCCTCCTTGCCATTTAGGATTTAGATCAAAGGTAATCTCCTGATGAGAAGTTCCTTCACCACCCACTAGTAAAATAAATAGCCCCTCTATTTGATTCTGATTATAATACTTATCTTATTAATATTTTTGTTTATCATCTGTCTACCGCTGCTAGAATGTAAGCCTCATGAGAACAGGGATTTTGTTCCTATGGTCTTTTCTGCTGAATCCCCAGTGCCTGAAAGAATGCTGAAAACAAAGAAGGCTTTTAATGAATGACTGCTTAATTAATAAATTTATGTTTCTTTTTTTTTTTTTGAAAAGGATGGTGAGGGACACCTGCCTTGGGCTTAGGTCATGATCCCAGAGTCCTGGATAGACCCCCCAACAGGGCTCCCTGCTCAGCAGGGAGTCTGCTTCTCCCTTTGCCGGCCACTCCCCCTGGAGCAGGACTTTAAAGTCATGGGACTTCACTGATTCTTCAAATAAGAATGTGCATATGTGAGTACACTTTTACCAAAAAACAAGTACACTCAACAATTTTAGGCCTTTGAAATACAGTTTTGATCATTCTGGCAGGTTTTTCAGGCTATTTCAATCAATAGAAGAATTTCAGCACATACAGACAAAAAAGATATTTGCCAAATAGATAAATGCCCTTTGGGTCCTAAGTTATGTGTATTATAAACTTAGAGCAGAAAATTCTCAGCCATCCATGAATTATACAAATTTTATGCAACTGTTTTTCTCTATCATTCAATAGTTTCCATAGCAACTTTGGCATTAGACAGTGTATATGCTACCTTGAAGACACAATGCATCATTCTCTCTTAATCTATTTAAAGTGAAGTACTATGTTATTTCTCAGCATTATGTTCTGCCCATTTAGGGGAAAAAAAATATACTGCGTCCTACACGATGCTGTTGTGTGTTAGTTTCCTGTTGCTCAGCTTAGTAAGAGTTTTCAATCTCTCCTCTGTTAAAATTTTCAAGTTGTTAAAAAGAAATAGGACAAGATAATGATAAAGTTAAGATATTTTCTCATCTGGTGGGCTGGAAATTAATAAAAGTGGAAGAAGTAATAAAGCCTACGAGAGGCAAATTTAAAAACTGTACTCTCAAGATTGCAATGGAGTGAAAATGAGGGTATGCATTTGCAAAAACAAAAGCCAGGCCATTCCATTCCAAGTTGGTTTCCAGGGACTAAGTAATATTTTGTGTCTCCTGATCTGGATGCTGGTTAAACAAGTATGGTCAGTTTATGACATTCTTAGAGTAGTACACATAGGGATGTGTTCTTCTCTGGATGTGTATTGTACTTATATGAAAATGATTTTAAAACTCAGCCCATAACAAATGCCATTATATTGTATCCGAGTGGCAGTACAATCTTTTCTTTAAAAAAACTGGTAAGTGCACAGTTTAGGCTTTATGAGTCACTATCTCTTGTCTTTGGGGGGTTTTTTGTTTGTATGGTTGGTTGGTTTTGTACAACCCTTTAAAAGTGAAAAAACATTCTTAGCTTGAGGGCCACACAAAAATAGGTGATGGATAGCACATGAAGTCAAGAGAACTTGGGGGCGCCTGGGTGGCTCAGTTGGTTAAGCGACTGTCTTCGGCTCGGGTCATGATCCCGGAGTCCCGGGATCGAGTCCCATATCGGACTCCCGGCTCTGCGGGAAGTCTACTTCTCCCTCTGACCTTCTCTCCACTCAGTCTCAGTCTCTCTCTCTAATTAATAAATAAATAAATAAATAAATAAATAAATAAATAAATAAATAAATAAATAAGAGAGAACTTGGGATCACCAAGGGAGTGAACGCAGAGAGAGAGGAGAAGACACAGACTGAGTCCTGGAGTCTCCAACATTAAACTACACCTATTAAAGCTACTAATATGATGAATTATGTTACTAGATTTCCTAAGCCTTTTTTATTTCTGATAAATGCAAATACCTGGATCATTCTTCAATGCACTACTAAATTTTCACTACTAAATCCCTTACTTAGGATTTTTTTCATCTTTGTAAAATGAGACAGTTTATTTTTTATAAAATTTTTCTTAAATGTTTCTTTGTTACCAATATTATACTTGTATCACAAGAATTGATTTGGAATCTTTCTTCTCTGTGCTCCAGAATCAAGTAACAGTGAAAACTTTAAAGTTTTCATGAATGTTTCCAATAAATCTGTCCAAGCCAAGAGCTTTGTTTTTGTGGAGGGTGAAAAAATCTTTTTGACAGTGGCAATAACTGACATAGTGTTTCCTCTTCGCCAGACCTGTTATTACATATACTAAACTCATTTAATCCTCACAACAACCTAATGAGGTAAGTGTTTTTATTATCGTTATCATCATGATTCTAACATTGTTATCTCCATTTTACGTCTAAGGAAACTGAGGCACAGAGAGGTTAAGTCAGGAGGCAGAAAACCCACTTATATCTCAACAGATGGAATTTAATGTAAGGAATGGATTATACTGGTTTTAAAAGGTTGAAGTAGCTACAAGGGAACACAGAGGCACAAGAGGTAAGTGGAACAGGCCAGTACTCCTCTTAGGGACAGAGCAACAAAGGGGAGGACAGAGGAGTTACAAGAATCTAGGAACTAGAAGGGCCTTAGCCAATGGAGGCTGAGAGGGAACAGTGAAGAACCCATTAGAAGATCCCATTCTGGAGATCCCATTAGAAGCAGAAGGGTGGAACCATCCACCCCTGCTGGGTGAAAAACAGAAACAGCAACAAACTAGAAAAAAGCCTAGTCTCTACCCCCCTAACTTCCCCTTCCTCAGTGCTCCCACCAGCAGAAGGTAGTAGGCAAAGGAACCCAAGGAACAGTTACCCAAGCCCCTGGTATGAGAGAACAACATTTATGAGGATCAGAGGCAATGAATGGGGGAGCCGGGACTTCCCTATTTCTCTTTTTCCTATGGAAATTGGTCTGTTGGGATTTTCTTTCTCTTCTGGGTCAGTCTTGTCATATTTGACATGTTATGTGTCTATAGCATATTTTCTTAGCAAATTATTTCATTCTAGTTTTAAAATTTATTTTCATAGACTATGTTCCACAAAATAACTTTCTATCATGTTTTAGTTTCCCTTTTTGCTTTTTCCTTCCTGTCATTTCACTCGTAAATATGTACTTTCTTCCCTTTTTCCTTATCTATTTAATCAATTTTTTAATTGCCAAATTTTTATTTTATTTTATTTTTTTAAAAGATTTTATTCATTTTATTTTCACAGAGAGAGAACACAAGCAGGCAGAGAGGCAGGCAGAGGCAGAGAGATGAGCAGGCACCCTGCCGAGCATGGAGCCCGATGTGGGACTCGATCCCAGGATGCCAGGACCATGACCTGAGCCAAAGGCAGCCGCCCAACCAACTGAGCCACCCAGGCGTCCCTGTTTTATTTTTTATAATAAAAATTCTTCCATTCTAACTTCTTCCACTCGAACTTCTTCCATTCTGCTTTTATCTTCATTAATCCTTTCCTTGTACTTTCCTTTGGTTTACTTTGCTGTTATTTTTCTCTCTCTTGAATCATATTTTTATTGTTTCTTTTTGCTACTATAAATATTTAAGGCTATACATTTTCTTTCATGCATGGTTTATCCCTAAGACTCACATATGCAGTATTTTCACTAACCTTTGTCAAGATATTCTGCATATTCTATTCACCTTTCCTTTTTCCTCAAGTCCTATAATATAGCTTTAAAAAACATTTTTTAAAAAAAAAAAAAACATTTTTTCAAGGTGAAAAAGCTTTTGCATTTATGCTTTTGCCGTTAATTTTTAGTTTTACCACACTGTAATAAATGTTGTCTCAGTTTTTCCTTCATTTTGGAATTATGGCCTAATATAGAGACAATTTTATGGCAGTTACAAAAGCATTTCAAAAGAATATGTTCTCCATTATCACCATATCAAAGTTTGATATATATCACACCAGAACCACTTTACTGATCATATTGTATAGGATATCTGCATACTTATTTCTGCCCTCTTGATCTTACACTAGAACGATGAATGAAAGCTTTCCACTACTACTGGGTTTTTGCCTACTTTTTATTAACTGCTTCTATTTTCTCCTTCATAAAGTTCTTGCATAGGGCACCTGGGTGGCTCAGTAGGTTAAAGCCTCTGCCTTCGGCTCAGGTCATGATCTCAGGGTCCTGGGATCAGGCCCCGCATTGGGCTCTATGCTCAGCAGGGAGCCTGCTTCCCCCTCTCTCTCTGCCTGCCTCTCTGCCTACTTGTTATCTCTCTCTGTCAAGTAAATAAATAAAATCTTAAAAATAAATAAAGTTCTTGCATGATTTCTTGCAAAGATAATGACAACTGCACCTTTATTGTGAATTTTATCCTTCAACATTATTTACTATTTTAGTTTCATGCTAACTGAATTTTTTTAATTCATCTAATGACTTTGGGGCTAAACATTTTGAGGTCCTATATTTTAGACTGCAAATCGCACTTGCTTCTGTTTTTTTGTTTTGTTTTCATCTGTCTGTATAAGTTTGTTCATATCTTTATTTTTAACATTTCTGAATTACTTTAAGTGTGTCTTTGGGATTCAACACAAAGTAGAGTTTTAATGATCCAATCTGAAGATCTTTTTTGTTTAATAGGTAAGTTAAGCTCATTTACAATTACTGATATACAACAATTTTGGTTTTAGTTGTCGTGTTATATGTAGAAGGATGGATGGAAAAAAGTTCTCACTAAGTGGTCTCTTTCGTTTTCTTTTCATACTTCTGATGTTTAGGAAGGTTTGTATTTTGTTCCAATGGCTTAGTCAGTGTCGGGAGTCTCTAACACCATCCCCAGGTTCAATGATTCACTAGGCAAACTCCGGACACAGCAGATAGTTGTTCTTAAGCTATGAAAATCAGCAAAGGGAAAAGGCACAGGGGGTGAAGTCTGGAGAACACCAGGCACAAGCTTACAAGAGTCTTCTCCCAGTGAAGTCACACAGGATGAGCATAATTTCTCCAGCCACAAGCTGTGATGTCACATGTGAAATACTGTCTACCAGGAAAGCTCACTAAAGACTCAGTGACAAAGATTTTTAGTGGGAGGTAGTCATACAAACATCCTCTGGCCAGCACCTACCAAAATCCCAGCGTCTCAGAAGGAAAGCAGATCTTTACCATAAACCATCTTTGTATGAACAATATATAGACACAGAAAGCTACTTTTTATCAGTTCTGAATGGTGGAAACTCTTGTGAAATTCAAGTTCCCAGATGCCAGCCACCAACTAAACTTTCAAGTTGGCCTTTTAAAAGATAGTAGTCTCTCTCGATCTCAGGAAACAAACTGAGGGTTGCTGGAGGGGAAGAGGGTGGGAGGGATGGGGTGGCTGGGTGATGGACACTGGTAAGCACTGTGCTACGGTGAACACTGTGAATTGTGTAAGACTGATGAATCACAGACCTGTACCCTGAAACAAATAATACATTATATGTTAATTACAAAAAAAAATAATAAATAAATTTTTTCTGATAGAGGCATAATATTCCATTGTATAGATGTACCACATCTTCCTTATTCATTCATCTGTTGAAGGGCATTTTGGTTCTTTCCATGGTTTGGCGACTGTGGCCACTGCTGCTATGAACACTGGGGTACATGTGGCCCTCCCGTGTACTGAATCTGCTTCTTTGGGGTAAATACCCAGTAGTGCAATGACAGGGTCATAGGGTAGCTCTATTTTTAATTTCTTCAGGAATCTCCACACTATTTTCCAAAGTGGCTGCACCAACTTGCATTCCCATCAACAGTGGAAGAGGGTTCCCCTTTCTCCACATCCTCTCCAACATTTGTTGTTTACTGTCTTGTTGATTTTGGCCATTCTAACTGGTGTAAGGTGGTTATCTCAATGTGGTTTTGATTTGAATCTCCCTGACGGCTAAAGATGATGAACATTTTTTCATGTGTCTGTTAGCCATTTGTATGTCTTCTTTGGAGAAGTGTCTGTTCATGTCTTCTGCCCATTTTTTGATGTGATTATCTGTTTTTTGAGTGTTGAGTTTGAGGAGTTCTTTATAGATCTTAGATATCCTACCGTTGTCTGTAGTGTCATTTGTGAATATCTTCTCCCATTCTGTGGGTTGCCTGTGATGCAATGGAATATTATGCCTCCATCAGAAAGGATGAATATCCAACTTTTGTATCAACATGGATGGGACTAGAAGAGATTAGGCGGAGTGAAATAAGTCAAGCAGAGAGAGTCAATTATCTTATTGTCTCACTTGCGTGTGGAGCATAAGGAAAATCATGGAGGGCACTGTGAGAAGGAAATGGGAAATCGGAGGGGGCGATGAACCATGAGAGACTGTGGAGTCTGAGAAACAAACTGAGGGGTTTGGAGGGGAGGGGATGGGGGGTTGGGTGAGCCTGGTGGTGGGTATTGAGAAGGGCAAGTATTGCATGGAGCACTGGGTGTGGTGCATGAACAATTAATCTTGTAACACTGAAAAAATAAAATAAACATATATGGGAAAATTAATTAATTTTAATTAAAAAAAAAAGTTTCAAGAGTCACCTGGGCGGTATAGTTGGTTAGGGGTCCAACTCATGATTTTGGCTCAGGTCATGATCCCAGTGTTGTGCAATCAAAACCATCAGACTCTGCACTAGGTGTGGAGCCTGCTTAAGATTCTCTCCCGGACGCCTGGGTGGCTCAGTCATGAAGCGGCTGCCTTCTGCTCAGGTCAGGTCGGGCTTCCTGCTCAGCAGGAAGCCTGCTTCTCCCTCTCCCACTCTTGCTCACCCAGCTTGTGTTCCCTCTCTCTCTGTGTCTCTCTCTGTCAAATAAATAAATAAAAATCTTAAAAAAAAAAAAAAGATTCTCTCCTTCTCCTTCTGCTCCTCCCCCTCGTTTCTCTCTCTCAAAAACCAGAGCATATAATATTAACATATTACACTGACACCCTCACCTTACCCATGATATTGTCTTAGAACTGTAATTAAATATATTCAATGTTCACTATTTATTTTGCTGAAGCTTGCTCTATCACCTCTTGGTAGACTAGAGTTTTTTCCACAGTAAGTTCTCTTAAGAAGAGCTATATGAACAATATATATTCAATTTTTGCATATTCAAAACTATATACCTGAATCTTTCTCATCTCTTTATGTTTCATCTGCTAGTTTTTCTCATTTCTTTATTCTATGTCCCTTCCTAAGTCTGTCCCCTTTGTATTCCTTGTAATTTAGTCTTCACTTCCAAATTAGTGGTTTTTCTTGTCTTTCCCAATATCTACCAATTCCTGCTACATCCTCCAACAATCTTGCTGACACCTTCTATTGACTGCTCAGCTCTTTCCTGATTTCTTATATTTCTGCTTCATGGTATTAATGCAAAGCTACAATTGCTGCAGTCATTTTCTTTTAATTCAGATTGCAGTGTTGGATTATAATTTTCATTTGCTTCATGTAACATTTTCTTATGAATTCTCTTTCTATATAGGGGAGGCTGGGCATTCTGTTGCATGTTTTTCCTTATAATATTTTTGTCCAGATGCCGTCTTCAATCCATTTTTGTCATTCATATTTAAATAAGTTGGATTTTGCTAGACCAACTATTAGTAAGAGTCAGTGGGCAGTTTTCTAAATTTCTTTGTTCAGAAGGTCCCTCTGGCATTGCTAAAGTAGTAGACTATTTACAGTATAACCCACACATGCTTTGTCTCTTAGTCCTAACCTGGTTCAGAAGAGTATCTACTCCTAACTCCAATTTCCCTTAGTTCCTTTACTTGCCTCTGATACCAGCAGGGTATACCTCCTACCTTCCCAACTGTTCACTTCCCTTTGGGACATGGAGCTTTTTGAGACAATTCAATCACCTCCTGATTTTCCCAGATGCTTTCTACAACTTCTTTATACACTTTCCTTAGCGATTACGCCTGTTTTACCCCAGTCCGGTGTACAACACTTCTCATTCAGAGAGGGGTCTGCTCCTTCTGGGAGTGAACATTTGCTTCTTATTTCTAAAATGTATAATTACTGAGCCCCTTCCATGTTCCCTCATTCTTCATCCTATCTTTAGCCCCCAAAGCCCATCATTCCATGAAGTTAATGCTGACCTTATTTGCTTGTGCCACAGTTATATATAACGTAGAGTTTGTGAGTACTCTGTTTTCCAGCTTTGCTAAGAATCTAATTTGAGGGCTTTTTTTTTCTATTCTCCTTATATATGACTTCCAAGAAAAGTGCAGAGATTTACAACTAAGCTTCCCCATGCCCCCGTCATATCCACTCCAATGATTAATTTATTTCTGCTGAAATTGTAGGTGCAGGAGGAATTGCCAATACTACTGACAATAAAACTACTGGTCAAAAAGGAAGTCAATGCCCTATATTTATGCTTGTAAAATTTCCAAAGTATTTTAATGTTATCTCGGGAATGCCATCTACATCTAATGTATTTCTAATGCCCTCTGATATGAAGTGTTGACTCTGTAAGTATTTTTTATCTGAGCAATGTATAGTGAAATCATAATATCATCTTTCATAAGGATAATGCATGTACTAAAAGCCTAGCTAATAGTGCAATTCCCCATTTAATTATCTCCTCTGGCATAATATAACCACATACTTACAATTATTATACTCATCATAATTAAGTCATAGAGACACTCTGTCTCTGAATATGTGAATAGCACAATTTGAACAAAGGACAGAGAGTCAGAGTACAACTTGGAATGGCTTTCTCATTATTTATCAAAGCATTTTGCCGTTACAAAAATGATCTACTTTATGTGGATTTTTTTTCATGCAGTAGCAAAGGCAAATTCCATGGAAAGCAGATGTCTACAAATGATTAAAAGTTTTGCATGGAGGTGTTAACAAACCTGGGTTTGAATTCCAATGTCTTTGCAATTCACCTGTATGACTTTTCAAAGCTTCACATTCTTCATATTTAAGTAAACCATTTGTCCACCTTATTACCCTGAGGTACACAATGATGTCAATCTTTTAATATCCAAATTAGCACGTTTCAAGTCCCACTCTGTGAATCTCAGTACATATTCCTTCTAACTATTCCCCTGGTGACAACTGCTGCTTTCTCTGTTCACAGCAATAACCCTATTTACCACTGCCAAAGAAAATCAGCCCATGCAAAGGAACCTCTTCCCTCAGGCTGATTGCCCACCTGGTCATCACCCACATTCAACCCAAGCATCCTGGGAAATTCCAACCAATAGTTGCCTCTACTGCTGCCTTTTCCAACAGTTCCCTGCAGGTTGGGATCAAGAAGGATTTTAGCAACAGTGTTATGTTAAATCCAGAACCAGTCCTCCCTTTGTATCATTTGAATCATGGGCACAGACTTCTCTCTCTACTCACAAGGCACGCCCTTATTGTTATTATTACCGTCATTATGTTTAGTAACATAGGAGGTATCTCATAAATAACCATTGTGTATGTGGATGCATGGTTAGAAGAAGGGAGAGCAGCTTCCCTCCCCTCCACCCCCCACCTCCGCCCCGGAGTTTGAAAATCAAATGAAGGAACGCATGGCAGCTGTGTAGCACAAAGTATCACGTGACCTAAAAAAAGAATAAGTTAGTTCTCTGTTATTTCTGGTGGTAATGGCAAATCAAATAATATCTCTAACACACATTTTAAAACATGATTTAAAAAGCAACAAACATCCACTTTTGAAATAAAAGCTAATCCCTCAGTGTCGGTAGTCAACAATTAAATTTTATTTCAATACCAACATCCTTGAAACCATACCTTCCCAGTACGTACAATACTGCTCAAACAATAAAACTATCGACCTTGCTTCCTGAGTTTCAACTACTGCAAATGAACTTTTTTAGTTCTTTTACTAAAAGGCTTGTTTTCATGCTACAGCTTTAAAAATAATAATAATGCAAGGTAGCAACATTTTACATAGCAAAGAGGAAAGCAAAAAACAAATTCTCTGAAAAATTTACTTCTTCTTTTGAAAAGCAGTAAGTGTTCAAATTCTTTGTCATACTAATTTTCACAGCTTTTGAAATACTTGTGAATTTCACTCATGTTTCCAAAGAATTTTGTTATACTTGAGAATAATTTCTTTAATAAATCATTTACTTACTATTATTATATTTATTGTGATTAAATTTTATGACCACTTTATTCCCAGGTTTTCAAATGTCAACAATTTTACTCAGATTTGTCTCATACTCTTCACGGTCTCCAGAGAATCTAAAACTGTGATGACACATTGTAGACATGAAATAAATATTTATGGAATTAATGAAATGTGATACCACATATATATCATTTCAATAAATAGAACCACAAAACTATTGCTGAATAAGCTCCAAGCCTGTGCTGCTTCTCTCCTAAGTGCAATTTAAGATAATCAATGTTAAATAGAGAGTGTTCTAGAATTGGGAGTTATTACTGGGCATTATAAAAATTGGGAGAATTGGGATTTAAAAAATTAGAAAATATAATCTTGAATAAAAAGAAAAAAGGGAAATTAACACATTTGCATTTCCTTCCCCATAAGTTCCATGTAAAATCAACTCAGAAGCTGACAGTAAGAATGACCATATAATCTTGATATCCATGTCAGGTTACCCCCTGTTTTGTCAAGTCTGTTGAAGCTAGACCACACTCCAAGGTGGAAGCTGAGGAATTCCTTGCCAAGGATGCATCTTTCCTCCCAAACACCCACAAGATTAAACCAGAGCCAGAAAACAGAGTCTAAACACAAGAGGACAGAAAGATTTCTTCCTTTCTCTAGAGCTAAAAGCAACTAGACAAAGACTCTGAGGTCTGGAGAGGCTCAAACACTTTGAGTACTGAGTCTCTTGACCACAGAAAAACACACTGAGCTTTGGGTGCCTGGGTGCCTCAGTCAGTTAAGCATCTCCCTCCCGCTCAGGTCATGATCCCAGGATGCTGGGATTGAGCCAAGCCTCAGGCTCCCTGGCTCAGTGAGGAGCCTGCTTCTCCCTCTCCCTCTGACTACCTCTCTGCCTACCTGTGATCCCTCTCCTCTGTCTAATAAATGAAATCTTTAAACACACACACACACACACACACACACACACACACACACACACACACTGAGACCAGGTGGTTCCGTGAAGTCTTGGGTTTTTATGGCAACAATAGCAAGAGCCGCACAGACAAGGAATGATCTTCTGGGATCACCAAGTCACTGGCCTCAAAAAAGTTGGGAGCAGTGAGTTCTGGCTACATTTGTAAGTAACAAAACAACCAGAAATGACTGAGTTAGATACCAATTAATCCCTCGGGATTATGGGGCATATCAATAGAGAGGCTCTAAGGAACGATCAGATAGACGCTTGGCTAATATATGGACTTGTAGGAATTTGAAATTGTTGTGTTTGGGAATATTAATCATTGCATCCCAACCTGAAAATACTAATTACATTTGGAAAGAAGTACTAAATTGAATCTCTGAGAAGTTGGGATTGAAATCTCAAAACAAAGTATTCTGTGTCATAGGAAATAAAGAGTACAGAATAGTGACCATTGGAATTACAGCATTCTAAAACTAAAACCCATAAAATCATAGAATCGAAGAGTAGGAAGTGACCTCTGAGGGTATTAGGACCAATTTTCCCTCTAACAATCCATACTCCCCTCTATAACATCCCAAACCACAGGAACAAAACAAGAAAATACGTTCTTGAAGGATACTGATGATCTGTGTCAGATGAAACAGTCTTCTAAAGTTACTGGCTAAACACATTTCTTCTCTTAAACCAGGATATCACTATGGGGCTAAATGGAGAATCACTTAGTTACAACTCAAACCTACTGCAAGAACTAAAGAATAGGCTCCTTTACCAGTTACTTCCTATTAAAGAAAACATATTAAATATCTGCTTAGAAGTCAAGTTCAGTTTCATTTCCTAAAAAAGGAAAAATAAAACTTCTGAATCTGAGGGCTTAGTAACAAGCATTTGTCTGTGGGAGTAGAGCACAACCTCCATTAGAATTCAGAAAGAATTCTGGACTATAATCTTGATGGAGGGCACACAACAATGTTGTTTTCTTAGTCTTACCACTTCACTTCATGAACTATAGAATATTTTTAAACCTACAATAAACATTTCTAGTGTGGTGGTATGGCATAATGTTAACTTGGTTATAAATCATTCACACATGAGAAAATAAGTGGGAGAGGGCTAGTCATGAATACTTTGGTTTGTCTTATTCTCCGCACTGTAGGGTAAATGTCTCAGTAAGGATCTGAAATTTTTCAAAGGAGCTTTTAAGTACTCAGATAGTGCTAGCCCTATTTCATATACAGAGAGGGACACACAAGACATGCAGATGGCTTTTAATTATGCACTGCTCCTGATTACACCATTTGGGGTTGGCTTATTGGCCTTTCTCCTCTGTCAGAAAGGATCAACTCAGAGCATCTGGATCTTCAATGGCTTGCATTTAAGGCACTGCAATTCTTTAAGCTGCAGATACAAGGTTAGGGCAATGCTGAAAAATAAAAACTTCACCATTACAAACAACCTTTCAGAAGGTGTTATTAGAACTGTCTTAGATAAAATGATGTTGTCTAGACTGGCTCCTGTAACATTGCCCTGAATTCTCTAATTACAAGACTAACGTGGTTTCTCTGAAGATTGCTCTCAGTAGCAGTAGTGTTCCAAAATTTAAGCTATTTCGCTTAGCTTCCAAAGCAAAACATGTATTTTTGAAGGGACAGAGGCTTTCATATTTTCCATAATGAGTGAGCATACTTTTTAAGTGTTTTGACAGGACTGCTGTCACAGATATTACCAGAAAACTCTATTCAACACATAAAATAGTTTTTAGCAGCACAAAAGTACTGAAAAAAAAATAATAAATGCTAAATCCCTGAGGAAAAACGTGCTCTGTAATTTTAAAGAGTTAACAAAATGGAGCTCCTTGGGGGAAATTATGACAAAGCTCTTCTTACATCAATTACCTGCCTTTGTATTGAAGCCTTGCCTTATGTTTTAGTCACCAAACAGAAAATGAGAAATTAAGATGTGGTGAGTTGCAAAATGTAAATCTATAATCAAATATACGTGAGAAATATTTTTAGACAATTAAGTAATGATCCTTATCATTTGTCAGAAAAGAAGAAGGAGAGAATGGAGGAAAAATTATCAAGAGTCCTAACTCCAAACAATACAACATCAGTACTAGAGGTCATGGGAAGAAGTTAACTGACAGAAAAATAACAAAGAAAAGAACATTTGAGCTCATTTTATAGCTTTTATAAAACACACAGAAGACATATCTGAAAGCATGTGAAAAAGATTTATGTGGCATAAAGAATTACATGAATTGTATTATTAGAAAACGTAAATGTACTCTCTATTGGAATTATTATAGGTGCTTAGCTAGTCACTTTTCTCAGACATTAATCCTCTAAAATGAATGTAAACATGAATGGGCTTGAGTCTAGCCCATCTATGTATAGTATATTCCCTGAAAAAGTCAATGGAGATAAGACTTACTCTTTTCTTAGAAACTCAAATTTTGACATCAGGTAAATAGCTCCTATTTTTGGCAGGTCACAGAAATCTAAGGGCAAAATCACCAAAGTAATTTGGTTTTAACTTGTCAGCATAAGCTTCTTCCTTGAAATGTATCCTCTGTTCTTCATATTAAATATATTAAAAACAGGTATCATTTATTTCCCTGGGAGGCACAGTTCATGCTTTACAGATCTAACAGTTATTATACTATTCTAAGTATTTGGTATAATTAGCCTTTTCCTATGTGTCAACCTATGTTGAACAATTCAACCTCTTCCAGTTGAGGAATGTCATACAAATATGGCCACCTTAATGCTTCATAAGTCAGTCTAAATCCTTACTAATTTAAAACAGATTGATAGTTGCCAATAATTCTCCTGGGTATTTTCTAATCTTGATTGACATGGATGTCACTAGATAAATCCTGCTAAGGTAGTTTCACATCTCTCAACAAGAAAGAAAGAAAATGAGAATCTTTTCTGAATTCAAAAGTTCAGCCCTTTGGGGTTGGCTATTAGAAAAGCTCTGACTCAAAGTTGTAGGAAATATGGAAACTCAGGAAAAAATTCAAAGATCTCATCAGGGCATAAAACTATATAAAATACCATTTATTCTAATTGTTTGGCAAAAACTAAAAGAGAATTATTTTAACCAATGTATTGGAAAACTTGATATTAAAAAATGGAAAATAAATGAATTTGAACCCTACTTTTCCCCAGTAATGGAGTTATTTTGTTTTTTTAATGGGTTTTTTTTTTTTTTTTTTACAGAGAGAGACACAGTGAGAGAGGGAACACAAGCAGGGGGAGTAGGACAGAGAGAAGCAGGCCTCCTGCTGAGCAGAGAGCCAGATGCGGGGCTCAATCCCAGGACCCTGAGATCATGACCTGAGCTGAAGGCAGAGGCTTTAACCCACTGAGCCACCCAGGCACCCGAGTAATGGAATTATTTTGAGACAATTCACAAACTGTATTAGAAAAACTAGAACCATAAAGCTTCTAAAAGTAAACACAGGAGAATGTCTTTGTAACCTTGTGGTATGCAAAAACTTCTTAGAATACACAAAAAAGACTAAGCATAAAAGAAAAAATTGATATATTATACTTTATCCTACTGAAAATTTCTGCTTAAAAGCCAGACTCTGGAATAAAAATCCACAACACACATAACTGATGAAGAACTTGTATACAGAATATATAAAGATTTCCTACAAATCAACAATAAAAAGAAAACTCCATTTTTAAAAATGGACAAAAGACTTAAATCCTTTATAGAAGATACATAAGTGGCCAATAAACATGTACAGAGGAAGTCAACATCATTAGTCAAAAGGAAAACACAAATTAGCGTTTCCACAGCTACTAGAATGGCTAAAATCTATAAGACTGACAATCCCAAGTATTTGCCACAATGAGAAGCATCCAAAACTCTCATGCATTGCTAATGGGAACATAATGTTGCTCAGCCATTTTTGAGAGTTACACGTCAGTTTCTTTAAAAGTTAAATATACTTCTACCTATGATCCAGCAATCCCACTCTTAGGTATTTACCCAAGAGAAATCAAATGAAAAATATATGTCCACAAAGCCATATTCATAGTAGCCCCAAACTGAAATAGCACAAATATTTATCAACAGAAGAACATTTTTTTAAATGAAGTAACTTCACACAACAGGCCCAACTGATATTTGCAACATGAATGAATCTCAAAAATGAGCAAAGAAGCTGGAAACAAGAGTACCTATTATATGATTCCATCTATATGAAGTCCAACAACAGGCAAAATTAGAAATTAAAACAATAGTTGCTTCTGTAAGGCCGAGATTAAGGGAAGGAATCAAATATACCTTTCTGGGTAAAGGAAATATTCCAGACCTTTTTGTGTATGTGGCTGTTTCAGAGGTGTGTACAATTATAAAATGGGTGCAAAATTCCTAGAACTCAATGCTTATGAGCTGTGGATTTATTATATGCAAATTATACCTCAAAAACATTTTTACAAATTCAATGTTGCTTAGCAATCTACATATATTCCTAGTGGTATGGTAAATTAGTACAGAAATAATGGCAGTCAACTTGATAATTAATCTTAAAAGCCTTAAAAATGTGAAAGGCCCTGGGCGCCTGGGTGGCGCAGTTGGTTAAGCAACTGCCTTCGGCTCAGGTCATGATCCCGGAGTCCCGGGATCGAGTCCCACATCGGGCTCCCAGCTCCATGGGGAGTCTGCGTCTCACTCTGACCTTCTCCCTTCTCATGCTCTCTCTCACTCTCTCTCTTTCCTAATAAATAAATAAATAAAATCTTTAAAAAAAA
>CM052800.1:11445028-11464747 GCA_028533885.1 Nasua narica | reverse complement strand
GCGCCTGGGTGGCGCAGTTGGTTAAGCAACTGCCTTCGGCTCAGGTCATGATCCCGGAGTCCCGGGATCGAGTCCCACATCGGGCTCCCAGCTCCATGGGGAGTCTGCGTCTCACTCTGACCTTCTCCCTTCTCATGCTCTCTCTCACTCTCTCTCTTTCCTAATAAATAAATAAATAAAATCTTTAAAAAAAAAAAAATGTGAAGGGCCCTGGACCAAGTAATTCTACTTATAGGAATTCATTTTAGGGAAACAAAGCAAAGGCCTATATGTGTACACATACATATACGTGTGTTTATAGTGTAAACATGTATTACATGTATATTTATAATATGCATATACGTATAGATGAATATATAAATACATATAAAATTTTAATTATGTATATACACATGTGTATATACATAAAGCATTCAATTTTTTATTCTAGTATTATTTATAACTTAGAAAAACTGGAACAACCTAAATACCCAATGATAGCTTAGTTAAATAAATAATGATGCATCCACCTTGAATGTTACATAATAATTAAAATATTTAATGGTAAATAAAAGTACTTTTCAATATGGTATTAAATTTAAAAAGGAACTTCAAAACTCCTTTCAGCTGCTTTGACAGTAATAGTGGTTTAACCAGATGGGATTATTTTTCCTTCTGCAAGAGCTACTCTTCAGCTCTACAAAGTAATCCAAAGATTCAGATCTTACTATCCAGTTGTTCCACCACCCCTGGAGTATCACCTTCTATATGATTAAAGCCAGCTCACTATCCCATGTCTACATTTCATCCCACAAAAGGGGTGGAAAGAGAAAGTGAAAGGGATGCAGCTTCCTTTTAAGGATGTTGCGTCAACTACACACGCACACTCTCCTATCCCCCAGTCACAATGGTCATATCATATGTCTTAATCAGCTCAGGGCTGCTATAATAAAATGCTATGGACTGGGTGACTTAGCAACAGCCAAAAATCATTTCTCACAGTTCTGGAGGCTGGAAGTAAAGGACCATGCTGCCAGCATGGTTGAGTGAGAGCCCTCTTCTGGGCAGCGGAATTCTCCTTGTACCCTCATACGGCAGAGGGGTTAGGGAGCTCTGTGGGATCTCTTTTATAAGGGCACTAATCACATTCACAAGGGCCCCACCCTCAAGACCTAATTTTTCCTTCCAAAGGCCGTAGCTACTGATACTATCACCTTTGGGGGTTAGAATTGCAACATGAATTTTGAGGGGACACAAATATTCAGACCATAGCCCCAAGCTGCCACCAGAGATGCTCAGAAATGCCTCTAATTTAGCCACTCACTATGTACCCACCTCAAACTAGAGAGAGGATAGTTCCAATACTAAGGAAGAAAGCAAGAACAGACAAGCTTGGATGAATATCTGGGAGACAAGATTAGAGCATTCACTTAAGCAATGCTGCATCATCAATGTTTGTGATAGCACAAAGGTTGAAAGCAGTAGGAAAAACATAGATATTGAAAACTCTGAATCAAAATGTAACAGGGCAGAGTTGGACTCCAGATGTAAAAAGGTTTTAGGATTACTTTAACCAATTTGTTTTTCCTATATTTTCCTTTTTAGGTTAAGTTCTAAATCCATTCATGATAGAAGTCTATATCACAAGTCTAAAAGAACTTTCCCATTGAGTATAGACTTTTTTACACAAAAGAAAAAGCAGTATAGTAGTCCCTCCTTATTGCAGTTTTGCCTTCTGTGGTTTCAGTTACCCACAGTCAAACGCAGTCAGGAAACGGGAGATCCTCTATCTGATGTATCATCAGAAGGTCAATAGTAGCCTAATACTATGTCACAGTGCCCACAACATTCCTCTTACTTCATCTCATCACACAGGCATTTTATCATCTCACATCATCACAAGAAGAAGGGTGAGTTCAGGACAATAACATATACAATGGAATATTATGCCTCCATCAGAAAGGATGAATACCCAACTTTTTTATCAACATGGACGGGACTGGAAGAGATTATGCTGAGTGAAATAAGTCAAGCAGAGAGACTCAATTACCATATGGTTTCACTTATGTGTGGAGCATAAGGAAAAACATGGAGGACACTGTGAGAAGGAAAGGAAGGGTGAATGGGGGGGAAATCAGAGGGGGAGACAAACCACGAGAGACTGGACTCTTGAGCAACAAACTGAAGGTTTTGGAGGGGAGGAGGGTGGAGGGTTGGGCAAGCCGGGTGGTGGGTATTGAGGAGGGCGCATATTGCATGGAGCACTGGGTGTGGTACATGAACAATGAACCTTGGAACACTGAAAAAATTTTACAAAAATTTTTTTAATTTTAAAAGTTTTAAAAAAATAACATATTTTGGGAGAGAAAGACCATACTCACATAAGTTTTATTATAGTGTGTTTTTATAATTGTTCTATTTTATTCGCGGTTACTGTTGTTAACCTCTTACTTTGTCTCATGTGTAAATTAAACTTCATCATAGGTTTCTTATGTATAGGAAAAAAAACATAGTATATATAGGGCTTGGTATTAACCATGGTTTCAGGCATCTACTGAGAGTCTTGAAATGTATCCCCCCAGATAACAGAAGACTATTGTATGTCATAGCTTAATTGACAGCATTTCTTCTTTCTTAGTGTTTAAATAAGTGATCATAAGTAGTTTAAACTATAGTCAATGCTCTCTTAGATTTGGTAAAATACAGTAAAATGTTTGTAATTATTTGACATTGGTAATTATTTTATATAGCCAGGATTACAAGTGGTCTTTATATAATTCTCTGCATTAACAACTATTATCCTTTTTTGCAATAAACAAAATTAGACAAATAATATAAATTTTAAATGGGCCAGTGGAATAGTCCAGTGTGCTAAGAAGTCTAAATCACAAATCAAAAAAGGATGGCGCAGGTGCATTAGTCCAAATATTAAAGGGCCAGGCTTTCATATTTGAATGTCGCTTGTCTGAGTCCTAAGGATGGGATTGGGGGATATTTGCAGAGGCTGGTCTCAGCTGTATGATGAATGGATTGTTTTCATTTAAAAGCTAAATATAAATATAACTAAAGAATATATTGCCTTGATTGGTTAAGAATGAGTGAAAGAATAAGTGTCAAACAATTCAGATATTACATCTGTTAATTTATCTGTGAAGCTAAAACCAAGGCAGTCTCTTTCTCTGCATCCTGATTTATTTCAAAATTAGCAATGCATTACTTGAGTAGATATACTTCTGTAATTAGAGGCTTTTGCTCTCTGAGCTTCTTATACCTATCTGGCTCTTAATCTGGATAATGGCTCATCTTATTTAACACATGTTTTTAAAATTCATTCCAGTATGCAATTTTATCCTTTTTATTTCACTATTATTATATCATCTGTCAACTTATTTTCATCTTAATACATCCTTATCTCACTATCTTGCCCTCCCCTCTAGACAGTGATAATCACATTAGAACAGTATTAATCCAAACCTATTCTTTGTTTCAAAAACAAAGAAACTGTTCCATTCAGAAACAGAGTGCTAACAACCAGATTTATTTTGAATATAAGACAGAGCTTACAGAATAATTTAACTCTTTATAAACTATGATCACACAGCAGTATCACCTGGTTCTTGACAGAAAACCAGCAGGAAATCAGGTGCTGCACCCAGTTTAGTGTCCACTCTTGGCAACTATTTATGAATCAGTAGTATGTGGCAGGAAAATACAGGCGTGAAAGCAGTCCTTTTGACCAATCCATTAAGGACTAATAAAAATGACCAGAGCAAAAGTGCAGATAATTTTGTCTAATCCCGCTTTGGGCACAGGGAAGCCCAGAGATTGAACTCAACTAAGATTAGTCATGGGGAACAAAGCATATTTTCCCAAAGGCTGTAGTGCATTAAACCAAACTGCACGATCTGATGGTCAATAGCACAAGCAGGTTGGTTATCAGTCCACTAGGCTAAATGGGAGAAACAGAAAAGAGCTCAAAACTGGAAACGAAGGAAACCAAAAAAGGGTGACTGTGTCCAACTAGAAAATGAGAGGTAGAACATACAAAGAATTTCTTGAGATGCAGGGACACAATTTTAGGAATTTTTTAAAGAAACATCGCCATTCCTGTGCAAGAACAGAAAAGACAGTATTTAGGTCATTACATGGGCACAGGTGCTTTAATTTGCATATAATCTCTTTCTTTAAAGGGCTCCTTCCCATGATGCCCTTCCCTCCTTTATAAAATTACAGGGGTGAGCACATGACCCAGTTGGCCAGTTAAGGCTCTTCATCCCACCATTCGCAGTGAAGGATCCACAAGATGGGCCTCAAACCAGACCAAATCTATTAGATTTGATAAAAGAACCCTGAGATAGATAACATCTCCTAGGCACGATGATAACCATGGAAGCCTGGAACTCCAATGGCATAGAAGCTGTCTGAAGATGAAGCCAAAAAGAAAAAAGTGGAGCCCAGCCACAGACTGAGGGGCAACATCTAGTATATCCTGTGAAGCTGTGGACCTAGTATTGTTTGAGGTCAAAACAACTCTAAACTTTTCAGTTAAATAATTTCACAGATATATAGAAAGCATACATTGTATCTACATCCTTATTTTTAAAATAAATAGGAATATGCTCTATTCCCTGTTCTACATATTGATTTTTCATTTAACAATTCATTTTGTAGAATGCCCATGTTAGCACTTACGGGTCGTTATTATTCCTTAATAGCTGCATAAAATTCCACTGTGTGGATGTAACATGCTACATTGTGCCAGTTTCTTGTTATTCAACATGTAAATTGTTTACAATTTCTACATCAAACTAAACAATAATGAATACCTTACATGTATGACTTTTTGCTGTGTGCAAGTATATTTAGGGTTTTAGGGAACAAATAAAAAGCTGATTCTAAAATTTACATGGAAATTCAAAGGATGTAGAATAGTCAAAATAATTAAAAAGCAAGAGTGGATCATTCAAACTACCAAGACTTACTGTAAAGTTAGAGTAACTGAAACAGCATAGTTCTAGTATAAGAATGGGTAAATAGATCATTGTAATATAATATTGAACTCAGAAAAAAACATGCACATGTACAGTTGATTGATTTTCAGTGATACACAAGATATCAAGGGGGAAGAAAAGTTTTCTCAATTAGTGGAGCTGGAATAACTTGAAAAAAAATTGGAAAATATGAACCTGAACCTCTGCCTCACATCATACGCAAAAATTAATTTGAGATGGATCACAGGCCTAAATGTATATACTAAACCATGAGGCATCCAGAAGAAAATTCAGAGTTATCTTTACAACCTTAGGCAAAAGTCCTGAATAGACGTTTCACTAATGAAGATGCATGAATGGCCAATAATCACATAAAAAGGTGCTCAATATCACTAGTCAGCAGAGAAATATAAATTAAAACTACAGTTAAATATCACTTCACACCTAGAGAAGAGCTTAAATATTAGATTCTGACAACCAAATGTTAGAGAAGAAATGGAACAACATACATTATATGCGTTAAACAACACATAGGCTGGTGAAGGTATAAAATGGTGCAATCACTATATAAAACTATTTAACAGTGTATTATAACATTAAACATACACTTACACCATGGCCCAGCAATTTCACTATATATTCACCCAAGAGAATGAAAACATATGACCACAAGTCTTCCACAAAAATGTTCATAACAACTTTACCTGTGGTAGTTAAACCATCAAAACATCATCATAAGGAAAATTAAGTTCTAGTACATTCAAAAAATGAAACACTACTCAGCAATAAAGGGACAGAAAATATAGGAATAAAGAGGAGTAAATGTTAATATAACAACAACACAAATGGGTTTTCAGAATCATAGTGAATGAAAGAACCAGACACAAAAAAATCCATATTGTAAGATTCTAGTATATGAAGTCTAAGAACAAGCAGAACTAATCTACGGTGATAGAAAAATCTGAAATAGCCTATGGAGGTAGGGATTGACTATAATGGGACATGAGAACTTTCTAGGGGGATGGCAATGTTCTCGACTGAGAGCTTGATAATACAGGTATATACTGTTCCTAAAACTCATCAAATTGTACACTTAACATTTGTGTATTTCTATGTATGTAAATTTTACCTCAATAGAAAATACTTTTACTGCAGTTTTAATGAACTTCAGAGAGTGAGTGAAATTAAAGGTGTATTTTAAGCCACCTCTTTACCTGGAAGTCAAGTTGTTGCTAAATTTTTGACCATCATAAGTAACCTGATGTTAACAAAAATCATTGGTTGAAGTCTCAAAAGTAGAATTGCCTTAATAAATTTATTCTAAAATGTTTGAGACATATTGTAAAACTTCTTTCCATAAATAATGGACTAATTTATACTCCAATCTATGATGTATGAAAATATCCATTTCCCCCCACCTAGCCAATATTAGATAGGTTACATTTAATAATTAGACACTAAACAATAAGGAGAATTTCTAAAACTCACAGAGCAATTATTATATCCTGTTCTAAGCATTTACCTACATCATCACCTATTTAATATGCAAAACAACCTTGAGATAGGTACTCCTATGACCCCCATTTTACAGGGGGGTGGAAACTGAAACAAAAAAAGATTAAGTTACTTGCCTAAGAAGAAAATTCAGGAGAATTACTCAGCAAGTTCTAGAGTTAGGTCTTCAAACTCAGGAATTCTAATTCCAAAGTTGGTGCTCTTATCCACTATGATATTATTTCTCATTATTACTGTAAATATTGTATGATTTGGTTGTTGGTGTGGCTGAGTTTTCTCTAATGCTATTGACCTCTTCTTTCGTGAATTACCTTTTTGTGTTCTGTGCTCATTTTCCTAATTGGGTGTTTGTCAGGGTTTTTAATTTTTTTTTATTTGTAAGAACCCTTAGAAATTAAGGATATTAACCCTTTATCACTACTATCTATTAAAATATTTGCCCAGGATATTTTTCTTTTGTTACCTTATTTTTTTCAAAATTTTTTACTTTATTTTAAAACTTTTTTAAAAAATAAATAGGGGCACCTGGGTGGCTCAGTGGGTTAAAGCCTCTGCCTTTGGCTGAGGTCATGATCTCAGGGTCCTGGTATAGAGCCCCGCATCGGGGTCTCTGCTGAGCAGAGAGCCTGCTTTCCCCTCTCTGTCTGCCCCTCTGCCTACTTGTGATCTCTCTCTCTCTGTATCAAATAAATAAATAAAATCTTTTAAAATTTTTTTTAATAAATAAATAAAACATTTTAAATATGCAATTTTTTCCTTGTGACATATTGGCTATGAGGTCTTAACATATAAAGAAAATACTATACTAATGCATCCTATAACCATCTTGTCTCTAACAATTACTTTAAAATTCTAAAACTAATTTAAAATTTTAGATAAATAAATTGAGGATAGGTGTATGTATTTGTACTCTAACAAAAATAGAGTAAACTCTATAAGGGTAAACATCTTCCTTTCTAATTGTCCTTTATTTCATTCATCAAATACATTTGTAAACCATATTACTTTTAACATTTGAACATAGAGGAAAAATAACAATATGTATTCTCTTCTCAGGAACCAAAGTACCATGCATCTACTGTGCAAAGCAGAGATCAAAGCACTATACTTAATTCCTCTCTTTATATACATATATATATATATATATATATATATATATATATATATATATATATTTTTTTTTTTTTTTAAGTAGGTTCCATGCCCAGCGTGGAGCCCAACTCCAGGCTTGAACTCATGACCCTGGGGATCAAGACCTGAACTGAGATCAAAAGTCAGACACTTAATTGACTAAGCCACCGAGACATCTCTTTTCTTATATTCAATACCCAATCTGTCCAACAAATCCTCCAAATCATATATGTTGATATGTTTATTTCTCTTCCTCTCCATTACTACCATCCTAATCCAATCCACTGTCATCTTCCACCAAAACTATTGGTATAGCCTCCCTGGATGTCACCTCTCTCCCACTCTTGCCTCTCCATCATCCATTTTCTACCCAGCAACCGGAGTGTTCCTTTTATAATACACACAGCACAGACTCTTGACCCTGTTTAAAATTTCTAATGACTTTACACCACAATTAAAATAAAAACCAACTTCTTTCCTAGCTCACAAAGTCCTAGGTAATCTGTCCTTTTGCTCTTCTTTCCACCCTCATCTTGAGCTACTCTCTTCCTCTAGCCATAAAAGCCTGCCTTCAGCGCCTCTAACACACAGACATTCTGGAGCACCTTCAGTCTTTGCATAACTACTCCCCCAAGTTAGATGACTTCCCCCTAACCGTCCCCTCCAATCTGCATAGCTGCAAATTACTATCGCAGGGAAATCTTCCCTTGACCTCTCAGCCACTCCGTATCATGTCACCTTTTTTCATTCTCTGCATACTACTTGTCACTCTCTGATATTTTTGCTTGTGTTCACTATTTATTTGCATATTTTTGTTGTCCTGACTAAAATGTAAGTTCCATGTCTTCAGATCTTGTCTGTCTTATTTATAATGTATGCCCAGGAACAATAGCAGTGGCTACAATGTGGCAGGTCCTCACTAAATATTTATTAAAAGAATTGTGAGGTATCTAGAAATTATCTAATACCCATGGATAAAACTAAAATACAGATTTGTGTTCAAAATATAAGAAAACTTATCAAAAATGAGAACTACCACAAAATAGAATGTCTTATCTCTAAGACAATATCCAGAAAGAGATGAGAAAAATCACCTATTACAAAAGCTGGAAATCTTAGTCCCAAGCAATATGGTCAACATGCAATCTTCTTCCTTTTTACATCACTTGCATTTGCTACTGTGAACCTCTGCCTATTCTTTGAGCCCTGTCCTCCATACTCTTACTCTCTTGGCTGCCAATTGCCCTCAATCCGTGTCTTGTTCTTTGAACCTGACTTACAGTTTTGGTCTTCCTATCTCCTTGGAATAATTTTTCTTTTTTAGGAATTAAACACAAAAGCAACAGCAGAGAACAGCTATAGACAACAAGTGATATAACTTCTTTGTCCCCACTCACTGGTCACTCACACATGTACTCTAACAATTCATAGTTATTGGGTTCTGCTCCCTACTTGGATTTCTATTATACACAGAAACATGTTCCTAATGCCTTTATACATATGATAGACCCTTAACATTCCATGAGAAATGCTTTAAAATGTGGCAACATAGTTTCTCCCATAAAAATAAAGTGTAACTGAAAAATTTCAACTGACTCCCTTCCAATTTATAAAGATTCTATAGGGACATAAACAAACTTATTTATGAAGTTATTAACATAAATTCTGTGACTAAAAAAAACCACACCTCATATGCCTCAGCAAAATGGCAAAGGATCACATATCATGGATTTCCAGGGTCATTCAGAAACAGTAAAAAACACAAAAATTAAAGTCAATAATACCAAGGTTTTCTCTCCTTGGCATCTTATTTAAAGATGCATTTTTATGCCTCCATGCCATGCTTTTTAGATTATCAAACAGTACCATATGTAATTTTAACTGGATTATAAACCATTTACTTGACGACTATGCATTCCTGCTCTTTTAAATCTAATAATTCAATGCTTCTAGAAGTTTTATAATGCACCAACAATTCCCTCTGAACAGCTTTAAAACAGTGTCCTCCAACAGATCATTACCCTTCCCACCTTGTTGCGGGACAAAGGTGTTGAGGGGCAAAGATGTAGATTTTCCTAGTCTTCTTCATTAACAATGAATTATAGTCTGTTGAAGGCAATAAAAAAAGTCTGAAGTCAATTCTTTTGAATGTCCTTCATCATATTTTTCAAGTGTGAAGAATTTACATGTCCACATAAACATTTTAGTCTATTTCTATTTGTTTCTAAAGATTTGTATATTCATATACCAGCAAGTGTATATGGAGTGATTTATTTGTATAAATTTGTCATTAAATTTATACCTTTCTCCACTTGGAAAGTGAAGTGGGTTTTTTTTGGGGGGGGGGGTTGTTGGTTTTTTTTAAAGATTTTATTTATTTATTTGAGAGAGAGAGAGTGAGAGAGAGCATGAGAGGGGAGAAGGTCAGAGGGAGAAAGAGACTCCCCGTGGGAGTCCAATATGGGACTCGATCCCGGGATTCCAGGATCATGACCTGAGCCCAAGGCAGTTGCTCAACCAACTGAGCCACTCAGGCGCCCCAAAAGTGAAGTGCTTTTAGGAGTAGGCAGCTTGTCTACACTTAAACACAACTCCATTATATTAAAGATCCTTCATTTCATACACACAAGTTAAGCATCCAAAGCCCTTTCATTGCTATCAGGAAAACAAGGATATAGTTAGACTCAGTTTGGGAGATGGTGCCATCAGGGCATTACTTCAGGGGACAGGAGATTCATAAAATCCAACCAAATTGAAGTATTTCACTAACCTACTGGCATTCTCAACTGGAGCCAGTAATTTTTAAAAGGAACATCTTGAGAATAACACATTATACTTACTAAGTCATTTTGCTCAACTATGAAACAAGGTAAGTATTATATAAACATGAACCACTTGTGTGTTTAGTTTTGACTATCAATTCCCTTCCTACCAAAAGCGGGTCCATACACCTGTTCTGGGCATAACTGGTCAGCGGCTGCCTGCTACCTCTGAGACTGTATTCTCTTCTTTGTCTTGTGGGGACTGCAGCATACTCACACACTCCCAATACGTTTATTCTGCGCCTCTTTATTGCATTACTCAGCCTTTCCTGTTCTGATAGCTAGTTCTTAGATGCTCATCTTCTCCTTCTCTTCTAATTACTGGTCCTTGCACATTTTTTCTCTCTTCTGCATTGTTCAGTCTAGACATTATACTTGACTGCCACTGCCCTTTTCAGGTTGAAAATATTTTGCCTTCCAGAGAAGTTGCTGAAAAGCCCTTCATCTTTTCCGTCTGAATGTCCACACAGGACAGGCCAAGGCCATATTGTTTTGATATTTTACCACCAATCAGAGTATAACATGATTATGAGTATGAGGGAGACACTTTAGAACAATGTTGATGGCTACCCTCCTAACTCATGACCTAGCCAACAGCTGGCTTTATTATCATGATATTTGCTAAGATAATGGCCCAGATGAACTCCAAAAGTGACTCATAAGTGGCATAATGTTGGCGTCACACAGCTGAGGGGAATAGGTTCAAAAGACATATGAAAACATTTCAACTACTCTTCCCACATTGGCTTATCCTGGGCACATTTCCAGTGAAATCCCTCCCCCTTATATTACTCCATTAGATCCCATCCATTCTTCAAGATCCAAATTAGTCTGAACTGGTTGAGTGCCCACAAGTACTTCCTGTCTAGCTCTAACAAACCAAGCCACAGGCACTTCAGGAAATGCCTCTGTGGCTACATCCAACATCTCAGGGCACCTCCTGACTTTTAATCCCATTCACTTACTCTGTTTCAAGGTCTCTGATTCCCTACACGTGACTGATTATCTGCCCAGACCCATTAAATCACCACTTGGGTTACTACATGCTTGGCTCTCAAGTCCAACCTCAACCCTAAACTATTTAACATACCTGGTGGCATTGATCCCATATTTTCAGGCTCTGCTTTTAGGAAACCAGACTAATATTCCATCATGGCCAAACTTAATTCTGGTTTATATAAAAGACAAGAAAATGAAGAAAAACTAAAACACGTGCTTTGTGAGGACATGTTTGCCCCAACACTGGCCTCTCAAATGTAGACTTACCAGTCCAAGTTACTATCACCTACCACCATTAAAGTAAAACACAAACAGTATCCAACTTTCCCTCATTCACCTGCAGTTTGGGTTCATGAACTTTGAATGTCTGTCTAGCTCCAAGCTTTTCATTATAAATCCTTATATTTCCAACCTTACAGTCCTTCAGACTGGCATTCATGGTACACTCGTTGGGCCAAGAGCCTCAGATTCCTCAAACAAACTTTGCTTCGACTCATGCCTTTAGCTCCTCAAATCCTTTGTCACTTCACATTGGGTATTTCTGCTCTGGCCTTGTCTTTACAAGTTGTAGTCCTAGGGGTACAGAAAGGGAGTCTGGATAATTATTTCATTTTCAATATCAATTATTTTTGTAACTATAGTTGGTGCACTGTAAGAATTTTGAATCGCTGAACTTAGCCAAGACTTATTTAAAAGAAAGATGAGGGGCACCTGGGTGGCTCAGTTGGTTAAGCGACTGCCTTCGGCTCGGGTCACGGTCCCGGAGTCCCGGGATCGAGTCCCATATCGGACTGCCGCCTCTGCGGGAAGTCTGCTTCTCCCTCTGACCTTCTCCCCTCTCATTCTCAGTCTCTCTCCCTCTAATAAATAATAAATAAAATCTTCAAAAAAAATAAAATAAAATAAAGAAAGATGAGGGGCACCTGAGTGATGCAGTGGGTTAAGTGTCTGATTCTTGATTTTGGCTCAGGTCATGATCTCAGGGTTGTGAGACTGAACCCCACATTGGGGGTGGAGCCTACTTAAGACTCTCCCTCTCCACCCCACCCATTCTCTTTCCCTCTCTAAAAGAAAAGAAAAAGAAAAGATATGTCTAGGGAGAGTCTCAAAGACTTTATTATAGTGCCACTCCAGAAAGGAACTTAAAACCATTAATGACTACATATCTCCTAAAATATGGCATGTGAAATTTACTCCCATTTAAAAATATATAAGACATGTCCCAAAGCAATAAGAATTATGTGTAAATTATACAACCTGGAATAAAGCCATTTATTTGCTAGCTTCCAACTACAAGTAGAATGTCTGCAACTTAAAAATTCTTATTGTTCACCAATCCTCATCAACTCCTTTAATTTTCTCCCATCTTTAGTTTTATTTTTACATAAAAAAGTAAAATTATGTTACTTTCTGGTCAATAAAGAGGTCACCTCAGTTGAAATTCAGCCAAAAATTCTAACAACTTTGAACTCTCATTAAAAAAAAAAAAAAAATTACCAGTGCTGTATGCCAGTTCCCTAGGTAACCAAGATTCCACTTCAAAAACAGACTGGATAATCAAAAGAAAGCAATACACACACACACACACACTAAACCAAACAAAAGGCAATTTTGCTTCATTTGCTAAAATAGATTTGACCAAGTGTTTTTACACAGTGGCAGATGGTAACTGCATTAATATTTATGTTGGACATGGCAAGAGAGGCTCAGAGGAAAAGGACTTTAGAATGAAGATTCACCATTAGAAATAGGTAAAAATCAAAGTGTCTGTGTAGAATGAGCACATGCTCCCAAACATGAGTGTAAATCCATGCTCTGCCACCCCACAGCTGTCCTAGGTAAGTGCTATGTTCTCTGAACCTTCCCTTCCCCATGAATAAGAGCTAAATTATAAGACTGTAATGAGGATTAAATAAGATAATGCTGGTAAATCATAATTACAGCTATCATTTTCCACACACTCACCCTGGCCTAGGCACATATAACAACTTAATGAGTTAAATATAGGCACCTCCATTTTACAGATATAGAAAGTAAGATTCTAAACACTTGTTCATGCCACACAACTACTACATAGCAGACATGGAAATTCAAATCGAGGACTATTAGATCTCAAATGCTCCAGACTGTTCCACAGTCCTGCAGTAGGACAATACCTGAATCACACTAGGCACTCAATAATGCTTTTTCTTATTAATTAAAATTGTAAATGCAAGGAGCACCCTGAGGGCTTCCAAATTGCACAACTCTAGGGGAGCCATTCATCGCAGAGTCTATATGAATGGCACACTCTAACAAGTTGTACAGAGCACAGCTAGTACTTCTGTACAAAGTGGCCCCTGGGCACTATTTTTCATGGATCTCTATAATTTCTACTTCTATTTGCAGCAGGCCTATGATATTCTGGCTCCCCCAGCACCTTCTGAACAGCTTTTACATGTTTGAGGAATGCTCTAAATCCTGACTTTCACCTCCCCAAGTTGCAATTGAAAACTCCTTTGCCTAGTCCTTAGACTGTTTGCGTATTAAGCATATATAAGCATGGGATCTGGATTAAACCAAACTCACCTGTATATTTCATTTCAGAAGCCCTGCATCTGCCTCTCAGATGCCCATATGTTTAACTTTCACTTTTGCCATCTCCCTATAACCAAAGCCTTCTTCCAGACCAGTCCTCCAGCCCCCACTTTCCAACACCAAAGTAGCTCAACAATGTTTTCTGAACAAAGATTCTCCTCTTCCTAAAACAACTCCTGTGACATTCCAGAGGTCAACACAGCTGTATTTTTAAGTCTCTACGCATGTGATGTATTTGCTATACGTGGATGGCACACAGAAAGCACTAAATAAATGTTAGTTTCCTTACTGTTTTTCCTACATATCCTATTAGCTCTTCAAGAACAGAAACTGGGCCGTATGCTTCTTACTGTAACCACTGGAGATCAGTACTGGACATCAACAGGGCCGGGTTTATCGATGGTGATGATGATCTGGTGATGACAGTGATGGTGAAGACCCCAAATCTCAAAGATAAAAGAGTTCTCATAACCACCTACTACAGACTGAATGTTTGTGTTCTCCCCAAAATTCCTATGTTGAAACCTAATCCCTGATGTGATAGTACGATGAGGGAGAGCCTTTAGGAAGTGATTAGGTGATGAGGATAGAGCCCTCATGAACAAGATTAGTGGCTTTATAAAAAAGGCCCCAAAGAATCCCCTGCCCTTTCTGTCAGGTGAGGACACAGCAAGAAGGTAGTTGTCTCTGAAGCAAGGAGCAGGTCCTTGACAGCCACCAGATCTGCCAGCATAATGATCTTGGACTTCCGGCCTCCAGAACTGTGAGAAACAAACTTCTGTTGTTTTTAAGCCATTTAATCTATGGTATTTTTGTTACAGATGTCTTTTTTTTTTTTTTTAAGATTTTTTATTTATTTATTAGAGAGAAAGAGAGAGACTGAGAATGAGAGGGGAGAAGGTCAGAGGGAGAAGCAGACTTCCCGCAGAGCCGGGAGTCTGATATGGGACTCGATCCCAGAACTCCGGGATCATGACCTGAGCCGAAGGCAGTCGCCCAACCAACTGAGCCACCCAGGTGCCCTTATTACAGATGTCTTGAATGGATCAAGTCATCTCCATCCCTAAAAGTTGTATTTCATTTTATAAATGTTCCTACAGAGAAGAAAATTGGAAATGTATTAACAAGTTTTGCTAATTCTCTTTTCCCTTTTAAATAATGCATTTTGATGTTTAATGTGATCCTTCAAGTATCAGAGCCTTCTTTCTTTTTTTTTTTTTTAAGATTTTATTTATTTATTTATTTATTTGACAGAGAGATCACAAGCAGGCAGAAAGGCTGGCAGAGAGAGAAGAGGAAGCAGGCTCCCCGACAAGCAGAGAGCCCGATGTGGGGCTCGATCCCAGGACCCCAAGACCATGACCCGAGCCGAAAGCAGAGGCTTTAACCCACTGAGCCACCCAGGTGCCCCTCAAGTATTAGAGCCTTCTTTCTATCTTGAACTATTTTCCTTAGTTCAACTACCACTTTTGTTTCACCACAACTCTCAACTGGGCATTCCCAAAGGCTCTTGGTGATGTAAATTAATTCCTATGGGCTCAAGCATAATCATCTGGTAACAGGCCTTGGGTATCAGGAGTTGCCCAGGTCAACCTAGCTGTAACCATTAGTTATACAGGCACACCACTCAGCAGAACCATAATCCCTTCTACTCTGTCAGAGGTCTTAACGACTTAATGATTCTCAAATTATATGACACTATGAACACAGATTATCAATCTCCTACCCACTTTAAAACTCTCCAGCTTGGCCCGGTTGGCCTCGGTAACCTATAAACACTAGCTGATAAGCCCTATCTGTGTTTGTGCATGTGTCTTTGTGATATCGACCCATCCATCCCTGCCTTTGAATTCTGGCAAAACACCCCTTTTCCACTCTCTCCTCCAGCTCCGGCACTTACTGATGGAGTGAACTTCTGTAATTACTCGGTCTCTACAGACGTTATTTTTTTTTTTAATCTGCAGTATGCAACATAAGAGTGACAACCTATTTCAAGAGTTGTTCTCAGGGTTAAGTGATATCAGGTATGTAAAGTACCTGGCACAGCGCCTGGTACATAACAAAGCTCAACAGGAACAGGCTTCCTGCCCTTCCCCTTCTCCAGCCCCTAAAAGTCTCTCCTTGCCCTGAACTCCTCTAACACAGTGCTTTATTTCTTTTTCCACCCATCTAAGCCCTGGTAAGCCTTTCTATTTAATTCAATTATTAATCAACATTGAATTTGTCCAAAACTGTTTTACAAAGTTAGAATATATGTAAAAAATACACTCGGGGCTTGTCTTCAATCCATGCACAGTGTTGTAAGGGCAGTACATTTTGAAACTAAACATAACGCACTACAGTGTACTCTCTCTCTCTGCTACAAAGAAATAATGCATAAGTGACAGACTAACAACCCAGTCTAGAAAATATCAATGAAAACCTCAGCAAAAAGATATTTAAGCTGGGCACTAATAATTAATAGGACTGCATCATGAGAATATAGCAAAAGAAGGAACTCAGGAAAGAAAATTTGTCCAAAAAAAACAAAGAACAAAAAACAAACAAACAAAAAAAAAAAAACAACAACCTCACCACAGCAAAAACTTCTGTAGGTATATTAGACCTGTATTATTAATTATGATTATCAAGACCATACGTGTTAAAGTAAAAAGTAGGATACACAAATACAACGAAAACTATAAGGACAGTTGAACAAAATAGTTAGAAAACCTAGAATGTGTAGTTGCCACTTCTAGAAAAGCAAAACAAATGAACAAAAACCTAATTATCAAAAGAATAAGGAAATGGTTAAATAAGTAGTGACTAACCAAATTAAGGAACTATGCAGACTTTAGTAATGATAATAATACAGTAAATGTAATGTCATGACAAATTTTTAAAATAATATAAAATTGCAAATTCTTATTATAATATGTGAACAAAGACTTGAAAGGAATATGCATAAATAAAATGGCTATTTGGTGTGTTAACGGCAATTACTTCATAAAAAATTTTTTAAATCCTTTTATAATAATTTAAAGTTTTAAAAAAAAGGATGAGGTATTTCTATTCAGGAAATGCTCTTCTATTTACAAAATTATTTTAAATTGTTTCTCAGCTCAATTTATAATGACCTTTTTCTTTCCACCAAGAACAACAAACCAGAAGCATCATGTACTTAAGCAAATAGTCCCACAATGTTAACTTAACACTGTGTCCTCTGTGCCTCTAACCTCACCTTCAACCATCTCAAAACTCAAGTCACTCCTACTTAGAAAGGCTGTGGGTTTTTGTTCACTCACTGTATGGCATATTTTATGTTCAAAGCACAGAACATTCAATTACTTACAGTATAAGGACTTTGAACTGAAATTGCCTCAATGAGAATGCATTTATTTGAAGACAAAATGGATTCTCCTAATCCTTGCCTTTTTCTGACGAAAAGATAAGCCAGGAAGATCTTCACTAGACATGTGATATCTAAACATGAGATTAATTGTCAATTGAATATGGAGTCAAAAGGAAGAATAGGGAAGATCAAAAGTTAAAAAGGAACATGTTAATTTCTTATGTTTTCCTATTTTTATTTCCTAACATTTAAAATCATGAATGCTTTAGCAGTTCATTTTACTGTGCCTAAAAGATCCATTTTTGAGTTTCTAATTAACTGATTGTTACAGAATTTTACTTTCTGAAATTATAGGATAAATGCACATATTTTTAAGAAAATATGAAAATAACCAGGAGTCATAAGAACGTCACCATTCAATTTTAAAGAAGAAGAGTGAACTGATGTTACATTACTGATGGTCTTTAAGTGTGATAGACATGCATATGCATTTTCTTAAATTTTTAATAAATGTAACAAACTGTACTACAAACAGTAAAATAATTATTTCCCTCCACGCTCAGGATTTTTTTTAATGGCGTTGACTACCACAGTTCCTCTTTCATGAGAATTATTAATCTTGAAAGGTCAGCTATAAATATCTTTTCCTAATATCTGTGTGGTTGGATAAAACTGAGTGGCTGCCTAATGAGCATGGTACTTGTCAGCCTTGATTTTCTTTCTGTGGCTATAGGTGATGGGCAATTGGAAATATATTTCCTAGAGCTACTCAGCACCAGGAGCCCAAATCTTTCTGAGGTACCTGCTGTTATGGGAAGCTAGCAAGAGAAGTCAAGAGGAAACGCAGTGAGCTAGTTATCTGAATCTCCAGAGATGCTCAGAGGACCAGGAAGCAGAATAAGCCTCGGCCACATAGAGAAGTACATTACATTTAAGCAGCACGTTACACATTACAGCTTATTAAGTATCTTATACACATCTCCCCTACTTAACAGATGACGGAATAATCTCAGAGAGCTCAGTGACATGACCATGGCCGCTCTGCTTCTGGAGAGCCTCGAGATGGGATTTTCTGATCCCAAATCCTAGGCTCATCGAAGTATAAGATCATAGCTCACAGCGTTTGGAGTGAGCCAAACAAAGGCCGGAGCTTCAGATTAGGCCATTTTCCAGTCTTGAGCAAGTCACTTGGGCAAGACCTCTGTGCCTCAGCTTCCTTATCCATAAAATGAGATCACAGGAGCCTCAATTGCCTGGAGTTGTTGTGAGCATGAAATAATGCACCTAAAGCCCTTAGCACCCATGCAACCCCAGGGTCACCCTCACGCCAGTTACAACTGTCACACTAGCAGCTGCAATTGTTACAGCTGGTACCCTCATTCTTCTCCAGATGCAGCAGGCAGTCAGAACTGTTCTTGTAGGAGGCAGCATGCCGCGGTGCCTGGAAATGTTGAGTTCAAGCAAAACCTGTCTGGCTTCAAATCCCACCACTGCCGGGTAAAATCTCTGTGACTGGAGCCAGGTTACTTAACACTCTGTTTCCCCAGTTTCCTCCCCTGAAAAATGAAGGCGGTGATAATGAAACCTAGCTCTTTTGGGTTTGGGAAGGACTAAATGAGTGATATAGACAGAATACTTAAAATAGTGCCTAGTGTATGGGAAGCACTTAAATACTAAATTTAACCTACTGTCATTGTTATCTTATTAATTTCCAGCACCTCCCCTCAAGTTCCAGACAGTAAATCTATTTTAAAACAACTGAGCATCTATCATGTGTAGATGCTAGCAGTACATTGAAAGAAATCTATTTTATTAATGAGGACATAAGTCTACACTAATGATACAAGGCACCATACATATTCTAACTGCCAATAAAAGACAACAAGTGAGACAAGAGTCCAGAAGAGGAAACCAATTTGAACACATTGGTCTTTCCTCTTTGGTGGCAGATTTGTTATTTATAGCCAAAGAACCAAGGGAAAAAGAAAGGGAGAGATGGTTCCAGGACCCTGGAATTTCATGGCCTCATAAAATTTGTTTAAAAATCAAGGTGAATGAAACAGGAATTTCTACGATATTTTCATTTTGTCAGACAGGTTGAGGCATTAAGAAAATTATCTACTTTCTAGTCATGCTACAATTTCTTTAAAGAAATATATTTTAATGGCAAAGGAGATAGTAAGAAATAATCTCAGAATAAAAAACAATTCTCAGGGCACCTAGGTAGCTCAGTCAGCTAAGGATCTAACTCTTGATTTCTGCTTAGGATCCTCAGGGTCTTGAGATCCAGCCTTGTGTTGGGATCTACGTTCAGCAGGGAGACTGCTTAAGATTCCCTCTCTCCCTCTCCTTCTCCCTCTCCCTCAAAAAAAAA
>CM052800.1:11345200-11438228 GCA_028533885.1 Nasua narica | reverse complement strand
GAGAGAGATTGAGAGAGCACATGAGAGGAGAGACGGTCAGAGAGAGAAGCAGACTCCCCAGGAAGCTGGGAGCCTGATGTGGGACTCGATCCTAGAACTCCAGGATCATAACCTGAGCCAAAGGCAGTCGCTTAACCAACCGAGCCACCCAGGCGCCCAAATTTTATACTGACTTTTAAGCTCCCATTTCTGCTGATTCTATTCCCTCAACCTGGAATACTCCACCTCCCTCATTTCAACATTTAAATCGATATTTACTAAATATTCCAGGAGCTGTGCCTGGAAATAGAGTTACAGTGGAGAAGAAGGACAAGGGCCCCTTCTCTCACAGAGCTTACCTCTCCAGTGGCAGATACAGGTAAGAAAGCACATTAATAAATTAATTGGATATGACACAGATTTGTAATCATTGTTCTTACTACACTGTACCATGGAATTATTAATGATAGGTTTTTGTTATTATTATTAATGTATTATACCATGAGAGCAAATATGGAAGACATGTATCTTAGATGTGGGTAGTCAGAAATCTAAGAGACTTCCAAAGTGACATGTGGAGGATGAATATTCAGCCAAAGAGTAGTACTAGTCAATGTCCTTCAGGAAGAGAGAGGATGGCAGAGTCAAGGAACTGAAAGAAACTGAATAAGGCTCAGGCAGAGAAAGCAAAGGAGAGAAAGTGATGGGAGATTGAGTTGGAGAAGTTAGCAGAAGCCAAATCATAAACAGTTAAATTAAGAAATTTGGGTGAAGGCAGAACAACTAATGAAGCTTAAGCTTCAAGGCCCCCATTTCCAAGGGCTAGGGAGGGGCAGTAGCAAGGGTTCATATAATCGTATATTTTCAAAAATTTTGCAAAAGAGAGATACTTGAACTATAATTGGTAAAGACAGCTGTCTAGTCTACTCTGACTTTTCCATCAAACCTCCTGCTGTGTCAGTTGGCACTGGAATGACTAAGGCATTTTGGGGAACCTAGCAAAGGGAGTCAAGTTGACTATAAGTTTAGTTTGGGTCTGGTGTTCGCATTCATTTCCAAATACTTGGAACTTATTGCAAGCCATCTCAGCCTAAGAAAGGCTTTTTTCTTTTTTTGAAGAGAATGGCATGTTTGATAAAGTTTAAATGCACAATTTTACATATTTTTTAAATTTTATTTTATTTTTTCAGTGTTCCAAGTTTCACTGTTCATGCACCACACCCAGCGCTCCATGCAATACATGCCCTCCTCAATACCCACCAGGCTCACCCAACACCCCAACCCCCTCCCTCCAAAACCCTCAATTTGTTTCTCAGAGTCCACTTTCTCATGTTTCATCTCCCCCTCCAATTTCTCCCAATTCACCCTTCCTTTCCTTCTCCCAATGTCCTCCATATTTTTCCTTATGCTCCACACGTAAGTGAAACCATCAGATAACTGACTCTCTCTGCTTGACCTATTTCACTCAGCATAATCTCTTCCAATCCCATCCATGTTGATATAAAAGTTGGGTATTCATCCTTTCTAGAGGTATAATATTCCACTGTATAAATCGACCATATCTTCTTTATCCATTCACCTGTTGAAGGGCATCTTGGCTCCTTCCATAGTTTGGCAATTGTGGCCACTGCTGCTACGAACATTGGGGTACATGTGGCCCTTCTTTGTACTGCATCTACTTCTTTGGGGTAAATACCCAGTAGTGCAATTGTAGGGTCATAGGGTAGCTCTATTTTTAATTTCTTCAGGAATCTCCACACTATCTTCCAAAGTGGCTGCACCAACTTGCATTCCCACCAACAGTGGAAGAGGGTTCCCCTTTCTCCACATCCTCTCCGACATCTGTTATTTCCTGTCTTGTTGATTTGGGCCCTTCTAACTGTGTAAGGGGGTATCTCAATGTGGTTTTGACTTGAATCTCCCTGATTGCTAATGATGATGAATATTTTTTCATGTGTCTGTTAGCCATTTGTACGTCTTTGGAAAAGTGTCTGTTCATGTCTTCTGCCCATTTTTGACATGATTATCTGTTTTTTGAGTGTTGAGTTTGAGGAATTCTTTATAGATCTTAGATATCAGACCTTTGTCTGTAGTGTCATTTGCGAATATCTTCTCCCAATCTAAGGGTTGCCTGTTTGTTTTGTTGACTGTTTCCTTTGCTGTGCAGAAGCTTTTTGTCTTGATGAAGTCTCAAAAGTTCATTTTTGCTTTTGTTTCCTTTGCCTTTGGAGACAAGTCTTGAAAGAAGTTGCTGTGGCTAATGTCAAAGATGTTACTGCCTATGTTCTCCTCAATGATTTTGATAGATTCTTGCCTCACATTGAGGTCTTTTATCCATTTTGAGTTTATCTTTGTGTATAGTGTAAGACAGTGGTCAAGTTTCATTTGTCTATTTATAGCTGTCCAATTTTCCCAGCACCATTTATTGAAGAGACTGTCTTTTTTCCACTGGATATTTTTTCCTGCTTTGTTGAAGATTATTTGACCGTAGAGTTGTAGGTCCACATTTGGGCTCTCTACTCTGTTTCATGATGACATGATACTTTATATGGAAAACCCAAAAGACTCCACCCCTACACTATTAGAACTCATACATCAATTCAGTAATGTGGCAGGATACAAAATCAGGGCACAGAAATCAGTTACTTTCTTATACACTAACAATGAAAATATGGAAAGGGAAATTAAAAGAATCGATTCCAGGGGCGCCTGGGTGGTTCAGTGGGTTAAAGCCTCTGCCTTCGGCTCAGGTCATGATCTCAGGGTCCTGGGATCAAGCCCCGCATCGGGCTCTCTGCTTGGCAGGGAACCTGCTTCCCCCTCTCTTCTCTCTCTGCCTGCCTCTCTGCCTACTTGTGATCTCTCTCTCTCTGACAAATAAATAAATAAAATTTAAAAAATAAAGAATCGATTCCATTTATTATAGCACCAAGAACCATAAGATATCTGGGAATAAAGCTAACCAAAGAAGTAAAGGATCTGTACTTGAGGAACTACTGAACACTCTTGAAAGAAATTAAAGAAGACACAAAAAGGTGGAAAAGTATTCCATGCTCATGGATCAGAAGAATAAACCTTGTTAAAATGTCTATACTGCCCAGAGCAATCTAAACTTTCAATGCCATCCCTATCAAAATTCCACGAACAATTTTCAAAGTGCTGGAACAAACAATCTTAAAATTTGTATGGAACCAGAAAAAAACCTGAATTGCTAAGGAAATGTTAAAAAAGAAAACAAAGCTGGGGGGCATCACATTGCCTGATTTCAAGCTTTACTATAAAGCTGTGATCACCAAGACAGCTTGGTACTGGCACAAAAACAGACACATAGACCAGTGGAACAGAGTAAATGCACAATTTTTATTGCCATTTGGAAAGATATTTCAAAAAAAAACAAGTAAGGAATCACAGATTCCTAACTCAGGTGCATTTACAGGCATCTTGTTTATCAATTTGAAATTATTTTTTAAATAATAAATTTCAGAATAATGAGATATGAAACAGAAGCAATAAAGATAAGGAATGAAATCAATGGAAATTATTCTGAACTTGAAGAGCAAATTGTAACAAAAAGCTTTCAGATCATAGCAAATGAAATGATTAATCAAGAGGAAGAAATAAATTTTGAATAGAAGTAATGAATAGGCTCTTGGATATTTTGAAAACCTAATTCGTGAAGCGGATTTGTCATGAACAAACTAGGAAAAGACTTAAAATTTCTTGGGGCGCCTGGGTGGCTCAGTTGGTTGGGTGACTGCCTTTGGCTCAGGTCATGATCCCGGAGTCCCGGGATCGAGTCCCATATCGGACTCCCAGCTCTGCGGGAAGTCTGCTTCTCCCTCTGACCTTCTCCCCTCTCATTCTCAGTCTCTCGCTCTCTAATAAATAAATAAAATCTTAAAAAAAAAAAAAAAAAACCTCTTGCTAAAAAAAAAAAAAAAGACTTAAAATTTCTTGCTAATTCAACATGAAATACTTCAACCGACAAAGATACCCATTAACTCCTAATACTCCACAGAGAAGACATTAATGGCAAACTGTTTAACCTGTGTCATCAACTACTGGTACTAAAGATTAGTCCTGAACAAGTACATCTGAAATGCCCTGAAATCTTACAGCTCATATTTGGGGGGGATTTAATAGAGGTTTCCCTGAATTTGGCAACTGTCTTAAATAGTTACACAGTATATAAATAATGAGCCATGAAGCTCTTCTATAAAGAAAACTTTTCTAAAAAAAATTAATAACGTTAAAAAATGAAACTTTGATTCTATAAGAAACTGAATTATTATCCTATTCTCTCTCTAAAAGATATTATAAAATCATTGTCATATGAAAAAAATGCTCAAAAATTATGCAGCTAACAAATGAAGAAAAAGGTTTCTAAGAGTATGGCAGGTAGATAGTTAATAAAAATAAAATTTTATGTGTCTCAATTTTAGGATATTTGTGGTATTTGTCAGATTTTTTTAATGTGTAATTTGTTGTTTTCTTTTTTCATTCTTTTTTTTTAAGATTTTATTTATTTATTTGAGAAAGCAAGCATGAGCAGGGCAAGGGGCAGAGGAAGAAGCAGACTCCCCACTGAGCAGGGAGCCTGATGCGGGGCTCTATCCAGGAACTCAGGGATCATGATGCGAGCTAAAGGCAGCTGCCAAAGGGACTGAGCCACCCAGGCACCCCTATTTTCTCATTCTAAATTAAATGTTTACTTTTGTTCTTAATTTTTGTATTGATAACGTTGTTTTGTTTTTCTTAAAGAGGGTCCCCAAAACAAAATTTAACAATTTAACAATACAGTTTAACAAAGTTGTAGAAACACTAAACTCCACCCCTGAGTTTAGACATTATTCCCAGGCATTTTTTTTTCCCTCCTCTGTCTTATCTATTTACCCTTTAAGGCTCAGCCCAAATGGAATCTCTACACAATTCTTTCAGTCAATGCCTATTTTCACAAAGGAAAGAAGAAATTAAAATGTTTCAAGCAACTACTTTTCTGGACAAATCATGATAGGTACTTTATGACATTACCCCACTTAACATAGGTGTTTCTCAAAGGCAAGGCAATTGTTTCTCATGTTTCCCAAAATAAAAAATAAATGCTAGCAGTAACAATTCCTGCTCTCTATGAATGCTATTACATTAATTATATATATTAACTAGTTCTTCTTAAGTATGTTGATTACAGATAACATTAAACCCTTCAGGTGACCCATTTCAAACTTGGACATAGTTTCCCAAAATGCAGCTTCAGGTGAACCATGGTTCTTTGCCTACACGGTCCCTCCAAATGTTACAGTCGTGTGGGCAAACTACTCCCTTATGCCCAAGATAACCACGTGTCTGTAATTGTACTTAAAGTCTTGGGACTTTGGTCCACTCTGTTTTCTGTATTTTACTCTGCCTGAATATATTCCCTTCTAGCTAATCACACTGTTCTTAACATCCCCCACTGAGAATGACACTCTAATCCTCAGGGATTAAGCACCATGCCCCTGGTCTTCAGCATTACATTGTTAATCCATTAGGATTAACAAAAGTACAATTTGAAAAAACAGGGAAATAATTCCACTGCCCATAATTCAGGATGGCAAAATCAGATAAATTAAGGCTGCCAACATATGATATAATTAACACAACCATTGTATGGAGGATATTGCAGCACATATGGTATGATATGAAAAACCAAACAATGTTTTTTATAATGTGTGAATATAGATATTATAAAGTTAAAGATCAAGTGGAGATCTCTTCCTTAGTTCCTCCTTGAGCTACACTTTTAACATGACCTCCAACTCTATCTAAAGTGTCAATTTCATATCTGGTGATGAAATTATCTATTTAAATAGAAAGTTATAACCAGCATTTTTTACTTTATGTCAGGTTCTTAATAGTTTCCTAAATAACAAGGAACACTCTTAGTCAGTTGGCATTTTCCAGTGTTTTAATTGCCTGCTGTGATATAATTATTGTGACATTTTGGGATGTTTTTAACATCCTGAATTAAATATTCTGACATCCCACAGAGCACTTCATGAAAACAGTCAAACTGTATTCAAGTCATTAGCAGTCTACAGCTGTCCTTTAATATTAAAATTATTTTCCAACACAAAACACAGATGAAAATTAAAGTATTTAACAACTTTGAGCTTGGGTTAGATCTGAGTTCTATATTACTCTAATTTGTCAGGTAAAGAAGATCAGGATGACTCTGAGATTCTTCCATTAAACTTTATCTGAAGCACCAAATGAATTAGGGCCCACCTCATGATAAAAGAAAATGAACAAATGTACTGATTTCAAAAGTGCAATTAGCCCCAGATTGCACAGCCACAAATGCTACACTAAGGATCATCATCAGAATACCACATCTCTTGCTCTGTTGTCCTGGAAAGCTGGTTTGCTTTATTTTATTCATATATAAATCCATCTATCTACCTACCTACCTATCTATTTTATATGATATGTTCAAATAAAATGCGGCAGATAATTTAGGTAACTGATGTATTTTAATAACATACTCCATACTAATGTAATTCTGTGGCAAAGTCCTAATAGATTTCCAAAGGGAAGACCTGCTGGATGGACCACCGATTAGCACAGGGATAACTCACCATCGTTACCTGGATGTCTTATAAGCCTCTCAAATTTGGTCCATCTGAAACCTTCTCCTTGAGTCCCTTACCTTCTCCTCCCACAGGTTTCCCCATCGCAGGAAATGGCAGCCCCATGCTTCCAGTGGCTCCGCCCACAAACTTGGCAATATCACTTATTACTTTCTCGCTCTCACATGTAAAAACTCAAACCATCAGAAAATCCCATTGACTAGCACTCATAATGTATGCAAAATCCAACACTTCCCACCACCTTCTCTTCTGCCTCTTAGCTCAAGCCACTAGCATCTTTTTTTTTAACTGAGGTAAAATATAATTTGCCACATTAACTATTTTTAAGTGGGTATTTCAGTGGAATTAAGTACATTCACAATGTTGGGCAACTACCACTACTATACATTTCCAGAACTTTTTCATTGCCCCAAAAAGAAATTCTGCACCCATTAAACAATAACTCCCCACCTCCCAACCCCATACCTATCCTTGGCAACCTCTATGCCACTTCCCTACGGACTTTCCTAGGTACTTCATATCAATGAAATCATATAATATTTGTCCTAGGTCTGGCTTATTTCATTTGTCATAATGTTTTAAAGCTTCATCCACATTGTAACAGGTATCAGAGTTTCATTTCCTTTTTAATCTGACAACTGTATATCTACACCACATTTTGTTTATTCACTCATCTGTAGATGAATGGGTTATTTTTACCTTTCGGCCTTTGTGAATAATGCTGCTATGAACCAAGTATCTGGGATCTGCTTTTGATTCTTTAGAGCATATATCTAGAAGTGGAATTGCCGAATCATGATAATTCACTATCCTCTTTTGATTGAATACTAGTATTCTAACTGTATCCACTCTGGTAACCCCATAGTCCACGGTAGTTAGGGTGATCCTTTTACAACTTAAATCACATTCACGTCCTACTCAAAGTGCTCCATGGCATCTCGCTGTCAGAAGAAAATCCAAAGCCCTTCTATGACCTGCAAGATTCTCTATTATCTGACCTCTGCATGCCTCTCTGATCTAGTCCCGTTACTCTTCACCTTTGCTCAACCTCTAGTCCACCAACCTCCCTTCTATGCTTCAAACCTGACAGGCACACTTCCGCCTCAGGATCTCTCCACTCACTGCTTCCTCATGCTGCATAACCAGATAACTGTATGGGTCCATCCCCCATTTCTTCAAGGTCTCTGCTCAGATATAACCTTACCAGAGTTGCCTTGTCTCCTTATCTAATGTAGCCCACATGTTCTCTCTCTCACACACACACACACACACACACAGGTACGTGCATGAACACATATACCCATATCATTCTCTATCTACTTACCCTGCTATATTTTTTCCATGGACCTTCTAAGACTTGACACATCATATATTTCTCGGTTTATGTATTTTTTAAAGATTTTATTTATGTATTTGACAGAGAGAGATATCACAAGTAGGCAAAGAGGCAGGCAGAGAGACATCATATATTTCTTGGTTTATGTATTTTTTTAAGATTTTATTTATTTGACAGAGAGAGAGATCACAAGTTGGCAAAGAGGCAGGCAGAGAGAGAAGGGAAAGCAGGCTCCCTGCTGATGCAAGGCTGGATCCCAGGACCGAGATCATGACCTGAGCTGACGGCAGAGGCTTTAACCCACTGAGCCACCCAGGCGCCCTTTGGTTTGTGTATTAATTGACTGTCTTCACTCACTAGAATGTAAAGTTCCCAAGGCCAGGGACATCATACTGTTTACTGCTGTGTTCCAAATAAGAACCTAGATGGATATTCAGCACAGGCAGGTGCTCAGTAACTGTGGCTGATGTTTCTGTGCTCATTGCCTTTCCCTCTGCTCTGAAAAGATGTTCCAGTTATATCTGAAGGGTCCTGGACATCAGAGAAACCATCCATCTGCAGTCAGTAATGGCCTCACTAGAAAATCGTGTCTTCCAAATCATCTCAACTGCTCTTTCTATGGGAGTGATGGGGAAGAAAAGGGGTAAGACAAATTTTTTTTTCAATAACTTATTTTTCATTACAAAAGTAACATGTTTCTTCTAGAAAATATAGGGAATCTAGGTGAACACAGAAAAGAAATTAAAAATCCATAATGTGCTAACCAAAAGGTAATGATTCTTAATGCTTTCATGCATATCCTTCTAGTCTTTTTTTCTGCTCATATTCATTTTTCTTAATAATGGAATCAAATACATATTTTTTAATCTTGTCTTTTCCTTAAATATTATATATCATGAACAGCTTGCTTTTGAAATGTTTCCGACAACATTATTCCCCGTGGTTGGATAGTATCAATTGTGTGATATTTATTTAACCATAATTTAACTCTGTGTATTGGGCATTTAAATTGTTCCCCATTTTCTGTACTACTCGCAATGTGGCATCTTTTTTTTTAAGATTTATTTTTTTTGGATGGTGGGGGGAAGGGGCAGAGGGTGAGGGTGAAGGAGTCGTAAGCAAACTCCACACTGAGTGTTGAGCCTGACACAGGACTCAATCTCACAACCCAGAGATCAGGACCTGAGCCGAAATGAGGTCAGACATTTAACCGACTGTACCACTCAGACACCCCACCAACGTGGCATCTTTAAATCTAAATCTTGTGGGTTATCACAGGCCTGTACCTCTGAAACCAATAATATGTTTTATGTTAATTAATTGAATTTAAATATTTTTAAAAATGTTTATTAAATAAGTAAATCTTGTGGGCCACTCTGAAACTGTCTATATGATTAACTCCTAAAAGTGGAATTTTGAGGTTGATGACTATGCAGAATTTTAAAGATTTCCATACATACTGTGAATTTACACTATTCGAGGCAGGGCAGAGAATGCATGCATTAGGGGTGCATCAGAATTGTCACCTTTGGCTACCACAGTTTATCAGTGTAATGAGTGGAACTGACTTCAGGATTAGGCTCATGTGGGATGGATTGGGAGGAGTATAAGCAAAGGAGGTTAGAATAGAGGAAAGGAGTGTGGATAGGAATTAGGGACAAGAATTCTAAAAGCAGATTTGACCCCCTCACAGTCTTTGCCCTGAACTGACCAAGGTGGTTAACAGTAGTATTCCAGGCACAGCATAAACAAATGGTATTTCTCATTGTGCCCTCAACAAAATATAATTAATATGAATTTTGATGCAAACAATGTATTGATTATGCTTAGTTTTTCTAAAAAACCTTGACACAGCAATTTAAAGCTTGCACCTGAGTTCAGTTTATTTCAATATATGGTTTTAATGGATTTATAGCTATTTTATAACTGGAAAATATAGTTTGAAAAAGGCACAATATTCACAGTAGAAAACAAATGGGACAAAGTTTAGTAACAATACTGGATGAGACTCATGTTTCAAATCATTTTAATTGTTTCAAATGCTCTGGCCAACCTCTGGTCAGATTAAATCACTGTTTGATATTGTAATGTGACTGACAGAACTTGTACTAGAAAGGAAGTGGGCATTTTCTTCTTCGTAGTTAAACAATTAAAATTATTTTTGATAATGCAGTTTAATTACAGGAATATTTTATTTTTTTTAAGATTTTATTTATTCATTTGGGGAGGGGAACGCATGAGCCGGGGGGAGGGGCACAGGGAGAAGCAGACTCCCCACTAAGCAGGGAGCCCAATAAGGGACTTGATCCCAGGACCCTGAGGTCATGACCTGAGCCAAAGGTAGAGGCTTAACCAAATGAGCCACGCTGGTGCCTCTTACAAGAATATTTTTTTAAAGAACTGTGTCTGTTCTTCAAAAGCCCATTTCATTAAAGCCTGCTAAGATAAACTGGGCAACTTCTTACTCCCACATAAACGGAAGTATACTACATCCCACTGAAAGTAAGCAAGCTACTTGGTCAATATGGAGGTCAATATGACTGTCCACCCTCTGCTTTGTGAAACTTCCACATTTTTCCCTAACACATACATACTGTTTATGAAAAGCCCACATGGCCCAAGGGACAGTTCCACATATTAAAAACTGGTAAAGCTAATTTTTCTTATTATTAGATGAAATTAGCACCTGCAAGTGCTACTATTCCTTCCTGTATTCTACTTTGGAAATCATTGTTCTAGGAAGAGCATGCTATGCTTTAGGAAAATAAACTACACAACAATATAATGTGATCTATAGTTTTCAAAGCACATTAGTGTCTACGAAGAGCTGTCAGTACTATGTCCACTCCTCACCATCCAGTGTGCAATGCCTTCCAAACATCCTTCACCCTTCCAATGAAGGTTTCCTTTTGATGAAAAAAAAATTCTTAGTCTTCCTCTGTCTCAATCCCTCCTCAACTGTCAAAATAGTTACTATGCCTTCTCTTCTTTTTTTCTTCACAGCTTAGTGAGGTATAATTTTCTTACCATGAAATTCATCCATTTTAAGTGTAAAATTCAATTCTTTTTAGTAACTTCACAGAATCAGGCAATCATTACCGTAGTCCAATTTTGGAACATTTCCATCACTCCAAAAATATCCCTTATGCCCATTCATGCCTTTTTTTCTTCAAAAACTCCCTTTGCTTGGTCCCATGACAGCACATTCTTAATCTCCCTATTATTTTTTTCCCCTACCCATTGTTTCCTACCCTCCTCAGCCTATCCCTCCTACTCTATTTAACCTTTGTGTTTTTTTTAAAGATTTTATTTATTTATTTGTTAGAGAGAGAGAGAACATGCATGCACAAGCAGGGTGAACAGCAGGCAGAGGGAGCAGCAGGCTCCCCACTGAGCAGGAAGCCCACTGCGGGACTCGATCCCAGGACCCTGGGATCATGACCTGAGCCAAAGGCAGACGCTTAACCAACTGAGCCACCCAGGTGCCCCTCTATTTAACCTTTAAATATTGATATTCCTTACAGCCTGGTCTCAGGTTCTCTCCTCTTCCTCCCCTGCACTATTTCCCTAAGCCATCCATCCTTTCCATGACTTTAGTTGCCAATCCCTTCTACATCAAAATCACTTCTCCATCCAGACCTCTTTTCTGAGCTCTAAACCTTTGGGTGTTCGCTTGTACACCTGCTGTTTTCACGTGGGTGTGTCTCATGGGCACCTCCAACTGCACATCCCTGCAAATGAATTTAGTATTCTGTGTACCCCAAACCTTTTCTTCCTCCAGACACCACAAATACCTTTCACTTAGTAGCTGATACCAGAAAATCTGGGCATTATCCTTAACTCCTTCCTTTCCCTAACCTACCATAGCCAGTGCATCTCTGCTCCCCATCTCCACACCTCCCCAGCCCCAAAGCACCAACATTTCCCACCTGGACAGCTATCACAGCCTCCTAATGATTTCCTTGCATCCACTCTGCACACTTCCCACACATTTTCCCCACAGTGCTTTCACAATCAGATAAATTTCCTATGCTGCAAATCTATTTAAATGTTCCAATGGTCTCCATAACCCTTAAAGTAGATTCAAAGTTCTTTTGGTTGTCCAAGTTTATTGAAATAGAACCTAAGCGTCCACTGATGGATGAATGGATAAAGAAAATGTGGTACATAATACAATGGAATATTTTTCAGCCATAAAAAAGGAAGAAAACTGTGCCATTTGCCATAGCATAGATGAACCCTGAAGGTATTATGCTAAATGAAAGAAGTAAAAATTCTTCACCACAACCTACAAAGCCCTGAATCATCAGCTCTCTAATGATCCCCCAAGCTCACACATCCTTCTCGTTCTTGCTCACTGAAAGGCACCAAATTCCCCTCACGGAGGTTATTTCCTCTCCCTGAAATGTTCTTCCCTTAGTCTCTCTACCTCTCAGTCTTACTCATCCTCAGGTCTTAGCTTATATATATCCCTCCCAAGGAAAACTTCCTTCCCTGACTCCACATTCCTGGTCAGGTTTCCTAAACTACATTCTCCATTACAGAACCCCTCTATTTTTTACTTTGTAGCACTCATCACAACTGTAATTAAATAGCAATGTGTATTATTTCACATTATTTCCCTCCCTAGACTGTACGCTCCATGAAGGCAGGGGCAATGTCAGATTTACTTCATGGCTATACCCTTAGGAGCTGGCTCAGTGCCTGTCACACAGGAGGCACTCAGGAGATACCTATCCAAAGACCGCATGGTTTCATTTAGTCCTCAACGAAATCCCAAAAGGTAACCAAGAACATTCGCACTGCATTGGAAAAGAAACCAGGATTTAGAGAAGGTAGGCAACTAGCCCAAGATCAATCACAAAGGATTTTAGAAGCATAAATAGAATAATGTGTTGAGCAATTTAGAATACTTGCTTAATCAAAACAGAGTAATGATTAATGATACTCATTTTCATTAATATAGTTCAGCTTTTAAACAAATACCCCAGCCATGGAACAAAAGGAGTTAGTCAGCCTTAGGAAACAGAGTTATAACACGTTTCTAATTTCTAACTCTCAAAAAATGCTTGTGAGTTAAAAATTAACATATATTAAATCACTCCCGCCCAGGAAGGCCTAACCCACGACCTGGGTATTATTTGTACACATCATATAAAGATTACTGATAAAAGGAATTCACAGCTTCTCACATTTCTATACTCAACCACCACATACTGAATAAACTGCTACAAATCAAGGACTCACTATACTCAACCACCACATACTGAATAAACTGCTACAAATAAACTGCTACTATCCTGGATGCTGGATAGTACCAGGTAGTATGGTAGATAGTACCACACATGTTAAGCACTTTATGAATGTTTGTTGACTGGATATAGGAGTGAACCAAAACTTGAACTCCCAAATTTCTAATTCAAATTTTACATGTAACTTATACCTCAATTAAAAAAAAAAAAACTTACACAAAATTTCTTGAGGCTCCCTGTATATGGGGCTTAAATGAACTAGCTTTTAAATGGTATACCTGGCACATTAACACTGTCAGAACTCTGGAGAGAAAAGACAACACTTTGAAATAAGATATGAATGCATAACATATGCATTATGAGAATGAGAACCTTTATGAGATATGAGTACCTTTTCTAATGAAACTGACAAACCAGTAAAATCTAAGCAATAAAAGCAGTGGATATTATTCAATAAATACCTGCTATGTGCCACATAGTGTAAATAATAATGATAACCACATCTGTGTAATGTGTTTACAAATATGTTTACAGAATCTTACTTACCTACCTTTCCTGGTCCCTCTCAGCAGTGAGCTCTAACACAACAACCTGTGGTCCAATAGCCACTTAGTTTCTGATCCAACCCCTCTAAGATGCAACAGCCACCACAGAGACAGTAGATTCGTCCTATGAGTGTAGGATCCAGTATGCTAAAATAAGCTCTGGTCTCTCATAAGGCCACCAAACCATGACACTCTCTTCACACTTCTGGGAGTAATCCATACTGTATCCAGTAATCCACTGGATAGGACTTGTTTCACTAGATCTGAAGTCTCGTCCTGAATCCCATCCAAATAAAGCCTTGATGATCACACTAACACTTGCTGGGCCGTTGTCAACGAGGCTGAGACCACATCTGGGAAATTTCCCCGTCGAGCGGACCAGAGCAGCCCCAATCAACTCACCAGGCCGGCCCATCAACTGCAGAAGTTGATATCAGGGCCAGACAAGGCTTGACCAAGGCTTTTTGACAACAATGTCATCAGAAGCAAGAGAGAGAAAAGCCAAGTGTCAACTCATAGAAGCCATATCTTAAACCTAGGCTGAGGCTTTTACTTATAACCAACAAGAGTAGATGACAGAGTAAGATCAGGTTCACAATAAATTAAGGAAAACAGTTTGAGTTAAGAAGCAAAGTACGGGGCGCCTGGGTGGCTCAGTTGGTTGAGCAACTGCCTCCTGCTCGGGTCATGATCCTTGAGTTCCGGGATCGAGTCCCACATCGGGCTCCCAGCTCCATGGGGAGTCTGCTTCTGCCTCTGGCCTTCTCTCCTCTCATGCTCTCACTTTCTCTGTCTCTCAAATAAATAAATAAAATCTTTAAAAAAAAAAAAAAGAAGCAAAGTACATAAGAAGCAAAAGATTAATCCAAGGATTTAATTTTGAGACTCCATTCTTATTAGTACTAAGGTTAGTGAATAGCTGGCTTAAAGGCCCAGGAATAAGGAGACACGGGAACTTGCAACCAAAAGAAAACTAGGACAGGTCCTCATAACAAGACAAAGTGTATTATTCCCATTTTACAGATAGGAAACAGAGGCTTGAAAGCTCAAGTGAGTCGAGGAGTAAGATGCACCTAGCACCAAGCATCCTAATAAACACTGTAAATGTTGGTTGGCTGGATATAGGAATGAGCCAAAACTTGAATCCCTAATTTTCTGATTCATATTTTATATTTCTGATTGAGCCTATATAGAGAGTTTTACATAAACTAGCTCTTTAATGGTGTTTCCCACCACCACCCTGCCTCCATGAGCGCTAAAGGAAAGCCAAATAATTCACGATTAGACTCAGGCCGGTCTAATGTGAGTCACTTTCACAGAGGCAAGTTTTAAAAGAGAAACATGAATCTGCAGAAGGATCTTCCCTACAGTGGCAATAAGTGAAAATATAAAAATGGAATTCATCTATTTGCATGTCCCTGAGAGAAACCAAATTTGCCTGGCTGGAGAAGCATTCCAGTTTATTTCTGTTCCCCAAAGGCAAAATCACAGTGGACACAACAGTGCTAACTTAAATGACATCCCTGAAATGACCACCTCTCCAGAGAATATTCCTCTCTCAACCTCTTCCCTCTATATGCTCTTATCAAAGCCAGGGTACCTGTGTGTTAACGCATTGAATAGATTAATAATAAACATTTGTTTTGAATTCTATCTTAAATTAGTAATGAGACTTTCAGACAGAGAGCTCACTGGAAGCCTGTGTTTCTGAATAATGTTGGTTAATCATTGAACCACCCTGTGAACTCACCAGGAACTATATAGAATAAACATATGACTACAGTTTGTCCTTTATGCCCCCATGTTACTTAGCTAATAGCATAGGTCTGAGAGCACATTTTTGTAAATGATAGAATAAAATGTACAAAATAACAATGAGACAAGCCAAAAATCTCAACAGATGGAGACATGAAAGGTTAAGGCTGACATTCCCTCTTTAAAGTCACTGTGATAGGATGAGGGTAGAGAAATGTCAAACAGAAGGGAGGTAAAACAAATGAAATTCAGCACAGTAGCTGGCTTATGTCAAAATCTCAAAGGTGACTAGAAAGGCCTTTCAAGTCTAAATAAAGATGGGAAAATACCAATAATTATGCCTTCTATTTATCACCTTTCAGTAGCGGGAGACATTTACAAACTTTAACTCATTAATCTTAACAACATGACTGGGAGTCAAGTGGTTGACAACTGGTCTACCGTGTTTCACAGAAAAAAGAGACCCAGAGGATGGAATGAGTGGCAGAGTTTCTCACATGTTTGTGGGGCAGCCAAGGAAGAAATTTTAAAATTTCTAGCAATCCTAAAATCCAGATGCTAAAGACACAGAAATTTGGCTCCCCCCTCAAAGAAATTGACTATAATAGCACAATCTGAAGTCCTATGATTGGAAAGCTATTTTCTTCTAATTAGCTGCCAGGACTATAATTCTCTGATCTGTTCCTTCTAGGTGTTAATGAGAATTTTTCATTTTTGAAGAGAATCCTGATACTGTCAGTAATAATAAATATGGAACCGGAGCTTTAAGGTCATATGTCATTAGATGCTAAAGATGAGCTCCATGTATTACCCTGTGCCTATATTACCCTGTACCTGTATTAGTGTTCAAAATATTTGCTGTCACTCTCTGAAGAACACTGTAATTAAGCTTGGTCTGGGGACTTGTGTTGCCCATATCTCTGAGAAGATGGAATAACACTACTGTGTTGATGTAAGGCTTGACCATGTATCTGCCCTTGGCCAATGAAATGTAGGCAAAGTCACATCTGTCACTTTTGAAAAGAAGCTTTCAGAATTAACACATAGTTAGCCGTGTGCATTTCCCCTCTGCTGTGAGACCTGAAAGTTGCAGAAAGAGATGGCGCCATCAATTCAGCCAAAGTCACACAGCTAGAAATGGACAGAGCTGTGATTTGAACCCAGGCAACTGATCTCCAGCACCTGTTCTCCAAACCATTTTTCTATACTTTCATCACGATAACAGTGTCGCCTAAAAGAGGATGAATTGTTCAGTGGAAACTTTATAATCAGCAATTTCTTTCGGCATTGGTGAGAATCTGGCTGAGGCTTAGAAAAGTAATGATTAAATGTTTTTATTTTTTGTATGTATGTTTGTTTAAGATCCTTATATTAAGGAGTATATTTTAATGTTAAGTGGAAACCTGCTTATACTTTAAGAAAGAAGGGACTGACTCTTTGTCTAAATAGGCTAACACCTGCCCTCAAGGGTTTCAATTTCAAGTCTTCACTTCCAACAAAAGCTGGCCAATTGACAAGAGAATTCCTAGTTCCACCCTCCTCTTTGTAAGACCTTTGAACAATGGTTACTCTTCCCAATCATAAATCCTCTGTTTCTGTTTTACTACTCCGGAAACAGAGATCCAAACTATAACTTTCAAATAGTTCCTCCCCCAATCTACCACTTCTCAGTCTTCCCCATGATAGTAATCAGTACCTCCATTAAGCCAGCTACTCAGAACCCAAATCTGGAGACACTCTTCAGTTGCTCTCTTTCACTCACATTCTTCATTTAATTCTTCAGCATAAACTGTCACTCTCTCTCCAAAATACATTCTACACCCCACTATTTCATGCATACCCCACCACTACTCCTAAACTCTGAGCATCAACACTCCCGGGACTAAAACAATGGACTCCTAGCTTGTCTCCCGGCTTCCACTCTTGATCTATAACCTGCTCTCCACAGACCAGCCAGAGTGACCCTTCTAAAAGATAAATGGGATTGTGCCACTTTCCTCCTCCTAACCCTCCAAGAGCTTCTCATCCAGTGGTAAGCTGGTCAATGTTTAATAACCTGTGTAAAATCAGTGAGCACCAGGTTGGGAAGAGATGTTAACAGTCTGATCTTGAGTAGTATAAAGGACTCCAAGATTTTATGGTTCCCCCCCTCAACAAAGTTCAGAATCCATACTATGACTTCAAAGCCCTACACGGTCTGCCCCTACCACCCCTCAGATCCCACTGTTCTGGTTCACTGTCTGCCAGTCACACTGGCCTCTCTGTCATTTCTCCAACATCCCAAGCATATGCCCATCGCAGTGAACGTTCCTCCCACAGATATTCGCAGTGCCGCCATTCTCACTTCATCCAAGCCTCTGCTGAAATGTTGCTTCCTCAACACACTAAATGAGGACCCCTCCTTTTCCAAATCCATTCCCTAGATAGTTCTAACACTGAGTAACATTCTATTAGAATTTTATTTATCTGTTTATAAACCCACTGGGGATGCAAGCTCCTGAACCAAAGGACACTCCCTTGTTCACTGCCATCTCCCCAGCATCTCGAAAATTTCCTAGAACATCACAGATGCTCATTAAGTAATGATTCAATAACTATCCAAATGAATGAAGCAACTAACAAGTGAATCAACTAATAATATTTCTCAAAATAAAAAATATAGAAGTATGACTAGTGGAAAGAAGTATGGGGGAAGGACAAGCATCTGTCCTGAATCCCTGAACAGCAGTGAGACCCCAGATATAACTGCCTTGGTCTGTCAAGCGGGAGGAAAAACAAATGACGGAAATGAAGACTGAATGCAAAAATAATGTGCTAAAGAAAATGGGCGAGGTTCAGTTACAAGAAACTGGAAGAAGAGCTGTTTCCAAGAAAGAACAGAATAAGGACAAATTAAGCATAATCCTGATCTAGTAAAGAAGGTCCACGAGTTGCGGTCAGGATAATCAGGCACTAATCCAAATACTGCCACTTACATGCTAAGTGATCTCACCCAAGGGATTTCACCAAGTTTTCTAATCTATATTAAGAAAAATCCGTAAAAAGAGGGAATGCAATGTCATGGTTCCTCAGACCACTTGTTACTACTGGAGATTATATAGTTGCAAGCAACAGAAACCACCTCTGGCCATCTTAGGCAGTAAATAACTTTAGAAAAAGGGTTATCGGGTAGCTCTCTTCCCTCAAAGGGAAGCCTGGAGAACCGGATCAGAGAATGACTACAATGAAGGCAGGACTCTGTATCTCATTACCAGTAGGAGCCACTGCAGTCGTGCCCTTATGTTACTTCACCAGGATTCAAAAATCCCAGGAGAGGCAGCACAATTGAAATGGCTTGGGTCTCATACCCTTGGCTAAGGGAAGACACACGTCAGTTTTATGATCTACTCCTGAGACGGCACAGAAAAGAGCAAGAACTCTCTTAAAGAGAATTTTGGGTGGCACCACCTAAAGTGAAGGGAACAGATCTTGTCCAGCCAAATACAAAAGTCTCTTGCACCCCATTTAATTTAATTTTGTAATTCAGGTGTCTCAGATTTCCAAGATTCCTCTCATCCCACTAGGTGACTGAGTTTCACAAAATCTCTAAGAGTCAGGCAGAAATGGGCACAGGTCAAACCAGCACAAGACGCTAACGTACTTTATAGAAGAAGAAAAAAGGGAGAAAGAAAGAATATTGAGGACTATTTCCTGACCTTTTAATGTGTATCCGAGTACTGTGCTAACAGCTTTACATATAATCTCATTTCACTCTCAGTGTTATGAGATAGGTATTTCACATGAGGACACAGAAGGTTAGAGAGATCTAATGATTCTCCCAAGGTCACACAGTCAGTAGAAATGAGACTTAAACCCCAATTTGTCAGATTAGAATTTTAATTTTCTTAATTTATAAGATATCAAGATGTGCTTGGCTGTACAAAAATTCAAGTGGTCTTTTAGGTGATGGGAAAACAATCCTAAGCATACATAATATGCAAACTATAATAAAAGCCTGAGAAGATTAAATTAAACCATAAATGTGAAAATAGCTTTAAAGCTAAAAGCACTAATTAGGCTGAATATATTATGTTATAATTAGTATTAGAATATTAAAATCACATATTGATTATTGACCCAGTAAAGTAACAAAAAAGAATTTCTTTTATAACAAAAGCATCACAACCTTGAACTTTCCACATAATCAGGCATATTAGGTGTTGACGGCTCTGTTAGCTCCAGCCCGGGAAAGGAGAAAGGAGGTGGAAATGGAGAAAACAATTGAGAAGGGAAAAAGGTTGACTGCTGATGATGCCTTTCAGTCACCCTCAAATCAAGTGAGTTAGCCATTCAATTTGACCCTCCATTTCCCTTGAAAGGAAAAAACTCAGTTACCTATAGAGAAGTTTTTGCAGGCAATAAGGCAAAACTGTTATTTCAAATCATTTTTTTAGTTGAGGGGAGGGATAATGCAGGGAAATTTCTTTTCTTCTCAAAATATAGAGAGCAAACACCAGAAAAGATAAATGCAAATAAGTAAATTAACAATTAGTCCTACAGGTCCACACATTTATCTGTTTGTGAATAACTGGGGATGGAGGGTGGCTATATCTGTATATACAGTATCTATACAATACACAGAAATAAACAGGCTATAACTTTTAGCCACGGATAGAAACCGCAGGTGATACAGGTTAAGTCATTAACCACTTACATGACTCTGGGCAAGTCACTTGATTTCCCTTTGCCCTTTGGTCCATCCCCCAGTTGGGCACTACACAGAAACTCCCTGAAAACCAGATGTTACATCAAAGCCAATATTTCCTGGAGGCCAGCCTTGCCGACTTCTTTGAAAAGAACTAAATTTAGAAGTAGCGTGCAAATAACACTGCTCAGATTAAACTCGCTTATTAGTGGTCCAGATGATAATCAAAGGCAAACAGATGGTCGCTTAATGAATGTTATTGGAAAGAAGGCATCTTTAAATATAGGATTTGTGTGAAAAGTTTGCTTTTTCTTACAAGTTATTTTGATGATTATGTTAGAATATTGGCATCTCTTTTTAGAATATAATCTCGTGGAGCCTCACAGACATGTTGAACAAGATCAAAGCTTTGGAGAGCCAATGAAAGGTTTCTCCAAGTCTAATAAGCAAAATTATGCGGTTAAAATGGAGATCAAAAGCTTCAGAAGAAAGCATATAGTTATCGAAATCCAGAGTGTATATATTAAGGAATCAGAGATATCAAGTATATCTCGCTTTTTAGAAACCTGACATGTGAAACCAAGTCTATACCACTGCCAGAATAGGGAATGGTTGTTTCTTTTACAAAAGATTTATAATAGAATGCCTTGTGACCCAGAGAATCCTCACATATTTAACACAGGATTTATTTGTTTCACTTTCTTTCTTTTTTTTTTTTTTCCAATAAACATGCCATCCTCCTTGCTCAGCAAAAATTCAGTGAGTGGCCATATCTCAATTCCTTCTATACAGAGGAGAGAATTACAAACTACATCCTAAAATAGGCAAGATAGCTTTCCACATTACATCTGAAGATGTTGAACCAGCATCAATTCATGCTATTGATATAAAAAGTGTCAGGCACTTTTTGCAAAAGAAATTTGTCAGAAATCAAAACAAAAAACTATACACTCACCAGTTTCCATGGAGTACAACTGGGGTTGATAGAGGCACAACTCTACAGGTTATGTATCATTCACGGTCCAATCAGGATACAGAAACCACACTAAGTGAATAAAGAAAATATTCAACTAATTAAACATTGAATATAAAGTATTCTTAAGAAAATGTAAAGTCATTAACAAGCTCTCCGAAGGGGTAAAAAGAACTCTAAGTAACAGTGGGCTTCTAAGTATCTACAACTAGCTCTCTCTTTGGGGAAACCTGGTTTGTAGCATTTGCCAATTTCCATGGTGTAAATACTCCCACTGGCAGACTGGCAGATTTTCAGCTACCAACAGTTTAACAACTGAGTTGCAAAATTCCTGAAAATTTAACAATGGTCTTTCACAAGCCAATATGGGCTGATTCCAGCACACAGGGAACAGCTAACACCCTTTGGGATGAAGAACAAAAAGAGGCTGGAATTACTAAAATTTAGAAGCTTGCAGGGGCCCTGCAGAGCTGAAACAGAGATCTGAGGAAGGAGAGCTGGACAGCCAGTGCTGGTAAGAGAGCCTGCTAGGAGGCCCAGGGGCCTGAGAACCTAAAAAGAAGAGGTTTCTAAAAAAGAGGTGTGGGGCAGCCTGCCTGAGCCTTGTCATCCACCAGGAGACCGGTTCCACGTGCCAGCTCCTGCTCCATGGTAACCACGGTAACCACGTGCAACCAAAATGCCAGGATCAAAAATAGGGATATGGCGGAGGAGATGCAACAGGACTCAGAAACTGAAGAAACGTAACAGAGAACGACCCTAGTAAGACGTTGGACAAGAGGTACAATCCTGCATGACTCCGAATTGTAGATGAAACCAAACACATCTACTCCTACTTGGGCCAAGTGGCCACTGTTCCATTCAAATCTGATTATAATCACGGACTATGCCATACGCCCAGAGCTCCACGGAAAAACAGGGACTGCAGCCTAAATTCCAAATACCAAAGACAGAGATCTCCAGCCTTACCTAAAGGAACACCTCGATCTCTGAATCTTTACTGTACTGCTTTGTGCAAGGCATTCTCTGTAGTAACTTGTGGTGCTTATCTGAAAATTAGCAAAACGGGCGCCTCCGGGGCTCAGGCGGCTGAGCGGAGGACTCTTGACCTCCACACAGGTCATGATCTCAGGATGGTTATGGGCTCAGGAGGGAGGCAGTCTGCTGGCAATTCGCTCCCTCTCCCTCTTCCTCTGCTCCCCCCAGGCACGCTCTCTCTCTAAATAAATAAATCTTTAAAAAATAATGAAAACAAAACTTAAAAGATTAGCAAAACAGCTTACATGTGTGTTTATTTTCTATTCCATATCTCTCCGGCCCTTGTTTTTTTCTTCTCGAAGTCTATTTCTTTCCAAAAAAAAATAAATACACCAACAGAAGTGTCTAACGCTGCCGACTCCCAGGTGGAGCGCCACCTTTGGGAGTATGGAAAAACACACAAACTGGGTTCAATTTTGACTCCCGAAAGGATGCGCGGAGAGAAACAGAAGCGCTTCGCCAGAGCCCAGCTCAGGGGAACAGGAAGCCGGGAGGAAGGAGCACGCCCCTTCCGCCTCCAGCCCCGCAGTCTCCCTCTAGCGCCCCCTAATGGACGAGTAACAGAGAGCGGCTCCAAAGGGAGAGTCCCAGACCCAACATTGCCGAGCTGAATCCAAAAAGGGGGGTTTGGGATTGAAAGGCAATAGCTTCATAACTGGGACAGTTATAATCAGAAAAATGATGCTTTATACTTGTATAACTCTTTACAATTTGAAAAGCTTTTTAAAAACTTACTTGAGGGGCGCCTGGGTGGCTCAGTCCTTGAGCGTCTGTCTTCCGCTCCCGTCCTGATCCCAGGACGGAGCCCTGCATGGGGCTCCCTGCTTAGCGGGAAGCCTGTTTCTCCCTCTCCCACTCCCCCTGCTTGCATTCCCTCTCTCTCTGTTGTCTCTCTCTGTGAAAAATAAATAAATAAATAAATAAATAAATAAATAAATAAAGAGGGCGCCTGGGTGGCTCAGTCATTAAGCGTTTGCCTTCGGCTTAAATCGTGATCCCAAGGTCCTGGATTGAGCCCCACATCGGGCTCCTTGCTGGGGTGGGCAGGAGCCTGCTTCACCCTCTCCCACTTCCCTCTGCTTGTGTTCCCTCTCAACGCTATGTCTCTGTCAAGTAAATAAATAAATCTTTTTTAAAAAATAAATAATATAAAACTTACTTGAAATAATAACCACTTACTAGTGAGTACTTAACAACGTGCCAGGAACCATGCTACTATGCACAACATATCTCATTCCATTTTCACAATAATCTTATAAGATATCATTAACCCCATTTTTTGTACGAAGAAAAAGAAGTACAGAAAGATTGAGTTGCCATGCATTACACAGGTTGATGGCAGTTAAATGGTTCTCAAACAAAAGTCTGACTTCCTTTCATCATGCCGCCTCTCAGCCACAGAGTATTATTTTCAGTGAGGAAAGAAACCGAAATGTCAGTACGAATTTCATTGAAGGTTTACTTAGGAAGATTTATATTCAAAGTTTTATATTCTTAATGGGGTATAGCTGAGATCGCATTAGTCCTGACAGTGCTTGCTCTCAGTCACTGCTTGGAAGAATTGTGGTGGTATGCAACAAATACTCCAATTAAGAGGTCTATCTATTAAAGCTGGAGGTCTCCTGGAAGTAACAGAAACGATAACAATGGTGACCTAAACAATTCAGGGGTTTCACTTTTCTTATGTAAAATGAGTTCAGAGTCCAGCAGTCCGAGAATGGTACGGTAATACTGTGATGCCTTCAAGGATCTGGGTTCTTTCTAATATTCTACTCCATCATTCTTCTTTGCAGGTGTCTTCCATTCTGTTGCATCACTTTGGCAAAACCGTTCCTTCATATCTAATGTTGAGTCTGTGTCGGAGTTAAAAACAGGGTAAAGACAAAGGGCAGCTAATTCTGTCCCTTGACAAGAATTTTCTCAGCAGCCCCTCCCAGGAACTTCTACTTACATTTCATTGTCCAGAACCATGTCCCATGGCTGCTCACAACTGAAAGGGAGGTTGGGAAATCCCTTTTGTAGCTAGGCATATTTCCACACAATAAAATAAGGGTTTGTTGAGTTTGAAAAAAAAAGAAAAAGAGAAAAGAAAGGCTGGTTATTAATTTGGCCATTACGTACATGAATCACGAAAGGTAAACAGGACTGGTAGGATCAACAGCTTATCCCCCCTTTACCTATTTGTCTCTCTTCTTTTTCCCAACTTCTTCATTTTTCATTGATTCTGTGACCCAGATTTCACAAAGCAGCCTTGGTTGAAACTGTTCATCCCTTTGTCCCCATAAATTCCCTCATACTTGCCAGCCCTGTGTCCTGACTTTAGGTTGGAAAATGTGTCAATACAAACTACTTACTTTTTTCTGTTATATTCTTTTTTTCCTTTTTTTTTTTTAATTTAAATTCAATTTAGTTAACAAAGTGTATTATTAGTTTCAGGGGTAGAATTTAGTGATTCTTCTGTTGACTATAACACCCAGTTGTGCTCATAACATCATCAGGTGCCCTCTTTAATGCCCATCACCTGGGTAGCCCATCCCCGTACCCATCTCCCCTCCGGCAACCCTCAGTTTGTTTCCTAGAGTCTCTAATTTGCCTCCCCCTCCATTTTCATCTTATTTTGTGCTGAGGGAGAAAGGAAGTAGCTTATAAGCCAAACTTGTTTAAAAAACTTACTTGAGCGGCGCAAAATTCCTGAAAATTTAACAATGGGCTTTCACAAGCCTTCCTCTATGTTCATCTGTTTTGTTTCTTAAATTCCACATATGAGTGAGATCATATGATTTTTGTCTTTCTCTGGCTAACTTATTTCACTTAGCATAATACCCTCTAGCTCTATCCACATCATTGCAAATGGCAAGATTTCATTCTTTGGGATAGACGAGTAATATTCCATTATGTACAATTCATATATATATACATATATATGTATATATATATACTTCTTCTTTACCCATTCATCTGTCGATGGACATGTGGGCTCTTTCCATATTTTGGCTATTGTGGACATTGCTGCTATAAACAATGGGGTGCATGTGCCCTTCCCAATCACTATGTTTATATACTTTGATAAATAACAAATAGTGCAATTGCTGGGTAATAGGGTAGCTCTATTTTTAACTTTTTGAGGAACCTCTCCATACTGTTTTCCAAAGCAGTTGCCCCTGTTTGCATTCCTACCCATAGTATAAGAGAGTTGCCCTTTCTCCAAATCCTCACCAACACCTTTCATGAGTTGTTCATTTTAGCCATTCTGACTGCTGTGAGGTGGTATCTCACTGTGGTTTTGATTTGGATTTCTCTGGAGCAGAGTGATATTGTTACATTCTTTCACACCCCATCAGTTTCTCTTATCTCTCAATTTAGGCACAGCTGACCCTGAACCTAAAGTCTCCAGAAGTCTTTATTTCCTTTCTTTCTCTCTGTTTTGTTTTGTTTTGTTTTGTTTTTGTTTACCATTTTGCCAAACATTTGTCCTTTTTAGTAATTCAATTTACCATTCTTGAGGGTTTGGGACCATTGTTGAACCATATTGATACATCAAAAGGGCATATTACACATATCATACAGAATGCTATTTTCCTTCAACAGAGTATATGCTCTCCTTTCCATTTAAGACAATTGTGAATTTGAAGAGTGAGGATTAGGGATCCTACAAGTTTGGCCTATAAGCTACTTACTCTCTCCCTCAGCTCTGTTTATAGTACCTTAACCATAATAAACAAAACCTTAAATAATAGGTATTTTCAAGAAGATGGGAAGTATTCCAAGTAGGCACAGCACCCAGCAGATCCTTTCCTGTTTCTCTCCCTCTCTCTCCAAGAGATCATGGTCATGAGAACCAGTGGTGGCCAAAGACTTACTGGGAAGATGCGTGAGGTAAAAGGCAGGGGATACACTATAATTTCTTTGCGGTATCTTAGCCTTCATTTTACCAGATTGTGATAAGGTGTTGATCTCAGTGTGCATGTATGTGCGTGTACACACACTTAATTCTACACACCTATACGACCACAGCCTTATGCCTATTTTCCTTTTCTTCCCTCTGTTTAATAGATTTTTTAGAACAATTTTAGATTTACAGAAAAATTGAGCAAATAGTACAACATTCCCATGTTCCCACAGACCCTCCCTAACACACAGTATACCCTGTTATTAACATCTTATGTTAGTGTGGTATCTTTGTTACAGTTAATGAGCCAATATCAATATGATATTAGTAAATAAAATCCATAGTTTATTAAGATTTCTTTAGTTTTTACCTAATGTTCTTCTACTGTTACAGGATTCCATCCAGGATACCGCACTCAGTATACTCAATAAAGGAACATTGTCATGTTCCTTTAACCTCTTCTTGGTTGTGACAGTTTCTGAGACTTTCCTTGTTTTTATGACCTAGACAGTTTTGAGTAGTACTGGCCAGGTGTATTATAGGATGCCCCAAACATTTGTCTGATGTTTTTCTCATGTTTAGTCTGGGGTTATGGGTTTGAAGAAGAAAGATTACACTGGTGAAGGGTCCTTTTCACCACATCATACCAAGGGTATGTACCATCAATGTAACTAATTATTGTTGATGTCAACCTTGATAAGCCGGCTGAAGTAGTGTTTTTCAGGTTTATCTTCTACAAAGTTACTTTTTCTGCCTTTATATACTGTCCACATTTTGTAAAGAAGCCAATGTGTGCAGGTCACACTTAAAGAGTGAGAAGTCATGCTCCCCCTCTTAAGGGTGAAGTATCTACACAACTTACTTGGATGTCATCTGCATTGGAGATTTGTCTCTTCTCCCTCATTAATTTATTTATTTGATCATTTATCTCTGTCAGTGTAGACACACGGATATTTATTGTATACTTTGTGTTATAATCCAATACTACTTTTATTTTTTAATTAAATTATTTAATATTAAATTATTTTAAATTATTAAAATTAAATTTGTTTCATTTAAATTGTTCCAGCTTTGACTGTTAGCATCTCTTTCCATTGCCTCCTGTGCCCCAATGACCTACATCTATCATTGTGGGGGTTTTTTTGGGGGGAGGGGTTGGCTCTTCCTTACTTTTGGGCACTATAAGATGCACCAGGTTCATCTTATATTATTTCCTGCCCCAGTCCTAGAATGAGAGATTTCTTGCATTATATTTTTTAAATATCTTATTTCTTTATTTGACAGAGAGAGAGATCACAAGTAGGCAGAGAGGCAAGCAGAGAGAGGGGGGGAAGCAGGCTTCCTGCTGAGCCGAGAGCCTGATGTGGGGCTCGATCCCAGGACTCTGAGATCATGACCTGAGCCAAAGGCAGAGGCTTTAACCCACTGAGCCACCCAGGCACCCCTCTTCCATTATATTCATTTTTACTATCAATTCTGGTTCTTTCAACAATTGGGAGAAATGGCTTCTTACCAGCAATTAGCTCTGGCAGGCAACCCCAACGCAGCGTGGGCAGTGGAAGGAACGATGAGAAGCAATCCTGTCCCCTTCCCCATACCTTCCCATTGAGTGAAGCCCTCAACTATTCCAGAGGACTAGCTGTGAAGAAATAGCCTCCAGCCCACAAAAGCAGCCTGGCAGGGAAGCTGACCTGTCAAGGAGGCTCCCGTCAACCCAGAACTTGGCACAGTACACTGGATGGTATCATCAGCTCCCAGCCTACTGGTTGAAGTTGAGTATTTATAATAGGAGTGAATATTTGAGAGACATAAATGTACTAGCTCATCAGAAACTGGATATGTGGCGGCATTGCTATATTGAAAGAGCTGGACATGTCCTGGACCAGAGGATAAGGGGTGGATTCTTCGTTCAATGAAGCAGCATGAAGTGCCTCTTTCCTTTTCCTTACAACAAAGAATCAGACAACAAAATAAGTTCAAAGGATGCAGTTCCCTAAGGAATAGAAGGAAGATGGGGGTTTCACATCTTCTTTTCCATGTAGTTCCCAGGAAGTGAGTCATAATTTCAGACTTCCAGAGAGGAAATTCTGCAGGAGGAAGTCATTGCCTGGACCCCCTCAGAGCATCCCTAGAGTGGATGTTTCCTTCTAGAAGAACCTCTTCTCTCTTTCCTGCAGGCAAATGCCTTTGCCTTTTACCTTGCAAAGAGAGAACACCAATGCAGCACATCTGTGTCCTCCCAAGATGGTTCAAACTCTGGTGCCAAAAAAGAAAAGGATGAAAAGAGCCCAGGAAAAATGTCTGGTAAAGATGGAAACACCCATAAACCCGTCAAGATATCTAAATACCCTGTGAGAGTTGCCACCGTGTTGCAAAATGATTAGTGGGTCTTTCAGTATAGGAATATCCGGTAGAAATACTGACTGCTATTTCCTAGAGGTGCTAGAATATGTTGGTGGGATCATCTTGCAGAGAAGGGGACCCAGCAAATTGTGTGCTCCTGAAAGCATCAATAAATGCATGGAGGGAAAGAGATCCAGAACAAATGGCTGGAGCTTCCCTTCTGATGGTTCTTGGAGACTGCTTCTTGCAGAAGCTCTCCTTGGTCCATGGGCTGGGCTGGGCATCTCTGAACCCCTAAGGCTGTGACCTCTTGTTCACTTATCAACAAATGTTTACTCAGCCCCTAATAGGAGTCAAGCACAGAGCTAGACACTAGGGATAAAGCAATGAATTACACACTCTGAGGACTCAAAACTTACATACCAGGGCATGGGAAAGCAGGGTGGGGGATCACAACATATCAGGATGTAACTACAATACCTTTGTCATGATAGATGACAACAGACAAGACAAAATGAGACTAATTTCTCAGGCTAGGAGGCAAAGGAAGGCAGTGTGGATAATGAAGAACCTAAGCAGAATCTTAAGGGATGATAATTAATCCTTCAATTCCATTCCTTGATCTTTCTTCATATTATCTATTATAATATTATCATATTCTTCTCTTTCCTTTACTCAGTTATTTTTCCTATTTAACTTCTCTTATAGACACTCTTTTGACTTGCTCACTGTATCAGTCAGGATTCCACCAGAAAAACAGAACCGATAGGATATATAAAGAGAAAGGGATATTTAGAGATAGAGAAGACAGATGAAGAGAGACTTCTTATGGCGAATTGGCTTTTACAGTCGTAGGGCTGGCTAGTCAAGTCCAAAATCCTTCAGACAGGCTATAAGCAAGGCCATGCTAGAAACTCTCCTGTAAGAGCTGACATTATAGCCCACAGGTGGAATTTCTTCTTCCTCCAGGAAACCTCAGTTCTCTTCCTAGGGACTTTCAATGAGTTACATCAGGCCTATCCAGATTTTTCTGGATAATCTCTTACTTAGAGTCAACCGATTATAGATGTTAACCATCTACAAAATACCTTCACAGCAACACCCAGGCGAGTATTTGATTGACTAAGTGGGGATCACAGCCTACCCAAGTTGACATACATACAATTGACCATCTACTCACCTCTCTCTTTCTACCCTCTGCCCTGAGGGCACCATTCACAGGAAAACACAATGAGATGGATTCCTCCAGGACCTCCGCAATGTGGTAGACCTGCCTCTTCAACGATTCCCCAGTTCTCCTGCCCCACCACTCCTGACTACACGGAGACTTTGCCTGGCCACAGGTCTGGCCACAGTTGCCTGGCTAGGCATACCTGGAGCAGAGATCCCTACTGAAAATTTCCTGGATAAACAAACAGGACTATTATAACACATGTGAAAGGGGAAAGGGTGCTACATAATCATTTAGAAAGATAGTAAATGCAAGTCACATTGGTTTAGAAATTAAAGAAAGTTGAAAATATCGGAGCTTTGAACACCCCAAAACCAAAAAAGAACTTCCATTCCTAACCCTTCTTTTCTTTCTCCTTTATCAAAATGTATAAGACAGAAATTAAGTGCTCAGTTCCTGCAGTTGAGAGATTTGAAATCTAGGTTATGTAACCTTTTGCAATTTTATAACTGCTATGAATCTCAGTTTCTTCACCTATAGCCTGGGAAAATAATTGATCTTACCTCAGAGAGTTGTTGTGAGGATAAAATGACAAAAATACATGCAAAAGCACTAATCACAAAGACAGGCATATCATAAAGTTTCTTTTTAAGCTAGCTATTATTATTATTATTAAGTACCTACTATGTGCCAGATGGAGTAGGGAATACTGAGATTAGTAAGATCCTTGACTATGGGGACCATAAAATCCGATGAGAAATGTCAGACATAAAAGACATGAATTGTTGAATTCAATACACTGAATATTCCATAGATGAGTAAGCAGAGAAAGAAAGAAATATTCCAGCCTGGGGATTTAAAAGACTTCACAGTAGAAATTCCAAATGAGCTGGGCTTCCAGTAATGCCTTCCTGAACAGAAAAACAGGGAAGGGCATGGCAAGCATAAGGAATAGCATGTGTGAAAGGCAGAGTAGTGGGAAAGCACCATGTGCCTAGAAAAGAACATGACGTCCAGTGTGAATGGAGCATAGGGGGTGTGTGGTAGGGCAAGGAGAAAGTGGGGTAGGTAGAGGAGGTGGAAAATGGGGAGGATGGCAACAAATGAAGCCATCTGATGAAGACGGATAGGGCGTGCTGAAGAGTTTGGCCTCTATCCTGGAGGCAGTTGACAGCAGAATTCCAACTCTGCTTTTGGCCACAGAGCAATTGTACTGTAAATTGATAAAGCAGCATTTGTATTTACTCGTCTACAAGCCAGACATAGCAAATGCACAGATCCCCATGGATATATTCCTCGCCAGGATCTTTAGTAATCAGGCCAGAGCAGGGACAGGGGGATTACACATACCAAAAACAAGTCAACCATGGCACCCAACCCAGCCCTTCACGTTACATCACCACATGGCTGAACTTCCAGAGGATTCGAAGAGGAAGAAAACTCTCTTAGCTGAGACAAAGGGACACATATCCAGATATTTCTTTCTCTCTCTTATTACTTCCACATACACTAGCTCTGGGCCATCTTACTCAGTTGACATTCGCTCCTCTTTTCAGCACTGGCTTCTCTTGGCTTCTAGGACACCTCATTCTCCTGGTCGTCTTCCTGCCTCTTGGGATGCTCCTTCTCAGTCTCTTTTGCTAGTTCTTAATGTTGGAACCCCGGGTTTCAATCTTTGGACCTCTTTCTCATCTTCACTCATTCCCCAGGTGCTCTCATGAAAACTTATTACTTTAAATACCATCAATATGCTGACAATTTCCAAATTTATATCTCTAGCTCAGACCTCTCCCTTGGATTCCAGACTGACTCTATGCTTGCCTGCTCAATATTTCTACTTGAGATGTCAGGCATCTCAAAGTTAAGATGGATAAAAACTAAACTTTTGGTCTTCTAAGCCACATCTGTTCAGTAAACATAAATCACATGAATCCTTTTAACGTATAAATCTTTTCACCTCATTCCTCTGCTCAAACCTGTCCCAAAGCTCCTCTGTTTATTCACACAGTAAATGCCAAAGTCCTTAAGTTCTCCTATGAAGTCTTTAACTATCAAACTCCCTCTCCTTTACCTGCCTGACATTGGTCTTCTATTACTCTCCACCTTAATTCTTCTGCTCCAGCCACACTGACTTCCTTGATTTTTCTCAAATACATCAAACACAAGGTAGCTTCAGAGCCTTTACAATTGTTGTCCCCTCTGCTCAGGATGCTCTTTCTCCAGATGGTTGAATTTCAGATATCATTTTCTCAGTTACGGCTTTCCCAACCACATTATTTAAAACGCTAACTCAGGGCATCTGGGTGGCTCAGTTAGTTAAGCATTCAACTCTTGATTTCAGCTCAGGTCACGATCTCAGGGTTGTGAGATCCAGCCCCACATCAGGCTCTGTGCTGGGTGTGGAGCCTGCTTAAGATTCATTTTCTCCCTCTCCTTCTGTCTCTCCTCTCTCTCTCTCTCTCAAAAAAACAAAAACAAAATGAAAAAACTGAGCTTAAAAATCTACATTTCCTAAACATCATTATTTCCATAATCTACGTTTTATAAACATTATTATTTCCATACTACATATTAACTCCTCAAACCAATAGGAAGTAAGGTTCCAGATATATTTGGTCAATTAAAATAATAGGCTAAAGTAACAGGTTGCCTGTTTTATGTCGGATATTCATTCACAAAAAAATTTATTTCACAAATATTTATCAAGTACCTACTATGTGTAAACACCGTTCTAGGACCAGAAGATAGAACAGTGAACAGCACAGTCTCTGATTTCATAGCATGTATCTTCTAACAGGGGAAGAAATGAACAAATGTATTTAAATAGTAATGTGTTATGAAGGAAAAACAGTAGAAAGGGGCAGAGAGTGATACTGAAGGCAGCAATGCTATTTTTATAGGATGGTCTGATCAGATGAAGTTCCATCAGAAGCCTGAATGAAATAAGGGACTAAGCTATGGGAATGCCTGGAGAAAGACTGTACCATGCATAGGAAACCACAAAGAGAAAAGCCCTGAGATAGAAGCAAGTTTGATATGTTTAAGAAATGAAGAAGAAGTTGGTGGGGCCATAACTGTACAAGCAAGGGAGAGAAGAGTCAGAAATTAAGTGACTGATTACCTAGGGACCACAGCATGTAAGGAGTTACAGGCACTGGCTTAACAACTAACCATTAACCTTTAAGTGATAGGACATATTTTACAATTACGTGGCCTATGCTTGGATAACATTTTGGCATATTCTTCTCAGATTTTTGTCCCTAGGAATTTAGTAATGCTTTCTTTTGTTTATTATTGTTTATTATTGTCATCATACTCTAAATACAGTTTTGAAGCTTCTTTTTATACTTAATGTATCACACACTTAGCACAGACTTAAGCATTCTTCGAACATATATATTTCATGGTTGTATGATGTATCACCATGTTTATTTGTGTACTGCAATTTAATTAATCATTCTTCACTGAAGGTGTTTTTCACGGCTCACTATTCTACATAACGCTCAGACTTGGATTAAGATGGTACACCAGGCTAGCTTTCCTCTTCTCCATGCCCCAAATCGCTAGAAATGGCAGAAGAAATATATAGGAAGAAAAAGGGAAAAGAAAGAGAAAAAAGCGGGAGTGAAGAAGAGAAGTGGGGATGAAAAGGGAGAAGAAAAAGAAAAGGATGAAGGAATAATTTTGTTATCTTTGGATCAGAAGTAAGCACATCATCAGTGGACCAGAATTTGGAGGAATCACTAAAAGATGAAAAGCAAAGGGATCAGATGAATGTAGGGAATCACAACACACAAAATACTTAGAAGAATGCTGTGGAATTCTTACCCATGTTCCAGGTTAGATATAATTACTACAAGGATCAGGAGAAGCCCTTTAGCTCCCATCAGGGTGCTAGTTGGGGGACCGTAATCAGAACAGCTATATAAGTCAGCCCTTATCTGTGGTTCTTCATATTGAAAAATGAACAGTAAATTCACTGTTCTGGTCTATGTACATGCTTGTGATGGAGAGTTAGGACAGTGCCCAGGTAGCTAGTTCCACCCAAGGCCCCATATCCACAAGTCCAGCATACCCTGCCTTTATATGCGCCTTGCCTTTTACCCATAATCACCAAATTCTGTACCGAGAATTATCATTCACACTGAAGCACTAATTTCTCAAACACAAAGTTGAACAGCCAGAAGGGTCTCTAAACATCATTAATTTAACAAAAGAGAAGAGAAAACAGTTCAGGAAGAGCAAAGTCTCTGAAAATCTGCTCCTCCATAAAAGCAATGAGCACACTGACAAATATTACCTAAATTAACATTTTCAGAACTCTGAAAATTAACAGAAGCCTTGAAAAAAACCCAAGGAGTGTTTATTAAAGAAAAGTTTTCAGTAACAACAGTCAACTTGATTGTGCCTCAACTTTCCCTATTCCCACCTCGGCTCCCTAGCTCCACGGTAGCTTGAAAACCAACAGCCCTGCAACTATAATACTTATGAAAAATAGCATCCCACAGCTAATGGAAGAGGCAAAATACACTTGAAATCCTCCCAAAATACATTACAAGAGAATTATCATTATTTGAGCTGCCTGGCAGCTCCCTGTGTTCTAACAGTGTGTTCTTATATTCTGCATGTCTATTTGGCATTCACTAATCATAGGGCCAAACTATCAGCCACATGTTTCTCCCTCTTCTGCATGTCAGCTTCCTCAAAATTCACCTTGGATGTGCAGATCCAAGCCTGTGTCCCTACCCACCTTCTTATCTGATTCTCACTCACCAAGCCAATATTTCCCCTGCCCTAAATCATCTTAAGGCCAGTTACCAGGCAACTAGAGACCACACCTACAGCCCACAATATGCCAGAATTATTCAAACTGGCCAATTCTAAACTGTTTATTCTGCTTTGCTTTGCCTTTCCTTCAGAAACCTCAGTAAATATTCTAACTGAGGCCTTCTCTCCTCATTCCTGCTTCTACATAACCAACCTTGGTATTTCCCCTATGACTCTACATGATGTGGTGGGTCCCCTTCTATCAAGAAACATAAGTAAAAAACTCTTCTTTCAGTGGCATTGGCCTCTGTATATCATCATTCGGTCATATCACTATGAATTAAATCCCAGAGTTATAATTTTAAAACACCTAGAAATCCCCACTCATAGGACCTATCCTCACTCGAACTGACTCAGGAGCTCAAACAATGTGAACAGTCTTTTCTATAGGGCATTTACTGAAAAAAAAAATCAGTGGCAATGATTTAATATTACAGCTGCCTGAGTTAGGATTAACAGCTGTGGCAAACAAAAAACTAACTAAAAAACTTCAAAAATATATGTTTTTAAAGCTAAGTAATGAGATGTACATAGGAGGCTTTGAAAGCCCTCACATATTCTTGGGAATCTAGAAGGCAAAGTGCATGCACAGTACTCTGTACATGCCCAGGAAAAGCCTGCAAAGGCCCTCATCTCTGACCTTTGACTGAGCTTGAGACTCTGGGAAGTAGGAAGAGAAAATTGAGGCAGAGCTGTAACTGCCAGAATGTGGAAACTATGCCAAACACCCACTCAAAACTCTTTGGCAAATGCAGGGAGAATTATCCTTTCAAAGCACTCACAGAAATGCCTAATCTTTAGTTGGCCACTAAGCTAACTGAGCAGAGACTTCAGTGGCCACACATGGCCAAAAAATAGTGACTTCATAGAATTAGTTCAGAAAAACTACTCCAACAACAAAGATAAACGACACAAGCCACAGGGAAGGGGGAAATCTGGCTTTCAGAATTGTCACATTTATTAAATGTCCAATTTTCAACAAAAAAAAATTGTGAGACATCAAAAGAAACAGGAAAGTATGGCCATATGCACACACAGTAGAAACTGTTTCTGAGGAAGTCTGAACGGTGGCCTTACCCGGCAAAAATTTTAAAGCAGCTGTGTTGAGGGTTCCTAAGACGACTCTCTGGTTCATGATTCACTAGAGGAACTCAGAGAGCTCAGATAAGCTATTATACTCATGATTACATCTTTTTTTTTTTTAAGGTTTTGTTTATTTATTTGACAGAAAGAGATCATAAGTAGGCAGAGAGGCAGGCAGAGAGAGAGGGGGTAACAGGATCCCCGCCGAGCAGATTGCCCAATGCGGGGCTCGATCCCAGGACCCTGAGATCATGACCTGAGCTGAAGGCAGAGGCTTTAAACCACTGAGCCACCCAGGCGCCCCTACTCATGATTATATCTTACTACAGAAAAAAAGATACAGATTAAAATCAGGACTGGAAAAAAACACATAGGGCAGGGTCCAGGAGAGACAGGCTTCTAGTTGTGTTGCCCCAATGGAATTACATGGACAATGCTTAACTTTCCCAACAACGACTGCGACAACGTTGCTGACTACTGCCCATCAGTGAGGCTCACCCAAGTGTTGGAGTCCAAGGCTTTTATTGGGAGTCATTCACGTCATCTTGATAGATATAGAAAAGGCACTTGACAAAATTGGACCTCCAGTTAGGATAAAATATTCAACAAACTAGGAATAGAGAGGAATTCCTCAATCTGATCATGGAACTCTGAAAAAAAAAAACCAAAAACAAAACAAAACAAAGCAGAATTAACATGATACTTAATAGTGAAAGACCAAATGTTTTTCCCCTTATGATCAGGAATAAGTCAAAGATGTCCACTCTCACCATTAATACTCGACATTGTACTGGAGGTTCTAGCCAAGGACATTAGGCAAGAAAAACAAATAAAAGGTATCAGATTGAAAAGAAAGAAGTAAAGTTATCTTATTCACAGATGACATGGCCATGTATACAGAAGTCTTAAGTAATACACACACACATTATCAGATCTAATAAATGCATTCAACAAGGTTGCAGGATACAGGATCAGTTTATGAAAATCACTTATATTCCTATATACTAGCAATGAACAATACAAATATAAAGTTAAGAAAAATAATTTCACTTATAATAAGACACTTAAAATAATTTCACAACAAATTTCATTTACAAAAATAATTTCAATTATAATAATTTCACTTACAATGCTTTAGTAAGCATCTAAACAAACAAAATACTTAGAAAAAATTTAGCAAAAGAGGTACAAGACTTATACACTGAAAACTGCAAAACATTGTTCAAAGCCAATAAAGAAAATCTAACCAAATGGAATGACATGTTTACCAATTTGGAAGTCTTGCTATTATTAACATTACTCCTCACACTGATCCACACGTTCAGTGCAATCCCTATGAAAATCTCAACATCTATTTTTGCAGAAATTGCAAGTTAATCTAAAATTCATATAGGAACACAAGGGACCCAGAAAAGCCAAATTGATCTCGACAAAAAACAAAGTTGGAAACCTTGCTGATTTCAAAACTTAATACAAAGCTACAGTAATCAAAATGGTGTGATACTGACATTAGAACAGACATATAGATCAATGGAATAGAATTGAGAATCTAGAAAGAAACTCTTGCATTTATGGTCAACTGATTTTCAACAAGGGTGCCAAGAAAATTCAATGGGGAAAGAATAATCATTTTAATTAATAATGCTGGAACAATTGGTTATCTACATGTGAAAGAATGAGGTTGTACCTTATCCCTCATATCATCTATAAAAATTAACTTAAAATGAATATATATGTGTAATTCTTTTAAAACTCAACACATGGACTGAGTAGTGTAACGAACATAACTAAAGATAAATATGGGCCAAGTGGTGCTCCGAGAACACAGTATGAAAGGACAACATGTTAAATGTATAAAAGAAACTTCAAGAAATATGTCGACAGGATTCAGAAGTTTAGAACTCATTTAACAGAATTTCTGTAAATAATAGGAGAGAATAATAGCAGAGATAATATAGGAGAAAGAAATAACCAGTGAAATAAAAGAAGAAAATTTCTCAGAACTAAAGATATAAATTTTCCCATCCAAAGATTCTAAACAAATATGAATTTTCAGAATTCCAAGGAAAAGAAAAAAATCCTAAAAGCTTCCAAAAGAGGGTGATGTGGGAAGAGAGGAGGATTAAAAGATCCCCTACAAAGGACTGAGAATTAGAATTTTATCAGAATTGTCATGAATTTTAGATTCTAGACATAAGGGAGCAGTATCTTCACAGTTCTAAGGAGAAATGATTAAACTAACAAGCACTCTTATTATTCTAAAATGTTCACTTTTACAAACTTAGTTAACACAAACTTAAGTATAAAACAATACAATTAGGATTCATTGAAAAATTAAGAGACACTACTCCATTTATTCAACATATATGTGTCCTACTATATGGCAGGCAACATTGCAGTTACCAGCAATGCAAAAGTGAACAAGATACAGTCCATTCTCATTATTCTTGGGTTCTGTATTTGTAAATTTGACTCTTTGCTAAAATTTATTTATAACCCAAAAAAGTGATACTCATGCTCACTTGCAGGCATGCACAGATTGGAAAAATTTGAGATGTCTTATATGCACATTTCCAGTGAGGGCAAACAAGAAAACATTGCCTTATTTTTTTTTAAGATTTTTTAATTTATTCATTTGAGAGATACAGAGAGAGCAAGTGATAGCATGAGCAGGGAGGAGAGTCAGAGGGAGAGGGAGAAACAGACTCCTTACTCTGCAGGGTACCCAATGTGGGGCTGGCTCCCAAGATTGCCGGATCATGACCTGAGCCAAAGTCAGATGCCTAACTAACTGAGCCACTCAGGGCCCCCAAGACACTGCCTTTTTATTTCATCTTCCATACTGTAAACTAGAGTCTGTTTCATGGTTTATTTAGTACCATATTTCTCTCATTTTTGTGCCTCTTTTTTTAAGGGGTGGTGTTTAAAATGGCCACGAACCATAACGCTGTAGTGCTATCTAGTATTCCTGAGCACAAGAAGGCTGTGATGTGCCCTTATGGAGAAAATTCAAGTGTCAGATAAGCTTCATTCAGGCACGACTTTAGTGCTGTTGACTATGAGTTTAATACTAATAAATCATCAATATATATTATATAAGGTGTATTGAAACAGAAACACAGCAAAAGCAAGGTTATGAATTGATCGGTTGCTGAAAATATTGTGACCAGAGACTCACGGGAACCTGATCCTATATTTATCCTAGGAGCAAAGCTCTGGTATTCACTAATTCATTGCTCACATGACCTCATAGAAATAACATAAATTATGACAGTAGACTAAATATTGTTTGCCCTCAAGTACAGCACAAACTTTTAAAAATATACATGATTTTGCATAAATAAAAAAAATTAAAATCATCTAAAAGCCTGAAAAAAATGCAACTATATTCTTGAAATTATCCCAGCTGGTTTGTCTCTTCTTTCAATATCAAAATGTTCAAAACATAATCTACCCGTTCTGGACTTTTAAATTCCTAAAAAGATGCTAAGCTTTATGTATATGATTGCATTAGTCATTTTTTCCCCCAAATACTTTTATTTTATTTTTTCAGTGTTCCAAGATTAATTGTTCATGTACCAGACCCAGTGCTCCATGCAATACGTGCCCTCCTCAATACCCACCGCCAGGCTCACTCAACCCCCCACACCCCCCTCCAAAATCTTCAGCTTGTTGCTCAGAGTCCACAGTTTCTCAAGGTTCATCTCCCCCTCAGACTTCCCCCCATTCACCCTTCATTTCCTTCTCACAATGTCCTCCATGTTTTTCCTTATGCTCCACATGTGAGACGATAAGATAATTGACTCTCTCCACTTGACTTATTTCACTCAGCATAATCTCCCCCAGTCCCATCCAGGTTGATATAAAAGTTGGGTATTCATCCTTTCTGATGGAGGCATAATATTTATTGTATATATGGACCATATCTTCTTTATCCACTTATCTGTTGAAGGGCATCTTGGCTCTTTCCACAGTTTGGCGATTGTGGCCATTGCTGCTATGAACATTGGGGTACATGTGGCCCTTCTTTGTACTGCATCTACTTCTTTGGGGTAAATACCCAGTAGTGCAATTGCAGGGTCATAGGGTAGCTCTATTTTTAATTTCTTCAGGAATCTCCACACTGTTTTCCAAAGTGGCTACACCAACTTGCATTACTACCAACAGTGGAAGAGGGTTCCCCTTTCTCCACATTCTCTCCAACATTTGTTGTTTCCTGTCTTGTTGATTTTGGCCATTCTAACTGGTGTAAGGTGGTATCTCAGTATGGTTTTGATTTGAATCTCCCTGATGGCTAAAGATGATGAACATTTTTTCATGTGCCTATTAGCCATCTGTATGTCTTCTTTGGAGAAGTGTCTGTTCATGTCTTTTGCCCATTTTTTGATGTGATTATCTGTTTTGTGAGTGTTGACTTTGCAATTCAGTAATGTGGCAGGATACAAAATCAATGCATAGAAATCAGTTGCTTTCCTATACACTAACAATGAAAATATGGAAAGGGAAATTAGAGAATAAATTCCATTTACTGTAGCATCAAGAACCATAAAATACCTGGGAATAAATCTAACCAAAGAGGTAAAGGATTTTTACTTTAGGAACTACAGAACACTCATGAAAGAAATTGAAGACACGAAAAGGTGGAAAAGCATTCCATGCTCATGGATCGGAAGAATAAACACTGTTAAAATGTCTATACTGCCCAGTGCATTAGTCATCTTTTAAAGCCCATTGTATTTCTTCTTTATTTAAAAATCATCAAATAAATAAAATAAAAATCATTATAAATTATTGTTTTGGATGTTTTTAGACTTTCTGTAGGAGTCTCAGTACATCATCCATTTTATGAGGGGGAAATTTCTATTTTTTAATCTTTCAAATAGTCAACCATTTTCATCTTTTTAAATAAATTAGCCAATAATTAACTAGTAAGAAGTGGCAACACACAAACAAATAAAATTAATAGAACAAAAAGTGGAGGATAAGAAATGGTGGGTTTAATGAAGACAAACTGGGAAACTTTATCTGCATATTAATTTTTCAAAAATATATTTTAATTAAATTTGGTTTTTACTCTTTCTTTTTTAAAGATTTTATTTATTTATTTGACAGAGAGAGAGATCACAAGTAGGCAGAGAGGCAGGCAGAGACAGAGGGGGAAGCAGGCTCCTTGCTGAGCAGGGAGCCTGATGCTGGTCTCAATCCCAGGACCCTGAGATCATGACCTGAGCTGAAGGCTGAGGTTTAACCCACTGAGCTACCCAGGTGCCCCTCGTTTTTACTTTTTTAAGAAATAGAACACAATCATCAAGAAATAACGTTTTCTTGTCATTATCTCGCTCATTTGCATATTTGACAAGACTTACTTCTGTCAACCACTTATCTATACTACTAAGCTTTATAAAAGACCTAAAACACAAGGATTAATGAGAATATCATTCTAACATATTTTGAAGACCTCGCTATTCTTTCAGTCTTTGAACACTAAAACAACTAAGTGTACATACCATTTTATTAATATAGGGAGTCAAGGTTCAAGTGTGAGAGAGTGGAAAAGAGATTCTAAAATACTCCAACTGAGGGAAGGGTGAATGGGGGGAAATCAGAGGGGGTGATGAACCATGAGAGACTGTGGACTCTGAGCAACAAACTGAGGGGTTTGGAGGGAAGGGGGTGGGGGGTCGGGCGAGCCTGGTGGTGGGTATTGAGAAGGGCACGTATTGCTTGGAGCACTGGTGTGGTGCATGAACAATGAATCTTGGAACACTGAAAAAATAAACATATTTGGGGAAAAAATAAAAAAAATAATAAAATAAATGTACCTAATTGTTGTGAGAAATAAGAGGACCATGATTCCCAGTTTGCTAGGGACGACTGACCAGTATATACCAGCATAGTTCTTAAAATCACTTCTTTTCATGGCCAAAGTGTCCTGGCAATGAGAAACATGTGGAGGAAAGGATGGAAAAAAAGGAGGCGAATATGATTCTCTTTTTTGGGGGGTGGGCAGCGGGAGAGGAAGAGAGAGAATCTGAGGCAGACTCCCCACTGAGGGCAGAGCCCAACACGGAGCTCAGTCCCAGGACCTGGAGATCATAACCTGAGCCGAAATCGAGAGTCCAACGCTTAACTGACTGAGCCACCCAGGTGCCCCCATGAGTCTCTTTTTTATTTCACCATTCTCTCATGTGGCCTTCCCAGTGATCTACTGTTGTTTTGTTCTGGCCCAAAATAACCCAGATTTTAAAAAGCCCAATTCAAAAGCTGCTTCTTTTTGTTTTATTAAAAGGAGTTAAACGGAAAGATTTTTATCATTTCATGTAACAGTAACAGAAGCAGTTTGTTTAATCTGATATAAAATTATAAGGTAAGTTTTTTGTTGGTTGGATCACCGAATCATAAATGAGTGCTCTCAAAAGAGCACTTGCAAAAATAAGGGTAAAAACAGACTTCTGCATCGGATCTCATCAACAGCTCAGTCAAAAGGAAAATTTGGTCATCTGTGTCAATAGAATTCCAGGCCTTAGGGTGCAGACTAAAAATAGCACTTTAGGCTATAAAGAAACCACAGGCTTCCAAAGTATTGACCTTCAGGAAGTTTAAAAAAAAAAGCAGGGGGGGAGGGGAGAGGGGTTTCTCTGCAATGTTGTTTTCAGTCCACTTGCATTTTATTTAAAATAGTTGGTAATTTTCCTTCTAGAGAAGTAGCCAACAAGTATTATTTTTCCAAGTTAATAATAATATTAATAATAAGGGACACTCCATAGAGTTGAAGAAAATTCATAACAGAAATATATGAATTATATACTTCAATGCAATTACATTATATTCATCACTGTAATATCATAAGTGCATGGAGAAATAATAGTGAATACATGCGTGAGAATATATTTCTTTGGTATATAGTTAATATTTGGGTTGTATTGGTATTCACTAATCTCTTGTAATAAATGGGTAGCCTTTCTAAGACTGAAGCCCCAAAGCTGGGAAACCACAATCTGTAAGAAAGGACACAGAAATTGGAACCAATAAGTTGTGTTTTTATTTTCAAATCTACCTCATTGGCTGAACTTGGATAAATCACCCAATGACCTTTAGCCTTAGTTTTCTTATCTGTCAAATAGAAATGCTATTACCTTTCTTACCACATCTAATTGTTACGAGGAACAAATGAGAAAATAGATGTAAAATTGGATTGGAAGTTAGAAAGTACTCTACAAATTATTCAAATTGTTTATTAGTAGAAATCGTATTAACTGTGTAATGCCTAATTTTAACAAATAAACAGAAAACCTGCTAGAAATACAGCCACAGTGGAGATATATATGCCTTTGATGTGTTTGGCAACAAAACATTTTTTCCTAAGAAGTTAAATTTGCTGGGGTGCCTGCGTGGTTCAGTGGGTTAAAGTCTCTGTCTTCCGCTCAGGTCATGATCTCAGGGTCCTGGGATTGAGTCCCGCATCCAGCTCCCTGCTCAGCAGGGAGCCCGCTTCCTCCTCTCTCTGCCTGCCTCTCTGCCTACTTGTGATCTCTCTCCCTCTGTCAAATAAATAAATAAAATATTTTTAAAAAATTAAAAAAAAGGTTAGATTTGCTATAATATGGTCTTCAGATGCTCATGAGAGGCCCTCATTATAAACTGAAAATATAGTTAAATAGCACTTCATAACACTCTCATGATCCTTATTCGTTTTCTACCTTTTTTTTCTTTAAGTTTTATTTAAGTACTTGCTATACCCTGTATGGGGTTCACATGCATGACCTTCCCATCAAGAGTTGTGTGCTCTTCTAACTAAGTCAGGCAGGTACCCCCATTTTCTACTTCATACCATGAGTAAAAGTACATATCTTATATCCCATTCAAATCATAAGCTCTTTGAGTACTGAGTTCCTATTGGATTCTCCTTCATAACTTTTGCAGAGCCTTTGCACATAGTTAAGAACATAGTAATTGTAAGTCATGGGCACTCAATAGAAAAGAAAGCAGCTTAGTTTCAAATCCAGGTCTAGACAGATAACATCAAAAGCTTTGCCCTTTTCAGATACCATCATAACACCATAAACTAGTCACTCATTTTGAATAAGCATGTTGAGGGTTCTGGAGGAGCAGATCTTACACATGTAGGATTTAAGTTAACACTTGGCTTTACGTTAGAAATACTTTCAGCACCCCAAGTTATGTTCCTAACTCATGTTTCTCTCCCACCCCATCCTATCTCATTGCTCTCACCATCTCAAACCTTTGCCTTCTTGCTTCTTCTCCACAAACAAAAATTACCCAGAGCCCTTTAATCATATGAGTTCAGAGTAGTCTCCTGGTGGTATCTCTGCACCTCCTGGAAGGAAAAAAGATACTATACCCACAGAATCCTACTGATTAGAATTCAAATTGATAATTAGTTTTTTTAATTAAATGTTTTCTACTAACATCTTTGTTGATATTAAACTACTGAAAAGCTTCACTACTTCAAAATACCTGTGTGACAGCTTGTCCCTGTCTTCCTAGTGCTGACCTCACCATGGCCAGGTGCATTCAGACAACACGGGTATATAGTCATCTATTAGGTCAGCTATTGGTCATCTATTGGCCTTGTTCTCCAGCATCTGGACCTCTTAGAGCAAAAACTGAAAAAAGCGGGTGCCTGGGTGGCTCAGTGGGTTAAAGCCTCTCCCTTTGGCTTGGGTCACGATCTCAGTCCTGGGATGGAGCCCCGCCTTGGGCTCTCTGCTCAGCGGGGAGCCCTGCTTCCCTCTCTCTCTGCCTGCCTCTCTGCCTACTTGTGATCTCTCTCTTTGTCAAATACATAAATAAAATATTTTTTAAAAAAATTAAAAAACTGAAAAAGTAATATCCAGAGAATCTATTAATAAATGTTGTTCTATGTATTGCCAAAGCATGTTCCTCAGAAAAATGGTCCCCAGAGATACTCCACAAAGGAGGGGGAGGAGGAGGAGGAGAAAGGGGGAGAGAGAGGGAAGGAGAAAAAGAAGAAAGGTAGGAGGGGGAGAAGGAAGGAAGGGAGAAGGGGGAAGAAGGAAAAAGAAAGAAGGAGGAAGGATTCTCGGAGTCAAAAAAAAGTAAGAGAAACTGGATATCTTACATTTGTTTGCAGATTGACAAGAGATTTTCACAGTCCTTACATCCCGAAGGGCAGGAATGAGGCCTCTGTGATGCCCCAAAGGCTAGTACAGTGACCCATGAAAAGTGCTTAACAAATTTATGTTGATCAAAAAAAATTAAATGCATTTTCAATACTAAATAATCAGAAGAACTACAGTTTGAAACTTTTTTTTTTTCAGTTTTGCTTCACTCAAGAGTTACCCAAATGTATCTGAACACAGAATCCTTTTTTTGAAGAAATAGTGTTTTGTGGATATTATATTCTGAGAAATGTTGGTAGGCACAGTAAGTCAAACAAAAGCAAATCTATTTTACTCTAAAAGTTAGGAAATATTTTGTTTGAATTCTTTAGAGTCTTGACTAGCCCTAAAGCCCCTCATACTTTATCCAATGGTCCAAGTAATTCCCATTAGAGAGGGATGTTCAAGAGGGAAGTAGAAACCTTAAAATCTTTTAAATTTTGCTGTTTCCTGACATTATGGGAAAATTATCTCCAATTGTAGGAGATAGTCTGTTATGACTAACAGTCATAAGTCTATTTTCCTCAGACTATATAAATACCAATTTACCATCTTTATCAGATTTTTTTAGATAAAAATATAACTCTTTATCCCAATATCAACATAATTTCTTTTTTTTTTTTAAAGATTTTTTATTTATTCATTTAACAGAGAGAGAACACAAGCAGGCAGAGAGGCAGGCAGAGGCAGAGAGAGGAGCAGGCTCTCTGCGGAGCAAGGAGCCTGATGCGGGACCCGATCCCAAGACGCCGGGATCATGACCTGAGCCAAAGGCAGTTGCTTAACCAACTGAGCCACCCAGGCGTCCCTCAACATAATTTCTTAAAGGTTAGGAACAACAACAAAAAAATCTTGAACATTACTCAGTGACCTAGTTCTACAAGCATAGAAAGAACTAAGAATCCCCTCAAAATTTTAGAACTCAAAAATCTGAGATTTTTATTTTTAAAAGTTTTTTGAAACCAAATGTTAAAAGAAATGGACTGCATTCTTTCAAAAATGTTGATAGTGATCTTGTGCATATATCAGGATTTTTAAAAATTTACCCAAAGTTTGCTTAACTCCAGTTCTTCAAAGGAGACCTAAATGCCTTCAGTGTTCAAGTAGATATATCATCAAGATTATTGGTCCTGGGGCGCCTGGGTGGCTCAGTGGGTTAAAGCCTCTCCCTTCAGTTCAGGTCATGACCTCAGGGTCCTGGGATCCAGCGATGCAGCCCCATGTCGGGCTCCTTGCTCAGTGGGAGCCTGCTTCCCCCTCTCTCTCTGCCTGCCTCTCGGCCTACTTGTGATCTCTTGATCTCTCTCTCTCTCAAATAAATAAATAAATAAATAAATAAATAAATAAATAAATCTTAAAAAAAAAGACTATTGGCCCTGCTTTGGGCAAGAATTATATTTTTTAAAATATACAAATAAACAAAAAAACAGAGTATTAGTCTAGATTCCAAGAAGTTCATCACCTTCTAGAATCCTTATGGATAGAAAAGTATAAATGCAAAGGATGAACAGACCTAACTCAGATGAAGCAAATTAGTTAGTAGTCTGAGCCTCAGTAGTTCCTTTGTGAAACAGGCATAATTATAGAGCTTACTTCACAGGTTATTGTAAAACTGATAGGAAAGTGCCAGACATGCATTTTTTCTTATTTTTTAAAAAAATTTTTTTAAAGGTTTTATTTATTTATTTGACAGAGAGAGACACAGCGAGAGAGGGAACACAAGCAGGGGAAGTGGGAGAGGGAGAAGCAGGCTTTCTGTGGAGCAGGGAGCCGATGTGGGGCTCGATGTGGGGCTCCATCCCAGGACCCTGGTACCATGACCGGACGCTTAACGGCTGAGCCACCCAGGCGCCCCCAAGGCCCTACTTTTCAGAAGTTGAAAATAAGATCCAGACAAAATAAAAGATGTGTCCAAAGCAACATAGCTAGTTAGTATCAGAGCAGGAATTGTAACTTACATTTCCCAACACCGATCCAGTTATCTCTCCACCACATCATAAAAACAAAAGACAGCAGTGGGAAAAATAACTTGCAAACACATAAACTTGATGTACAAAGGAACTGTAAATCAATACAACTGTGAGAAACAATTGATTCGAGTTGAGGAAACACTTGAATGAATGCAATGGTCGTATCCTAAGATTGGTTGGGATGGCCACACAGGAATACTTCTAAATCATATTTTGATAAGGGGCACCTGGGTAGCTCAGTAGGTTAAGCATCTGCCTTTGGCTCAGGTCATGATCCGAGGGTCCCGGGATTGAGCCTGCTTCTCCCTCTCCTTCTGCCAGCTGCTCCCCCTGATTTTGCTCTCTCTCTCTCTGTAAAACACATAAACAAAGTCTTTTTTTTTAAAAATTAAAAAAATAAAGCATACTTTAATGAAAAGTGGGAACCATGGGGAACACCTCAGTGGCTCAGTCAGTTAAGTAATCCACTCCTGAATTCCACTGAGGTCATGATGTCAGGGTGGTGAGATTGAGCCCTGCATCAGGTTCTGCACTCAGTGGGGAGCTGGAGTGTGCTTGAGAGTCTCTCCCTCTTTTTCGGCCCTTCTCCTTACTTGTATGTTCTCTCTCTTTCTCTAAAATAAACAAAAAAATCTTAAAAAAAAAAAAAAAAGGTGGGAAAGTGGAAAGATGGAGCAGTGGGTGGAAAGAAGAGACAGTAGCAGGCATTTGAAAGCTGAAACAATCTACATGCTAAAACCAGTGAACAAGTTTTCTGACCTCTACATTGAGACTAAGGCAACTTGGAGTAATGATGACCAACATTTAATGAGGACTCACTAGGTGTCAGGTACTATTCTTACCTCTACCCAAATACAGGAAGCAAAGAAAGTAGGTGCTAGTATGATTTTCACTTCCAAGTGAAGAAATGGAGGTTGAATATTTCCCCTTCAGCCAAATATTTAATAAGTGTCACAGCCAAGACTTAAACTCTATCAGTCTAACATTAGGCCCCAAGCCAATTATTATGCTAGAATGGAAAGGAGGGAGAGGAAAAAAGCAAGGAAAATGACTTCTAAATGTTTTCTTTCCTTAGAAGGCTCAAAATTAAAATGTATTAAAGACAGAGATACATTTTTGCAAACATGTAATTACGTGTATATCCATGTAAATAACCACATGCAGGATTTTTATCATACTTTAGAGAAACTAAAAAACAAAACAAAACAAAACACAAAAAACTTGCACACTACTCTCAAGTCAAAACAACCAAATTATGAGAGGAGAGGTTTCCATGCTTTACAAAAGTTGAATAAACTTTCTGCTATGAGGATTCATGTGAATCCAAAGATTCCAAACATAATCACAACTGATTTTTAAAACTCAGCCCTATCTGATTGCATTTATAAGTGGTAAAGATCCAGTAGCATGAAACTATAAAATAGTGCAAGGTGCAAATGAATCAAGAGCAAAGGGAACAAGAGATTGATACATTATATCACAAGGCTTAACAAAACTGGCAAATTCAGCTTTAAGGTGTTAAAATATGGTCATCCTGCCTTGTCCATTAACTAGAGCAGAGTAGCGAGGAGCAGAGCCTCTGGGATCCCACAGACCCGTTTCTATCCCAGATCTGTAACTCACTGGCCACTTGAGCACAGGCATATTACTTCATTTTGCTAAGTCTCATTTTCTTTATATGCATAGGGCAGAGATAATATCTATTTCACATACAATAATACACATAGAGTGCTTGTCACAGGGAATGCCACCAGTAGGCACCCAAATTAATTTTAGCACTACATAGATTATATTTTGCTTTGATATTTAGAACTTTTCAAATACTACGAGTGATAAATTGAATAAATCATGTTTAGTTCTCATTCTCTTTGAACACTTCATGACCCTTTGACTTCTCCTTGACCTTCCTCCTTCTTTAACTTCTGTATTATGAACTACATTGTCTTCTTCCCCATCTCTGCGGTTGCAGTTATTCATTTCTTTCTTCTCCTGTTCCCTCAAATTAACCCTCGGCATTCTTTTCTCTCTTCATACCCTCTCCCCCCATGCAAACTCATCCACTGTCATAACTGCCTTCATCACATCCAGGGAGATAACAACCAGCCCTGCCTCCATACTGACTCCTCGCATGCGTTCCTCGCACATATCCCGCTGACTCGAGACCTTTCTGTGTGACTGTCATGCTATTTGCTTTCACTTGTCATGACTGAAATGCCACTCATGGCCAACCCCGCTGTGGCCTCTGTATATCAGCATCCATCTTTCCAAACAAAAGGAACAAACTCTCAACCTAAGTAGAAGATGAATTGACTACAAGGCTGTGTGGGCTTGCTCACAGGATCTTTGGGAAGGTTGGAGAACCAGCCTCAGAAAATAGGCAGAAACCAAAGGGAGCAAATAAATGTAGCCACAACCTGTTGACAATGCTGCCCAACCACTCACTCCCATGCTACTGGGCTCACAACTCTGCCTCCCTGCCCCTGAATTACCTCTAACCCCCCATTAGCCCCTTCCATCACTTCCTCAAGAACCAAAGCTCCAGAGGAGAGCATCTGTTGTGCCCAGCCTAGATCACAAAGTTACACTTCAGCTACTCAGTGTAGAAGCTTAGAGAGAGATTATCTGTTCCCACATACAGACTTTTGGCTCCCATGTCAAAAGGACATGTGCCCTGCCTTCCTAGTTTAGGAGCCTTTCAAAATACAAGGAGTATTTGGATACCGGACAGCCAAAAATAACATATATTTCTGTAACTTCCTATAAAACTAACTTTCCTATCTGACCACATTACTTGTATTTTCATCGCATGGTATGAAGGTATGTGTATCCCCCCATCATCAATCTGATTTGGGTTCTAAAAAACCCTCTTTGTACTGTCTCTATCCTAGTCCATTATTGCATCACCTCATATGGTGCTCCTGAATGGTCTTCTCCCTGGCCCCCTGACTCTAGGTTCTTTTCTTATCCATTTGTTTTGGCCATTTGCTCTTTCAGTAATAGTGCTCTGATTTTCTTTAGATAATTACCTCTCCTTTGTCACCTCTGAGACTGTTAATCAAGGTGTCCTGACCTCCAACCCAACAGCAATTCCATGACCCAAGATAGACCAGCACATGTTTCCTCTTGGAATATAGATAGTTGTCAGATACAATACAAAGACTGATATGGTCATATATAATTTATTTCAGGTAAGACGTTATAACAGTTCTGTACCTTAATTCCGTCTACCTAGAGTGAGCAATAGTTTCAGCCACCCAAGTTTGTAGTACTTTATTTTTATAGCCCTAACAAATTAGTTTTCTGGATTTAGCCTCAACACTCCCTTAGATAAATAATTTTCTCCAATAGAAATGGATAATTAGGGGCACCTGAGTGGCTCAGTCGTTGAGAGTCTGCCTTTGGCTCAGGTCATGATCCCAGGGTACTGGGATCAAGCCCCGCATCAGGCTCCCTGCTCCACGGGAAGCCTGCTTCTCCCTCTCTCCCTCCTCCTGCTTGTGTACCCTCTCTCACTGTGTCTCTCTCTGTCAAATAAATGAAATAAAATCTTAAAAAAAAAAAGAAATGGATAATTATACCATTATCTTTATTTTTATGTACATTTGAAATTTTTTGTAATAAGAGATTTTTCTCAATCCCAACAGATTTCTTCTAGGAACTTAAAAAGCAGATTCCAAATTTTGTATGACCAAGGGCAGAAACAATCTGGAAAAGAAGAACAAAGTGTGGGAAATTGCCCTAACAAATATCAAGATTTATTTTTAAGTTCTTTTAATTAAGACAGTGTCTTAGGAACACAAAGATTAACAAATCTTTTTGTGTGTGTGATCAATGGAACAGGATTAAAGTGCCAAAAATAGAACCACGCATGTATGGAATCTCAATATCAGCAGAGACAACTCTCAGGTAACTGAAAGAACAATTTTTCAAAAAAAATGATATTGGCATACCTGGGTGGTTCAGTAGGTTAAAAGCCTCTAACTCTCGGTTTTGGCTCAGGTCATGATCTTGGGTTAGAGAAATGGAGCCTAAGTGAGGCTCTGCACTCAGAGGAGTCAGCTTCAGACCCTCTCCTTCCCATGCTGCTCCTCCCCCGTTCTCTCTCTCTCCTCTCTCTCTCTCTCTCTCTCTCTCTCTCATAAAACAGTCAATCAATCAATCTTCAAAAAATGATGCTGGGTCAGCTGGTAGTCCACGTGGAAAAAAAAGTAAAGTCAAATCTCTACTTTATGCCATATATAAAAATCAAATTCTAATAGATTAAAAACATGTATGTGATGGCAAAATTTTAAAAACTTTTAGAGGAAATATAGGAGAATAGCTTATGACCTTGGGAGTAGCAAGTGATTTCTTAAATGGGATGCAAACTATTAAGGAAAAGACTTATAAAGACTTATAAATTCTACTGTAAGATTAAGAACTTTTCATCAAAAGACACCATAAAAAGAGTGACAAGAAAAACCATAAACTCTTAAGGGTAACTGCGACACAAAGAACTGACAATGGATTAGTTACCAGGGTACATCAAGAATTTCTCTGAATCAATAAGAAAAGGTCAAAATGACTCAATAGAAAAATTTCCAAAATACATGGGGTAATCATTGCACTACAAAGGAAAGCTAACAGTCCAATAAACATGAAAATGCCCTCAACTCCATTGATAAGAGAGAAATATAAACTAAGACCATGATGAAGCATATGATATGCCCACAAGATTAAGAGAAATTAGGAAAGATAATAATAATAAATATTGACAAGAATGCTGCTATGTGAGATTACGTTTGGTGCAATTACTTTAGAAAAGAATTTGGCATTATCTTGTAAAGTTGATCATTCACATCCCTACAATCCAGCAATTTAACTCCTAGGTATATATTCTAGAGAAATCAGGAAACATATTTACAAATATTCATGGAAGTGTTGTTCCCTAGAACAAAAATAGTGGATCTAACAAAAAATGTCCAATAACAGAAGGTTGGATAAATTGTAATATGTTGACATGTTGGATTATTACATAGCAATAAAATGAAATGAACCACAGCTACATACAACCAATAGGAGTAAAATGTTAAAAGCAACCTTGAGTGGGAAAAAGGCAGACCACAGAAGGTTACACTGAGTATGATATTTTATAAAGCTCATAAGCAAGCAAAATTGAACAGTACATTGTCTAAAGAAACATACATATATGGAATTTATTGCTAATACAAACACAAGCAAAGAAAGGATAAACATAAACTTCAGAATAGAATTTATCTGGTTGGGATAGAGAAGGAGAGGCCCAGAATAAGAAGGAAAATGTACTAAAAGAACACAGTTTCAACAGCATTGGAAATATTATATTTCTTAAATTATAGTAGTGGGTGCAATAATGTTCATTCTATGATTATGCATCAACTCTCACACAGATAATACATGAATCCTTTTTTTGTACCTAATACTACATAATAAAAAAATTAAGGAAAATGTGTCCCCATTCTGAGATTAGATAGGTTAGTTTTATGGTTACGTTCTTTGCATTTAAGGCACTAATACTTACAGAGACTGATCTGATGTATTACAAGGAGGTGATTCTTTATGTTTGTTTTTTTTCCAAGAAGCTATTACATTCGTTTGCTATTGCTGCATAACACATTACCACAAACGTAGCAGCCTAATCCATTTATTCGCTCATAGTTCTGTAGGTCCAAAGTCTAATCATGATGTAATAAGATTCTTTTTTCAGGATCTCAAGGAACTAAAATCAAAGTTGGCTGAGCTAACTTTCTTTCTGGTAGTTCTGGAGAAGAATCAGCTTCTAAATTTTTTCAGATTGTTGTCCAAATTCTGGTCATTGTGAGGTCCACAATTACTGTCAGCTGGGGGCCACTCTTAGCTCTAGGAGGCTTCCCATATATGTCGTCAGCAAAGGAGAACCTAGCTCACAATGGAATCCCTCTCACACTTCAAATCTTCTTCCAGAAAGAGCTTATCCCTTTAAAGGGCTCATCTGATTAGATCAGGCCCACCTGGATCATTTCCCTGTTTTTAATGCCAACTGATTGGAGAACTTAATTATGTCTGCCAAATTCCTTCATAGCAGCACCTAGATTTTCATGCTTATTGAATAACTGGGAGAAGGTGTGTTCACACCAGGAGCCATGAATCTTGAGGATCATCTTCTAATTCTACTTACCACTATGTCTAGTTATCAAGCTTTACTTATTTAGTAATTCCTTTCATTGCCCTTTAGTTTTTTATGCCTTCATCATATTGCACATGTTTGGATATACACCACGATCCTGTTTCTAGGCTACCTATACTTTAATACTGATCAGCTTATCTATTCTTGTAGTATTTCCATGCAATAATTTTTAATTATAATATTTATAATATATTTAGTATCTGATTGACAGGTTTTCCCCAGACTGTTTTTTTCCACATGTTTTACTATGTTTATATTTTATGTTCCCACGAAATTAAAAAATAAATTAATCCCTTTGGAATTTTTATTGCACTTACCTATTTTTTTTAGACTTTGCAAATTAAATTCAACAAAACTGGAAATTTGATTTGAACTGAACCTGGGAATGATTGACCTTTGTATTAATCTGAACTCTCTCCATTGCTGGTGAAAGAAATCCAGTACAAAGTTACTGTTAATATTTGTAAATCATATTAAACAATATCTGATGTACGGTCAAAATATCTAATACATAAATAAACTAATATTTTTGGGCTTGGCTTAAATATTTTCTCATCAGAGAGATCTCTGCTGACATTCTACACTTTCCATTCTATCACCTCTTTTAATATTAATCACAGCCTTTATCTCTACCTGATATTTCCTTATTCATTTGTTTATAGCCTTGTCACCATCTGTTAGAATGAACATAAATTCTATGAACATAAGAATTGTTCTGTATTTGCTAGATATTTAATAAGTGTTGCAAAAAAATTAAAACAAAGATGTGGATTTACTGGAAGGATACTGAACTAGGCACAGAATTTTAAAAATAGTAATAAAACAGGGAGTAAAATAACTCTGTAGAGTTCAGCAACTGGAACTGACATCTGGAGACTTGACATCTCCAGGACATTGCTGACCTTAAGGCTTGTCGCTGCTTCTCTCTCTCAGGACTTCATTTTCTGCTACCACACATGTGTTTTCTCCAAGTGGTAGGAAACATGGCTGTCATCAGTCCCATATTTATTCTCTCAGCTTCAAGAGTTGAAAGCCAGTGGAATAACTCTACTAGGCTCAACTTCTTAAATCCTGAGATGGTTTCTGACAATCCCAGTTTTGTTTGAGCACTCAAGTTTTGGACCAGCTACCCTAACAAGGGAAATGAAGTACTATGTTCAGTTCAGGCTTAATTAATCACTCATCTCTGTATGCCTCGCAAAATTGCATCTCCTGCAGTCATCTCATCTATGAATATGGTATATCTCTCTATGTCTTCCTTTATTATCTCTCAACATTGTTTTGTAGTTTTCTAGATTTCATACTTTTAAAAAAGATTTTATTTATTTATTTGAGAAAAAGTGAGAGTGAGAGAGATCACAGAGATAAAGGGAAAAGGAGACATAAACTTGCTGCTGAGTAGAGAGCCCGATGAGGGGCTCGATCCCAGGACCCTCAGATGATGACATGAGCCAAAGGCAGACACTTAAGCAACTGAGTCACCCAGGTGCCCCTTAAACTTTCTTAATGACATTACTGTTATGTCTGTTTTCTATGACTTTGTGAAATGCATTTTTTCCTCTTTTTCTCAGTAACTATTCCTGGTAATATGGGAAATACATTGATTAATTTGTATCTTTTTAAACTGGTTACCTTGTTGAACTTTCTTATTTGGAGTGCCATCATAAAAATTCTCCTGTTTTTAATATTACAACATAACGAATCTGCATTCAAGAATTTATACTTTATACTCCCCCAGGGTTGTCATCTTCAAAGTTGAATAATTCTAAATCATATGCTCAGTTCCTGCCCCCATTCTCTGAGGACTTCTCCCAAGTCCATACCATTTCACCTATTGAGATTTTGCGCTGGGTCAACTCTGGTATCCAATCACAGTCAGTTACACCAAGGTTGACACTGAGACAAGATAGATTACGGGGCTCTCCCTATTAAGAATTTGTGATTGACAATCTGAGATAAGGAGCACACATCATTTTTCTGCAGGTGCTGAGCTGTATACTGAAGGCAGGACTTTGGTTTTTGATCAGTCATCTTTTCCCCTTCTCCCCATGTGCACAGAAAAGTAGAAAAACTAAAAAGGGAGTGGGAGTGAGAATTAATGATGCAGGTATACAAATTATAATTGACTTTGTGGCTACAGAGGAAGAAAGAGAAAGAGTAAATTTTGATTATTTGTCAAATCCCACTTTTGGATTTACAAAACACAGTTCTACTTTGTGCATTTGGATTTCTTCAAGATATTCTTGTTTATTTCAAATAAATTGCCCCTTATGTTAAGCTATTTTTGTGTGGGTTTCTGCTACTTGCAAATAAAGAAACTCTAAGAAAAGAAACCATATCCCATTCTAATCATTCTTTCATTGTGCAAGACATTTTTGAGATAATTACTCTAGAATTGTCTTCAAAGATTTTGTCATGATTTTACATTTAATGGCATAGCTTAATCCTTAAAAAAATTTTAACAACCAAAGTCTTTCAAAGATGCATAGCTTACACACATCAGATTTGAAGAACACTCACTAAGTATTCATTGTGTGTTGAATAATTGGTTTAATTGTTTTATAGTAATGACTTGTTTCTTGAGCATATATTCTTGGAGTTAGTGTATAAATGAGGTTATGAAGATAAGTTCAGGAATTAGATTTTCTAGGTTCTAATAATTACTGTCACTTATTAACAGAGTAATTGTGAACAAGTTATAGGATTATTGTGAGATTATATATATATTATAATCTATTCAAAAACTTAAAACAGTGTCTTTCATGTAGTAAGTGCTCAAAATTAGCTATATCGGTATTACTACTACTAACACTATTATTATTCTTGCTGTGTGCAATGCGCAAAGCAATGTGATACACTACAAGGGAATGCCTACTGAATATTAGAAGGAATTTCTGCCTTCATGGATGCACAATCTACAAATGATCATTTGGACTTGAGAGGAATGGAAAATCATGGTCTCCTTAATGGTATAATTATGTGAAATTATACACAGTAATATTTTAAATGAATTAAATGTAAGTGGCTTACATAACACAATAATTTTCTCTGAAGAACTCATTTAATGTAGAAAACATTTGGCCACCTTTGAGTAAATACCCTTTTTTTTTCTCCCCAAATGTGTTTATTTTAATTTTTCAGTGTTACAAGATTGATTGTTCATGCACCACACCCAGTGCTCCATGCAATACGTGCCCACCCTTTTAATGCTTGTCAGTAAGAGTGTTTTATTCCCAAATTCCATTCTCTAGTATTTATTGAGCAGTTATTATGTCACGTTCTAAGTGCTGTGGATATAGCTATGAAGACAAACAAGGTCCTGTCTGCATGTAGCTTGAGTTTTACCATATGAAACCAGGCAATAAACAAATAAATAATGTAATAATTTTGAGCACTAATATGTGCTATGAAGAAAAGCAAACAGAGGAACACAAGAGTGATGGAAATGGCAGATTACTCAGTGAGTCCCAGATCTCTGGGGAAGTGACACTGAATGTGATCTAAATGGTAATAAGGAATAACCTAGGAACACTGTATGTGTCTCTCAGCCATAAAATCCCTTGTGGCCATAAACTTGGCCAAAGTTTATGTCTAATTCCTTCTTTTTAAATTGCTAATACTTCAAATCCACTTTTTTTGCAAGTAGTATTTGAGCACAGAAAAAAAAACCATCTGAATGTAAAGCCTGTAGGCAGTTAATACTATTTTTTAAAAGTCTATTTTCCTTATTACATTTTAGATTGAACGTACTGTAACAAAACTAGGAGGAGGTTCAGTAAACACAAATTTCGTTTTAACTCTTTTTGCACCCAATATCCTGCCCAGGAATGACTGAGACCAGTTCTGGAGTCTGAGGTATGGGAAACTTTGTGTGAACATCCCAAGCACAAATCCATGCTCATTTTTTTAAATCAAAGTACAATTGATATATTAGTTTCAGTTGTACAACATAACAATTCTACATTTTTATACAGTGCAAAATGATCACCACAATAAGTGTTATTAACATCCATTGACATATATAGCTATAGATTTTTTTCTTATAATGAGAACTTTAAAAATCCACTTTCTTAGCAACTTTTAAATATGCAATCTAGTATTATTAACTATAGTCACCATGCTGTACCTTACATCCTGATGACTTATATTTTATAACTGGAAGTTTTTACCTTTAGACTACCCTCACCCGTTTCACCCACCCTTCACCGCCCCCCACCTCTGTCAACCACTGACCTGTGCTCTGTATCATTGTGTGGAGGGCTTTCGTTTGCTTGTTTTTGGATTCCATATATGAGATGGTACAGTATTTGTCTTTCTCCATTGGATTTATCTCATTTTGCATAAGGCCTTCAAGGCCCATCCATGTTGTCCCAAATGGCAAGGTTTCCTTCTTTTTTATGATGAATAATATTTCCTTGCATACAACTTCAGTTTTCCATCAGAGATTTTAGCAACTGATTCCAGTTCTAGGAGAATAATTGGACTTCATAAGAAACCAGCTTGCTTGCTTGCTTGCTTGCTTGCTTTCAAATTTTATTTATTTATTTGAGAGAGACAGTGAGCAAGAGAGAGCACAAGCAGGGGGAGAGGCGGAGGGCAAGGTAGAAGCAGACTTCCCTCTGAGCAGGAAGTCCTATGTGGGACTCAATTCCAGGACCCTGGGATCATGACCCAAGCTGAAGGCAGACACTTAACTGACTGAGCCACCCAGGTACCCCAAGGCTCCAGCTTTCTGAGGAAATAAAATCTTTATATGATAATGGGTATATTTCACAATTGCTGCAGATTTTGAACAATTGATAATGCTAAACTGAGCTGTATTTATTAACTTATTTCCAGTGAGTCTACTAAAAACTCTTAGCAAAATAATGAATTCTATGACTTATAGGAAATAGAAGTAATATAAAAAGGCTAAATTGAAAAGGATACAAAGAAATATAAAATCAATGAGCTCAGGAATTTTTTAGGTTGGGTATCTTTTATATCCCACCCCATCTAATCCAACTTTAACCAATACCACCTCTAAGTCTTATCCTTTAGGTGTCCATTTAAATGTCACTCTGAGGTATTATCCTGATCACTCTCTCAGAAAAAAATTATCTACTCTATCCCCCTATTATTTGGCTCTCATTACATCCCCTTTCTTTCTTCTGAACACTTTACACATTTGCAGTAATGTGCTTGCTGTCTGCTTTCTACACTAGCCCGTAAGTTCCTAAGGGCAGGAAGATGTCTACTTCCTTATTTTCTGGATTGTATATCATGTACCATCAGAGCATCTAATATGTGGCAGATACTCAACAAATATTGGTGGAATGAATTAATGAATACCATCCCCTTCTACTCAGCTCAACCTCTACCAGATATTCCATTTCCATCAATTTGCCCTTGCCAACATTCTCATCACCAGCACCTCGCCATTAGCATCTACCTCCAGTCTGTTAGTTTGGTCTCATAGTGCTCTGCAGAAAGACACTCTGCTAATGGGATAAGGGGAGCTGAGATCCAGCTCGTGGTCTGTCTCTGCCTGTGAGTTCTAGCACATACCATGCCCACCTCAGAGGGAGGACCTTTCCCAGTTGTCAGTCTCCATACAGGCTAATGGAGGTCTTTTCCTGACAAGTCTCACTTCTATGCTCAAGTCCATCCTCTGCTTCACACTCTGTTATGGAATGAATTGTTCACCTGTCCTCCTGCCACAAAAAGGACATGCTGAAGTCCTAACCACCAGCACTTTAGAATGTGACCTTATTTTTACAAAGGGTCATTGCAGATGTAAATAGTTAAGATGGGGTCATATTAGAGCAGTGTGAGCCCCTAATCCAAAATGACTGGTGTCTTTATAAGAAGGCAACCACGTGAAGACAGACACACAGGGACAACGCAGGTGATGATATAGGCCGAGATTAGAGTAATGCAGCTGCCAGCAAGGATCTCCAAACATTGCCAGCATGTCACCAGAAGCTAGAAGAGGCAAGGGAGTGTGCTCCTACCGATTTCAGAGAGAAAGACCCTGCCTAAGCCTTGATTTCTGACTTCTGACCTCCAGACCTGTAAGATAATATCTTTATATTGTTTTAAGCCAGCCACTTTGTGATACTTTGTTATAGCAGCCCTAGGAACTGAAAACACCTGCCTAATAGTTTCTTACTTTGTCAGGTGAGGCCGATAAACAGAGACCAAAACAAAACAAAACCCAAATGAGCAAACCAACAGAAAATCCTGTCTACTGCCAACGTAGCAGACACCTTTTCCCCTGCTTCATCATCCCCGCCACCCCTACCTCTGTTGGATAGACGTCTGTTATTCCAAGGCTGAAGCAGTGGTGAATTCAAGGAAGTCCTCTTTATACAACAGTGATATAGCTGATTTGACACCTGAGTTTGCACAAAAAGCATATTGTGGAATCATTTCTTTATGCTTAGAAATTTGACTTTATGCAAAGTTTCCTTGCTGCCTACGGCACAGAACTACCTTTGTGAAATAAATACGGTGATTAGATACTAATGACTACCACATAGGCATTTTGCCAATGATTAGCAAGCTTAATCCTGCGATCTAGACTCTCAAGAGTAGACGCTTCCTTAACCTAAAATAGTCCATGACAACAAAAATTTTCTTCACCTCCCAAAATTTTGAAAACTAAAAAATTAAAATTTTCTTTACCCAACTACAGTCTTTCCACATCTCTATCATAGGCACTGTGGGAGAAAAAAAAAATAACTGGTTAAAATGCAAAGATATTAATGGCCAAAGGGACAATGAGGTATATTCAAAACAAGATATGAATATAGAACTTATTGGTCATATAACACTAGTCTCCATCTGCAGACAGAACAGAATATTTAAATAAAGTGGGACATCTGGGTGGCTCAGTTGGTTAAGCTGCTGCCTTTGGCTCAGGTCATGGTCCCAGGGTCCCGGGATCGAATCCCACATCAGGCTCCTTGCTCATCAGGGAGCCTGCTTCTCCCTCTGCCTCTGCCTGCCACTCTGCCTGTTTATGCTCTCTTTCTCTCTTTCTGACAAATAAATAAGTAAAATCTTCAAAAAAAAAAAAGATACAGTATTTAAATAAAGTAAGCAAGATGGTAAAGCCAAACTATGCATTTTAGAGTGGGTACTTTACCAGTGCAGTATAAACTCCCATTCCATTAACAACACAGAGCTTACTGAAATACCAAATTCATCATTTTATCATAAGAACACTTTCAGAAAGAAATCGAACCAAGGTTATTAAAGCAGCCATTTAGTTGGCCTCATTATATGAATGAAATACATGGTGCTGGCCGAAATGACTTTTTTGTCTTTCATCTTTGCTAAAAAGATTAATCAGGTAAGTTATTTTTAATACAATTTTCTAGTTACGAATTGCTTTTGAACTTTTTAGAAAATAAAATCATTATGTAAGTACATTTTAATTCTAGAATGTTTGTAAATCCAGGCTTGTAGATGTAGTCCTACAAAAAGTTTAGGAGGAGGATCCTGGGTGACTCAGTTGGTTAAGTGTTCAACTCTTGGTTTCAGCTCAAGTCATGATCTGAGGGTTGTGAGAGGGAGCCCCATGTTGGAGCTCCATGCTGAGTAGGGCGTCTGTTAGAGATTTTCTCCCTCTCTCTCTCTGCCCCTCCCCCTGCTTGGGCGCATGCTCCATCACTCTCCATCTCTCACTCCCTCTCTCTCGAATAAATAAATAAATCTAAAAAAAAAAAAGATTAGGAAAAGTCACCTTTATCACTCATTTTTTTCCCATATATTTCAATCCAGTCCTTTTTCTATTAAAAAGAGATGGTTGATAAAAATTTATTTTTGGGGACTTTGACAATATGAAATATTTCTGACTTGAATTCAAATGCTATACCATGAAATCCTAAAATTTTCAAGCAAATTATCCTGCATGGTAGTATTTTTTTAGTGAAGCAAATAATTTTAAATTAGTCTTCCACGTATTTTAAAAATGAAAATGAAACATTCACTGAACAGCTTCAGTTATTAGAAGAGTGAATACATTTAAGGTACATTTTCATGAATAACTCTGAAACTATCTCAATTATCCGGGAGAGAAAAAGATAAATATTTTTTAAACTTCCCTATTTTTCCAAGTGCTCCTTTTAAAACAAAAAAACTAGTTTCTTTTTGTTCATTCACTCATTTACCCGTTCAAATATTTACTGAGGGCTTGCTTTATGTAAAAAACTATTAGATATTATTGCTTTATTATTCTACATGTGTGAACTTTTAAAAATGTATATGATCTGTAACAAAAGCAGGCATTTACCTGGAAAAACAAAAACAGTCGTGTTCCCCTCTAAAGGAATTAAGCAAATATTTTAGGGAAAACTATGGAAGTTGACCACAGCCATTGGTTCCTGTGGTAGATTATATGATTAGCTCAAAATTCTTCCTTCCCTCAGACGATCTTGCCAACGGTCATTGTGGGCAGAATATACATTCCATCCTGTTGACTTTGGACTTGACAGTGTGACTTGACTTGACTAACGGCATGTTAGCCAATGTGGTATAAAGAGAGGATTCAAGTACTGTTTTCTTGTCTGCTCTCATGCACTTCTGCCATCTTTATGATGAGACCATCCCCCAAGCAGCCACAAATCTTGGAATGAGACATGCAGAGTGCATATAAACCTGACCTGCGACTCTAGCCAAGCCTCCCTCATCTCAGAAAACCCATAGGTCTGTCAAGTTTAAAGAGACAGACAGGGAAGCAGGGGAGGAGAGAGAGGCAGAGAGAAGTAAACTTAGGAATATAAAAAACAAACTTCCAGGTTATTAAGTGAGCATAGTTATAACATATAGATGAGTTACTTTGATGATCGATTTTTAAGACCAACCTGTAAAGCACAGAAGATTTCAATATGGTCACCACATGGATTGTAAATATTATCAAACTTGATGTAAAACTACAAATGATGGAAAGTGGAAACTGAAAGGGACAGAAAGAGCAAATATAAAGGTAAGCGTGCTAAAAGCCATCATCTTGAGAAATGGAGAATCAAGCATACTGTCTATAATGATGAAACAGCAATGAAAGTACATTATATATTTTAAAGTTTAATCACTGTATGAATTTGCTAGGACTACCATAACAAAATAGTACAGACTCAGTAGTTTAAACAACAGAAACTTGTTTTCTCATAGTTCCAGAGCTGGGAGTCTGAGATCAAGAGGTGGGCAGAATTGATTTCATTCTGAGTCATATCGCCTTGGTTTGCAGATGGCCACCTCTCGCTGTATACTCACATGGACTTTTCTCCTTGGATACATTGCCAATATCTCTTTGTGTCCAAATTTCCTCTTCTTCTAAACACACCAGGCCTTTCATTTTGACTTAATTACCTCTTGAAGGACCCTGTCTCCAAATACAGTCATGTTGCATACAAGGGGGGTTAGGACTTCAACATATAAATTTTGGGAGAACACATTTCTGCTCATAATAATCACAAATGTATTTAAAAACATATATTAAAATAGTGATATAACTGTAATGAAAGGTAGGAGGAGGGGGAAATGGGTAGTTTGATAATATCTAAAATTGAAATCAAGAAATAGCATAGATACATAGTACTTAGAGGTGCTGGAGGTAATTGAGGGATGCCACATGGAATCATGAAAATTCTACAGGGTACCACTGTATCACAACCCTAATTGACCCCAAGAACAAATATTAACAGTTAAAAATTAAAAAGTAGTTTGTTCTGGGGATCAGGACTTGGATCGAGGAAGGGGAAGGTGGATTATTGTTGTTGTCTTTTACTGATACTATTATTTTTTAAAAAGTAACTAGTTTACCCTGGAATCATATGTATATATTACTTGGACAAAAAAAAAATAAATTCCAATTGAATAAAATAAATAAATAAGAATTTAATTTCCTCTTTGCCTTTTCCCCATCATTGTCTTTTTCCAAACCTTATTAGCTCCTAAATAGGTTGTGGTAAAGTTTTCTAAATGTTTTCCTTGCCTCTAGTACCTCCAATACATCCTGCAATACCTCTACAGTGTTCTGTCCCAAATAAAAATATGACCATGTCAATGATCCTTGCATCCCTGTGCAATGTTCCTTAACATGGGAATTAAGATGACTCTCTCCAGTGTGTTTTCTGATAACTCTCTTATTGTCACTTTCTTTCCCCCAGACTAATTGTTTGAGGTTTTCCCCATTCATCATGCTCTATCTGCCTTTAGTCTTACATTATCTGACTCTTTCCTTTTCTAAATTCCAACGTGCTCCCACCCCTCCCCAACTCATTGCCTCCATTTGGTTCACACGCTTCTTCTCATCCTGTTGTCCCAGGTGATTAGCTTCAGACCGAGCTCCTTACAGGACTTGGCTTCCCTCTCACCTTTTGTGAACTCTGTTCCTTGGTGTTGGTTTCACTCCTAAACCCAAAATAGTTAATTGCACATTTAGTGGAAAAGAGCAAGGGCCTTCCCAAACCTCATTGTGTCTCATTGGCCCTGGGCAGGTAATGTGCCTATACTTGAGTTAATTACTCTCCTAGGGGAACACCATATTCTGATTGGCCAGTTCTGGGTTACCTGATCCCAGGAGATGAAGTCAACACCACAGGAAGCAGATAAATTGAGAATAGGAGAGGGAATGGTTTTAAAGGAAAATTGAGATGTAACTTCTAAAAGGGAAGTGTGCAAATACTGCCATAATCCCAAGAGCAGATTCTGTTGACTTATCACTAAAGACCCAGCACCTACTCTAGTAGCACTTGACAAATGTTAGATGCCCAAAGTGTTTATGCAATTTTTACATGTGAGGTGTTGCTTTCTGACTAAAAGATATATTTTATGACTAGGCGTGTATCAAATACCAACATTTGAAAATCAAATCACCCAGTTTGTTTAAATGCAAGTTGTTTAAGATAGTTCTATAAAAAATAAACAGTATTTTTGTAGCTGTATATACACTCCAGTCATACTAAAAAAGCAAAGTGGAATTCTATCACATTTTTTTTGAGAGGAGGGCCACGGGGAAGGGGCAGAGGAAGAGAGAGAGAGAGAATCCCAAGCAGGCTCCATTCCCAGCTCAAAGCCCCATGCCGGGCAGATCCCATGACCCTTTGCCATGACCTGAGCCAAAATCAAGAGTCAGACACTCAACTGAACTAGCCATCCAGGTGCTCCTGTCACATTTGTGTGTGTGCGTTTTAGTTGACCCTTGAACAACATGAGTCTGAACTTCACGGGTCTACTTAAATGCAAATTTTAAAAATAGATACAGTATGGTACTGCGGGTATAGGTTCTCTTCCTTATGGTTTTCTTAACATGTTCTTTTCTCCAGCTTTCTTTACTGTAAAAATACTATATATATATATATATATATATCATACAAAATACATGTTCATCAACTGTTTGTGTTATCTGTAAGGTTTCCGGTCAATAGTAGGCTATTAGTTAAGTTTTTGGGTAGCCAAAAGTTCCACTGGGGTTTTCAACTATGCAGGGGGGGCGAACACCCCTGACACCTGCATTGTTCAAGAGTCAACTATATTGCAGTTTTGTTTGAGCTGAGAAAGTCCTGAGAGATCCATCCCAAAGAAGTTGACATTTTGGAGGGTTTTTTATTTTATATCATTTTTTTTTTAATCTATCTTAACTTAGAGTGCTTTACAACCAATGCTTTAAAAGAAAATGCTGCTTCGGCATTAAGTTTTACATAATCTTTAAAGTGTAAGATAAGCCCTCAGACAGATCAAGGGATTCATAATAGAAAAAAGAATCTGCTTTTTAAATGCATAAAGAGAACATCTGAAGATTTATTCTCAAAAGTGAGTATGTGCAAACCAGACCCCTTTTAGGCATAGAGGTGTGTGAACAGGCATTCTATCTTACCAACTAGCTTCCTCCAACAGCATGATGCAACTGTTTCATTAGCTGCATGTGGGGCAACTTGATTCTTCTCTCTCTCTATTCCTTGTAGAACCTATCTGGGCAGCTATTTAATGCTACCTGGCCAAATTCTTTCCTCACTTCTTCCTGCCAAATAGAACCATAATTGTCATCAAGATGTGATCATCTGTTTCATATTGCTTTAACTCGTGCTGAATGAAAGAACCAGTGTGATTTGCCATATCATTTCAGCTCTTCTTGAAAAGTAGAAACCATGTGAACACTTCTTTTTATTCCCTTTTCTAAATCATAAGACTGTGAATAAATTAACATTGTCCTATTTAGGCATTGTACTGTTTGATTAGAGAAAAAAGATGGCTAGAATGGAAAGAGGAGGTTTTTAAGGGAGGAAATTTGCTGGGGGAGGGAGAGCATAAAGACTCTACTTAATAGAATATAAAAGCTTTCACAGACCAGAAATGTCCTGCCCAGTATGGTAGCTTCTATCCACATGTAACTATGAAATGTGCTTAATCTGAATTGAAACATAAGTGTGAAATACATACAGGATTTCAAAAATTTAGGACAGAAAAAGAATGTAAAATACCTCATTAATAACTTTTATGTTGATTATATGTTGAAATTATGATCTTTTTGATGTATTGGACTAAATAAAATATACTTTTACAATTAATTTCACTGTTACTTTTTAATTGTGGCTACTAGAAAATTTAAAATTGTGCATGTAGCTTGCATTGTGTTTCACATCATATTTCTGTTGAACAGAGCTGGTCCACAATTTACATGCCAAGAAATGAGGATGGATGGGGCGCCTGGGTGGCTCAGTCACTAAGTATCTGCCTTTGGCTCAGGTCATGATCTCAGGGTCCTGGGATCAAACCCCATATCGGGGGTGGGGGGAAACCTGCTTCTCCCTCTCCCACTCCCCCCGGCTTGTGTTCCCTCTCTTGCTGTGTCTCTCTGTCAAATAAATAAATAAAATCTTAAAAAAAAAAAAAAAAAGAAATGAGGATGGTCACATGAGATATAAGGAAAAATAAAGTCACATTTAACAAGCATTCTCAAATGCTATTTCTGTTCCAGAAGGTATATTTGGAGGAATATTTGTCTCTCCTACAGAGGTCACGGTAAAGTAGGTAAATTTTTTTCAGTGAATGAGCTATTTGTTTTTGCCTATCTGGATGTCTATATTCCCTTCTCCTGGTAATAGTGCCCTGGATTCCCTTGAGGAACCATCTCTCCCTCATTTTGAGTTCCTATGGTTTGTGTGAAGTTGATTCATGATGCTAGAATTCATCGTGTGCCCAGTCCTAACCAATCAGATTCATTCCCTTGGTCATAATAGTTGGCTCAGGAAATTGATAAAAGTTGGTCAACTGTGAATCAGCTCTAGATTTTGGAGTAACTACTAAAGAAGAGCCGTTTGGTAACCTGGAGGATTAAGTGTATAAGTACTCATGGCCACCTTAGCCAGGGGAGAGCTGATCTAAAAATGAAAACACTCCAGAGGAAAGCAGAGGTAGGAGACAGAAGCAGATTATTTTTGAGTACCTGGATCCATTCTATGACTAAAGCTATCCTCTGGTATTTTTCAGAATTTTAATAAATTCCCTTCCCAGATTAAACAAATTTAAATTTAATTTCTGTCCTTCAAAACAAAGAAATCTGACTAATGCAAAGAACCTATCAAATAAGTAAACAATCTGCATTCATACAATTCAATGAACACTCATAGAGGTTTATCTATGTTCGAGTAACTGTGTTGAGTGCTGATGGAGAAAGGCACAAAGGTGTTTATTATTAGCAACCATCCATCCATCCATCTGTCCATCTATTAAGTAAGCACTCATTGAGATCCTCATTTCCATGAGATGAGGAAGATGAGATCCTCATCTTCCATGCCGGGCACTATTTTAGACACTGGAGAAACAGAAATAAAAATTCAAAGTGACAGACACTGAGTATCTTTCTATTTTCCAAGTTATCTATGGACCGATTACTAGTTCTTTTTTCTCTCTCTAATAGCACTCCAATTTCTAATTTTTCATATATCAAACCTGTTATATAATTTCTATTCCATTTTGTCCCCGGAAATTCTTCCATGGATCCTTCCATCATCCTAATCACATTTGGACTTGCTTTCAGGGTCTGCTGCCTGCTGCCCTTCCTGTAACAGCCATTCTTCATCTTAGGAATTCCTTTGACCACTCTCTTATGTTGGATTCCCTGTTTGTTTGTTATGAAGAAGCACATCCCCCAGTAGCATCCTGAAAAGGAGTACATGGGAGGTAAATGTTTTGAGACCTTGTAAACCTGAAAAATATCTAATTTATTCCCATAATTTGACTGATAGGTTTGATGATTTTAGAATTTGAAGTTGGAGGTCATTTTTAATTTTAATTTTTAAGACATTGCTCCATTGTCATCTATTGAGAAGTCCAATAGTACGCTGTTCTTTATCCATTGCACATGGTCTACTTTCATCCTCTAGAAGTCTTTTTTAAATTTTCTCATTATTCCTGGTATCCTAAAAATTCACGATTATGTGTCTTGGAGTGACACCTCTTAATCTAGAGGTTCAAAATTATTAATTCTTTGATAATATTCTTCCCTTGGTTTGCTCTCTTCTCTCTGCCTGGAACTCACATTGGTCAGATATTGGACTTTCTGACTTGATCCTGAAGTTTTCTTATCACCTCTTGTCCATCTCCGTATCTTTTTTTAATGCTACTTTGAAGAAATATTCTATCTCAACACTTCCCTTGAATTTTGTCTAATTTCCTCTGACGTATTTTTAATTTCGAAGAGCTCTTTCTTGATTTCTCATTGTGCTTGGTTTCCATGGCATCTTGTTTCAAAGTAGTTCTTGTTTTAATGATGTAATATCTTCTTTTATCTCTTTGAGGATGTTAATTTTAATTAATTAGACGTTTTCTTCTATTCCCTGAATATTCTGTTTTTCTCTGAATTGCCTTTATTTGCTTATTTTGGTCTCTTTCACATTAGGTATTTTCCTCAAACGTCTAAGGGCTCTTAGCTGCCAGTGCATAAAACCCTTAAACATTTATTGGAGGTTCTGTGTACATGGGTGGCCTGTATGGCTGGTGGGCTTTACTCTGAGTGAAATGTGATCAGGCAGAAGGCCAGTTTTTCATTGGGGAGATTTTCAGATGTCGGCATCTGTAAGTCTTTTCTAAAATACTTTAGAATTTCTCTTGAGAAGGATCTCCAGTTGTCTGCTAAAAAGTACAAATCTGGTTATGTGTATTGTAGGAGCAAGCTGGGAAGAATTCAGCAAACTTTTACTTAATAACCTGTATTCAGTTTGCAACTTTAGCCCCACTTCCACTATAGTTGGTGCCCTGAAATCCATAATCTCTCCAGTTCAATTCCTCCACAGAACAAATTGCTTATCTCTTGCAGGAGTTGGGATAAAGCCTTGCTATACCTGGTGAGGAGGGAGTCTAGGGGAGGAGGTAGTTCTCACAGCTCTTTACACTACCTTTCAACCAATCTTAGGCTTTGAGCCCTATTTCCCACCCCAACCTTCTGCCTTGTTAGTCTCTATTTCCTGGGAACAATGGAGAAGGAAATCATGGAGACCAGTGTTACTCAAAATAATTGCTGAGTTTTATATTTAGATTTCTTTTTCTTTCAAGTTTCTGATTTAGAACTTAATGATTTAGTGCATAAGAATAAGATCAAGCAATTTTGCCTATTAAATTTGAAAGCCTGGGACGCCTGGGTGGCTCAGTTGGTTAAGCTGCTGCCTTTGGCTCAGGTCGTGATCCCAGGGTCCTGGGATCAAGTCCCACATCAGGCTCCTTGCTCAGCAGGGAGCCTGCTTCTCCCTCTGCCTCTGCCTGCCACTCTGCTTGCTTGTGCTCTTTCTCCCTCTCTCTCTCTGACAAATAAATAAATAAAATCTTAAAAAAAAAATTTGAAAGCCTGTAACAGGATAATATTAGACTGTTGTTTACCTTCCATAGTTGCATAAGTGATTATTAATTATAATTTTAATCTTATAATTTAAATCTTCAAATATGATATAATTTCAACATATTTACTACTAAGTTAAAAGATGCTAAAGCTATACCAACTTCACATTTTTATTCCCATCTCTTCTTTATGAAGGTAAATCATAGTATAACTGCTTCTTTCTTTTCTACTTTTATTTCACCTCTATTCTCTAGGGGGATATTGATATGGGCCACTATCATTTTCACCATTTAAATAAACTTTTATGATAATATTTTGAAATAAACACTTAAATCCACTGGAATTCACTTTGGAGGTTTACTGTTAGACCTCTTCATGATATACTGGTATTTTATACTATTTTCATATCAAAATGAATATATTCTATATGTTGAAACTGAGAACCAAATTTTAGCTATTATCAACAGCATGGAAAAACAATTTTAAATTTGCAAATTGTTCATATTTCTATTGGTTAAGTCCTTTTAGTAAGTAAAGTAATGAGATTTATTCATATAAGATATTATGGTTTACTCTGTACCAGGAGTTTCAACATGCAGAAATGCCAAATGATGTTAATTTCTTGGTTTCAAATATAACCCTTGTAAATGCAACCATGCCATCTCCTTTTGTTACTGTTTTGACATTAAGGATGAAAAAGAAATTTGGATTTATGAGTAGGACTTGAGAATGTTGGTGGGGTGGGGGTGAAAGTGAAAGTCTTATCTTTCATAGTTTCATAGACATTAAGGATGAAAAAGAAATTTGGATTTATGAGTAGGACTTGAGAATGTTGGTGGGGTGGGGGTGAAAGTGAAAGTCTTATCTTTCATAGTTTCTTCTAAAAATCCCAATTTGTTACCATTTCATTTCAATTCAACAAAAGTCTCTTTGGTGCCAACTAAGTGTAGAATGCAGGGATACAGAAATGGTGAAACCCCAGGCCTTGACTTCACAACCTGCAAAGTGATAGAGTGGAACAATAAGATACACCCACAAATAATTATAATACATGGAAGAATTTGATAACACCATGGGAGAAAGTATAAATAAAATGTTTCAAGAACGTAGAAAGGAGTTATTATTATTTTGTTTGGAGGTATTGAACAAGCTCCATGAGAGCATGGAAGTGTGTAGAACAGCATGGAAGTGTGAGATGGGGGGCAGCAGAAAGCCTGCTTTAGCTGAATGATATTTTAAATCCTGACCATACTTCTCTGTTTGTCTTTCTATCTTCCTCCAAATAAACAGTAGTCCCTCATGAAAATCAGATAAAGTCCATGTTTCTCAACTTCTGATTCCTTACAAAACAGCTTTATCACCTTCTTTTTTGCTTTGCCAATGTAAAGTAGTGGTCAAATTTGGAAAAACAAAGATGGAAATTCTAGTTCCACTGCTAACTAGCTAAGTGACATTGGACAAGTTAACTTCACTGAGCCAATTTACAATTCCTTCTCTGAGATATGGGAATAATAATAACAGTATTTATTGCATAGGGTTATGGTAAAGTTTAAATGAATTAATAATGCAGAGAAGTGCTAAAAAAGTGGTGGCTATCATTATAGTAAAAAGGGTCAAGATTAGAAAGTAGGAAATCTGATCTTTAGTTTGAGTATTACTACTTATAAACTTTGTGACCTACACAAATTGCTTATCCTCTCCGGGCCTCAATGTCTCTATCTTCAAAAACAGAGAATTGACCTATAAGATCTGTACTCTCTCTAAACTATAATAGTTTAGGTGATATAGATGACATTTTTATTTGAATTTGATACTAAACTATGCAATTGGATTAAATTGGATCAAATTACCATCATTAAGCATATGATACATTAAAATTATTAAAAGGCTGAAAATGAAAGTGATAATAATGAGTTAGGCTGGGGGAGTGGTTTCAAGTGGACACAAAAGGAATAGTGATAGATCAGCTCCTATTACCATCCGATTGGATACAAGAGAAAATAGATGGTAAATAGTATTAAATTCAGATGCCAACCTTGAAGGTATATGATTTTGTTAAAAAAATTAGAAAACATGCTTACTCTAATTTCATATTGTTTATCCTGTCAGTTTAGGGCCTAAATCTTCTTAATACAGTGAAAATTGTGTCCAAAAAAAGTTATTTAATACGAAAATGCCAACAGGGTACAATAGTAATGCTTAAAAAATATCTAATGGTATAAGCAAACAAAGAACACCAAGAAAAAAATCTGAGATACGACCCTGAGATGAGTGACAATATTAGATCAACTAACGTGTCCATTTTTATGTATATTAAGAATAGTCTTAGGATAGGAAATAAGTAGACATTATCATGTAAAAAATGAGGTGCATCAGTATTTCTGCTTTCTCAATTTTTATTCCCTGCTGTGAAATTTTATCTTTGTTCTCTATAAAATGTGCAAAAGAGATGTTGATGATATCTGGAAATGCACCAAGAAGACAAAATCATTCATCTATTTTAGATATCTCTAATTATTTAACGGAAATATTGAAATTAAATGCACAGCATGTATATCTGAGATGATGGTGTCCTTGGAGTCCATTCTCTCATAAGAAAAAGAATGCTGAGAAATCTTTGGCTCATAAACCCAAATGAATCTAAGATGTTTGCATAAAATCTAGCATAATATGATTATGTGGTTGATTAGAAAGTTTCTGGAAGGGGACTATGTTCCATGCCTTAAATAATTGGTTGATCAAATTTGTCTTTGATTTTTAGATTTCTGATCAGTGCAGTACATTAGAGTTCAGAACTAAAGAAATATAGTAAATTGTGATATTTTAAAAGCAGCTAATAAAATTTACTGAAAAAATGAATTCTCAGAATTATGAATCATTTTATAGTTAATTAAGGCATTGAATATTTATGCCTTATAATTATAAATATCAAATTCATACAAAAGTATTTTGATTTTATTAAATTATAATTGTATACTATGTTTATATGTTACATGTAGATAGTTCATAATGCATAGGTATTTTGCAATCCTACTAGTATATTGGAGGTTTTTTGTTCCTAAGTAAAAGAATAGCTTTTGTTTTTGGTTAATATCTCAAAAAACATGACCTTGTCATACCACTCTATAAATTTTATATTTCTCTACTATGAAAACATGAGTATTTCAAACTATTTCAATTTATTTGTGTGTTTACATCATATTCTATGAAAATGTACCCCAGATTAAGAATTAACTGCCCATGTTGGGACTTCATCAAGATCAAAAGCTTTTGCACAGCAACGGAAACAGTCAACAAAACCAAAAGACAACCAACAGAACGGGAGAAGATATTTGCAAATGACATATCAGATAAAGGGCTAGTATCCAAAAATCTATAAAGAACTTTATCAAACTCAACACCCAAAGAACAAATAATCCAATCAAGAAATGGGCAGAAGACATGAACAGACATTTCTGCAAAGAAGACATCCAAATGGCCAACAGACACATGAAAAAGTGCTCAATATCACTCACCATCGGGGAAATATAAATCAAAACCACAGTGAGATAGCACCTCACACCAGTCAGAATGGCTCAAATTAACCAGTCAGGAAACAACAGCTGTTGGCGAGGATTCAGAGAAAGGGGAACCCTCCTACACTGTTGGTGGGAATGTAAGCTGGTGCAGCCACTCTGGAAAACAGTATGGAGGTTCCTCAAAGAGTTGAAAATAGAGCTACCCTATTACCCAGCAATCGCACTACTGGTTATTTACCCTAAAGATACAAAGGTAGTGATCCGAAGGATCACATGCACCCAAATGTTTACAGCAGCAATGTCCACAATAGCCAAACTCTGGAAAGAACCTAGATGTCCATCAACAGATGAATGGATAAAGAAGATGTGGTATATATACACAATGGAATACTATGCAGCCATCACAAAACCCAAAATCTCGCCATTTGCAATGGTGTGGATGGAACTAGAGGCTATTATGCCAAGTGAAATAAGTCAATCAGGGAAAGACAATTATCTTTTATCTCTCTGATATAAAGAATTTGAGAGGCAGGGCAGGAGTTTTATGGGGAAAAGGGAGGGAAAAATGAAAAAAGATGGGACCGGGGAGGGAGACAAACCATTAAAGATTCTGAATCTTAGGAAACAAACTGAGGGTTGCTGGAGGGGTGGGGGTGAAATAGGGTGGCTGAGTGATGGACATTGGGGAGGGTATGTGCTATGGTGAGTGCTGTGAATTGTGTAAGACTGATGATTCACAGATCTGTACCCCTGAAACAAATAATACATTATATGTTAATTTAAAAAAGAATTAACTGCCCAGTGATCACGTAAATCAAGAAACTATTAATTTTGCCAGTGTTTTATATCTATACTTCGTACACTATAAAAACTATTGATGTGCTCAGGAGCCTGGGTGGCTCAGTTAGTTAAGCACCCAACTCTTGATTTTGGTTCTCAAAAACTTTGATTTTGGTCATGATCTGGGGGTCATGAGATTGAGCCCTGCAACTGGCTCAGCTCTTCTGAGTGTGGAGACTGCTTAAGATTCTCTCTCTCTCCCTCTCCTCCTTCCCCATATGTACCTCTCTCTCTCAAAACAATAAACAACAAACAAACCATATCAGTTTTGGATATTCATGGTGGTTTGATTATAGTACTGACTGTAATTTACTCACACCTTTCTATATCCATGCCATTTGTTAGTGTCCTCTTATTCAGTTTTGGGGCTTGGGCAGGTGGTTTGCCTTGGCCAATGGAACAGTGGCAGGCAAACAACACAAGCAAAGTCTTGAAAAACACTCGAATATTACTCTCTTTTTAAAAAAAAAAGATTTTTTTTAACGTGTTTGAGAGAGAGAGTGCAGAATGAAAGAGAGAGAGAAGGAGCACATGAGTCAGGAGGAGAGGGAGAATCAGACTACCTGCTGAGCAGGGAGCCCAACTCGGGGCATGATCCCAGGATTCTGGGATCATGACACGGGCCGAAGGCAGACACTTAACTAACTGAGCCACCCAGGCGCCCCGCATGTTACTTTCTTGTTGTGCTTCACATGCTGACACTATGTGAATGAGCTGTAGCCAGCCTCTGGATGATGGGACACACAGTTCAGTCATTCCCATTACCCCAGCAAATAGGGAGCCGAACTCCAGACCAGAGTGAGGCTACTTGGGATCCTGCAGCTTACAGGATTAGCAATCCCAGCCAAGGTCAGCAGAGCCTCTCCAGATCCGCAGAACTGGCAATCTGACTTGTAGATTTTTGGACAATAACACATGGTTGCTCTCTTAAGCCACTGAATTATTTTGTTATGATTGTTTTGTTATACAGCAATAAATAACTAATATTATGTAGGAACTAGCAGAACAAAAACATCTTTCCAAAGAACATTGACATTTTCATATCATGTATCTGTTGTTATAGGAAAATTCCTTTGTACGTAACTAGATTTTCGGTGTAGGGGATCATATTGGATATGACCCTTTTTCTATCCTTGGCTTTATAATACCCTAAACATCAGTCAAATCAATAAAAAAAAATTGGGCACCAATTAAATGCCTGGAACAGCACTAGATGCTGAGAATACAAGAGTGAGTCACCTAGACTTCTATCTCTATGTTTACAGAGCTTACACTAAAGTATTTATTGAATTATTATAATATACTTTGTGGTACTTGCCATGGAAAATTCTTTGCTTCTTCTAAGTCAAGCTAAGTTCCAAAGTTGGCTCCATTTATGTATTTCATTATATATGGCCATGAATTTTCCCTTCTCCCAGAAATTCTTCAGCAATGGTATTCATTAGTTCTGTTCATTGATATTTCTATTTCTCATTCTTCAGGGGAACATGGTAGAATTGCACTTTCTCATATGCAGTAGACTGCAAAAGTGGCCACAAATTATTTCTTTCCCCCATCTGTATCCATTTGCAATTTGTCTTCCAGCTCTTTGCATTAAGAGGTATAATCCATGGGCCCCTGGGTGGCGCAGTTGGTTGAGCGACGCCTTCGGCTCAGGTCATGATCCCGGAGTCCTGGGATCGAGTCCCACATTGGACTCCCAGCTCCATGGAGAGTCCGCTTCTCACTCAGACCTGCTCTCTCTCACTCTCTCTCTTTCCTAATAAATAAATAAAATCTTAAAAAAAAAAGAGGTATAATCTATTTTACCGGCCTCATGTTGGGCTTGACTGTATGATTTGCTTTAGTCATTGGAACTTTAGTGAATGCGACTCAAGCTGAAACTTATAAAGTGCTGTGTACTGCAGCTTGCTCTCTTGCTGCTCTTAGAACACTGTGAATGCAGCCCTGTAAACAAGCCAGGGCTAGCCTCTTGATGATGAGGGACACCTGGACTGATTGCTCTGTGGTCACAGCTGATAGTCAGCTCACTCTCAGAAACAGAGCTGCCTTGTTGACAGGCAGCTAATCACAGACACCTAAGCAGCCAGGCCAGCAGAAGTGTCTGGCTGAGCCTAATACAAATTGCCATTCCATAGACTCATGAGCTCAATGAATAGTTGATGTTTTAAGCTATTAAGTTTTTGGAGTGGTTTGTTATGCCCTTAAACCTATTTGATATATCACTCCTTTGAAGTTAGGCATGGCCACATGATTTGCTTCACCCACTGAACTATGTCACTTCTGGCAGAAGCCTTTAACAGCTGGACTGTGATTCAGCATCTTATTTTTCTTGTCATGGTGAGGGGTGCTTCCAGATGGTGGGACTTCATGAATCCGGGTCCCTTAATGGACATGGGACGGTCCTCCCCATCCCCCCCGATACTGACCTTTGGAGAACATGCAGTTTAAGTAAAAAATAAATCTTTGTTATTATGAGCACTGGGTGTTATATGTAAGTGATGAATCACTAAATGCTACACCTGAAACCAAGTTTGCCATATATGTTCACTAACTAGAATTTACATAAAAACTTGAAATTAAAAAAAAAGAAATCTTCATATAAAACCTCTGAGACTTGGGATTGCTGTTAGTAAAACATAACCTGGTCCATTCTGACTAATGCAGAAATTGGTACCAAGGAGGTATAGGTATGACAGAAAGCCTAAAATATGTAGCTGTGGCTTAGAAACTCTGTGGGTGGTAGCAAGGAAACTATTGTTAGAGGCTGGAAAGTTTGCAATCCATGCTAGCTGTGGTAAAATATTTGCTAAAACCATTCATGTGTGTCTCCCATTCTTCCCCTTTCTAAATAGGAATGTTTACCACGGTTATTCTGTTCCTACTCCAGCACTATATGTTGAGTGTGCATATGTGTATAAAACAGGGAGGATAGATACTTTCTCCTTAATAAGAGCTTTATCCTGTTCTAACATAAAGACTACCAAGAATCACCCAGAGATGCTGAACTTTGAAATTAATGCCATTGCTAAATAAAATTATTAGATTGTCTCATTTGTGAAAAGAGTGAAAGTATTTTGTAGTGTAAGTTGAATGAACTGTAAATTGATGACCATAAGAAGGAACTGCAGTAAGCATTGTTGCAATTCTCTAGTAAATTTGGGTTATCTTCCTTCTGGGTGAATAGCATTATATTCCCCCGCCCCTTTGAAGTTAGCATACCCATATGATTTGCTTTTGTCAAAGAAATGTGAGTGGAATTGACTTGTGTAACTTTCAGGAAGAACTAGCTTGTCATTCATGTTCCTTTTCTATATCATACAAGTGGGGAAGTTCTAGAGATTAGAACCTCCTCAAGCCTTCTGGTTGCTTGGTGAGAAGCATCTGTGGTGAAACTCCTCTGCCTTGCCTCCTCCCCCACGCTCACTATGAACAGCCAGATAAGCAGGACATACCATTTTTTGTTTTAAGCCCCTATAATTTTTAGACTTTTTGTTACTCCACTATAACCTAGCCCATCCTAACTAATGTAGATACTGTAAAAGTGATCGTAAAAATTATTAGGCTGATCATCTTGGCAATTGAGTGGAATCTGTAACTGAAATGATCCACTGATAATTCCAAAAGCACTTCCACTAGTGATTTCTCTTGCTTCTTCAATTGTAATCATTCTGGAAAAGGTGACTGTGAAATTCAAATTTCATTCTTTTATTCTTTGTGGAAATGTAAAACCACATCTTCACTATTAAGAGGTAATGATGAACAATAAAATACTTTCTCATAGGAAAAAGTAAGTAAGCAAGCAAACAGGCCAATAAGGATAAGCCACAAAACAGGGAGGATGGAACTGAATGCATAGGAGTTTCTAAGAAGAGTAAAGCATATTTCCCAACAACTTGTGCATGAATTTCCAGTAATACACAGTACTTCTCAGCAAACTTTGGGTGTCTTAGCTTTGGTTCTACCCCTGCACATATACAGAAACCCATGCACTCTGGTGCCAAAGTAAAAAAAAAAAAAATGTCATTGGAGTTTATATCCAATCGAAAGTTTTGAAAGGAAGGAAGGAAGGAAGGGAGAGAGAGAGAGAGAGAGAGACAGAGAAAGAGAGCGCGAGAGAGAAAGATAGTTTTCTCTCTCTCTGAAGAAGAAATGTTTTCTCTAGCACAGCGCAGAATTTATTCCATAACATTTGTAAAGTGCTAAATCCCGTGCCACCCACTGTACGAAGGTCATGAAAGTGAGAGATGCCAAGGTACAGAATCTCGATGGGTCGCTGTCCTACAGGAGTTCACGTTTTGCGGAGCATAACAGTTTCTCTTTTTGGAGTTCTCACCCAGGCACACCCCATCCCTCCATAAACAATTTTCAATGAAAAGCCCCTCATCTTTTCCCTGATCCTTGCAAATATTCTCGCCTTCCGAGATCTCTTCGTCCTGAAAATTGAAATCACGGTGGGATCTCTGGGTATATGGCAGTTATTTCTGATGCAGCCGAATGGCGGGCTTGATCTTTCCCTGCGGTGGCGAGATGACAGTGACAGGCTCCCCCCGCCGAAAGTTTCCAGAACTTAAAGCACAAAACACCGCCTGAACCGTAAAGGGGCAAACAACTCTGGCGGTTTCCACCGCTCTTCTATCAAAGAACCCAGCGAAGCTAAGGCGACTGGATTAGACTCAGCGACGCGGGCAGCGCAGTCCTGTGTTCAGGGAGTTGGAAGCTAAACCCACAAGCTGCACCGCGCAAAGAAGTCAAGGCCAATCTGCAAGCTCACTGCGAGAGAACTGGTCAGCACCCATCCCTGCTGGACTACAAGGTCCGGCATCCCTCGCGTAGCGGCGGCAAGCTCCGCTCCGGGACCTCGGCGCAACGGCGCCTGGGAAGTGAAGTCTCCGGGCGGCCCGAGTCGCGTCGCGAAGTCAGAAGGGAGGCGTTGCTAGTCCGCTCCATTCGCACGCCGGTTTCTGGCCGGGCTCCTAGCCTCTCGCTCCCGCTCAGGATTTTCGCGGGCGGCGGCGGGAGCAGTATGGCTTGCTTGAGTAAACTCCGGGGGGAGGAGGGAGATGGGAGTGGATGGGGAGGCGGGGTCAGCGGAAGCGGCAGGTTGCTTCCTTCTCCTCACGCTCCCTCCCCGCCTCTCCCCGAGGGAGCGGTGGGAGGGGGAGGGAAGGGCAGAGGGAAGGTAGTGACACGTGTCAATCAACCCCCCCTCCGGGGGGCGCGCGCTCCGGGGCTCGCGCCGAGGGCTCGCGCCCCTGCCTCGTGCCTGCGCCGCTCGTATGTAAATGAGGGCGCGTGACGCGGGACGCAGATGGACAAGGGAAGAGAGAGAATGGCCGCTGCCGCCGCCGCTGCTGCCGCCGCCGCCGCCGCCGCTCAGTGCCGGAGCCCTCGGTGCGCGGCGGAGAGGAGAGGATTCCGGCGGGAACTCGACTCTTGGCGCCACCGCCTCATGCACTGTGTAGGTAAGAGAGACACGGGCCGGGGCCCCTGCTCCGCGCGGCTACGGCTGCCGCAGCCCGAGGAGTTTGTGGCTGAGGGGGTTAGTTGAATCTCCCGTTCGGGTCAGTTCAATGGGGGAGCGCGATGGGAGCGGCGGCGGCGCGGCGGCTCCGGCGTTCGCCTTTTGTCTGGGGGCTTCTCGCCCGGCGCGGTTCGCGCTCCTTCCCTTCTCAGCTCTTGGGCTCCTCAGGAACTGTTAGTTCGGACCCGCTCGCCGAGCCCCCGAGGAAACCGCCCGCTTGCGCTCTCCCCGAAACTCTGCGGCGCCCTCGCAGCCTGCCGTCCACCCTGTCGGGGCTCAGGCAGCGGCCGGGTGGGTCGGCCTCCGGGTGGAGGGGAGCAGGCGGGCAGGGCCGGCGGGAGGAAGGCGGGCTGGTCCGCGCCCCCGCCGGGCGCACACACACCCCCTTCTCGCCGCGGGCGGTCGGGGCAGCCGCTGTGGCCGAGTTCCCGGGGACTACGACCGGGGCGACCCCCCGGGCGCTCGCGGGGCGGGGGTCGCGGGTGGGCCGGCGGGGGGCGAGGGGCGGCGGGGGCGTCGCCCGAGGGGCGGGGGCACCCAACTCTGCCCTCTCGCGCTCGGCGGCGGCGGCGCTGTGTGTACCCCTTTAAGAAGGAGCTGCTCGAGCGCTGACGGTTGGGATTTGAAGTTCTTCCTCCCTCTTTGGAAGTCTGGACGGATGGGGGGTGTTGCCATGGTGACGGCACCCTTTCCCCCCCTCCCCACCTTACCCCCCTCCTTTTGCCCTCGCGGACGCCGGGACGGCTCTGGTCCTCTTGTACTGTCATGTGATGGACCCTTCCCTGCACTTACACGCACATCGCCTACCCCACCTCCCATCCCCGTTCTCTTGCAATTCCGTCTTCCCTTTTGGTGGGGTCGGAATCCTTTTGCTACAAACTTCGGGGCTTGGGGCTGTCATTCTGCGGGTTGCTCGGGGTGGCAGGAGATTGTGGGAAACCCCCCCTCCCCCGCCCCGTGCCGCGGTCGCTTTTTTGTCTGAATGAGACGTGTGCAGGAGCTGCTACCCAGCAGGTTGGTTTAGTGGGCACAGAAGGGACTGTGAGGGTTATGGGATGGGGTGTGTTGTGCTTGTTTGTTTTGGAAGGGAGTTGTGGGTTGGAGAGTAGAAGAGGTAGAAGGGAAGGTTGCATTGTTTTAAGGAGTGGATGGATAGTGATAGCAGCTTGCTTGACTGGCGATTAAATCTTGGCGTTTGGAGTTGAGGAGTAACCTTAGTGCCTTAAGAAAACAACTCTCTTACCTTGTTTCCATCTGTTCTTGCGCCACCTCGCGCCCCTTTTCCTCCACCCCCCCTCAGATTTGTTTGGTTAGCGCCTGAAGATCTTTCTTGTTTTTCCCTAGTGAAAAGGAGACCGTGGTAGAATAAACTAGTACAGCTTCAACTTAGAAGTGTGCACGCAGAATACGGTGGATATAGAAAAATGTGCAAGAAGGAAGCTTTGCTCCGACTAGGAGCATTTAAGTTCACTTTAAGCAATAAACTGTTTTACCCTTATAAAATATATTTTGGTCTTATGTAAGGAAACATTCTGGGAAATAGCTTTAGTCAAGTATTTATAAGTGATTTTAGTTCTTAGAAAAAGTTAATTTTTTAAAAATCTCACGTTATTCTTATATGAAAATATTAAGTGGGTGTTGCTAGTGTTTCCTGAATACAAACGGACCCATTTTTATAATTGCTTATGTAAAGATCTCTTCCAGTAACAACTGTTGAGAAATTGTTGAGTTCTTTCGATGAGAATCAGGCAGGATGACAGCACTGAAGCACTGGTTTATGATATAATTGTGTTAAGTTTTACTGAGGCACACAGTGATTTGTAGATGTCTTCTGTCAGTTTTTATGTTTTGGAATACTTTGGGGTTTTTCCCTTTTCTTCTTGTTTGGATACATTAAGTATGGCTCTGTATCACAAAAATAGTGTAGTTTTGGAAAAATGGTCAAAATTTTAAACATGACATTGGATTTGATGGAAAAAGGGATTTATTTAAAATATCTTTTTGCCTTAACAACAGACAGGCAGAACTCAGTTGAAAATTGAGTTGATGTGGTATGTCTAACATGCAATCTCTATATTATATTTTTGATGTAATGTATAACTGTACTGTATTTGAAAGGAAAATTTTTTCTGCGCTCTATGTTTGAGAATTGTTTCCCATAGTCTCAATCAAGAGACCTAGTAAAACCCATCTCATATTTTGTTTTTTCATTATTTTTACATGAACAATAAAACTCTTTTAAACAGGATTTACGCTTGTTGATTGGGTTTTTTCAGTATCATATATGTGAAGCACTTATTCATAGTGTGAATTAGGATTAAATGTAGTTACCATAATTATTTTAAATTAATTGCCTTTTGCTATTAACGTGCTTCTATTCAATACTTAACTTTGTAAACAGATCTACAAAAAAGCCCAAATCTTTTTCCTTTTCTGTGTGTGTGAATATTTATATGTATATATATTTCTGTATTGAATATATTCAGTGCTCTTATGGCTTGAAATCATTTTCATAAGTTATACTTTCTATAATTTGGGAAAGAAAATGATCCAAAAGTCTTATTTTTATTTGTAAGCAGTGTCCTGGGGTCATACAGCAAATTAGTGTTGAGCCAGTAGTGAAGTTTTAAATCTCAATTCTTAGCCTGTTTTTAAAGTAATCTGATTTTTTAACTCATATTCTAATTCCATAAGAATTAGAATATTAGAATATTATTCTGATATTCAATTCTATATTTGAGAATATAGGAATATTGCTGAATTATGAATTATGAAATTCATAATTTCATAAAAAGTTCATTTAGTTGTCATGACTATTGGTAGTTAGCTAAGATGCTTAACTCTTGATATGGAAAGTGATGTTTGCTTTTCTCTATTTGTGGAACTCATGTCTTTAGGTTAGATTTGTGACTATGTGATTTATTCCTGGTTTTTCTTTTTTACAATTTAATTGAAAAGTTCTACAAATTCTTATGTCCTAATAGCTGTATTTACAATGTGGTGCTTTTTATAATTTGGTAATTTTTCTATAATCATCCTGTAAAATGCTATAATTTTGAGTATGCTCAGCTAACAAATGTTTGAGTGCTTATGGATATAGTAAATAGCATCCTAGTACTCAGTCTGACATTGAGTGATAATGGATAAAGTCTTGAGTCTTATGAAATATACAATACAATTAGTATGTGATAAGTCATTACATTTAAAACAAAGTCAAGCATAAAAGAAATGCATTAGCATATTTTTAAATATTACCAGGTCTTATATAGTCTATTAGGATATTCAGTCTGAGAGGCCAAGTTCTTTGTTTTTCTACTTTTTGCTAACTTTTAATTTTGATCAAATTTCAAATTTATAAGAAAAGTTGGAAAAATAGTACAGGGAACTCCTATGTACCCTTACCCACATTCACCAATTGTATTACATTATGCTGCATTTGTCATTCTTGTCTTATATCTATTTTTTTCTGAACCATTTGAGGATAATTTGGTGACATCATACCTCTACCCTTAAGTTCTTCAATGTATACTTCCTAAAACCAAGGACATTATCTTACCTAATCACAGTATAAATTATTAAAACCAGGAGATTTAAAAATGACATAATACTATTACCTATTTCATAATCCATGCTCAATTTTTATCTCTTTTATCTATAAGCTCCCCCTACCTCCCAGTCCTGGATCATGTATTGCATTTCATAGCGCTATCTCTTTAGTCTCTCTTAATCTGGAACACTTCCTCAGCCTTTCTTGTTTTTCTTGACCTTGACATTTTTTAAAAGTACAAGATGGTTATTTTGTGAAATGTCCCTAATATGAATTTGTCTGTTGCTTTCTCATGACTAGATTGCTTATACATATTTGGCAGGAATACCTCTAAAGAGACGTTCTCTTTTTATCAGTACATCATATCTTAAGATTCACAATGTTGGTTTGTCCCAATGTTGGTGATGTTAGTTTTGGAAGTTTGAGTAAGGTGGTATTCTCCATATTTCTCTCTGAAAGTTATTATTTATCCTTTTGTAATTAATAATGTAATTTGTGAGGAAAATATTTTGAGGAACAGAATATTAACATAATCTCACCAGTATTTCACCCACAAGTTTTAACATCTACTCATGGTTTTCTAACTTTGTCATTCCTTCTATAATTTGTACTTGGTAGTCTGTCATAAAGCAATCTTTCCTATCTCCTCCATTATTTATTTATTTATCCAGTTATTTTTATCAACATGAACTCATAGATTTGTACTTTATTTAATGGTTAAATCCATTACTGTCATTACTGTGATTCCCAGATTGTCTTGGATTTGGTCTTTGGGAGCCTCATCAAGCTCTTTCCAATGTTTTTTGGCAAGTCACACCTCTCACCCTCGTCTCTCAAAATATTTTTTGAGCACTTCCTTCCTGCCCAAACAAGATATTCCAGGTTCATCTTGAACTTAACCTGTCCCGGCCCTGACATAAACGATTTCTCCAAAGAACCCTTATTCTTTTTAGTGGAGAATAGATTTAGACATGAAAATCTGAACACAAGGTTTCAGGACTGTTTTTAAACACTATTTTTTTCTGATACAGAAGCCAATACTCAGTGTAACTGATTTGCCTAAGGTTGTAGCAACAAAACAAAATGGCAAAGATCTGATTAGAATCATTGTATAAACTCCAGTTTCTTTTTTATGCACCATTGTTGTCTAGTAGAAATATAATGGGAGCCAGATATTTAACTTAAAATTTTGTAGTAACCACATTTGAAAAGCACATTTTTTAGGTCAATATCCTCAAAGTATTTTAACATTAATCCATATAAAAATTATTAATGAGTTTACTTTTTTTAATATTATATTTTTGAAGTTAGGCATTTTTATACATCGAACACATCTTAATTTGAACTAGCCACGTTTCAAGCGCTTAATAGCCACATGTGGCTAAGTGGCTACCACATTGGACAACATAGTTCTGTAGTATAATAGCTCCAGCCAAGACTTGAAGCCATGGTACCACTTATTTCAAATGTGTTGATAATAACCAAACCCACAACTTAATTTATCTTTCTCCAGATCTTTATTTGTATAGAAAATACAGCAAATAAATAGGCTCTTGAGCTAGAGTACCTGTGTTTGAAGCCTGGTGTTACCACTTACCAATGTGGACAAGTTACTTAACCTCTCTGTACTTTGGTTTCTTATCTGTAAATTGGAGATAATGAAGTGGTTTGAGAATTATGTTGATATTTGTTAATATGTGTCTACCATATAGAAAGCATTCCACAAATATTAGGTATTATTATAGTGATTTACACGGGTTATTAGTAGCTTTGAGCTTTATGTTTTGCCAATAGATTTTTTTTTTTCTGGTGGGAATGCTGATAAACTAATAGAAAGATCATGAGGCGTATTAGAAGAAAAGATAGTGAGGGCTTGCATCATCTATATTCTAGGGGTATTTTAGAGTCACAGAGTCAGAGTTTTAGAATCACAGTATATCACTTAGCATAATCCTGTCTTTTCATATATGGAAGATCAAAAGAATGATCCCTTCCTACATTCTAAGGAATCTTTTGGCTTTGGAGTACCTGAATATAAGAAATTATTTAAATTCACTTTAAAAATCTGTATCATACTAGATCATCTTGAAGGTACTTTTTGTCAGTACCTACTCTATTTTACTCTTCCTGTTAAACACATCACTGTCTTAGAGCTTTGCATGTTGCAGGTGTTTGTAGAGTGGACTTTCTTCCAAACTACCTGTGCCATTTATAATAGCCGTATGGGTGTTAGAGACTACTCTCTTCCTCTATTTTTAACCTGTGAAGAAGTTATGGAAGCACCTAATGGAGCTGTGACTCTTTAAAGATAGGACAATCCAGGTAAATAAAATTCTAGATAATCAACTTGACATTTCCTTCTTGTTGCTTCTTGCCTTCTGCTCTTTTTGTCTTTCCATTAACTTCTGCTTCATCTTGTCATTATTGCCGTGTAAACTCCAGAATAGTAAATTTACTTAGAATCTGAATTTAATGAGGACTGGTATGGATGGGTCCTCCCAAAAACCTTGGCATTTGGCTGTACAACTAGTTTTTCAAGTACTAGCAATTGCTTTACCCATTTAAGAAGGTGTAAATTATGGCACTAATTACATGAACAAAGCAGATGGGATCTATGATGATAATGAGTAGTTGGGTGGTTAAGATGTATATCCAAATTTGTCTTTACAATAGGCATATCAATGGATTTCACGTGTAAAATTTGAAATTCTGTGTACTCCAGGATTATTTTATATTTGGAAAAGTAAAATTCTGCCATCCTTAGAACCAAGCAGTGTGTGAAATTTGTATTTTCGCAGATGTTAGATATATACTACAAGCTGGTCTGAGCATATCATAACCTCCTTTCTGCATGGTGCTATCTGTTCATGTCCAGGCCGTTTCCTTTGGCTGGCTATCTGTGTGGAACCCTCTCAGCCTGGCTCTGCACCCTGATATGTTGTTATTATGTGTCTTCCATGTTCCCCTAACTTGTCTGACTTTTCAATCCTGGTCTTTAATTCTACCACAGTGCAGTCCTGGGAGGAGCAACAAAGGCATGTAGATTTTTGGATATGCAATTTTTTTTTCTTTATTAGTGAATCCAGCCTAGTTATAATCTACATTTTTTTGTATGTGGATTTCTTGTCTTTTTCTTTTTTCAATAATATTATATATATATATATATATCAGGTTAGAGCACCAAATGCATACATTCAAAATTTGGGTGACCCATTTAACTTTATCAGACTCCATACTTAGGGCTGAATCTATCATTAAGCTATTCTTTCAGAAGTTTTAATTCACCACAGAAAGTAAAAGATTTTGAAACTTTATGAAGAATCACTTTTCTGTATCTCATTCTGTACAGTTTTCTAATGATTGACAACAAACCTATTCTGCTTATTTCATTTGCTTCTTGTTTTCTTTTTTTCTGTATTTTTATTTGTTGCCAAGTTATTACTTTCTTTATGCTATCTCACAGATTCAGTTTGTATGGTGAAGTAAGCACGTTCGGCAGACAGATAAGATTGTAGTTTCTATCTATCTGCATTGCTGGTTTTATTGTCTTTCAGTCTAGCTTATAATCTATATTAAGTCATTATTTGGAATACCTGCTTTGGTTTTGTAGTTTACAAAGCAGTAGCATCTCCCATTTGTCTTTCTTCATAAAAGTAAAAACTCATAATCATATTCTAGTAGTTGATCATAATTTACCAGATTGCTTTTTCCCCATTTGTTTGTCCAGCTTCTTCTTTACAATCCATACATTTTTCATCTGCTTTTACTTCTCTTTTGTACACATTGTCCCAAATTCCCGCCTGGCTTTTTAGTTGTATCTTCTACCCTGCATCCTTAGTCACTTTTAAAAATCAGTTGCAGCCTAGAGTCTTTTCTAAAGTATTCATTGAAAAACAAGTTTGAGACCTTTCTTCATTCAAATTGACAAGTTCTTTTTACTCTATACCATGCCTTAAGAAATCTTAACATTCCTTGGGCAGAAGAAGGGGAGCCTCAAAATAATCCGCTGAATTTTTTTTTTTAAGATTTTATTTATTTATTTATTAGGAAAGAGAGAGAGTAAGAGAGAGCATGAGAAAGGAGAAGGTCAGAGTGAGAAGCAGACTCCCCATGGAGCTGGGAGCTCGATGTGGGACTCGATCCCAGGACTCCGGGATCATGACCTGAACCGAAGGCAGTTGCCTAACCAACTGCGCCACCCAGGCGCCCAATCCGCTGAACTTTTACACTGAAAAGTAAGGCAGTTGGCTGTAAGCAGGAAAACCAGAAGATAGTAGTATTGCCAAGTCTAAGGAGAGGAGTGTTACAACAAGAAAGGATTGTTAGATATTGTTGAGATGTTAAGTACCTTCAAACAGGAAAGTATACATTGTTTTTGACACCATTTAGGTGCTAGGTGACATTAACTGGTAATTTCAGCAGTGTGGTGGGGAGGGAAGCCATATTGTAATAGGCTAGAAAATAATTAAGATGTACATAACAGGAGATAACATTTGTAGTAGACTGCTCATTTGAGAAGCTACATTTTGAGGAAAAACAGATAAATGAAGCAGTAATTGGGAGAACCTGCGGTCTAGGGATGTTTAGGTGGGAAATAACCATTATGATGGGGAATGCTTTTTTGAATCAATAATAATTGATGATTACTTTGTATGTTATTTAATTTGAGACTTAAATGCAACAAGATATTGAGACATATAAATAGAATGGGTTTGGTTCGACTCACTGAGTGTGAACTATGAAAATATCTCTTGGGGCGCCTGGATGGCTCAGTTGCTTAAGCAGACTTCTGCTTTTGGCTCAGGTCTTGATCCCAGGGTCCTGGGATTGAGACCTGCATTGGGCTCTTGCTCAGCGGGGCACCTGCTTCTCCCTCGCCCTGTGCCTGCCACTCCCCCTGCTTGTGTGCGCTCTCTCTCTCTCTCTCTTTCTCTGTGGTGTGTGTATGTATCAAATGAATAAAATCTTTAAAAAAATCAAGATCTTTTTTTCTTCAAAAATGTTTTCCTAATTAAGTTCATCACTAAGATACATGCAGAATTAGTGTGTTACACAATTTAAAGGAATGATTTTTTTCCGATTAATTTACTGTTGTCAGTTAATCATCAAATATGAGTCCTGTGTGTGCCAGTTGATAGGGTGTAATTCTGTGTTATTGGGTTCTGAACTGAAAATAGACTTAGGAATTAGAGATTAAAATATTAACTTTTTAAACGGTAGGTTGCATGGAAGAACTTGGCTTGGAATAGAGGCCAAATCAGACTTCTCTACTCCCTGTCCCCCTGAACTGAATTTACCAACTTAACAAAGATAGAGCAGCCAGCAAGAAGCTCTGTGCCTGATAGAGCTTGGTGAATTTACCATGTGGTTTGCTTATTGGTAGGTATGACCATCTAGGCAGAGTGAGATGGAGGCTTGGCCATGCATGAAAAATGACCTTTAAAACATTAATTCACCCCACTAGGAACAACTATCGGGGTGTTGCCAATATTAGTCATTCTTCTTTCTTTTGGGAGGACTGAATAAAAGGTAGAGAAAAGGGCAGAAGCCTCTTTCAAAATACTTCCCATAAGAATGCGAAAATTGTTGGGAGAGGTAGGGACTGTGGGTGGGTAAAAAGCTTATTGTATGCACTAGGAATAGGGCTTAGACTTTGCTTTTATTAAAGCATTCACAGTTATTAGGGATGTTAAGTATGAAAGTTCATCTAATATAATGGAAAGACTGAAGTGAGAACAATTAATTTTGATTTGAAATGATGAGGCTTCCAAAGATTGAGTGAAAGCAGGAGTTGGCAAACTTTTTTTTTTAATGTTCCTTATGCTGTACTTTTCATCTCCTGACTTATTTTATAACTAGAAGTTTATACTTCTTAATCCCTTTTATCTGTTTTGCCCATCCTTGCACCCACTGCCCCTCTGGCAATAACCAGTTCTGTGTATTAAAGGGTCTGGGGTTTTTTGTTTATGTTTGTTTGTTTGTTTTTTAGATACCTCATATAAGTGAAATCATGTGGTACTTGTCTTTGTCTGACTTATTTCGCCTAGCATAATACCCTCTAGCCCATCAGTGTTATTGCAAATGGCAGGATCTCATTTTTGTTTTATGACAGTAATATTCTAGTGTGTGTGTATATGTAATCTCATCTTTATCCATCCATCAATGGATACTTGGATTGGCTGTTGTAAATAATGCTGTAATAAACGTATGGGTGCATATCTTTTTGAATTAGTGTTTTTGTTTTCTTTGGGTAAATACCCAGTAGTGGAATTACTGGATCATATGGTGTTTCTATTTTTAGTTTTTTGAGGAACCTCCATACTGTTTTCCACAGTGACTGCACCATGTTACATTTCTGCCAGTAGCGCATAAGCATTCCCTTACTCCACATCCTCTCCAACACTTGTTATTTCTTGTCTTTTTGATATTAGCCATTCTGACTGGTGCAAGGTAATATCTCATTATGGTTTGATTTGCATTCCCCTGATGATTAGTGATGTTAAACATTTTTCTTGTGTCTGTTGGCCATCTGTATGTCTTCTTTGGAAACATGTTTATTCAGGTGATCTGCCTTTTTTTAATTGGATTTTTTTGTGTGTGTGTGTGTTGTATATGTTCTTTATATATTTTGGATTTTAACCCTTTAGCAGATATATCATTTGCAAATATCTTTTCCCATTCAGTATGTTGGCTTTTTGTTTTGTTGAGGAGGTTTCCTGTGCTGTACAAAAACTTTTTTATAAAGTGCTGGGTAGTAAATTTGGTCTCTGTTGAAGCTACTCAGCTTTACTGTTAAAGTGCAAAAGTGATATATAAATGAATGAGCATGACTGTATTCCAGTAAAAAATTATTTACAAAAATAGCCAGATGTGGCCTACAGATCATAGTTCACTTATCCCTAAATTAAATGATTCAGGTGGAGAGTAGGTTAGAGGAAACAGGCAGAGGGATCGTATAAGCAAAAGTATAGAAGTCTAAATAATGATATATTCTGAAAATATTTGGCACTGTAGTGTCATTGGAGTATAAGGTGGGAGTAGGGAGTAGGACTGGAAGTGTAAATTATGGCCTCTATAAGGAAGAAATTATGAGTCTTAAAAGTTTTTTTTTTAAACGGGTAATAAGCATCATTAGATAAGTTGGCTTATGTTCATTTTGAACATCTGCTGTTGGTTCAGGTTTGAGGTTTTTTAATCTGTAATAGTTTTAAGCAGCTCAAATTGAAGCAGCCCTTTTAAGTCAAAACTGGGAAAAGGAGCAATCTCCACATCAATATATTAATTAAGATGTTGGATTGCTGAAGTACTCGAAAATGGCACCCTTCTTTTCTGCCTGGGCTCTGAACAACTTGAAAAATAAGGGAAAAGATGGGAGCCAAAATATCACTTCTACTGCTGATGAGACCAGGTTAGAGGAACAGCTTGGTGGGAGAGTCATGTGGTCTGGCATTGGCCAACTTATCCACCCAATCCTAGGCATCCTAGGGAAGCAGAGCAAAATAATGAGCTCTCTGCAGGTATATTTTCCCAATAGCTCACTCCCAAGGGGAAAGGAAGCAAAACTGAGCTCTGTCTACTCAGTTATTCTTTACAAAATCACCAATCATATCATGCAGTTGATTCACTTCCCTAGGGGTGAACAGACGCTTATATTGTGCTTGCGAAGTATCTTCCCTCATAGAAACAAGGAGCAAGGAAAAGTTATTCCTCACAATCCAGGCTACTTTTTTGCAGAGTTATATCTGTAGGTAAGTTCAGCTGTTACTATACTGAAAAGTCAAACTTACATATTCTGGATATTTAAAAAAATATTTAATTCTAGTGTTTGAAACAACCATATTTCTTAAACTCTTTTAATGAACTAGATTTTCTATAGACCTGTGTGAGATAATTGAATAAAATCCATGTTTGTTGAGAAAAGAAAGGATAATACTAACTTCTTTATCAAGTGACTTTTTAAATTTAGAAAGAATAGAGCACTATTCTTTTTTAAGTGAGAAAAGCAGATATTTTGATAAATAGATTATGCTTTTAATCGGCTCTGATTATGGGTGCTTATGCAGTTTATTCACTGGTATCTCTTTCTTAAAAATGTTATCAATTCTTCCTTATCCTCTTCCTCTTCTCTTTCTGAACAAGTCAGTACTAAAACCATCAGGTGGGACCAAGCATGGGTAAGTGTCTACACTGAATGGTGTATGTGGGAGAGAGAGCCAAGTCTTTTGGAGGAGTGGAATGTCAGAGCATGACATGGATGAGGAGAGTCCTCATGTGGTTTGATGGAGTTTCAAGAGGTGAGGAGTAATCTGCCTAGAAGGGCATGCTGGTGCAAGTTGTCAGAGTCCCAGCAGGGTATCTTTGAAGGATGGTAGACCTGCTATGAGGGAGGATTGGTTATTCCTAATAAGGAGTGTCCAGACCTGAACAGGGTAAGAAGATAAAGAGGGCATCTACTTGGAGGAGGGATGGGAAAGAAAGGCATCCGTGTAGAAGTAACCTGGTGTTGATGTATTGATGTTCAGCTGGGTGAGGAAGGAGTTGATGTGTGGAAACATCCCAGTTTAAGATGTCAGAGTCTGAGGGTGGGGAAAGGAAGGTATCCCCATGGAGGGTTAGCTCAGTATAGGTAAGATGTTAGAGCCTGAGCGGCAGGAGGAGGCTAATCTTGTAGGAGGGGTGCCAGGCATGAGAAATAGGGGCCTCAACAAAGTGAGGAAGTTATATACATGGAGGAGGCATGGGAGTATTGGGGCAGAGAAGGGTGAGGAAATTATCCCTGTAGGGAAGCGGAGACAGCCACAATGAGAGATCGGTTACATACCGAGAGACTGGTCAAAAAAAAAAAAAATTAAAGGTAATGGGAGCCAGGCCTCTCACTGTCTGAGAGGGGAGTTTCAAATGTGGAATTGGAGAAAACTAGAATGCTCTCTGTAGTGTTGGACTGGAAATGAGATATTGGTGTGAACTCATGGTTTTCGTTATATATATAGATTAGAAATATAGAAGTTAATGTGTGTGTATACACACTTATGCCCTATACTGTTAACTGAGAAGTGGCCTAGTAGCAGTGACAGTCCAACAACATTGTACATAATGTGTCATTGTTAATTTCCCGATTTTAATAGTTGTATTCCTAAGAGAATGCTTTTGTAAGAATTACTTGTTAAAGAATTCAAGGATGGCAGGACATGACTTAGATCATTTACCCTCAAATAGTTGGAAAAATAAAAGTTTGTATCATACTTCAAACATTTTCTGTAAAATTGTTACAGGAGCGCCTGGGTGGCTAGGTCAGTTAAGCATCTGACTTTCCATCTCTTTTGAACTTTTCCAAAGAATGGTGAAGGATCAAACAGAAGGATTCTGGGATCAAGTCCTGCATCAGGATCCCCATTTAGTGGGGAATCTGCCTTATCCCTTTGCCTCTCCCTCTGTTCTCTCTGTTTCTCTCTCTCTCAAATAAATAAATAAAATCTTCAAAATAAATACAGTTGTTATAAAGTAAGATTAAGTATTTAAAAGCAATGTTGAGTCAAAATATTATATTCTCTTGAATTAATCACTCTCAGCCCTTAAAACCACACAGTAATATATAAATTATTTTACAGGCTTTTCAACACTAAGAATTGCCTTTTGAAATAATGATAGCTAGTATCTATGAGTACTTACCGTGTGTCATACACTACGTTTATGTGTATTAATCACATTCAATTTTCACATGTGAAATAATACAATTTTTGTTTTCATTTTACCGATTAGAAAACAGGCTTAAAGACTGCCCAAGACTTCCCCATATAGGAAATCTGAAGGTAGAATTCACATCCAGGTCTTTTATTACTCTCTTGGTCAAACCTGGTTAAAAAACTAACAAGTCTGATCCTAATCAGATAGTTGTGTCTAAAGCTTTAGTAAAATAGTGTTGTTCTCTGTTTTGTTTCAGAACCCTGAGTTTCAAGGGTAGGGAAAAGTGTTCTAGATTTAGACCACCTCAGTGCTTGGTTCTTAGTGGGAAATGAGAGAATAGGGTCTTCTGTTATTTAAAAACACATATCTGAGTTAAGGGTTCTATTTAGGTAGACTAATCAGAAATAATATACCCAAATTTCTTTCTTGGTCACCTATTGGGAATAGTGGGTGGTAAGAGCATGGAGTTAGTGGGGCAAGGATTTTTGCCAGCACAGATTGTTAGTGTTTTTAGCCTGGATATAAAGTTGTTCTCTATCCCAATTCCAAGAATGATAGCCATCTCCTTTCCATCTCTTTTGAATTTTTCCAAAGAATGGTAAATGATCAAATAGAAGGTAGCTAATTAGAATTTGTTGTTTGATTTTAATTCCCCTTTGCTTCTGTTCCCTGATATCCATTTAGAGTCTAGGAAAATAGTGCCTGGTAAAATTTTTTTTTTAACACATCAACATTAATGATCAGCCTAATCATTACCTATTTTTTTTCTCCTTTGCCTTATTATTTGACCTTTTTTTTTAATAATATCGCGTTTTTTGTATTTTTTTTTATTTTTTTTATTAACATATAATGTATTATTTGCCCCAGGGTACATGTCTGTGAATCATCAGGCTTACACATTTCCCAGCATTTGCCATAGCACATACCCTCCCCAATGTCCATAACCCTCCCCCTCCCCCCACCTCCCAGCCACCCTTAGTTTGTTTCATGAGTTTAAGAGTCTCTTCTGGTTTGTCTCCTTCCCCATCCCATCTTGTTTCATTTCTCTTCCCCACCCCCCACGACCCCCGGCCCTGCCTCTCAAATTCTTCATATCAGAGCGATCATGTGATAATTGTCTTTCTCTGACTGACTGACTTCGCTTAGCATAATACCCTCTAGTTCCATCCACATTGTTGCAAATGGCAAGATTTTGTTTCTCTTGATGGCTGCATAGTATTCCATTGAATATATATGCCACATCTTCTTTATCCATTCATCTGTTGATGGACATCTAGGTTCTTTCCATAGTTTGGCT
>CM052800.1:11328821-11344700 GCA_028533885.1 Nasua narica | reverse complement strand
GCATTAATTTTATATCCTGACACTTGATTGAATTCCTGTATGAGTTCTAGCAGTCTTGGAGTGGAGTCTTTTGGGTTTTCCACATAAGGTATCATATCATCTGCAAAGAGTGAGAGTTTGACTTCTTCTTTGCCAATTTAGATGCCTATTATTTGACCTTTTAATATTTCCATTCTGGCATCAGTATAACTTATAAATGGGTTAGAATATTCCTATGAGTATACATTAGCTTACTTATTTAACTTATCTTACTAAGTTATCTTCTTAATCTTCACTCTTCTCATCAGTCTGAACCCACAGATCCTTTCATCCTCCTTACAAAGTTTTTGCTGAACCTTTCATTCTTTAGACCCATTCTAAAATTGCCCCTTTGTTTTATATCAGAAATAATAGGATTTTCAGTGTTGAAGGAAGCACGGTCATCTGCTCTGATTTATTGTGCAGCTCTTCCTCATAATTTTTTTTTCAGTAAGTATTTACAGGGTCAGGCATTGTGTTAGGGAACTCTGATGCATTAGATTGTTTTCATGAAGCACAGTCTTATAGATTACACAAGGTTTTCTTACTATAATAAATGCTGTAATAGAAGCATATACAATATTAACACTGTGATACAAAGGAGGAGAGTAATCAGGTTTCCTTGTATGGGCCCAAGAATGGTTATAGGATGATTGTGGGATATGAGAAAAGAAAGAGAAGATGAGTCATGAAGAAACTTCTAAGTGGAATATAATAGTAATTATTGTTATTTTTAATTATTTTACTTTGGGTTAGGCATTAAATGCTTACACTCGAGTTCATTTGATTTTCACAATAGTTATTATATAAGTAGGAACTATTTTTATCATCCCCATTAAATAACTCGTAGGTGGTGGAAAACCATTGACGGGTTTTAAGCACGGGAGTGACATAGTTTCATTTGTGGTTTTATAAGATGATTCTGCCAGTAGAGTAATAGGGGAATAGGACAGGCAAATCAACCAGGGGGACATCAAGATAGCCCAACCAAGAAATTAGGAGGATCTGAAATAAGAGTGGTAGTAATGGAAAAGAAGGAAAAACTCAAAAGATATGATGTGTTACAATCAACAGATTTTAGATATTGACGAGCTATGAGCACACACAAAAAGGAGGAAGACTAGAGAAAATTACATTTAGGCTTCTTTTAGGAGGCCTTGTTGGATTGTGAGACAGTTATCCAGGGTAGGATATAGAGCAGCATATTTTTCATATTTCACAGTTTAAGGGCTCCTACTTCTGCTGCAGGACTGATGTGGTGCCTATGCATTCTTGTTTTCTTAACATTTGAAGACTGAGGGGTGGCTTTAGACCTTGATTATTATTATGTGTGTGTGATATTTTGTTTTTTCCCTTCCAGATTTGATTCCTCATTATCTGTCAGAAAATTTAGCTTAGACTAAGTAATTTTATGTTGTAATTGTATGTTGTTTGTTAATTCATGATAAACATAAGTAATTTGGAAAGACTGTCTCAGATCAGTTTTCCCTAATTGTGTCGAAGTTGCTAGAGTGTAACATGGTTCACTATAGGTTTTAGACCCTCATAGCTTTGACATACAGTGATTCCATCTTTGTTTTTTTTTCAGTGATTCCATCTTGAAACAAAATCCCAAACACTTCCTTTACCTTCATTTTCTCTGTCCTCCCAGTTACTAACCTATCTCAATATTTGATTTACTTGAGCTTTCTTCTCTTACTTGTATGTCTTTCAGATAATCCTAAATATAGCATATCTAAAACTGAACTCTTTCTTTTTAAGATTTATTTATGAGAGCAAGAGAGGGAAAGAGAAAGCTTGAGCAAGCATGCACAAGCAGAGGGAGAGGGAGAGAATCTTAAACAGACTCCCTGCCTAGCTCAGTGTCTAATGTAGGGCTAGATCCTACAACCCTGAGATTATGATCTGAGCCAAAATCAAGAGTCACACAACAGACTAAGCCATCCAGGTGCCCCTAAAACTGAACTCTTGATCTCCCTCTGTTTTTGTTTTGTTTTGTTTTGTTTCCCAAAATTTTTATAGTATCCCTGAGAGCTGCAAGGTGGCAGAAACCATGGTAGTACAAAAATTGGCTTGAGGGCTAGATTGTGAATAGCTTTTTTTTTTAATAATTGTTCTAAGGAATTAGCCCTTATTCTGATATTTGAGATTCAATTGACTTTTTTTTTGGAAGGTCATAGGAATGCCACTTTCCATATTCCATTCAATAAATAAACTGTTAAACTTCTCTATTTTAGACCAACCCTATGTAAACCATGATTACTCTTTGGGGAAACCAAAAATAGCCTTCCCAGGAGAATATTTGAAAATTTGGGCATAATATTTTATAAAAATCATTATGAGAAATTTTAAATATGTACAAAAGTAGAAGAAAACATAATGAATTTCCATATTCCTGTTATCTAGGTTTAACAGTATTAGAAATTCCGGCTTAATTTTTAATATTGCAGACTCCACGTTGAGTGCAGAACCCTACACGGGGCTTGGTCCTATGACCATGAGATCACAACCCGAGCCAAAACCAAGTCAGATGCTTAACCAACTGTGCCACCCAGGCGCCCCTAATATTAAAATTTTTAATCAGAACAAAACATTTTATACATTGGTTGCCTGAATGCTGTAATCCATTTCTTTCTTTCTTTTTTTTTTTTAAAAGATTTTATTTAGTTGAGAGAGAGGGAGAGAATGAGTTGAAAGGGGAGAGGGCAAAGCAGACTCCCCACTTGAGCAGGGAGCCCGATGCAGGGCTCGATGCCAGGACCAGGAGGAGATCATGACCTGAGCTGAAGGCAGATGTTTAACCGACTGAGCCACCCAGGTGCCACCATTTCTTGTTCTAATATGAATAAACCCAGATTACACATTTTGTTGCAAGTAATTGTGGTTTTATGTAAGAGTTGTAGAAAATACGGTATATGTGACATCTTCTTGCTTTTAGGCTTAATATTAAACTATTTTTGGTTGTATATGCTTTGGTTATGAGCCAAAAAAAAATTGAGTTTAGAACCTAGAAGCTTACTCTTTCCCCTTTTCTCTATTTTTCTTTCTCTCTCTCATACTTTTTCTTTCTTGCCCTCTTTCTCCCTCTCTTCCTCCCATCTTTATCCTCTGTGTTTTGAATAGCTCTAAAACCAGTAAGAAACCATCGCTGCTTATGTCTTGGATCAGTCTGACATTTTCTATTTATCAAGCAAACCAAAGAAGGTATTGCTTATTAATAGACTCATTGAATATGCTGAACCAGTTTACTGTTTTTTAATCTTGTAGAGCCACTGAATTAACAGTGATGTAGCTAATGTGTCAGAATCCCTTAGAGCACTCATCTTACTTGGTTGTTGTTGAAATAACAATAACTTATTAAATTATTTTCACATTAGTGTTAATAATATATGTCAGCACTTGTGACAATTTGGTACTTATGTCTTGAGTGTTTGTTAAAAGAAACACAGCAAATTAATTTATGGCTTAGAAAATCTGAACTTTATGAGATATAGATGGAGATATATATAGATATTCACCTTTGTGTATAATTTGTCGTTAGTGGTAGTAATTGTGATGATTCCAGGAGACTTAAAAAAATGTATTTTTAGTTTAATTTTAGTAAACAGGATGTCCTGTTCCTATTTGTGTGCTTAAGTTACAATTATATAAAAGATATTAAGTTGAGATTTTTGTAGTAAATTGTTAATTTAAAGAACCTTTTATTCTAGGTGTCAGTTAACTGTGCTGTGCAAATTGTTACATACTGATTTTCAAATCAGTGATTTTTTTGATTCTTCCTTTCTCTATAGTGGACCTCTCTGCAATATTTGTTGATAGTCTCTTTCTTCTTGATGCCTTTTTTTTTTAAGTTTCACATCTTCTTCCTATGGATAATTTTTCTAATCTCAAACATGGTCGTGTCATTCTCTGTGTAAAAAGCTTCAATGGTTTCCTACCAACCTTAGGATAAAGTCTAAATTCATAACATGGCTTAGAAAGTCCAGCGTAACCTGCTGCCTCTATACCACCTTACCCTTTTTGTCTTTCTACCTTGGGCACTACCATCAATCAGCTGCATCAGTAGCTCAGTAATAGTAGTATGGAAATAATGCCAGCTAACATTTAAAGTATAACTGCATAGAAAAAAGTATATAGACTATAAACTTCAATGAACAAAATGAACATACTCATGCATCCACAACCAGATCGAGAAATAGAATCCCTCCCCAAAAAGTCCCCTCATAGCCTCTATCACTAACCTCACCTCCCTTTTCAAATGTATATAATTTTCTGACACTATGGATTATTTTTGCCTGTTACTGGGAAACTCTGTGTAAATGGAATTATATAGCATTTATTTTTCTTGTGTCTAGCTTCTTAAACTCAACATTATATCTTTAAGATTCATTCATGTAGTTGCCTTTAGATACAGTTTATTCCTTTTCATTGCTCTATAATATCCTGATATATAAATATGTATAACATTCATCTTTTCTCATTTTTGAAGGATAATTGAGTTGTTTCCAGTTTACATTATTGCTAACGGTACAGTTAACATTCTTACACATTATACATTTTTTTTAATATAGATTTCACTTACTCATTTGAGAGAGAGCGATAGAGCATGAGCAGGGTGGAGTGGCAGAGGGAGAGGGAGAAACAGACTTCCCGCTGAGCAGGGAGCCCAATCTGGGGCTCAATCCCAAGACCCCGGGATTATGACCCAAGCCAAAGGCAATCACTTAACCAACTGAGCCACTCAGGTGCCCCACATTATACATTTTTAATTTTGGTTCAACTCCTGGATTATTTTTCTACCTCATTTTAGCTGACTAGATTTCACTTTCCCCAAGACCCTTTCTTAGCCTCTCCAAGTTTGGATTTGGTACCCTTTTCTGTGCACCAATATCACTCTCACCTCCCTCTATCATAAACATTTATACATATGTTCCACCACATTCAAAGCATTGTGCGTGCACTCAAAAGTGTGTGTGTTGCGTGCAAAGAAAGAAAACGTATTTTCTCTTTCCCTGTCTTTTGTCACTTACTGAGTACTTAAATAATTGTTGAGTGAATGAGTTTTTTCAGTATTTCACCCTTCCATTGCTAAAATAAAATAAATATAAACAAATCTAATGAAAATTTAATAATACAGTTTAATACTTTGTCTTCGTTTTATTCTCTCTAGATATGCAGTTACTTAAAAATTATAAAGTTATGTTAAAATTTGTAATTTGTCAGGCATCTGTGTTGTCCCTTTTGTACTTTTTTTCTACCATACAGCTATCCGTGTAAAGTATTTTTGGAAAATGTTTTTTATCACTGCATATTTAATAACCCCATTTGTGGCAAGTGATATTATTTGTCCTTTGAGGGTGGTCTTGAGTTTTGTAAATAGCCAGAAGACATTTGGAGCCCAGACAAGACTTTTATAAATGATACACTGTATCAAAAGTGAGTTAAGATTTCAAGGAATATAATATTGACTCTTCTCTCCTGTCTTCTTCCCCTTATGGGCTTAAAAACCTATCTGTTTTTACAGAATGAAGTCACTAAATTCAAGTAGAGTTAAGCCACTGAGATAAGCCAGAGTTTATAGTATATTTTGCTTTTGAGTTTCTTGTCACTTAACTGGTTTCTTTTGCACATTATTTATGTTATACTTGAGTATCCTTTCTTTTATTTGTTAAGAGTGTTTGCTTTTCATCTTGAATTTATCTTTTCTGATAATAAAATTAGCATCTTTGCTTTAACCACCATGCTCATTACTAACACTCATTTCTCGCCTCCTCTAATTAAATAATAATGATAATATACCTTTTACTATTTTATTTCTTTCACTGTCTCTTAGACTTCAGTTCTCTAGTCTTGCTCATCTCACACATTTTATGTAATATTTATGATCTTGTTTGTTGCTTTGCCTTTCTTTACCACTAAACTTTGATTTTAAGGCAAGCGTTTATTAAGAGAATAATGGTGTCTATTATAAGAGCCTTAGTAATCAGAGAGTTACTCCAGTAAACTTCACATTTTCAGTATTGCTGAGAATGTTTAATAGAGGTGAATCTTTAAGGTAACAAAGTTTCACTGTTTGTAATTATAAATTTTCTTTTCAATTTGTGAACTGTATCAGGCTTCCAGAAAATTTACAGAGTGTACTATTAAGTATATCCAAGTACCCTCCATCTTAATGAAATAAAACATCACACATGAAATTGAAATTCTCATCTATCATTTGCCTGTCCCATTCCTTTTCCTTCATCCTGAACGTATATAGTTTTCTCTTGCTTCTTCTTTAAATCATTCATAGTCTGCTTTCTACAAATGATTTCAAAGTGAGAGTCAGATATACTTTATATACTAAGGTGTCTTTCATAAAAGTTGCACATTGAATTTTTCTGTGCTGGATTATTTTAAATGTTCTACAAACCTTCTTATTTAAATTATTATAAATTTCTTCCTAGAGCACATTATTACACCATATTTTGTCATTTCATTTGCATATAAATCTAGTTGTTTCACCTATTAGTCTTGTTTAAAATCAGACGTTGGTGCTATGAATTATGACAATTTTAGCATTTTAACTCTATAAAAATAATTTACAAACTTAGGAAAACATAAAGGGAAATAATATGAACACAGAGTGGTCAGAATGTATTACCTGAATTTGTCCATATGTACTCAAGTAGGTCTGTTTACTCAAGTAAAGTCTATTTCAGATACCTGTGTGTATTTCTAGTTTGTGAATAGTGTTTAGCTTTTGTTTATTGCTTTATTTCACTAAAAATTCTATACAGATCGACTCTGTACCTGGGATAGATGAGTTTTATTAAATGTTTGATTGTAATAAGTAAATCTTCAATATACGAAGTGTCGATAATATTCCAAGTCTTACAGAAGAAGGATTACTGATGTAAGTAAGTTAGGTCATTTTTCCAAAATCATATAGCTGATATGATGGGAAATCTGGGACTCCAACCTGGATCTTCATTCCATATCCATTATCATTCTATATTTATGAGAGGGCAAAACAGACTCTGATTTAAAAGTCAGGGAATGCTAATAGTTTTAATGAGAGGATGAGATCAGTTTTACCAGCAGTGACTAAGCATTTAAATTCAGTAAAATAACTAGTAGTAATAATAATATGTAGTACCAGATCAACTGTGTTTAAACCTTGTACGGTATAACTGTTTATTTTGTACGTGTGCTTATTGCTCGGTAATTCTTTATGACTAGTTTGATTTATATTTGTTGCATAAATGTAAATCAGAGAAAGAGGTGGATAATTAAGTTAGTCTTTGGGTTTTTCTCTTTTAGTGTATATTCAGACATATTGACCCAGTTTTCCTAACCCTGAGTTTTGAACCAGCCATGGCACTATTAACATTTTGTGCTGGATAATTCCTTGTTCTGTAGTTTTGTCCTGTGCATTGTAGGATATTTAGCAGCATCCTTGATTTTAGTAGATACCAGTAGTTCCAATTATATGCTCCTGTTTGGAGATTAGAGAAGACTTTAAGACCTTGTAATAGAGACATGTTTATTAATAGAGGCACCACAATCCTTAAGTTATAGTAGAAAATATACTTGACATATGCTTACAGGAAGAACAGAATAGTAAGACACAGCTTAAGAAAGAGGCAGTGGTTGCATTGAGACTAGGGTCTTAAGTTCTAAGAAATAGAAAAAGCACTGATAAGCAAGACATAAATATGAGTATTTCTTCTTAGAACAAGATAGGATATAAATAAATAAATGGCTGTGAATTTCAGAAAGAATCTTAATGTAAAGAAAGATAATTATGAAGAACAGGTAGTTTTTAACTTACAATTGGGCTGTGTTCTAAAAGTTCTTTTGAAAATAAATGTCTTTCGTCTCGTTAAATTTTTTCCTCAAACATTTATTCAACAAATATTTGAGTGCCTTATGTGGGCCAGATTCTAGGGCTAGCATAGCAAGCAAGATGACATGGTACTTTACTTCTTGGAGCTTTTAAAATTTCATGGCATTTATCAAATAAAAATATCAAAGATTTATTTATGTGAATTTTTTCCCTGTTATTCCCCTTCTCCCCGTTTAAGTTGAGGACAGAATACTTGTCTCTTCTAACCTACCTACGTATCCCCAGCTTCTAGAACACCTAGTTCATTTGTAAATATTTGGTAAATGAATAATTGGTTACTTGGGACGAGACATTTTAAAAATTACACATGATTAATTAGAATTGTGGTAAGTGCTCCAAAGCAATTAATACAGGTATATAATACGAAGCATGAAACAATGGATCTAGTGTAGTCTAAAGCTAGATTAGATTAGACAGAGCTTTAAATTGAGGCAATATTTCCCCCAGCTTTACTGAGATATAATTGGCAAATGAAATTGTATATTTTAAAGTATACAGTGTGATGATTTGACAAACATATACTTTGTGCAATGATTACCACAGTAGTTAATACTCATTATCTCACATAGTTCCCATTTTTGTGTGTATATGGTGAAAAAGCTTAAAATCTACTCTTAGCAAATTTCCAGTGCACAACATGGTATTACTAGCTATGCTCTTGGTTCAATCCCCAGAGCTTATTCACCTTTTAACTGAAGGCTTGTTCTCCTTGACCAGCATCTCTCCATCTCCCCCACGCTCTACCCCCAGCCCCTGGTAACCACCATTGTACTCCGTTTCTAGGAATTTGACCTTTTTTTTTTTTTTCTTTTTTTTGGTAAAGATTCCACATAAAAGTGGGATGAGATCATACAGATTTGTCTGTCTGGCTAATTTTATTTAGTATGATGTCCTCTAGATTCATCCATGTTGTTGCAAATGGCAAGATTTCTTTCTTTCTCACGGCTGAATGATACTGTTATCTATATATACCACATCTTCGTTATCCATTCATTTGTTGAGGGACACTTAGGTTGTTTCTGTATTTTAGCTGTGGTAAAATAATACTGCAGTGAAGTGCGGAGGGGCAGATATCTCTTCAGCATAGTGATTTTGTTTCCTTCAGTTATATACCCAGAAGTGAAATTGCTGGATCATATGATAATTCCATTTTTAATGTTTTGAGGAACCTTTATATTGTTTTCTGTAGTGACTGCACCAATTCACATTTCCAGGAATAATGCACAAGGGTTCACTTTTCTCCACTTCCTCACCAGCACTTGTTATCTCTTATCTTTTTGATTACAGCAGTCCTAACAGGTGTGAAGTGATAGCTCATTGTGGTTTTGATATGCATTTCCCTGATTAGTGATGTTGTGTACCTATTCATGCATCTATTGGCCATTCGTATGTCTTCTTTGGAAAAAAAGTTTATTCAGTTCCTTTGCCCATTTTTAATTGGATTGGTTCTTGCTGTTCAATTGTATGAGTTCTTTATATATTTTAGATGTTAACCCCTTATCATATAAAACTGGACCACTTGGTTTGTGAGTATTTTTTTTGGTAGGTTGCCTTTTCATTTTGTTGGTCATTTCCTTTGCTGTACAGAAGCCTTTTAGTTTGATCTAATCCCACATGTTTACTTTTACTTTTGTTTCCAGTGCTTTTGGTATCATATAAAAAAAATAATTGCCAAGACTAATGTCAAGGAGTATTTTCCCTATGTTTTCTTCTAGAAGTTTTATGGTTTTAGTGATTTTTTTTAGTTTATTTGTTTGTTTGTTTATTTATTTATTTATTTGACGGAGAAGAGATGCAGTGTGGGAGGGAACACAGGCAGGGGGAGTGGGAGAGGGAGGAGCAGTCTTCTCTCTAGGGGGTCGATCCCAGGAACCTGTGATCATGACCTGAGCCAGAGGCAGACGCTTAACCAATTGAGCCACCCAGCCGCCCCAGTTTTTTGGTTCTTAATACTAAGATTTTTAAGAATTAGTAGAAGTTGTCCAGACATGTTTTGGGGCTAAGATGGGGGGTTGGAATATATTGTAGGTTGAGGAGCAGCTTTGTGTGAATGCGGGAGGTGGGATATAATGTAGCATTTTTTAGGGTTTGAGAGCTGGCAGGGGTAGGGGGGAGGCCAGGGAACTAGCCTGGTACCAGATGGTTTATTGACTTTTTGTTTATGTGTACTGAAATACTGAACATTTGTAGTAAAAAAAAAAAAACAAAACAAAAAAAACCAGTAATAACGTCACAGTATTAACAAATAGAAAAAAGCTTTTAAGTGGTAACTTAGACATTTTTTATTTTGATACTTGAAGAAAATCTGTTTTAATTAATTAGAAAATGGGACTCCCATCTTCCCTCTATATACTGATGACCTCTAAGTCTATGTTTCTGCCTCTGGATGTTTTTGTTTTATGCTCACATATCCAAAAGTAAACTCTTTTCATATCTACCAGTTATGTAAAACAAAACAAAAACAGAACTACTTCAAGGATTTTTCAGTCTCAGTGAATGTTTATTCACTCAATTTCTCAAGCCAGAAATCTTAATTCCACTCAGCCTCACCTTAAAATAACGAAGCTGTGTCACCATTTAATTATTATTTCCATTTAATTTTATTATATCACTCAGAGCTATCTTTTTTCTCTTAGGTAAACTTCTGCCTAAACCTAGGTTTTTGTTTTTTTTCTCTGCTGTGTTTCTGCAAGTTTTCTAGCCATCTGTCTTTATTCTTTTCCCATTTAGTCTGTATGCCACTTGCCGCCTTAGTGATCTTTTCTGAATGTAAGGCTAATCCTGTGTCTTGACTACTTAAAGACCTAGCATGACTCATTCTGACTTTCAAGGTAAAAATTAATTACTGGCAAAATGCGCTAAGCCTTTCAGGATCCGTGTTATGCTCATCTCTCCAGCCTTTTATATTTCCCTTTTCTTTACATCACATTCTTTATTTTTGCCATAGTTTTTCAATTTCTAGGCACGGCTGTTTAAGTTTAAATTAAAACTGAATAAAAATTTTAAATCTGTTCCTCAACTTCTGTATTGGACAGCACAGATACAGAACATCTCTATCATTATATAACAGTTCTGTTGAATAGCACTGTTCTTGAGTATATTACGCTCTCTATTCCCATGTCTTTATGTATGCTAATCTCCTTTTCTATATGTGTAATGTGCCCTTCCTTGTTTTGTCAGCTCTCTTTTTCCCTGAAGACTCAGTTTGGGTGTCGTCCATTTCTCGAAAACCTTACCTGACACCATCTATATCCTCCAACTCTGAAGTCTGAATTCTCTCCTTTTGCCTGAAAGCCTATTATATTTAAATCAAGGACTCAGTGTTTAGTAGCAAGATTCAGGAGAGAGAATGTATTAAAATTTTGTGTAAACTATAGTTTTACTCAGTATAGCTTTATGTTGAGTGTAGTGCATGGATTTACCACCATGGAAGTAAAGATACACTTAAATGGATTTATCATCTGAGTACTGACTAAAGAAGCATTTCATTAAATAATTGTGACCTTAGGAAAAGACTGTATGTTATATAGGTCAAAGTTACTAGATTTGCTACATTTAATAAGATTTAAAGCATGGAATAGAATCTAGCAATTCAAGAATCTGTCTAAAGGTAATTTACAGATAGAAAGCATTATAATCATATAGGTGTGTTTTCATTACAAAAATACAGTGTTAGATTTGTAGCCCTTAGGTCAACTTTAATAATTGCACTATGATAAGCAGAGTGGAGAATGAAGAAAGCATCAGCATAGTACATACCCTCAAGTTTATAATACGGTTATTTATCATCAGCAAGTTTTACCTCTGTTCTATTTTAGTTATCCACTAATTCTTATATCTCACCATCTCTTGGTATATTTCACTTCTGTAATTTTAGGTGGTTTTTTTTTTTTAAGTAGTTTCTCTGAGTATACTTTATTATGCTTTTGCTTTCAAATCATTATTCTACCCCATAAAGAAGACTCTTTATTATTGAGGATCATGGGATTTTTGGTGTATCATGAACATGCGGAAAGCTAAGTTACTTTTCCACATCACTGATGACTTTGACATCTAACTTTAAGTCTGCCATCTTTACTTTAAACCCTGACATCATTTGTGGTTGACTTTATTGTTCTTAGGGATAACCCATTAAACCATCTAACTTCACAGTTCATTTAATTCTCAGTAATGACCTTCACCTTTCTCTGCTTTAAATCTCTTATGCTATTTTTTAAAAATTTAGCAAGGTTGGGGCGTTTGGGTGGCTCAGTGGGTTAAAGCCTCTGCCTTCGCTCAGGTCATGATCTCAGGGTCCTGGGATCGAGCCCTGCATTGGGCTCTCTGCTCAGAAGGGAGCCTGCTTCTGCCTCTCTCTCTGCCTGCCTCTCTGCCTACTTGTGATCTCTCTCTCTCTGTCGAATAAATAAATAAAATCTTAAAAAAAATAAAAATTTAGCAAGGTTTATTAAAATATAGTTTACAGAGAACAATTTCATGAATTCTTGAAACACAAGTAGTTGAATAACCAATTCTTCCATAATCAAGATATAGAGCAGTTCTGTCAACCCCAGAAGTTCTTTTTTTAAAAATATTTATTTATTTTAGAAAGAGAACACAAGCAGGAAGGGTAGAGGAAGAGAGAGAGAAAATCTCAAGCAGACTCTGCCCTGTACTGAGTGGGGAGCCTGATGTGAGGCTTGATCTCATAACCCTGACTATGCCACACATGCACCCCATTCCCAGAAGTTTTTTGTGCTCCTTGGTAGTCATCTCCTTACCTATATTCTGACACTGGAAACCATTGATCTGCTTTTTGACCCTACAGTTTTGCTTTTTTTCTAGACTGTTATATAAATAGAATCACACAGTATGTACTTCTGAGTCTGGCTTCCTTCACTTAACGATATGCATTTGAGATATAGCCATATTGTTGCATGTATCAGTAGTTTGTTCCTTTTGCTGAGTAGTATTCCACTGTACCATGGTTTATCCATTCATCAGTTGAAGAACATTGGTTTTTTTCCCAGGGTTAGGTAATTGTGAATGAAACCCCATGAACACTTGCATACAGGTTTTTGTGTAAATGTAGTTTTCTCTTGGGTAAATGTCTAGGAGTGGGATTGTGGATCATGTGTTAGTATGTTTAACTTACTAGAAATTGTCAAGCTGTTTTCTGAAGTTGTGCCATTTTGCATTCCTACCAGCAATTTATGAGAAATCTAGTTGCTGCACATCCTTACCAGCATGTGGTATTAGCAGTTTCTTTTTAGCCATTCTGATAGGTGTGTTGTGATCTTTTATCAGCATTTTTTTTTTGCGTGTCAATGATAAATGATGTTGGGCAGTTTTTCATGTGCTTATTTGCCATCCATGTGTCTTCTCTGGTGATCTTGTTTAAATCTTCTATCCATTTTTTTTAAGATTTATTTATCTATCTATCTATCTATCTATCTATCTATCTATCTACCTATTTGGCAGAGAGAGACACAGTGAGAGAGGATACAGAAGCAGGAGGAGGGAGAGAGGGAGAAGCAGGCCTCCCTCAGAGCGGGGAGCCCAATGCAGGGCTCGATCCCAGTACCCTGGGATCATGACCCGAGCCAAAGGCAGCCTCTTAACCAACTGAGCCACCCAGGCATCCCAGAAAATTGTCTTATATTTACCTTTATCTTAACAATTTTTGAACAATTTTTTTTTAATAGATCCACGGGTCTGTATTTCTTCTGCTTGAATAGTTTCATTTAATATTTCTTGTATTGTGGGTCTTCTGATAATTAATTTTCTCTTTTTTTTTTGGAGGGAAGAGTCTGAAATGTCTTTATTTCACCTTCATTTTCAAAAGGTATTTTTACTGAGTATAGAATTTTGGGTTGATAGTTTCTTTTAGTACTTAAAAATGTCACTCCATTGTCTTCTGGCTTGCACAGTTTTAGATGGGAAATATGCTATAATTCTTACCTTTGTTCTTGTATATGTAATTTAGAGTATTACCAATACTGTTGAACATTAAGTAGAGGCGTTAACCAAAGCAATAGAATTAGGAGTAAAGAAAAGCACAATGATTTAAAAGAGGAATTACATTTGTGGCTTTCCACATGTATCTATATGGAAAAATGTAAGAGAGTCAATAGATATATATTTTTTTAAAGATTTTATTTATTTATTTATTAGGAAAGAGAGAGAGTGAGAGAGAGCAGGTCAGAGTGAGAAGCGGACTCCCCATGGAGCTGGGAGCCCAATGTGGGACTCGATCCCGGGACTCCGGGACCATGACCTGAGCCGAAGGCAGTCGCTCAACCAACTGCGCCACCCAGGGGCCCAATAGATATATTATTAAAATAGGTACAAGAGGTTAGCAAGTTTACTAGGTATATGTTGGCCATATCCATTGGGTACACAAAAAAGAAAAAAAATGTTTTTACGTTAAAATTTTGGTGTCCATGAAAACCAGAAGGTAAGCAAGAATAATGTCAACAAAGTGTATGTTAACTTTTTTAAAAAAATTAAATGTTATTAAGAATACCTTTTAAAATCCTTGTCATGCTTAACACATTGTGGTATTTGCTTATTAGTAGACAAACAGATTAATGGAGAGCCTAACAACAGATCTACAAAGAAAAGTTGATAAACTAGACTTAGTCAAAGTTTTAAACCTTTGTGCATAAAGACATCATCAAAAAAATGAGAAGAGCCCACAGACTGGAGAAAATATTTGCAGATAAATTATGTGACTGATATGTGACCTATTATCCATAAGAAGTTTTATAACTCAATAATGAAAAGACAAATAACCCAGTTACAATGTAAGCAAAGGATTTGAGTAGACATTTTTTTTTTACTGAAGAACATATACAAATTACCAATAAGCACATAAAAAGATGTTCAACATTATTAGTCACTAGGAAAATGGGATACTACTTCAGTCACTAGGAAAATGGGATACTACTTCATTCTAACTAGAGTGGCTATAATAAAAAGACAAGTATTAGTAAGAATGTAGAGAAATCACCAGTGGGAGTATAAAATGGTCCGATTACTTTGGAAGACAGTTTGGTAATTTCTTTCATTTTTTTTTCCCCATTTTGGTAATTTCTTAAAATGTTAAACATAAACTATCATATGACGTATCAATTCCAATTCTATGTACCATCCCAGTAGAAATGAAAATATGTGTCTACACTTTGGACACAAATGTTCACAGCCGCATTATTGACAGTGGCCAAAAAGTGGCAAAAACCCCAATTCTATCAACTGAGGGATGAATGGATATACAATCGTAGTGATGTACTAATATATGCTACAATATGGATGAATCTGAAAGACACTATGCTCAGTGAAAGAAGCCAGACACAAAATTTTGCACAGATTACATGACTTTACTTATATGAAATATCCAGAAAAGGCAAATCTATAGAGACAAAAGTGGATTAATTGATACTTAGGGCTGGAGTGGGAATGAGGTATCTTTCTCTCTTTTTTTTTTTCTGATTCTTTTCTATCATTGTTTTGTATTTTGTATTTTTTTAAATTTTTTATTAACATATAATGTATTATTTGCCCCAGGGTACATGTCTGTGAATCATCAGGCTTACACATTTCCCAGCATTTGCCATAGCACATACCCTCCCCAATATCCATAACCTTCCCCCTCCCCCCACCTCCCAGCCACCCTTAGTTTGTTTCATGAGCTTAAGAGTCTCTTCTGGTTTGTCTCCTTCCCCATCCCATCTTGTTTCATTTCTCTTCCTCACCCACCACGACCCCCTGCCCTGCCTCTCAAATTCTTCATATCAGCGATCATGTGATAATTGTCTTTCTCTGACTGACTGACTTCGCTTAGCATAATACCCTCTAGTTCCATCCACATTGTTGCAAATGGCAAGATTTTGTTTCTCTTGATGGCTGCATAGTATTCCATTGAATATATATGCCACATCTTCTTTATCCATTCATCTGTTGATGGACATCTAGGTTCTTTCCATAGTTTGGCT
>CM052800.1:11278358-11328321 GCA_028533885.1 Nasua narica | reverse complement strand
AGCGATCATGTGATAATTGTCTTTCTCTGACTGACTGACTTCGCTTAGCATAATACCCTCTAGTTCCATCCACATTGTTGCAAATGGCAAGATTTTGTTTCTCTTGATGGCTGCATAGTATTCCATTGAATATATATGCCACATCTTCTTTATCCATTCATCTGTTGATGGACATCTAGGTTCTTTCCATAGTTTGGCTATTGTGGACATTGCTGCTATAAACATTCGGGTGCATGTGACTCTTCGGATCACTACATTAGTATTTTGGGGGTAAATACCCAGTAGTGCGATTGCTGGGTCATAGGGTAGCTCTATTTTCAACATTTTGAGGAACCTCCATACAGTTTTCCAGCGTGGTTGTACCAGCTTGCATTCCCACCAACAGTGTAGGAGGGTTCCCCTTTCTCCGCATCCTCGCCAACATCTGTCGTTCCCTGACTTGCTCATTTTAGCCATTCTGACTGGTGTGAGGTGGTCTCTCACTGTGGTTTTGATTTGTATTTCTCTGATGCCGAGTGTTGTTGAGCATTTTTTCATGTGTCTCTTGGCCATTTGGATGTCCTCTTTACTGAAATGACTGTTCATATCTTCTGCCCATTTCTTGATTGGATTATTTGTTCTTTGTTGAGTTTGAGAAGTTCGTTTTTTTTTTTTTTTTTTTTTTTGAGAAGGTCTTTATAGACTTTGAATACTAGCTTTTTATCTGATATATCATTTGCAAATATCTTTTCCCATTCTGTCAGTTGTCTTTTGGTTTCATTGACAGTTTCCTTTGCTGTGCAAAAGCTTTTGATCTTGATGCAGTCCCAGTGGTTCATTTTTGCCCTTGCTTCCCTTGCCTTTGCAGATGTTTGTAGGAAGAAGTTGCTGCGGCTGAGGTCGAAGAGGTTGTTGCCTGTGTTCTCCTCCAGGATTTTGATGGAGTCTTGTCTCACATTGAGGTCTTTGATCCATTTTGAGTCTATTTTTGTGTGTGGTGTAAGGAAATGGTCCAGTTTCATTCTTTTGCATGTGGCTGTCGAGTTTTCCCAACACCATTTGTTGAAGAGACTGTCTTTTTTCCATTGAATATTCTTTCCTGCTTTGTTGAAGATTGGTTGACCATAGAGTTGAGGTTCCATTTCTGGGCTCTCTGTTCCGTTCCATTGATCTATGTGTCTGTTTTTGTGCCAGTACCACACTGTCTTGATGATTACAGCTTTGTAATAGAGCTTGAAGTCTGGAATTGTGATGCCGCCGACTTTGGTTTTCTTTTTCAACATTCCTCTGGCTATTCGTGGTCTTTTCTGGTTCCATATAGGTTTTAGGATTATTTGTTCCATTTCTTTGAAATAAATTGATGGTATTTTGATAGGGATTGCATTAAAAGTATAGATTGCTTTAGGTAGCATAGACATTTTCACAATATTTGTTCTTCCGATCCATGAGCATGAAACGTTTTTCCATTTCTTTGTGTCTTCCGCAATTTCTTTCATGAGCACTTTGTAGTTTTCTGAGTACAGATTCTTTGCCTCTTTGGTTAGGTTTATTCCTAGGTATCTTATGGTTTTGGGTGCAATTGTAAATGAAATCGACGCCTTAATTTCTCTTTCTTCTGTTTTGCTGTTTGTGTATAGGAATGCAACTGATTTCTGTGCATTAATTTTATATCCTGACACTTGATTGAATTCCTGTATGAGTTCTAGCAGTCTTGGAGTGGAGTCTTTTGGGTTTTCCACATAAGGTATCATATCATCTGCAAAGAGTGAGAGTTTGACCTCTTCTTCGCCAATTTTGATGCCTAATGAGGTGTCTCTTAAATGGGTACAATATTCTTTTGGAACTGATGGAATGTTCTAAAATTAGATTATGGTGATGATTATACAACTCTATATTAAAATCACTGAATTGTATATTTATAATGAATAAATTTTATGGTAGTAAATTATATCTCAATTAAGGTATTAATAAAAAAATATAGACTTATGTTTTGGGACTTTAGGGACATAAAGGTAGCCTTAGTATTTGAGGTAGTATTTTTTTTAAATTTATTTGTTTTTAAATTTTATTTAAAAAATTTTTTTTAGAGAGAAAGCCTGAGCAGAAGGAGGGGCAGAGGGAGAGGGAGGGAGAGAATCTTAAGCAGACTCCATGCTGAGCGTGGAGCCTGATGTGAGGCTTGATGCTGGGACCCTAGGAAATCCGTAGGCTAATTTTGGAGGTAAGTGGAAAATAAAAGGCAAAGCTGCTTAAGTTTGAAGTCCTTTGTTAATATTGTTTATTTGTGTTTTTCTGGCTAACTAGGCAAAGGATCAAAATTCAAGCCTTGCAGCTTGTCCAAGGTAGACATTCTTGTAGGAGATCTTCTGCAAATTAAGCTAGACTTCAAAAGGCCAACCCTTCAGGGTAAAAGCAACCATATCTAAAGTCATCCTTCCTCTCTGCAGTTCCAGAAGTTGCCTGATGAGCAGAGCAGGAAAAGGAAGAAGTAAAAGGAGAAAAATATCTGAAATTGAATTTGTCACAAACTGGCCTTCTAGTAGATCTGTATCCTGACAATCAAGGAACCTCAAGCCGTAATATTGGTTTGAAGTCTGTATTTTTGTGTTCCCCCAAAATTCGTTTGTTGAAACCCTAATGCCCAGAGTAATGTTATTAGGAGGTGGGTCCTTCTGAAGGTGATTAGATCATGAGGGTGGAATTCTCAAGGGATTGGAAGTAGTGGATTAGTACCCTTTTAAAGGTGACTCCAGATAGCTTACCCTTTCCACTATGTGAGAACACATAGAGAAGTTGGCATTCTGTAATCCAGGTGAGAGCTTCACCAGAATCTGACCATGCTGGCACTCTGATCTTGGATTTATAGCCTCCAGAACTGTGAGAAATAAATGTTTGTTGTTTTTAAGTTACCCAGTTGCTGTTATTTTGTTATAACCACTTGAATAGACTAAGAAATGTATATTAGTTTCCTACTGTTGTTATAACAAATTAACCTAGATTTAGTGGCTTAAGATAACACTAACTTATTATTATCTTGCAATTCTTAGGGTCAGAAGTCTGAAGTGGGCCTCAGAGGACTAAAATTAAGTTTTTGGCAGTGCTATGTTCCTTTATGAAAGCTTCAGGGCAGAATATATTTTCTTGTGTTTTCTAGCTTTTAGAGGTTGCCAGCACTCTATGGCTTGTGGCTCCTTTCTGTCTTCATGGCCAGCAATGACCTGTTGAGTCTTTTTAATGATGCCATCTCATTCTGACTCTTTTGTCTCTCTCTTCCCATTTTAACGATTTTTGTAATTATAGTGGGTCCACCAGTATGATCTTATTATAAGATCAACTAATTAGTAGCCTTAATCTCATTTGTAACTTTAATGCCCTCTTGCAATGTAACATAATTCATTTATGGGTAGTGGGGATTGGAACACGAACATTTCTGTGAGGCTATTCATTCCACCTGCCACAAGATGGTTTCTAACTGATGGTGCCTTTAGCTGCCTTCTGGAAGCAAACAGTAAGCATCTTTGGAAGAGGGTACATCCATCCTAGGCCTTGGAATTTTTAATCTTTTGAGAGCAGAAGCCAGTAAGTACCGAACTAATAATTGCACTAAGAAACAGGCAAGAGGAGCAAGAACCATGAGATAACAGAACACACTCATACACAGTAAGTTATTGGGATGATCACATACTGATCTTTAAAATTGTCATGCTTACAATATTTAAAACAATGACAGACCTAAATATTTGTAAGGAATGGGGAGCTATAAAAAAAGATGTTAAATATTTGAAAAAGAACTTAAACTTATATGAATAAAATTGTTAAACTAACAAGTCAGCAGATGAACTTCCACCTCTGACCATGAAGAAATAAGAGGGTTTCAATTTATCCTCTGGTGTAGACAGCTTGGAAACTGGAGTGTATATTTAAAGGAAATTTGTTTCAGCATTGGAAAACAGGTAGCATAAGACTGTGGTCCCAGAGAAAAATGAAATCAATGATAGAAGCTCTATGATCACTTCACCATTTTGCTTGAAGGTCATTTCCAGACTATAGCACTGGCAAGATGATCCCCAAAAGAGCCCAGTGGTCTCACTGAATTAAGACAGAGATCAGCATTTCGAGTATTTTAAGTGGCTAGAATTTGTGGGGGCATAGTACCAGAAAAGTGGGAGCTACATAAAAAGAGCTCAAGAGACCACATGTTACCCTTGAATCTTTGGAAACCGGTTAATGCATATGTAGGATGGACATCCACACGAGCTGATAAATAACATTTTAAGGAAAGAATGATTACCAGTGAGCTGTAATCTGAACAATTGCTAGAACTGACATAGGGCTGGGAGTCATTCAGGTTCCCACCAACCAGAGTTAGAGCAATTATAGAATATAAGAGTGATTCAGTGGAGATCCATGAAAGCCAAACATAGTAATGGTAAGACTTTTGTGCTTTCATTCTAGAAACCTTTTTTAAAATATCCCAAAATGATCTTTAAGTATTTTAACATTTTGAATAAACAAAGTATGGTACTCTTTAAGAGAGAAAAAAAAAATCCAGCACTCAAAATGTAAAATTCATAATGTCTGGCTGGCATCCACATAAAATTACTAAATATGCAAAAACAAGAAAATATATCTCATCATCAGGAGAAATATCAGTTCATAGAATTAAACTACAAATAATAGATAATGAAATTAGCAGATAAGAATGTTAAAACTGCTATTAAAATTTGCTCAGTGTACTCAAGGACCAAGCGATAATATAAACAAAGAGGGAAATGGAAAACGTAAATAGGAAACAAATGGTTCAACAAATGGTGCTGGATCAAATAGATGTCAATACAGAACAAAAGAATAAACCCTGTCACATCATTCACAAAGAGTAATCAAAATGGACTATAGGCCTAAATGTAAAGCTTCAGTCTGTAAAACTTTTAAGAGAAAACCTTTACAGACCTGTAGCAGTGCTAAAAATCTAAAGAGGGATAGCTACTAAACTAATGGTGGCAATAAAACAGAAAATTAAAAATTCTTATTTAACCTAAAAGGACATTATGGGAAGTGAGAATGGGACGAAGGAACATATAATAGATGTTACAGATAGAGAACAGGTAACAAGATGCTAGATATAAACCCAGCTATACAGATAATTACACTAAATATTAATGGTCTAAACGTTTCAGTTAAAAAGTAGAGATTTACAAACTAGATAAAAATGGAAGATTCAACTCTGTTGTCCACAAGAAACTCAATGTACGTATAAAGACATAGGTTAAAAGTTAGAGGATGGAAAAAGATTACCAAAATGCCAATCATAAGAAAGTTAGTGTGACTGATACAACATCAGACACAGTAGACATCAAGGAATAGGACTTTAGGACAAGGTAAAGAGGACCATTTTTTAATGATGATGCCAATTCACAAAGGAGACCTTATAAAAATATATGCATCTAATACCAGAGCTTCAAAATATAGGAAGCAAAAACTGACAGAACTTAAAGGAGAAAGATCTATAGAAATGTAGAATACTTAAAAGATTATAGAAGACTTAAAGAACACTATCAATCAACTAGGCCTAACTGACATTGATGGTTTAATCTACCCAGTAGCTGCAGATATACATTCTTTTTAAGTGCATATGCAATATTCACCAACATACATAATATGCTACTTGTAAATAAAATCTCAGTAAATTTAAGATAATTATAATCTTACAAAATATGTTTTATGATCACAGGGATTCAGTCAGATTAAGTAACAAAGATTTCTGGAAAATGACCAAATATGTGGAAATTAACACATTTATAGCCTCTGTGTAAGAGAAAAACATCATAAAAGAAATTGCAAACATTTTGAACTGAATGGAAAGACAAGTTTACCAGAATTTATGAGATGGAGCTAAAGTGGAAATAGAGAAACTTATAGTAATGCTTTTATTAGAAAAGGACAATGAACAAAATCAATGATCTAAGTTTCCACCTGGAAAACTTAAGAAAAATAAGTGCTAATGAAGCATAAAGTAATTAGAAGGAAGAATGTAATGAAGGTGTGGCAGAAATAAAAAAATCACAGAAATGGATGGATAGTTAAAAAAATCATTGAAATCATAAGTGATATTTTGAAAAGATCAATAAAATTGCTGAAATTTTGGCTGGACTGATCATTGAAAATGGAGAGGACATACTTAAACCAGTATTGGTAATGAAAGGGGGAATATCACTACAGATTCTACAGACATTAAAGGGTAATAAAATCTTTCGAACAACTTCATGCAAATAAATACTATAATTTATAAGATATGAATGGCCAAAAGTGACTTAGTTAAGAATTAGATAATATGAATATTTTATATTGATTTAAAAAGCCCAATTCGTGGGACGCCTGGGTGGCGCAGTTGGTTGGGCAACTGCCTTTGGCTCAGGTCATGATCCCGGTGTCTTGGGATCGAGTCCCGCATCAGGCTCCTTGCTCCGCGGGGAGCCTGCTCCTCTCTCTGCCTCTGCCTGCCTCTCTGCCTGCTTGTGTTCTCTCTCTGTTAAATGAATAAATAAAAAAATCTTAAAAAAAAAAAAAAAAGCCCAATTCGTAATTTAAAACTTTACCATAAAGAAAACTGTAGGCTTGGTTTATAGTTAATTAATAAATATTAAAATACGCAAACTCAGAAAAGAGAATAGGTCACTTCTCAATTTGCTTTATGAGGCCAGCATTAACCTGTTACAATAACAAAAGAGAGACTTTTCAATAGAAAGGATGCTAACAGTCATTAGTCATCAAGGAATTGCAAATTACAACCACTATGAGATACCCATATACATTCATTAGAGGCTAAAGTTAAAAAGATTGACAGTATTATGTATTGATAAGGCTCTGCTGCAACTGGATCTCTTGCATATTATTGGTGGAAATGTAAAAGACTACAGACATTTTGCAAAACAACTCTTAAAATTTTAACAACAACAAAACAACTCTATCACTAAACCCAGCAATAGCAGTTGTAGATATTTATTAGAAGTGATAACTATTTATAAAGATTAATACATGCACGTACTTATCAGTTTTATTTATATATCCACACATTCTAAATAACCCATATGTCCATCAACATGAGAATTGATAAACAATTTGTCATATAACCGTATAAGGGAATACATCTCCACAATTAAAAGGAAAGTACTGACACATGTAACAACATGAATGAATCTCGGGCAGTTTGCTGGTTAAAGAAGTGAGACACAAAAGAGTATGTGTTTTCATAATATACCTTGTAATAAACCTAACCAAAGAGGTGAAGGGGGCGCCTGGGTAGCTCAGTTGGTTGAGCGACTGCATTTGGCTTGGGTCAATGTCCCAGAGACCTGGGATCGAGTCTCACGTTGGGCTCCCAGCTCCACGGGGAGTCCGCTTCTCCCCTCTCATGCTCTCTCTCTCAAATAAATAAATAAATAAATAAATAAATCTTTAAAAAAAAAAAAAGAGGTGAAGGATCTGTACTTGAAGAACTACAGAACACTCATGAAAGAAATTGAAGATGACACAAAAAGAGGGGAAAACATTCCATGCTCATGGATCGGAAGACTAACATTGTTAAAATGTCTGTACTGCCCAGAACAATCTATACTTCGAATGCCATCACAATCAAAATCCCACTGGCATTCTTCAAAGTTCTGGAGCAAACCATCCTAAAATTTGTGTGGAACCAGAAAAGACTAAGGAAATGTTGAAAAAGAAAAACAAATCTGGGGGCATAACATTGCCTGATTTCACACGTTACTATAAAACTGTCATCACCAAGACAGTATGGTACTGACACAAAAACAGACACCATAGACCCGTGGAACAGAGGAGAGAACCCAGTTATTTTTTGACCTCTATGGTCAAATAATCTTTGACAAAGCAGGAAAAAATATCCAGTGGAAAAAGGACAATCTCATCAATATATGGTGCTGGGAAAATTGGACAGCTATGTATAGAAGAATGAAACTAGACCATTCTTTCACACCATACACAAAGGTAAACTACAAATGAATGAAAGGCCTCAATGTGAGGCAGGAATCTTATCAGAATCCTAGAGGAGAACATAGGCAGGTACCTCTTCGACATCTAAGAAACTTCGATCGAAGCATCTTGAAAGCAACTTCTTTCAAGATATATCTCCAAAGGCAAAGGAAACAAAAGCAAAAATGAACTTTTGGGACTTCATCAAGATAAAAAGCTTCTGTACAGCAAAGGAAACAGTCAACAAAACAAAGAAGCAACCCACTGATTGGGAGAAGATATTCGCAAATGACACTATAGACAAAGGGCTGATATCCAAGATTTATAAAGAACTCAAACTCAACACCCAAAAACTAGATAATCATGTCAAAAAAATGTGTAGAAGACATGGACAGACTAACAGACACATGAAAAAATGTTCATCATCACTAGCCATCAGGGAAATTCAAATCAAAACCACACTGAGATACCACCTTACACCAGTTAGAATGGCCAAAATCAACAGGACAGGAAACAACAAGTGTTGGAGAGGATGTGGACAAAAGGGAACCCTCTTCCACTGTTGGTGGGAATGCAAGTTGGTGCAGCCACTTTGGAAAATAGTGTGGAGATTCCTGAAGAAATTAAAAATAGAGCTATCCTCTAATTGCACTACTGGATATTTACCCCAAAGATACAGATGTAGTGAAAAGAAGGGCCATATGTACCCCAATGTTCATAGTAGCAATGTCCACAATTGCCAAACTGTGGAAAGAGCCGTGATGTCCCTCACCAGATGAATGGATAAAGAAGATGTGGTCCATATATACAATGGAATATTAAGCAGCCATCAGAAAGGATGAGTACCCAACTTTTGTATCAACACGGATGGGACACGGAAATAAACCAATCAGAGAAAGTCAATTATCATATGGTTTCACTTACTTGTGGAACATAAGGAAAAACATGGAGGACATTAGGAGAAGGAAAGGAAAAGTGAATTGGGGGAAATCGAGGGGGAGGGATGAAACGTGAGAGACTGTGGACTTTGAGAACTGAGGGTTTTGGAAGGGAGAGGGGTGGGGGGATAGGTGAGTATGGTGGTGGGTATTAAGGAGGACATGTATTGCATGGAGCACTGGGTGTGGTCCATAAACAATGAAACTTGGAACACTGAAAAAAATAAAATTAAGATGTAAAAAAAAAGAATAAACCTGTAATGGCAGAAAACAAAAAACAAAAACAGTATATGTTTTGTGATTCCATTTAGATGCAGCTTTAGAAAAGATAAGTCTAGTTTATAATGACAGAAAACGACTGTTTCTTCAGGATTTGGGTTGTCAGCAGTTTACTCAAAATGGCAGAAGATTACCACTTAAGCTGGTGGAAATATGCTGTCTTGGTTGTGTTCATGAGTAAATGAAGTGTGCTTTTGTCAAAACTTACTGAACTGTATCCTTATAATGGGTACATGATATTGTATGAAAATTATATCTCTTTAAAGTTGACTTTAGGGTGCCTGGGTGGCTGTGCCTTTGGCTGAGGTCACAATCTCAGGGTCCTGGGATTGAGGCTCACATCGGGCTCTCTGCTCAGTGGGGAGCTTCCACTTCTTTCTCTGCCTGCTTGTGATCTCCCTCTCTCTGTCAAGTAAATATATAAAATCTTTAAAAAATAAATAAGGTTGACTTTAAAAAGTCAGAGGATGACGGACACCTTGGTGGCTCATTTAGTTAAGCATCTGCCTTTGGCTCAGGTGATGATCCCGATTCCTGGGATTGAGTCCTGCATCAGGCTCCCTGCTTAGCTGGGAGCCTCCTTCTCCTTCTGCTTGCCATTCCCCCTGCTTCTGCTCGCTCCCTTGCAGCGAGCTCTCTGTCTGAGAAATAAATTTTTAAAAAAAAAAATCGGATGATGTGTTTGTCAGCTGATTGTCCAATAAAGGGAATTTGTGAAGTGGAATATATACACAATAGAAGAAATTAATCAGAATGCAGTTATAGAAAGAGATGTAGAATACAGAAGAGAGTCACAAAGTATATAGTGAGGATGAATTAGACACTTTTGTTCAGAGTCTTATGAAGGGTGTTATCAGCAACAGATGCTCACTATAGTAATTAGTTTATGCAGAAGGAAAGTATTCCAAGGTGGATGCTCTCAAAACCATAGAATCTTGATACAAATAGGAGAAAAGTAGATAAAAAATTTAAACCTAAATATAGGGGCGCCTGGGTGGCACAGTCAGTTAAGTGGCTGCCTTTGGCTCAGGTCATGATCCCAGGGTCCTGGGATAATGAACGAACGAACGAATGAACAAATGAATAAACAAACGAGTGAATGAATGAATGAATATCTTTTTAAAAACCTCAAATTTATTGGTAACTTAAATTTAAATTACTAAATTCTGATAAAATGTCAGTGTTATTTTTTGTCAGTGTTTTTAAAAGATATCCCACATTAACAATACAGAAAGATTATAAAGAAATGATTGAAAAATATATCATAGAAACAATAACAAAAAATATTTTTAGCTGTTTAATATTAGACCTTATAGTCTAATGCAAAAATCATTGCTAGAAATAAAATAGGCCACTTCTTAATTGGATAAAGTCCTATTGACCAGGAAGCTTTAACAATTATAAAACTATAAACACTTAATAATACAGCCTCAAATATATATAAAGCAGAAGTTCAAAGAAATAAAGTCACAATTTTATGAAAGATTTTAGATACCTTTCTCTACAGTTGGTAGAAGAGATGTAAAATAACAAAAACGAATAAGAATAATTCAAAGAGCACAGGTAACATGTTAACCTAATGAACAAATATAGAATGCTGTATCGAGCAGTTTTAGAGTACATATCCTTTTCAAGTATATGCAGAGAATTTTCTATATCGTTGTCTATATCAACCATAAAAAGTTGTCTATATCAACCATAGAAACAATCTCAGGAAATTTCAAAGGTTTGAAATTATATCCGGCATTTTCTTCAGATAAATTAAAAAATATGCTTCCAAAAACTATGAATCCCAAAAGGAGTCACGATGGAAATTGGGAAATATTTAACCAAATGATGAGAAAATATTATGTATCAAAAGTTGTGGAATATAGCTTAAAGGAACACTTGGATGGAAATTGATAGCTTTAAATATATAAATTAGGAAAGAACAGCTGAAAGTTAATGAGATAAACATCCATTTCAAAAAGAAAAATAAAAGGGGCACATGGGTGGCTCAGTGGGTTAAAGCCTCTGCCTTCGGCTCAGGTCATGATCCCAGAGTCCTGGGATCGAGTCCTGAGATCGAGCCCTGCATCGGGCTCTCTGCTCAGCGGGGAGCCTGCTTCCTCCTCTCCCTCTGCCTGCCTCTCTGCCTACTTGTGATCTCTCTCTCTTTCTCTCTCTCTGTCAAATAAATAAATAAAATCTTTAAAAAAAAAGAAAAGAAAAATAAGAGCCAAATAAAATCAAAATAGAGGACATGAAGAAATAAAAGCAGAAGCAAAAATTAATGGATAAGAAAATATGCATATGAAACAGAAGATCAAGAAATCAAAAGAAGCATTCTTTTTAAATTAAAAAAATTGAGAAACTATTAATGAGCTTTACTGAGAAAAAAAAAGAAAGCATAAATAACCAAACTAAGGAATGAAAAGTGAAAAGGACATGACTGCTGATGCTGTCATTGTTAGATAGATAAAAGAATACAGTGAAACATTTTATGCAAATAAATTGAGAAATGTAGTTGAAATTGACAGCTTACATAATAGAATACCTGAGTAGACTTATGACAATTAAATAAATTTGGTAATAAGCCTGTTTAGAAAGACTTTCTTTTTTTTTTTTTTTAAAGATTTTATTTATTTATTTGACAGAGAGAGATGCTGAGAGAGGGAACACAAGCAGGGGAAGTGTGAGAGGGAGAAGCAGGCTCCCCGCTGAGCAGGGAGCCCGATATGGGACTCCATCCCAGGACCCTGCGATCATGACCCGAGCCGAAGGTAGACGCCCAACAACTGAGCCACCCAGAAAGATTTTATTTCTAAGTGGCATCCCTGGCATAGCCTACAAAATATTCAAGCAAGACATCCTACATTTTTTCATTTTTTCCAGGTGGCAAAGGAAAAGAACCTTACCATTCATTTTATGAGGGTAACATAACATTAACATCAGAACTTGTTAAGTACAAAAGAAATTTACAGACCAGTTTCTTTGGTGACCATAGATGCAGTAGCACCAACACTATGTACTATGAATAAATCTTAACACAATATATGAAAGACCTTGGTTTTATCTAGGGAGGAGCTGAGAAGCCCAGTAGAACAAAGTAAGTCCATGTTTGCCTTCTTTTCAGACTTAAATCTAGGAAATGTGGAGCATTTAAATTCAGTAGGCTTATATGGGGGTGTGTGATATTTTGTCCAATATAACACAGAATAACATCTTAAAATAGTTCTTTACAATATTTGGAGCACATCAATAAGTAGAATATCTTAGTAATAGAGATTTGGGGCTCTTTGAGTCTAAATCTTTACCTAATATGAAAGTCTTTTATGTAGCATTCTTGAAAGCTCTCTCTGATGATGATTCACTCACTTTTCTGCCTGAAATTTCCTTCATAGGAACTAGTTCTGAATCATTTCACAAAGCTTTTAACTACATATTTATTAAGTACCAGGATAGCTACATTATTTTGTCAAATCTAAGACATCATTAATTTTAAGTTGCATTATTTCTTCACATTCTAAATGAAAAAAGGTTGTCACTCTTTGACTATAACACACCATTGATTTTAATATTCATCTTGCTTTCAAAGATGTTAAAATGTTTTTTAAAGCATTTTACGATTTATGAAACATTTCTATAGAAGTATTTCTATTGTTCTACAATTTAGAACACCACTGTAAAAAATCTACTTTACCTTTCATTTTTCATACTTATCATGCTACCTTTTATTTTTCTTCCCTAATTTAAGCATTCTTAAATGCATTCCTTTTTTTGGTTACTTTTTTTGCCATTCTGGTCATTTTTCTTGGAATGCCTTTTACTTTATCGGTAAGCTGCTTAAAATTGAAAAAGATACAAGCTTCACAAAGAAAATTGTAAAATATTAAAGTCAGTATATCCAGAAGGTATCATTGTTAACTTGACAAGATTGTTGGTATTTTTTTCCTTAAAACAAGGTAGTCTATAGCCATGAACAAATTGTTGTGTTTTAATTTTTATAAGTTTATAAGTTTAAATTTTGTACATCATACTTTTCAAAGCAAGATTTTCTCCCCATTGATACTCATTTACTCATTCTTGTTACTGAGGTTAAAGATGCTCCTTTCTTTTACATTAACATTTGTTCTTTCAGATATAAACTGGAATGTAATAGATGTCTTTTTTCATTCTTCGCCTCTACAAAACTATTACCAAAAAAATCTGCCTATAGTATTTCAACCTTGGAATATTTCTAAATAACAAAGATGTTTACTTGTTTTAGTAGTGAATGTTTACATTTGAATATTTTAAATTCTTCACAACTATGTAATTTCTGATAGTCATTTTGTGATTGTTTACTATTTTGTGTGTTGCCTGGTTCAGCTTAATTCACCTAAAGGAAAAATGACACCTCATAGTTAAATTTATAATTTTCTAATTCGTTTGGGTTTATGGTTTTTGATTATTGTAAAATTTAACTTTTCCAGTAGGTTATATACTTTTCTCTCTTTTACAACACAGGTTTTGAGAGTATTTTAGAAGGGCTTTATGGACCACGGCTACGAAGAGACCTCAGTTTATTTGAAGGTAACGCTTTTTAAGTTTTATTTTAAATTTGTGACTTTCTGTCCCATATAACAAATGAAAAATGGTGGTTCTGTGCTAACTTTACACATAAATTTGTAGTCTTGTTTAATTAGTATTTTTAAGTGAATAAAGTGATCCAAATATTATTTTTGTTATACATAACATTATCATAATCTTTTTAAAAATTTAGTACACTGATCAAAATGGAAAGTGAAGCTTGGTTTTGGGTTAATGGTGAAATTTAATTTTTTTTTGAAATTTAAATTTTATTATAACATATCCTTGCTTATTCTTAAAGGATTTAAAAGGGTTCAATTAAGTAAATATTTCTTGTTGCTCATGAGACAGGTAGCCTGGAAATCAGATTGTTGCTCTGAGAAATCCCACCATGTATATTCAGAGTTTTATATGTATGTATAATACTATTTGTTATTTATTATCCACTTCTTTCAAATGCTGTAGCATAAATCCTAGTGGAAGATTTTGATTTGTGATATAATTGCTGCGATACCATAGTTTAGTTGTTTTATTGCTTGCTAGGAAATATAGAGCAGTAAGACCTTTGAAATTTTATAGTACAGTTTATTCATAAAATAGGTAATGCTAGTATAGATTTTCTACTTTGATTTTGTTTGAATTATTTCTGAATCTTGTATCTGGGCTATTTTATGTCTTAACTCTTTTGCCTTCTATTCTACTATGGTACCTTACATTCTGCCGAGACTCCAGACATCTCTAAAGGTCCTTCTTTCTCTGCTATATAAATAAGTCTTTTGAGGTGAGAGAATGATGGTGGAGTAGTCAAAACTTTTGCCCATTCTTTATTAATGTTGAGCAGGATAATTGAATTAGGAATCATAGATTTGAAGGTATCTATGAAAGATCTTTTGTCCCAACCACCTATCTTCTCTGAGATGAACTTTTAAGAGTGGAGTCTCTGAAATGTGCTTTTACTAGTGTTTTATTATTCTTCTACCTAAAATCATTTTTTAATTTCTCTTAACTTTAATCATTTCTCATCTTAGTCATAATTCAACACTAAATTAAGTATTTTACCTGATATATTTTTAGCAATACTAATAGTAGTTTCACCTATTTTTCTGAGCTTACAAATGGACAAAGGAAAAATCTAAAAAAATAAAAATTTAACCAAAGCCTGACATTTCTTCAGCCTGCCTTCCTTAATCTACTGTCCTCATTCATGTCAGAAGTCAACATTATACTTAATTGCCTTCTGACCACCCAAATTACAGCTTGTGACTCAGTCTGTTATTTCCCCTACTTTCATTTGTTTATTTATATAGTTGTATGTATCATATATATTTATGATCTTTCAGAAATCGTTTATTATACAAAGGGCAGAATGTTCTAAGGAAATAAACGCTTTGTATTTTGATTTTAGACTAGTATTTCTTTAGTATACAAGTTGTACATGTTTATTTTAGGAAATTCAAAAGTACAGATAAGCCAGAAAGAAAAATTACTCCTACTCCTATGATCTGTAGATAACTTTTAAACATTTTTATATAAATGTAAGATATATGTTTGTATGTGTTTGTTCTTTAATTATAGTAGTATGTACTGTATGCACAGTATGTATAATTTCTGTGCCTACTGTGTTCACTGGTATATCATTTGGGCATATAAAGTCTAGACCATCTTTCTTAATGGCTGCACAGTATTTCATTGTAGATCTATTTATAATTAATTTACTTATTTAATCTAATAACCCATTGCTGTATATCTCGATTTATTTAAATTCAGATAGATCTTGTGTTTTATGTCCTTCAAGTGCTTTTTTTGGTGAGGATAGTTAACAAAATTAGCTAAGCTTTGGAACTTGCATATAGACACATATTCGTGGCCTTTTTTTCACCCCAAATATTTTTTCTCCAGGTTTCTTAGGTGAATTCTTCCTACTTTTATTTCTTTTTCTTGAATTAAAAAAATCCAATTAAATTGTAGCCTTAAGAATGATGATATTAATTATTGTAGTAAATCTGATTCTGTTCAAGGATGACAGCCATATGTTTTGAGGGAAATTAAATCAGTACTATCAAAAATGTAGAGTCTCTTGAAAAGGCATGTAGAAACTATATATTATAGATATCTCCAGCTTCTTTCTTCTCCTCATATAAATGAATGTGCTTTCTTTGTTGTTGCCATTGCTAAAATGGTTTAATATTTAGATGTGGGGACTATAAGTATAGGTATTTCTCACTGTGCAAATCTATATGTAGGAATCAAATAGATTAGTCTCTGTTTTTAGATAAATCATTGGAAATCTGAACCTTTGTTAACTCACTTTCCAAAACTCAGAAACCACATATATTGGCTAGCAAAGAATTCTTTAATTACTCTAAATTATTTTTTGTTATACAATTAAATGCATAGTATTTTAATTTATTTAATACATTAATTTAGATAGAATTGCATACCTACTGCTGTTTCTGTGGAAAATATATTTTAAATTTCATACTGCTACCTTAAATCAACTGTGGCACAGAGCATATTTTTAAGTTTAAGACTTTTGTATCATATACATTAGTGTTTTAAGAGGTTTGTATTTTAATTCTTTTTTTTTTTTTAAGATTTTTATTTATTTGACAGAGAGATCACAAGTAGGCAGAGAGGCAGGCAGAGAGAGAGGGGGAAGTAGGCTCCCCGCCGAGCAGAGAGCCCAATGCGGGGCTCGATCCCAGGACCCTGAGATCATGACCTGACCTGAAGGCAGAGGCTTTAACCCACTGAAGCCACCCAGCTTTAACTCACTGAGCACCCACTGAGCCACCAAATTTTAATTCTTGAATTTGATTCAGAACCACCTCCAGATTGAATGGTTTGAAGGAAGCTTTTGAGTGGTGCTAATTTTTATTTTGTTGGAAACAAAACAGAAGCCTTAATTTTCTATCTTCTTTGGTATGTTTTGTGACTTTCTTTCCTTTTGGGGAAAATATTTTGGGGGGCAAGTCTACAAAGAACGTTTGAATGTCATAAACTTCAAACTTTTATGTATGCCCAGAAAAGTTCCTTATATTCTGTGCTTCTCTTCCTTCTCCATCTCTCCAAAACTTATTTTTCCTGCTGCCACAGAAATTTTAAGCAAAAATTCCCTCTTTTTTCCTGCTTTAGTCAGTCCTTTCTCATGTCTTATTTGTGAGCTGCTTTCTTTCACCTGTGGGATCATCTGATTTACTTGCCATGACTATGGAAATTTACAAAAATTTGAAGGGTGTGGTTGACCTGTGTAAACTGATAGAGCCAAAGGGAGGTTATGTCAGATGTCTGCAGGCTATAGCATATCGGCCAAATCCAGCTTGTTTATTATTTTTGAATGACCTGAGGGCTAAGAGTAATTTTTACATTTTTAAATAGTTGAAAAAAATCAAAAGATTACTGTAAGTTTCGTGACATATGAAAATTATGTGACGTTTCAAATGTAATTGTTCAGTTAATAAGGTTTTATTGAAAATAGCACATCACGTTTGTTGAAACATTGTCAATGGCTGCTTTTGTACTACAACAGTAGAGTTGAATGGTGTGGCAGGTGATATAGCCTACAAAACCTAAAATACTATTTGGCTGTTAATAGAGAAGATGCGCTGACCCCTGAGTGTACCACTGACTGAAATTTAATATTTTTGACTTAATATCTTTTTTCAACTGTAAACACGATGATGATAGAGAAAACAAAACTACTTTTTAATAAGATTTATTAGGTAAAACATTAAAAAAATTTATATGAGTATAGTTGATACACAATGTTACATTGGTTTCAGGTGTTGCAACATAGTGATTCAACTTCTCTACATGTTATGCTGTCCTAACCAAAAATATAGCTGTCATCTGTCACCACACAAGGCTGTTACAATGTCATTAACTATATTCCCTATGCTGTGCCTTTATTCATGTGACTTATTCATTCCATAACTGGAAGCCTATTATCTCCTACTCACCTTAGACAATTTTGCCCATCCTCCATGCACCCCCCTTCCCTCTGGCAACCATTATTCTGTGTATATATAGGTCCAATTCAGTTTTTAGTTTACTTATTTGATTTAAATTCCACGTGAGTGAAATCATATGGTATTTGTCTTTCTCAATCTCACTTATTTCAGTTATATAATACTCTTTGGATCCATCCATCCTCTTGCAAATGTCACAGTCTCATCCTTTTTTAAGACTGTGTAATATTCCTCTGTGTGTGTGTGTGTGTGTGTGTGTGTGTGTGTGTGTGTGTGTGTGTGTGTGTGTAGTCTTGCATCTTCCTTCTCCATTCATCTTTCAATGGACACTGGATTGCTTCCTATATCTTGGTTATTGTCAATGCAGCAAACATAGGGATGCATATGTCTTTTTGAATTAGTGTTTTTGTTTTCTGTGGGTAAATACCCAGTAGTACAATTATTGGATCATATGGTATCTCTATTTTTAATTTTTTGAGGAACCTCCATACTGTTTTCTACACTCTACCAATTTGTCTTCCCACTAACATCATACAAGGGTGTCTTTTTCTCCACATCATCTCCAACTCTTGTTATTTCTTGCCCCTTTTTTTTTTTTCAAATTTTTATTTAAATTCTAGCTAGTTAACATACAATGTAATATTAGTTTCAGGTATAGAATCTAGTGATTTATCACTTATATACAGCAAGCAGTGCTCATCACAAATGCCCTCCTTAATACCCATCACTTATTTGCCTTTTTCATTTTAGCCATTCTGGCAGATATAAGGTAATATCTGATTGTGGTTTTGATTTGTGTTTCCTCGATGATGAGTGATGTTATGAATCTTTTAATGTGCCTGTTGGCCATCTGTATATCTTCTTTGGAAAATGTCTCTTTCAGTCCTCTGCTCATTTTTTAGTTTGTTTTTTTGTTTTGTTTTGTTTTGTTTTTTGTTTTGGATATTGAGTTGAATAAGTTCTTTATATATTTTGGATGTTAACCTCTTAACCTTTTATCAGACATATTACTTACAAATATCTTTTCCCATTCAGTAGGTTGCCTTTCTGCTTTGTTGGTGGTTTCCTTTGCTCTACAGAAGCTTTTTATTTTGATGTAGTCCGAATAGTTTATTTTTGCTTTTGTTTCTTTGTCCTAGAAAATATATCTAGAAAAATACTGCTACCACTAATGTCTGGGTAATTGCCGCCTCTGTTCTCTTTTAGGATTTTTATGGTTTCAGGTCTCACATTTAGGTCTTTAATCCATTTTGGTTTTTTTGTGTGTATAATCTGAGAAAGTTGTCCAAATCCATCTTTTACATGTAGCTGTCCAGTTTTCCCAGCATTTATTGAAAAGACTATCTTTCTCTATTGTGTTTTCTTGCCTCTTTTGTTAGATGAAATATTTTGAATGCTTATTTTGTGTCAGGAACTGATGAGCAGTGAGGAAAGAAAAATGAATAAGTAGGATCTCTTTTAGAAATTCATGGCCTAGTATTAACTTAAGTCAGTAGTTTTCCAATATGGATTGATTATTTATTTTAAAACCAGAGAATCTAATACTGCTCTATTTTATAGTTATGTACATTATATTAGCTCTTATCATTGTGCACACAAAAACTTATCTGAGTGTATTGATCATGCTATTTATAATACCAAGTTAGAGAAACAGGCTAAATATCCAGCAATAAGATATTGATTAAATAAGTTACAATACATCTGTTTGATGGTCCATGCTTATTTATTTAAAATGATTTAGAAGTATATTTGAGCATAGGAAATATTTGTGACAAATAAGTATATGTATAATATCCTAATTTTTAAAGTATAGCATTTTTTAAAGCAGTTTAAGTTTACAGGAAGAACTAAGTAGGAAGTACAAAGATTTCCTATATACCCTCCCCCTCCAAGATTTCTATATATTAATATTTTTCATTAGTGTTGGACATTTGTTAGAATTATTGAGCCAATATTGATATATTTTATTACTTAAAGCCCCCATAGTTTACGTTAGTCAAGCTTGTGTGTGTTGTATAGTAATGTGCATTTTGATGAATTCATAGTCATGTATCCACTTTACAGTATCCTACACAATAGTTTCATTGCCCTAAAAATCACCTGTATTCTACCTTTTTAGTTATTTCCCCTGTCCCCAACCTATGTCAAACACTGCCCTTTTTACTGTCTCTCGTTTTTTCTTCTTCATAATGTCATATAGTTGAAATCATACAGTATTTAGTTTTTTCAGACTCATTATTTCACTGGATAATATGCGTGTAAGGTTCCTCTATGTCTTTTCATTGCATCATACCTCATTTCTTTTTATTACTGAATAATATTGCATCAGGTGGATGTAGCATAGTTTGCTTATCCATTGATGTACTTGAAAGACTTCTGGGTTGCTTCCAAGTTTTGGTGACTATTAATAAAGCTGCTCTAAACATCTGTGTGCAAAGTTTTCTATAGACATAACTTTTTAACTCATTTGCCTAAATACCTAGGAGCACCATTGCTAGATAGTATGGAGATTATGTTAAGCTTTGAAGAAACTGTAAGACCATCTTCAAAAATGGCCATACCGTTTTGTGTTCTCACCAGCAATGAATTGAAGTTCCTTTTGCTCTGCATTTGTACCAGCATATGATGTCCATGTTTCAGACTTAAACTGTCCTAGTAGGTGTGTAGTGGTAGCTCATCTTAATTTTCAGTTCTCTAATGGGGTATGGTATTGAGCATCTTGTCATAAGCTTATTTGCTATCTGTGTATCTTCTTGGGTGAGGTGTTCAGACTATTTTTGGTACTTGGATAATGATGACAGATAATGATAGAATGAGAAAATTCTGCCTTTATTTTCTGGAACAGATTCTAGAGAAATCTGGTTTGGAGCTTTCTGTTTTGGAAAGTTATTAATTTTTTACTTACTTTTTAAAAAGATTTTATTTATGTGTCAGAGAGAGAGAGAGTGCACAAGTAGGGAGAGCTACAGGCAGAGGGAGAAGCAGGCTCACCTCTGAGCAAGGAGCCAATTCAAGACTCAATCCCAGGACCCTGGGAACATAACCTGAGCTAAAGGCAGATGCTTAACCAACTGAGCCACCAAGGCGTCCCTGATTTAATTTCTTATAGGTATAGTCCTGTTGAGATGATCTCTTATTTCTTATTTGAGATTTGGTAGATAATGTCTTTCAAGGAATTTGTCCATTTCATCTGAAGTTACCAAATTTGTGGACAACTAATATTATTCATAATATTTTATTATCTTTTTATAATTCATAAAATCAACAGTGATGGCCCCATCTTTTTCTTCTGATATTTTCTCTTTTTTTACTTGGTTAGTCTGGGCAAAGGTTTATCGATTTTTATTGATGTTTTCAAAGGATCAGCTAATGCTAATTTTTAAAAAGGCATAGAATATAAGCTGGAAGGATATATTGCTTAATGTTAATCATGTCTGGATAATGGGATTACAAATAGTTTTTCTTTTCTCCTTTGTAGTTTTCAGTATAGTTAATACATAGTTTTATAATGAAAAATTATTTTTTAGTAACATTGTCCATTGTCAGTATCTTTCCTCAAAATCAACATGGTTATAACCACTTTTTCATGATCTTCATGAGAAATCTAGTTCAGTATTCTCTTTTTTCACTTTTCATTGGGCTTTGTCTTTGGGAACTTTAAGTTTATTTCTTATGGTGAAAGAGTACAAAGGAGAATAAAAATGTTCAAAAGAAGTACAGTTATTTAAAAGAAAATGAAAATAACAGCTATTAAATTTGTTAGGTGTTCTGTGTATGTTCTTACTTAATTTTGACTACCGCCTTAAGATGCAGTCATTATTCTCATTTTAACGGATGAGGAAATTGAAACCCAGAGAAAGTAACTTGCCAAAGGCCACATCTAGTATTTGGAAAGATATCTCAGTACCAAGACTCTCTAATTTCAAAGTCTGTTATCTTTCCAAGACAGATTAGGTAAAATGATTGGAACCAGACTTTGACTACAAATATATATCCATGGTGAAAAGGTTGATCTTTTGCTAGTCATTTACTGTTAGTTTTCTTTTCTTTTTTTAAAGATTTTATTTATTCATTTGACAGCACAAGCAACGGGAGTGGCAGGCAGAGGGAGAGGAAAAAGCAGGCTCCTGCTGACCAGGGAGCCTGATGGAGGGCTCGATCCCAGGACCCTGGGATCATGACCTGAGCTGATGGCAGGTGCTTAACCGACTGAGCCACCCAGGCACCCTACTATTAGTTTTCATTATGACATTGCCTTTTATTAATAAGATTATTTCTGTAATGTACATAATTTGACCCTTTTGAGCTTGTTTATACAACTTCATCTATTAAAATTGCAAAATGAGAGACATTTTAGGGATATCTGATTTATTGTCATATTTTGTTTGAGAAATAAATGTTTTATTATAGTATTAACTTTTATGACATGAAAAGATAACCTGGACAGAGAAATGTGGCCTGAGTTGATTTTTCAAAAATTGTTTTCCAATAAATAATATATCTCACTATCATTTATTTGGACTCAAAATCAGAAGATCTTTAGAAAGAAATGTTATTAAAATTGGTAAGTAAAGTTGAAGATTTTTTAACCTAGCAAAATTTAATGGCATTTATATAATTGCTGATTATTCATTACCATTTATTTAACCACATAGGCATTTATTTTAATTAACATTTCCTTGAAGAACTTCTAAATAACTAAAATAAATGAGATAATCTCAGCATGCCCAATTTTATCTTACAACTGGTAATTATTTTAATTATTCCAAAGTTGTCATTCTTCGATTCAACATATTTATCACTAAAACTTCATGAAACCCTATAGTGATTTTTCAGGTATTTTACAAATACCTCTTCTCCAGCACTAACAACTATTTTTAAAAAATTCTAATGCCGAAAAAAAAAAATTCTAATGCCGGATTCCTTTCATATCTTTTATTCATGAAGCCATAATAAAAAAGCAGTAAGATTTCCTTGATCAATCAAATTTGTTATGTTTAGCATATGAGTCAAGTTTTTGCACAGTAATACTTCCTAACAAATAGCTCTAAAACCTATTGCATCTTAATGGGCGATCTGTTTCACTGGACTTCAAGGATCACTTCTGATGACTGCAGGTCTCAGTCTGAAGGAGTAATGGCTATGTGGGGCAAGTTCTTTTCATGTTGGATGGTCGAAACTCAAGAGAAACGGGGCAACTTGCCATACCTTTTAAAGCGTCAGCTTGGAATATATACTGTCACTTCCCACATTCATTCTACTGATCAGAAAGCTCTGCCTTCCTAGTTAAAGACATTGCACAATTCCACTTTCAAGAGTGTGAATGTATTATTCTATAATAGTGATAGGCCAAAGGATTAAAGAAAATTATAAGCCTATGTAACTACAATTCTGGGTTTTTAATTGATAGATTGCTTAAACTTTTTGATTTATTAAGTCATTTGCAAAAAAGTGATCAGTTTTTTTTAAACTGGTATATTAAAATTATCTGTCTTCTGCAAATGAACCATATTAAATACATTTGTGATTGTGCAGGATTTTAAAATAATGACTGATGATCCTGCTTTGTTAGTAACTGGCCTTTGCGTGGTCTTTTATAGTTTATAAAATATTTTCACATTTTTTCATTTGATCCAAAAGTTAGGTGATGAGATCTTTATTTTACAGATCTGAAAATTAAAAACTTTATAACTTGACAAGGTAACAACTAGTACGCTCTATTCCAGATGGAGACTTTAAATCCAGTTATCTTTCCATTACCCTATACTGGGTCTCATGGTCCCATTTCCTACCATTTCTAAGTTTGGATAAATATTAGGAATATTTCTAGACCAGGACCCAAACCAAAGGGAGCTATCGCTACACTCTTTATGCTCCAACAGATTACATTATCTTCTATTCTGACTTGTGTATCTCAATTGATACAAGAATTTCTTGGGAGCTGATCCTAACTGGTATTTATTTATTACCATTCCAAGAAAAGGTAAGCTTATTTTCTGTGTAGTTTAACAGAAACATGCATTCAACTTATTTATTTCAAAAGTATGAGAGAAAATTGCTGTGGTATACCAGTGCTTTTCACATTAGTACTCATGTAACTGCCTCAGATGATAATTGTTTCATATATTGGAGGTTCTATATAGGAATTTATTTGGGAAGGGAAATTGAGGGGAGTTTTACTGCAAGAAGTGTTTGAAAAATCGTGTCTGTACCAAGTATAGTTAGGTTGGAAGTGTTGTTATATTGTCATAAAATTTCTTCATCATAAAATGTTTTGTACAAATTTTCTAATATATTATAATAGTTGGATTATATGAAACATTCTTGTGAAAAAAATTCATGTTTTGTGTTGAACATTATAGCGTGTTTACCTGTCTTTTACTTGAACTCTTGCAACACCACTTTTAAACAACATAATAAAAATTTGATCTGACTTCTTAGCTATAGATTTCTACTTTTTTTTTTTTGAGCAGCTTTGTATTGTCTCAAATCTGTGGGCTCTTCTGGTGCTCTACTCCATTTCTCTGTTTTATGTTGCTTTCATGATATGTAAAATTTATTTTTCCCCATACTTCCCTGTTTTGATTTCTTTCATAGTGAAAATTAAAAATTAGTAGGTGATGATAAATTGAATCTTTTAGGAGGTTAGGTGATACTTAAAACCCTATTGTTAGAAAATAAATTTATAACCAGCTCATTGTTCTTGCTACTTTGTCCCATAATAGTGCAAAATTACTCTCCTTACAGCCTTCTCTGTTTATTTCTTTCTAGATGTCATCACTTTAACTTTAAAAAGTAAGGCTTTTTCCCCTTACCATTAGTAATTAGTTTTTTTATATGAGCCATTGCTGTGGAGAGTGGTAATTTTATTTGTTTTAATAAAGTTAGTATATTTAATGAATATTTTTCCCTCTTTTAAAGACTGTGAACCAGAGGAGCTGACTGACTGGTCTATGGATGAAAAATGTTCATTTTGTAACCTACAGAGAGAAGCAGTCAGTGTAAGTTTTAGTGCTATGAAATTATTTCTAAACTAATCACACAATTGTAACACAATTTTTTTAACTTAATTTGTTCTGAAAATTGGTGACTTACAGTGGAAATTTAAATACTTGATTTTGGTAATGAGAAGAATATTTTAAAGTCTTATGTTAGAAGTCTAACATTTAGCTTAACTTGCAGGTGAAATCACAAAACACTCATCCTTTTTGCTTATTTCACATTTCTTCCTTACAACTCCCTGACTCATGAAGTTCAGTTTAGATCTGTTTTGCATTTAGGTAGATGGTGGTGAGCTCAGAGGCCTAGCTTGGTTTGAGACCACCCTATAGTCTGATTTCTTAGGAATCTGTAGTTGAAAGATAACGTGGTACTACTTTTTAGCCTTTTACTCTCTTGAAGTCTTTTGGATATCAGAATTATTTTCTGTGTAAATGATTAAATAGTGTCTACTATAAACGGCATAAACTAGACAAGTAGCATCTTCTTGTATGGCGGGAAGTCCTAATTCTTTACTATTGTGAGAAAGGCTGAGAAGAAATGAGAACTTGAGAACCTATACCCATTTTGATCAGATTAGTGGGTAAACATACCTACTTTGTTGTTAAAACTCTCATTACTAGCATGCTATATAGTGAATTTATTTAGCAATGTATTTTATCCACACTCCCCTCCCCCTTTTTTTGGCTATAGTCTGCTAAAAAATAAAGCTAATTTGATATCAGAGCTAAATTTCTTTTCTCCTGACTCCTGTCCCAAATTTTATGTTCTCTCTATATAATTTGTTAAGTAGAACAAATGAGCATTTAGAGAATATTTTTTGGCTATTTTTAATGGAATCCCATGTGTAAGTAAAACTGATTTTTTTTTTTATGTTGCTTTCTTATAATTTTAGGATTGTATACCATCTCTTGATTCTTCACAGTCAACCCCAACGGAGGAACTATCATCTCAGGGCCAGTCCAACACTGAAAAGATTGAATGCCAAGCAGAAAATTACCTAAATGCACTCTTTCGAAAGAAAGGTAATATTGGTATACCTTTTCATTTAAAATTAGCAATAGAGATCTAGAACGTTTGTATTTTTCTCACAGGTTTTTTTATATGCCAGTCTTTATTCCATTTTTTATTATTATTTTTTTAATCTTTAGTTTTTCTTCATATTTTTAGGGACATTAGGATTCCCAGTTTTTGTAGTGCTCATCTTCTATTAGCCATTCCTTTTCACCACTCTTTTCTCAAATCTTTTCCTGACTTTATCAGACATTTTTCTCATCTACTGTAGGCAGACAGGAAATTTTTTTTATACTTCTGGTCTTCCTTATTTTGTTGTTGTTCTTAAGACTTAAAAAGTTCTTTCATATTCAATAAGTGATAGATATACTACAAAGCTATCTTTAGAAATGTAACAGTTAAATCATTTATCAGCCAGGTTGGCTTGGGGTTGCAGCGTTTCGTTGGTAGCTTGAGTATGCTTACTTAACATTAAATGTCAAATGTTCTTTTTTGCTTCCTGTCTGTCTAAACTATTTAAACCAAATGTCATGGCTTGTTTCACTTGTTCCCTTACTTGATACACATGTATCAGAGAGAAGTAGTTTCTATATCTTAGTTACTTGAGAAAAATTTTAGAAATATAGAATCTTCCATTTTTTTGTTCTTGGCAATTTCTGTGTTAGTAGAGTGACTTAATTTTTACCACATAGATCCCTCGAGTGAGTCATGGTGTAGGGGGAATGCAGGTTGGGAGGAGTTCTCATTCTGCCTCCCACTTTCCAGAGATCAAGAAAAACATTACTGTATTTCACCTAGATGTTGACTCTGCCTTACCCGTCTTTGAAATTAGAATTATGTTAATATCGGGTATTTTTCTATTAAATTGATAACTCAGATTTTAGTCAATAATGTTGAAAAGAGTTTTCATCTTTGAGCAAGGAGGCTTTTGTTTAGTCTTCAGTTTTAAGAGTTCTTTTATATGTTGAAATATAAGAATCCTGTGATTACATTCATTACATTAAAAAACCTAAAGTTAAGGGGCGCCTGAATGGCTCAGTCAGTTAAGTGTCCAACTCTTGAATTCAGCTCAGGTCATGATCTCAGGGTTACGAGACAGAGCCTCTTGTCAGGCTCCATGCTCAGTGGGGAGTTGGCTTGAGATTCTCTTTCTCTCTGCCCCTCTCCCCACACATGTGTGTGTTCTCTCTCTCTTTCTCTCCAATAAATCTTAAAAACAAAAAACAAAACCCTAAAGCTAAGAATTATATTTTTTTTAAGCGCAGGAGACTGAAAATCTCTTCCTATATGTTACCGAAATGCTTAGTGTTGAGAAATTAGCATTTCTCTTGAAAAAACAAGTTCTTTTTTTAGAATTTTTTTTTTAAAGATTGAGTTCTTTGAGAGAGGGAGAGTGGAGGTGGGGGGAGGTGCAGAGGGAGAGGAAAAGAGTATCTTAAGTGGACTCCACATTCCGCACAGAGCCTGTTGTGGGGCTCAGTCTCACGACCCTGAGATCATAACCTGAGCTGAAATCTTGAGTGAGATGCTCAACCAGCTGAACCACCCAGGCACTCCTAGAAATTTTTATCTGAGCCAATATTAAAAATATTTTACATGGTTTCTTTAAGAACTTTATAACAATAATGTAGAAAATTTTATTCTGCCAGTGTATTAACACTTATAAGAAGAATTATGTTAACAGACTAAGAGAACTGGAAGAAGTGTACACATTTTATACATGCACATAATAAGTTTCACTCACCTTAGAACTCACTACTCAGTCTCCTTTTCTTGAGTGATTTATAATGGTAGTAGCTAGAATTATCAATAATAATGACCTATAATTTTTGATAATATGGAGTAACCTGTGCTCCATTGCCCTATTAAGAGTAATCAGAAAACACTTGGTACTATTTCAGCTGATTCAAGCATCTGGGTCTTCAAGAGGTCTCCTACCAAAGGTTGGGTGAGTGTTCATGGATATTTAGTGACCTCTCCATTTGGGGATAATCTTGGTTTTCTTCAAGATCTTTGAAGGATTGCAGAGTTTTTAAATGAAAGATTCTTACTAGTGGTTTTTTTTTGCTTTACTTTGGGTCTTACCTTTCTTAATTCCTTTATTTGTAGTCCAACATGATTCTCCAGATTTAATTAAACATAAGGATATTTCTACTCATTTACTTGGTTTTATTTTTGTTCCTTATTTTTAAATTTTCTTTAAATAAATAAAATCATTTTAGAGGTTTCCAGTATGGTCCAACTAGGGTAAGGCCAGAAGGTAATACCAGTATCTTTAAGTGATGATAACTCTGTTGTTTATTTAGATAAATCTACTGTTAACTTTACATGGAAATAAAAGGCATAAACATGTTTTTAAAAATAAACACTTCTGAGTCTTTGAAGTAACAAATAAAATGTTGATAAAGGATATTGTTAAAATTGTTAAATAAAAGGAAGCTTTTATTTGATTTCCTGAAAATTCAGTTCCCAAATTCAGCCATTTTCAGGAATTCTGGATATTAGTAATGTTAATGTTTCTAATACTGATCTTTTGCTCAGTTTGAGGAACATGTGTATGTTAATCAACTTGCCAAATCATAAAAAAAACTCTTTGTAGCTTTATTGTAGCTTATTTATTATTTCTCCTAACTATGGTTTTAGGATAATGATAATGATAAATATAAGCTGTTATTAAGAACCCACTACACAGGATAATGATGATGATTGATGTCATCAGTTCGAATTGAGCACTAAGACCTTTTTATGCCTTAATCTCATTTAATCCGAAAACAATGTTAAGAGATAGGTACTGTTGTTATCATTTTAACAGGTAGAGACAATGAAACAGAGAAGTTAAGTGTCTTTTAGTTCTGTTATGAACATTTGAGTCCTCAAGAAGTTAAAAAAAAAAAGTCAAAAGGCATTCTGTGTGAGAAACACCTGTATTCTTTTATGTACTAAGTAGGAAAATTTTCCTATTCTCTACTACTTAGCCACCTAGGATTAGAATTATTTCAGTTGAATTAGGCAGACTAGAGGGGACTTATGAGAAATGTTGTATTTCTCATACATTTCCATTCTTCCTTTAAATGAACTAGAAACAGTTTTAGTGATTAGTTTTCTTATAGAGTTTAATAATAGATTGGAGAAAACCTAAATACTAAATATAGTATGGCCAATCCCTTGTAATTAAAAGCTAGTCAAAAATATTTTTTTAGGGTTGAATAAATAGAATGGAGGAGGACAGTATTTTAGTACAGAGCTGAACTTTTAACCAGTTTTGAATATTCCTGAGAAATTTTTCAGAATTGAATTCCTTCTAGAGGTTAACCTTGAAATTCTCTATAGAGTAGAATGAAAGTTCCATGATAATAGGCACTTTGTTTAGTTAATTGCAATATCCTCAGTATTTAGAAGTACTTGTCATATCTGTCTTCAGTAAATATTTCTTGAATATATGAATGAGTACTACTAAACTCTTCAGGTATCTTCCAGTTTCTCTATATACTCTGGTATTAATACTTACTTGTTTTAATTGGAGAAAGAAATTAAGTTAGCATGTACATATAGTTTACCTTTCCCTACTTTGTACTTAAGTTTATTACTGTGTATAATTTGAATATCAGTCAGTTTGTTTTGAAGTGTGTAGAAACATAGCCTTATAAATATAAAGTGCCTTTTCCAAAGTATCCCCATCATATGTAAACTAAATTATTTTGACTTTTAGCTTCAACTTCTATGATTACTTGAAGCAGTATAAGTTACAGGTTTATGATTTAGGAATATGTCTCATCTTTTATTTTTAAATTAAAGAAGCCTACTTGACTAAATTGGAAAGATAGTATACGCATAGTACTTGAATGAATCCTACTGCTAAGTATATGATAAAATGAAATCCTTCTTCATCAAAATATGTGTTTTTCCTGCTTTGTCTTTTATCCCCACACATATTTAGCATTGATGTAACTCCTGTTCTTTTGTTTTGTTTTGTTTTGTTTTCAAAGATCTTTCCTGATGTATTTGATGCAGTTAGTTGAAAACTGCTATTAACCAACCCTTTCCCCTTAAATTAATTGGTAGCCAGGCTTTATATAAAGTCTTTCAACCTTTTCTGAACACAGATCCCTTTAATCTTAATTTTTAAGTTTTATACTGTATCAAAAATAAATATTAATATGGTTCACTAATTGATTATAACCAATAGATAATAAAGCCTCTGATTTCTTAGAAACAGGAGTGTTGATCTTTCAGATTGCTTTTCTCTAAATGCAGGTATCCTTGAGCGACTATGTAGGTTTCACTGATTCATTCAGGCCCTGAGTGTTTCTTAAACAAATGTGCCTTTATAAGGCCATTGTGGGTCATACATTGAATTTCTGGCCTGCCTTGTGGAACTCTCAGGAAACTGTATATTAGTGCCATAAAATAATTCACATACTGTTATGGACCACATTCAAAGGTGTTTATGAAAAGATTTTTCTTATTTGGTCATATACCTGGAAGCTATGAATGAAATTCTAAGAAAGTACACTTAAAATTATAACTGGATTTAAAAAATTTTTGCATTTCAGGTAAAATCACCTTGCTACTTGCATTACCATCCATAACAGGAATTAGAGGCCAACTAGCAGGTCACTCCTTATCATCTAGATTTTTATTTCCTTTTATCATTTTTATTCTTGAATTTGAGTCATATGTCCTTTTACAAGCACCCATATTTCTACTTTGTCTTCTGGAGCCTGTGGTCTTTCATCAGCAAAATCTGTGTCCTCAATCTTGTCTTATTGTTCCCTTTATTTTATTTCTGTAACTCAGATCTACATATTCATAAAAGATGTTTTTGTAGCCCTCTCTCTTTCTGACTGTTTTTAATTCCTTGCTTTATGTAATACAGGGTAATACCATCGGCATGCAACCTCTAATATCTTTATAGTTGCTTTCTCATCATTTATTCGCCCTTCTCAAAACCCTGAGCTGCTTCGAAGCACATGACATCAAACTATTCCATCTACATTATCATATTGTGGACCTCTACCAGCCTTTTCACTTTCTTCCTCCCAAATATTATTCCCATCACAATTCTTAGTGACTTCAGATTCTCTGTAGCTGATACATTCAATACTCTGGCCTCTCAGTTATATGATCTCTTCATTTCCAGTGATGTTTTCCTCCATTCCCTTCCAGCCATCTTTATCCGTGATTATTCCTAGACTTTTGCCACCTCTCAAATCTAATTTCATCTGTCTCTTTCTCTGATTATAATTTTATTCCAGTACTCTTCCTCCTTCCCCCTTTTTTAACCTCATTGCAATTTCCAGTTCTTTGATCACACCAATTTTCACTTTTCATTGTCTCCTGGACATGACTTATGACTTCACTTCTCTCCTTACTCAACTCAGATACTGTGGTTGATCACTATGATCATCTTTCATATAAAATCTTAACTCTGTTGCCTCTCTCTTCCTTTGTCATATTTGCTTGTTAGAACCTTATCTGTGTCCAGTTCCTCATTTATTACACATTTGCCCTGGACCAGCTGAACTTGACTAGAGCAAAACACCCAATTATGCTGACCTTCTGAGTCTCATTTAGTCAATTTCCTCTCTTTCAGATAGTTATTTTATGTCTTTTTTTTTATCTTTCTTACAACTAAAAATCACCTTTTTTTTTTTGTAGCTCAATTAACCTTCTAACATATATAACTTACTTATTTCTTTTATTTATTGTTCATTGTCCTTTGCTAGAATATAAGCACCATGAAGAACTGGATTTTGTATTTTTGTTGACTAACGTATCTCAGGCTTCTGACACAGAGTAGATAAATGTTTAGTAAATATCATCTATACTTTTACTGTCTTCATTTCTCAATTCTCAGTTCATTTATTTAGCAAAGATTTGCTAAGCTTCTTTCTACATGCCAATACCATACCAATTAACAGAAGACCAGACACATCCCAGTCCTCATGGACTTTTATATTTTAGTGAGGGCAAGCAAACAATAAACAAGTAAATTGTACTTGTGGTTCAGTGTGCATGTGTGAGCACACATGCACACATACACACACATCTCTAACACACATACAGGACATATATGAATGTGTGTGTGTGTGTGTAAGTGCTGTGAAGACAAAGCAGTTAGAGGAGTATACAGAATGCCAGGATAGAGGTGATGATCACAATTTTATAAAGGGCAGTCAGGTGACATTTGAGCAAACATATAAAAAAACAAACAAAAAAACAAGGTAGCTAACCTCTAAAATACTAGGGGAAATACATTTCAAAAGTTAAAGATAATAGTCCATTTTGAAAAATTACATAGCGATTGCCACTCCCATTCTTCAGTTTTACAGATTATTTTCCTTTTAAAAACCAATCTAAAATGGCATTTTAAAGCAGGCAGAGGGTTTAGAGATTATTTGTTTCTATTCCTATATCTACAAAAAAAAAAAAAGTAAGTTGGCCAAAGAATATGTACTAAGTAAATAATGAAATAATGTAAGATAATTAATAATTACCAGTAGCATTTAGTAAAATTTTTAAAAAGGCATTTTAAAAAATCTTCAATTAGTGGATTATAGAGTTGCCTGCGTGAGCTTTGTTGGTTAAGAAAAGAGATGGAAGCTTTAATTCCTGTTGCTGCTTATTGGTGAGTAATATAAGCCAGAGTGAGCTGGTGAAGTAGTAAATAGGCAAATTAAATGGCTGAGGTTCATCAGTGTCTGAATCCATGGAAAAAGCAATGATTTTGTTTTTTAAACAACAGAAAAAAAAACCTATAAATGGATGAACTGTTTATTTAAGTTCTCTTCACTTGCAGTTTTGCAGCTCCTGGTCACCTAAGATTTTCCTTGCAGTTTTATTTTTTAACATGAGAAGTCTTCTCATGTCATAATTAAATTCACTTTTTGCCAGAAACATTTTATCTGTATGATTAAAAATTTCTTAAAGATTGGGTGTCAAGTATTTGTGGCTCCTTTATCTTTGAAAGATTTTTTGAATCATAAATTCTTCACTGTGTGTTGTTAGCAGCTCTTTAACATTTTCACTGTCTACTTCATTAAATCTAGCCTCCTTAGCAAAATGTAAAACCTTTTGCTTTATGTTCAATATTTCCTTTAACTTCTGGAAGTTAACAAAAAATATGCTAGTTTCATTCATACTTCATTCATTGTTATGATACTTTTTCTGAAGCCTGATTCACTTAGGCTATTTTTTTATCAGAACTCTTTCATAAATCCTACAAAAAGTCAAATTCATCAGCACCCCACATTAGATATATTCGTATCAGGTATGAAAAATAGAAATCTATATCATGTGGGCATCTATCCACTGTTCTGAATCGTCAAAATATAGCCCCCTGTAGGGACCATGATATGGGAGATAAATGGATTTACTATTCTTTTAATAGCTACTAGTTTCTACACATCTCCTGTACTTCAAAGCATCTCTGCAAATAGATCATGATTCTCATATTTAAAAAGATGTGTGATCCATAATACATAATGTATGAGATTGTAGACCTTAATTGATGTATATACTGTATCTATTGGCTATTTAAGAGATTTTAAAGACTAATTTTGATTCTACAAAATGATTTTTATCTTTGTCAATTTTAAATATTCTATCATATTCCTTAAGAGTATTGATTTTAGTATATTTTGAACTTTGGGTGGAGGCAAAGAATATCTTAATTTTTTTTACTCTTTCAGTTCCTTATAAATACTGTTTTTTAATAGTTTTGTCAGACATAAAAAACACAGAAGACACTCTTCAACATATGAGAAATACATTTACCACTCAATTTATGAACAATTAGAGTATGCGTTTAGGTATAAAATGATGAAAAAACAGTATCTTTTTAAGAAATACATGTTCATGGGCGCCTGGGTGGCTCAGTGGGCTAAGCCTCTGCCTTTGGCTCAGGTCATGATCTCAGGGTCCTGGGATGGAGCCCCGCATCGGGCTCTCTGCTCAGCGGGTAGCCTGCTTCCTCCTCTCCCTCTGCCTGCCTCTCTGCCTACTTGTGATCTCTTAAATAAATAAATAAATAAACAAACAAACAAACAAATAAATAAATAAATGTATGTATGTATGTACGTTCGTTCGTTCGTTTCATGCATACTGCATTCATGTGTATGATGGAAGAACATGGCTCAGCTGCCTAACAAGATTTTAAGATACCATATAGTAATATGGTTTGGAGTATTGCCACATGTCTAGGCAAATACAAAGGGAACCCACTCAGAAGATGATGCAAAAGTAGTTTCCTGATCAGTTTTCACCTTCTCAGGTGCTGTATTTCAGGTGTCTTAAGATTTTGCTCTGTGAAATAATATGTGTAAGATTTTTTAAAATAAGAACTGATATGTATAAATCATTCAGTTCTTCTGCCACAAATTTTGTGTGTGTGTTAGATGCTGTGAAAATAAAGGTTTGTTTTTTTAAAACTTTTTGCAAAAATCTGCATGTCTTGGAGGTCTACTTTTCTACGATTTTTTTCTTTTTAAATTTTGTGTGAGTTTTCAAGTTCTTCATGGTATTTTAACTTTTTAAAATTAAGCCATAACATTTATTAGTTTGTATAATTTTTTTATTTTATTTTTTTAAAGATTTTATTTATTTGAGAGAGAGCGGGCACAAACGGGGAGGAGAAGCAGACTCTCCACAGAGCAGGGAGCCTGATGTGGGGTACAGTCTTAGGACCCTGGGATCATGACCTGAATCAAAGGTAGACACAACTGTCTGAGCCACCCAGGCGCCCCTCCTAGCTTATATAATTTTAAAACAGTGATTATCTCTGTTGTGTATCTAAAGACAGCAGGTTGTTAGATGAGTTTAGAGTAAAAACTACTGACAATTTTTTGTCCATTTTTTTTTATTTTAATTTTTTATTTTTCTAAGACTTTATTTGAGAGAGAGAGAGAGAATTGGGCGGGGCAGAAGGAGAAGCAGACTCCCCTCTGATCGGGGAGCCTGACTCCAGGATCATGACCCAAGCTGAAGGCAGTTGCTCAACCAACTGAGCCACGCAGGCACCCCGTTTTTTTTTAAAGATATCATTTTAAAGCACGATTATAGAGAATTGTCATTACCCTTGTAAGTAACGTGTCTAAAACTCTAGAATACTTAAAAAATATATATTTCTTCTTGATATCTTAGCTGTAGTAGGTTAAACCTGATTGCAGTCTACCTGCAAATGTAAGACAGCCCAACATTCTAAATTGTGTGGTATTAGAATCTCAGGATTGGGGCCTTTTAAGGGAAAAAAGTAACCTGTTAATGGCCAAAGAAATTAGCCAAGGACTGAAGTATTTCATGTGTACTAAACTAAAATAAAAAGGCAGAGGAGTGTGTTGTTAGTCAGCTAATTTTTTCCAGATAATTCTCTCTATATACTGTAGCTTTATGAATGAAAAAATTTAGTGTAAAAACCACCTGAATTATAGGACAGGCGCTGAATCAGTCTACAGTCTCACTGTTTTATAAAAGCTTGAAGTTCTGTCTTCTCATAATTTTAAGTCTGATATTTAAATGTAATTTTTGTAGAAATAACACTTTATTACACATTCTAACACATGAGATTTCCTCTATCTCATTTAATATGGTATGTAATTCTGTTTAAAAGAATTACCTGTTCCTTATGGTACTTGGGAACTTATTTTTTCTGAATTTCTCTCACTCACCAACATACGAGGAGTCTAGAATTCTAGCAGAGGGTTTTTTGAAATACTGTACTTGTGAAATGTGATGAATTAGGTTATACATTGCCATTTTGCCATTTTTAGCTTGCATATAATTTGAACTGTCAGTTACAGTTTACTATTTGCTCTTGGCTAGTTGTCATTATATCCACAACATGCTCAGACTGTATTATAAAGTTTATTAATTAGAAATATTGATTTTTTAGTAATAATTAGCAGTTACCCCCTCCTTTTTTCCATGTGGATTTATATTTTTATGGGCATGTGAGTTTTCCTCCTTAAAATGTTTTGAGTGAAGTATTCTAAAATGTTTCTGTCCTCAATAGAAGGAGCAAAGCATAAGCTTTACAATTGAACAGGTATGGATTTAAATCTGCCACACATATATTATGTGATTCTGACAAACTACGTACCCCTTCTGTGACTTGTTTTTCTCATCTGCAGAAGAGGCACCATAATTATAGGTATTTATACTCTGTTGTCTACCCTTACCTACCAAAAACATAGTTTTGTTAAAATAGAAGATACTAGTTTAGATTCTAATGCTTTAGTCATTGATACATATACATTGTGTTCACTAGTAGCCCCTGGTGGAAAAAAAGACTATGGGCTGTGGACACAAACTTGAATGTATTGCTTGCAATTTTTTTCCATTAAATTAGCTATGATGTTGGGCAAGTTATTTAACCTGGTAATACTGTATCATTGTGAAGATTAATAAAATGTAAATGAAACATTGAGCTTAGTGCCATATTTATAATGGGGATCCAGTGAAAAGTAACTCCATGGTGGATTGCACTATTTTTTGTTGCTTTTGTTGTATGAAAAAACTAGGCATCTAAATGACCTGCTTTAATCATACTAAGACATAGTAGTGAAAAGGTCAGATTTTTGATTAGACCAAGAGTCTAGTCCTGGCTGAACTACTTATTCAGCCTTATGTGACCTTGGGCAAACTTTTTAACCTCCTTCAGACTTGTTTCCATTTCTGTAGAATACCAATAATTCTAGCTTTTTCAAGATGATTATTGTGATGCTTAAAAGAGCTAATGATCCAAACCCACCGAATTGTATACATTAATTATGTGTAGTTTTTGTATACCAGTTATACCTCAATAAGTTGGAGAGGTGGAGATAATGTATGTAAAGACTCAGTAATCTAAAACTGCTATTACTGTTATTTATTATCATTATCATCAGTTACTTGGAATGACACTAAATCAACAAAGGGAGATCATTGAGAGTTTAGTTGCCACATTAAATCTTCTAATTGTTTAGAGTATTGTCCTTAGGATTCATGAATTAATAACTAACATCAATATATAAGGTATCATACAGTCTCAAAAGTGGAGTAGTGATGCTTCAAAACTGTTGGCAATAAACGTAGTACTCTGTGGATGCTCTGAGGGAGTAAAATTATCAGCCAAATAGGATACAAATTACAATGTTCTTTGTGTTTGTTTTGTACAAATAAAAAGTCACTTTTGTGCTTCAATTTCTTAGTTGATAAAATAGAAAATTTTTTTGCTAAAGTGTGTTGATATAGTTAGCATATGTAGCATTCAGGAAGTGAAACAGTATAAAGAAACATTTGAGGGGCTCCTGGTTGGCTCATTTGGTTAAGCGTTTGCCTTCAGCAAACGATGATACTGATTGAGGTTGTGAAAGAAACACTCTTGTCTTTGGTGAGGTAATGTTCAGTGCCTATCCAGATTAAGTATGTTTATGTACGTCTCATATCAGCATTTCTTGTAGTTTTGGGGTTCAGAGTTGTAAGCCTCACATGTGTACAAGGTATAGGGATAAAACTGGATCATATTGACAGGTCTGTGGTTCTTCCTATTAAATCCATTTCTTTGATTTAATTCTTACTAATCCTGGAAATCTTTTAGACTTAATAGAGGAGTGTTCCTTCATAATTGCTGAGTATTTTGTTAGAGCAAAAAAGTATTTATCATCATGAAACAATGCTGTAGAACAGAGCTTTCCAAAATCATTTGTGCATGAAGACAGTGGTTAAATAAGATGATTCACTGGAGTACGGGAATTTTGTTTACATCGCTATACATTCTTAATAAAATAAGATTTCTGCAGTGAAGGGAACCAGATCTCCTTGGAGAAGTGGTTACTTCCATTGCTGGGATTGGGAAAATATAAAATGCGTTTGGAGCATGTTGTGGTGCCGGAAAGTAAGGAAGTGCTCAGGAAAGGATCGAAATATGTTGGGTAAGACATAGGAGCCAATGTGAAAGAGCTCCTAATGGCCCAAACTGGAACTACTTGAACAACAAAATAAATAACAGTGTAATTCATAGAAATTCAATAGACAACTTGACTAAGTGATCAAGGGTTAATATCACCAGTAATAAAACATATTAAGTCTTATTGGTGCACTGATAGGATGCACTGGAAAAGACACATTACTTCACAAAAATGTATAACTTGAAATTAACATGAAAAAGCTTCACATATATTAAGGAACATTCTCCAAATAACTGAACAGAACTCCTCCAAAATGTCAGGATCAAGAAATCAAGAAAGATAAGGAAAGGCTGGGAACTTTCACTAATTAGAGGGCACTAAGCAAATAAGACAAGTGAGTACATCATGGGATCCTGGATTGGATGCTGGAACAGAAAAAGAATGTTAGTGAGAAACCTAACGGATTCAAATACAGTTTACAGCTTAGTTAATAGTGCTATACCTATGTTATCTTCTGGGTATTGATAATTGTTTGTATAGGATGTTAGTTAACATTAGGAAAAAGCTGAGAAAAAAGTATATAGGAACTCTGCTGCTTTTGAAACGTCTTTGTAGTCTAAAATTATCTCAAAATTTAAAGTATTTTTAAAAACTTAATAAAAATAAGTTAATATTTACTGTCTTTGATATATGGACTGACAATAGCACCTTACTTGGGGTTTATATTAGAAGGCCCTTTTTAAAAATTTATTCATTCATTCATTTATTTTTAGAAGGTCCTTTTAATGTGAGGGAGACCTAGTGTCCTGGGAGGTGAGTTAGAGTTCAATTCCTCACACAAGGAGGAATTGCCTTTGAATTGCTAGTTGCCTTTGAGCCAACTAGCCTGTAAGACTTCCAGAAAAAAAAATTATTTTTCTCTAATAATTTCAGTCACTGTTCAGTAAACTTTTGTGTAAAGTGTGAGAGAGTAAAGGAATATTTTCTCATTTTTCCTTTAAATTTTTTAAATTTAAATTCAATTAACATATACTGTATTATTCATTTCATAGGTAGAATTTAGTGATTCATCAGTTGCATAAAACACCAAGTGCTCTTTACATCACATGCCCTTCTTAATGCCCATCACTCAGTTATACTCCTATCCGTCCTACCTCTCTCTCCTCCAGTAACCCTCAGTTTGTTTCCTATATGTAAGAGTCTCTTAAGGTTTGTCTCCCTCTCTGATTTCATTTTTTTCCTTCCCTTCCCGTGTTCATCTGTTTTGTTTCTTAAATTCCACATTCTAATTTTTCTATGTCCTGTAAATTTTTTAAAAATTAGCTTATTGATGAATTGTTCATGCAGTCCTTACTCCCTTTAAAGAGTGAAGAGCCATTTATTTATGAAATTTATTGAATTACCTGTGTGTGGTACCATGGTAGATCACTGAATAGGTAAATGAGTAAGATACAGTGCTTAATCTCAAGGAGACACTTGCATGTTATAAGAGGATAAAAGGAGATAAAATAGTTCATGTGCTCTTAATTCACATGTCATCTTTAAACTCCTGTTCTCTACTCAGGAATGTTGAAATTGAAGACCAAATGAGCCTCAGGGTGCTCCTCCAAGGAATACATGATCTTTAACGGTGTCTCTTTCCATACAAGATTGTTAACACCTAGAGAACCAAAAATCTATATTCTTTCTCAATATCTCTTTTATTTCCCTGAGCAAGTAATCGTAGTTCGATTAGTCTTGGTAACTGGTTTTTAATAACTTTGCTTCTAACAAAGAAGAGTGTTCTTCAGTTAAAACATAACTCTGTGCCCCTGTAGCTATCCCATTATTTTCTAGATAATGTTTTTAAAATACCTTTTAATAATAATTTATTTGCATTTTGTTTAGAGTCTCGTTCCACTTATTATTTTTTAAGATTTTGTTTATTTATTTGACAGAGATCACAAGTAGGCAGAGAGGCAGGCAGGGAGAGAGGGGGGAAAGCAGGCTCCCTGCTGAGCTGAGAGCCCCATGCTGGGCTCAATCCCAGGACCCTGAGATCATGACCTGAGCCGAAGGCAGAGGCTTTAACTACTGAGCCGCCCAAGTGCCCCAAAGTCTCGTTCCATTTAAAATGAAAAATAATAAAAATAAAAACATTTGGGAGGGTCTTTTATAGCTCATATTCAGTAGATAAGAAAGAGCCATAGTAGTAGTTCTACTAGTTAAGTATTAAGCTTCACTCCTCAGTTTAATTTTCTGCTTTTACTGAACATTAGATATTCTACATGATCTTGTCATGTCCAGAGTATAACACATTAAAATCTGATAGGATTAAATGGGACTATACCATATACTACATAGTATATACTATACTAGTCCTTACCAAATTTCACTATTTTAGAATAGTTTTTACAACCTTATTTTGACTTCACTCTGTTGTAAAGTATTAGATTTTCTTTAGTAGGGAGCTGGCTTTATAATACTTTTACTTTTCTAGTTGTTTTTGTTTGTTTTCTGTTTGTTCCCAGGAATGCCCCAGCTCTAGTAGATCTAAAAGCTCGTCTGGAGGGGCACCTGGCTGGCTCAGTCAGTACAGCTTGTGACTCTCAATCTTGGTGTCATGAGTTTGAGCCTCATTTTAGGCATAGAGATTACTTCAACAACAACAACAAATAAATAACAGCTTGTCTGGAGATGTTAGCAGAGAATTCTACATTGGGTATAATCCACAAACACTGTGCCATAATTCCCCCAGAGTAGGCTCCGGACAGTAGCTTCTAAGCTCTGTTGAAGGTTGCTGTGGGAGGTATAAGGTATTATCTAAACAACTACTTTGGTGGGTCAGAGATTGATACTACTTAATTGCAAATGCCATAGCTGCTGAAAAGCAGAAAAAACCAGCCTGTCATGAGAAATGACTCAGCATTCCAAATAATTTCTAGTCAAATTTTTACTACAATATAGACTGCTATATAGAGAAATATGAGCAGGAAGATAATGTACCTAGAGTAACATGTCTGATTCCATCTCTCTAAGAAGAAAATGGTTTGCCCCTGCTGTTCAGTATCATAATAAATTATTTCGTATCTCTAGGGTAGCAGTTAGGCCAGCTGAAAAGACCTATGCCATTACTATTCATCTGTTCTGACCCTGGCTTGCATAGCAGAATGTATCAGTAGATTTTGGTAAGAAATGGAAGCTGGATGAAGCAGGATGGGAGTGGAATGTCTGGTATGTAGAATGATTATTGTACTGACAGTGTGTGGTTATGATGGTTTATCAAGTGATTCCTAATGGGCATACATATTTTAAAATCAATTTAAATTAAATAAATTTAATTTAAAATAAACTGATTTAAAAATAAATCAGTCGTGATTTATTTTACTGGAAATAACTCAGAAACCTCTGAATCTTTTCTGTCTTGCTTTGCTTAACATACTGTTCTCTGATCTTTCTTATTCTGCTTCACAGTTGTAAGAAATGAAGCAGAAACAGTGGGTATAGGATTTTATCATGACAGTTTAAAAATCGCTATTTTGCTGCTATAATTTCCATGATACTGTTTCACTGAGGTTTTATGTCTCTTTAATTTTACTTCCTAACTCAGGAGTTCTTAACCTGAGATACTCCTCCAAAAGTTCACGGATAGGATTTCATGGGGGAAAAAAATGACATCTTTATTTTCACCAACCCCTACCTGAAATTTAATATTTCCTTCAAGTATAAGTATTGACAGTAAACAACAGTAGTAATAATACCTGTTCCAGCTTTAAAAATCATAGCTCTTTCCTTGTCCTATCTTATTGTTTACAATTTTCACTACTTTGAAATTATGGTAGATATTAGACTTAACTACTGAATCTTATATTTTAAGGCATTAAGAAAAAAACACATTTATAGCAGTATCTCACTTTAAAAATTTTTTGACAGTTGTATTTCAGTATAGTTGGTTTCTCTTCTAATCCTATATATTTGTGCTTTTAAAACATGACTCTGAGTAGGATCCCTAGTTTTGACCACAGTGCTGCAGGAGAAATCCCTAGTTTTGACCACAGTGCTCTCACAAAAAGGTTTAAGAATTCTGTCTACTTCCTTTACTATTTGATCTTCATGCTGTCCCCAGAATGTTATATTTTAAGGACCATGTCCTTATAATTTATGTATACATAAATATACACATTCATGAGCATATATGTAATCCTTTTTCCCTCCTCCAGATATCATCCCCTTTCCCAGCTTCAACATTTAACCTCTGTTTAAATGAGCCATAGCACCTCTGCAAATTCCATGCTATTTTCTAGACTTCTTCGCATATATATTGTGGTAGGAATTTTAAGTTCAGTGAATCTAAATTAAACTTATTTTCCTTTTTAAACCTTCTCTTTTTTCCTCTTGTGTTCCCCATTAATTAGTGCCATTGATACCTTCCCACTTGCTCAGGATTAAAGTGCAAGAATCATTTTTGAATCTTTGTTCTTTCTTACTCACTCCTCTGAAAGGGGTTATTAATAAGTAGGGATTATTAATAAGGCTGATATGAACATTCTTATAATTTTTGGACATCTATTTTATTTCTCTTGGGAAAATCCATAGGAGTGGAATTGCTGGGTCATAATGTCAATGAATATTTCTAAATATGTTAGAAACTGTTATACCATTGTCCAAAATTAATCATTTTGCAGATTTATTAGAAATGCATGGGGCACCTGGGTGGCTCAGTTGGTTAAGCGACTGCCTTCGGCTCAGGTCATGATCCTGGAGTCCCGGGATCGAGTCCCATATCAGACTCCCGGCTCTGCAGGAGGTCTGCTTCTCCCTCTGACCTTCTCTCCTCTCATTCTCAGTCTCTCTCTCTAATAAAAAAAAAAAAAAAAAGAAATGCATGAGAATTCTAGTTACACTAGATACCTGTTAGAACTCAACTACTGTTACCGGTCTTTGTTACTATTTAATGTAGTAGGTATGAAATGGTATCTCATTTTGCTTTAAATTCCCTTTCCCTGATAATTAATAATGTCGAATGCCTTTTTCAGGTTCTTATAGGCAGTTTGTATATCTTCTCTTTTAAAGGATCTGTTCAAGTCATTTGCCCCTTTTTCATAGGGTTGTTTGCTTTCTATTGTTTATTTATACATATTCTTTATAAATTGTGGTTACAAGTCATTTGTCAGAATGATCAGTCATCATTCATAATGTTTGAATAGTGCCTTAACCTTGTTGAAGTGCCTTCTTATCTCCTAATTCGTTCAGCCTCGTGTGATTGAAGACATAGTTTTAATATCCTCCATCTGGGAGCTAAAGAAACTAGACAGGTGAAACTAAGCTAAGGGTAAGAAAACTAATAGAAAGGGGATCTCTGAAAAGTTGAGAGAGGTTTAGCAACTTTCCTTTTTGAGGTGGGCAAATTATCATGTATTTTAAATGTTTTATGTAACAAATTAAGCCTTAAACACATTTACAAAATGAAATAAAATTGTATTTACAAAGTCATTATTGGGTTGATAAAATTTATTAATTTGTAATTTGCAGGAGTGGAAATTTGAAGTTGTAAGGTTAAAGCCTTTTTTATTTTTTAGTCTTGTCATATATAAATACATAACCTCATTTGAAGATGGTATTAAAATTCTACATGAGTAGCAAATTTATAAATGTAAGGCCCAGGTCAGATGACTCTCTACGCTACTTCTGTGCTTTTATAAGACTAGACCAGACTTTATTTCACTTTATTACTCTAGTTCTTTTTCTCGTTTGAGAAATATGAAGCTAGGTTTATCAACGGATAAGTTGATAATTAATATAATGACTTAGAAATTTCTTTTTTATCTTAGTTGTGCCTTTTAATTGTGTGGACAGGAGTGTGTGCTGCTGTTTGCCTTCTGGTTTTCTAAGTGTCATACTTGTTAACATCTTTTCTTGGAGAATGATCAGGAAAGGGAGAGGATATCTATGTCTGTAAGGTTTTCCCATTTATTGCTTCTATCACAAGAGACTTCTGGTAAAGTAAAGATGAAATTATTAGTGAAAATCAGGTTTGTTTTTTTTTAAATCTCAGATTCAGTTAGCCATGTTCTTAAATTCTCTTACAAGTGCTTAAAAAAGTTAGAGATATTAATACTACTCTTCATATTGAGGAATTATCTTGATAATATAGTCCACTAATTCCAGATGATAACATTTCTTTATTAATAAATTCTTCTTTTAGGGGCACCTGAGTGGCTCGGTGGTTTAAAGCCTCTGCCTTCAGCTCAGGTCATGATCTCAGGGTCCTGGGATCGAGCCCCACATCAGGCTCTCTGCTCGGCAAGGAGCCTGCTTCTCCCTCTCCCTCTGCTGCTCCCCCTGCTTGTGCTCTCTCTCTCTCTCTCTCTGTCAAATAAATAAATAAAAACCTTTAAAAAAAAAAGAAAAGTTTAAAAAAAATGCTTCTTTTAAAATACCTTTTTCTACTTGTTTAGTACAGTATGGATGCTAGAGCTTGTTGAAATATATATAGCAGTAGAAGTGTGTTACAGTATGCTAGGAAAACTTTGCAACCAGTGTTGGGAAAATTTGTCTGAAAAACTTTAAAATGATTGGAATATTATCCCAGAGCAATCAGTGTTAGTTTGGCATTAGGAATATGTGGGAGGAATAGAGACCCAACCTAAAATGAGAATGAATACCTCTGAATTGTTTAAGGGGATTAAAAGGGCATTAAATATTTAGAATTTTTTAACCCTATATGTATATAATGAATTATGAGATTATTACAAAATAATGTAAACTGAACCATGCATACCAACAATGTTGATTTGTAACATATTTGTTCAGTTTAATCTACAGTCTATACTTCTGCTGGTGATAATTGGGAACCTTCTGTAATATCATATGTGAAGGAAGATTTGGAGTTGAGGGGAAACTATAGTCTTCTTCTCTAATTAAACTAAATATTACCCTAAGAAAAATAGAGACATTTCAGTGACTATGAGACTTGGTGGGGTAGGATTAGAAAGAAAAGAAAAAAGAAAAGAAAAGAGATGCACAAAAAGAAAAGGGATGGATCAAGTTTTTCTTCCTCATCTCTTACAAAATAGGTCTTCTTTATTTTAACTCTCATTATCTGAACTCAGAAATGGAATAAATTCAGATAATTTTCAAATAAATTTCTACTATTGAAAATTCAGAATTAGATGGGTTCTAATAATTGTAAACATCCCTTGCTACCTGAATTTGCTCTTCAAACTGTGTGAATTCAAGAACCAAGTAAATTTGAATAAGGAGTGATACTTGTGTTACTGTTTTTGTAATGAGACCATGTGGTCAGGTAAAGAGTACCATTTGGGAGATTAGAAAACTGATATTCTAAACCCTGCCATTTGATCTTTCTGGATTTTTGTTTCCTTCTTTGTAAAATTTGAGGTTGGATTAGATTTTGTCTCTCAGCCTGGTGGAGCCTGAGGTCTAATAGTCCTAAAAGTTCATAAAAAGTCATATATTTACTGGCAATGACTGTAAGCCAAAGAAAAGTTTCCTTTATATTTGGTTCAGATTCATACTTACTGTTTCTTCATAAAATTTGCCAGACAAAACAACTTATTAACATGGCTTTGAATTGAACTAAATAGGGAATTAAGTTATAAAAGATTGGAAATCAATATGCCATACCTTGTCCGGGGTTTACTTTCCAAGGTGTAGGGGACAATAGTTTTCTCATACAAATTAAGAGTAATACATTTATTCTGAACAAATCAGAGATCCATCAATGTCCATAATTTTGTATTAACTGGTAATATGTAGTAGACTTTAAGGGGATTCACTTCTAAGATTGGTTTTCAGTTACTGTGTACTTAGACTTAATCTCATTCTATTTCTGTTGTTTCACAATTGCAGTTAAACTGTGTTCTAAAAATTTATTAATTTGATTGGAACTCTGAGTAATATTTTTTCTTGGAAATAAATGTTAAATAGTAAGTCTCAGGTATAGAGAAGACCATAATGGTAACTAAAGTATAGTATACCTTTTTATATTACTATTTTAGCCACATGCTGCCATTGTTGATTATTTGTTTTCTGAAAATTGAAGCCTAAATTTGGAAAAATAAGAATGCATTTTATTCTTCTCTCCTATCCCCACCAAAGTAGCAGTATATAATATTTGGCTCTATTAATGGGTAAAGTGCATAATAGCCAGGTACCTGTATGATATCACTTTAAGGTGATATAAATTAAGATAGGAGAAGAGAGTGTATAGATTTTATAAATAGATTTTATAAATCAGGGGTACTTCATTTGTCCTCTACAAACTGCGTATATGTCAGCATGAATGTCAGGGGGTGGTTAGACAATGGTTGCTTGGTGGGTAATTAACATGTTTTCACCTTCTTCTTTTTAGAAAGACATAATACTTGTTTTCTGTCCCAATTTGAGGAGAAAATGAATTTTAAAATGCCTTGATCTACATTTAGTGAATGCTTTTAGTCTATGGAGAAAGACAATTTACTAGTGAAATACTTGCTTACTAGTAGTCAAGAGGTGTCAAATGGATGTGCTATATAGTTGTCAAATGTGAGTTGGAATTTGGTTTTTAAATAGCTTAATGTAGCACCTTTTTTATATACCCATAATGTAGAATTACTGTTGCTCCATAATTTTTCAGATCTGCATTCCTAGATGTCCATGATTATTTACTTACTTATGGGATGATATAATTTACATCTAAATTTAGCTGTCTCTAACACATCTTTTTTTTTAAGTCAATTATATTATTCAATGAAAAAATACAATCTCAAAGCATGTATCAACAACATCAAAAGTACATCTTGTAATTCCTTATTCTAAAGGATCTCTGGTGCCATCTACTGCATAGTTTGTTAGTGAAAGAAAAGTATGTGACATCAAGTAGATGTTTCTGTTATTCTGATTTTTTTTAATTAATAGACTTTTTTAGAGCAGTTTTAGGCATACAGAAAAATTGAGCAGAAATATAGTGTTCCCATATTCCCCTCCACTCAGTTTTCCTGTTACCATCTTTTATCGTGGCACACTTGTTACAATTGATAATATTGAGATATTATTAAATAAAGCCCATAGTTTGTATTAGGTTCACTCTGTGTGTGTTGTTGTGTGGGTCTTGCTAAATGTACAATTTTATGTATCCACCATTATAGTGTCATACACAATAGTTTAACTGCCCCCAGAATCCCCTGTACTCCACGTATTATTCATTCCTCCACCCTATGACCCCAGCCTATGTCAAACACTGATCTTTTTACTGTCTCCAGTTTTGCCTTTTCCAAAATGCCATATTGTTGGGATCATATAGTATGTAGTCTTTTTAGATACACTTTTTGGATTCACTTAGCAATATACATGTAAGGTTCCTCTGTGTCTTTTTGTAGGTTGATAGCCCATTTTTTAAATTTTTATTTTATTTTTTGACAGGAAGTAGGATTTATTGGTGGGCATGAGTAGGAAGGGGGCAGTGCCAAGGTTCTTGATGAGTGCAAAGCCCTCCATTTGTCCAAGGGGCCATGATTAGGGATGTATTTGACCCCATAGCCATCTGGGATAAGCTGCTTTTCAGCCACTATGTCTTCAAATTCGTCTGCGTTAAACTTAGTAAAAACCACTTCTTGGAGATGTCGATCTTCTGGCGGCCAGGGAACTTGAACTTGGCCCTGTGGAGGGCCTCAGCCACATGCTCCTTGTTCTGCAGCTTGGTATGGATGGACATGATGACTTAGCCAGTGTGAACCCTGGCTACTGTGCCCTGGGGCTTTCCAAAGGCACTCTGCATACCTGTTTGCAGCATAGATTGGAGAGAGCATGAGGTCAGACCTGTGTCCACTGGAAAGGGCTGTCTCTAAGGTCCCTTAGGGCAACCCATGCAATCAACAGGCTGCATACACACCAAGGAGGCTACCCTTTGCAGCCCTGGCACACTGGGCCCCCATGGACAAAGAGCACAATCGCCTTAATTGGTTACGGACCCATTTCATTTTATTATGGAATAATATTCCTTGCTATTGATGTACCAGTTTGTTTACCCCTTGACCTGTCGAAGGACATCTTGGTTCCAGTTTTTTAGCAATTATAAATAAAGGTATTAAAATTCACAGGTTTATGTATGGGTATAAGTTTTCAACTCATTTGTATAAATACCCAGGACCGTAATTCCTAGAGCTTATGGTAAAAATGTTTAGCTTTGGAAGAAACTTCCAGACTGTCTGCCAATGTGGCTGTACCATTATGCATTATTAGCAGCAATGAATGAGAATTCCTGTTGCACCATATCCTTACCAGCATTTTGGTAGATTGTGTCTTTTAGGAAGTTGGTCTGTTTAATGTAAGTTATCATATTTCTGGATACAAAGTTCATAATATTCCTTTATTATCCTTTTAATGTCTATGAGTTAAATAGCAATGGCTGTTTTTTTATTTCGGTATTTTTAATTTGTGTTTTCCCTCTCTATCTTGGTATCCTGGCTAGGGGTTATCAATTTTATTGATATTTTCAAAGAACCAGTTGATTTTAACTTTTAAAAAGGCATAGAATATAAGCTGAATTCTTTTATTCTGAAATGTCTCTGGTATGATCTACTGAATGGATTTTTTAAGGAATGGAAAAATTCTGAAAGCATGTCATGGATTCTTTTCCTTAATCTTATTTTTAGTTTAATTGCTGCCATAAATTTTTAGACCTTGTTTAGCATTGGAACATAGAGGCATACCAGAAATGTAGCAGATTTGCTTTTTATCAGGGGAGTAACTGCACCAAGGAGAGTTTACCTGTAAGGATTTAGCTATCTCTGCCCTTTCCTATGAGTTTCAACACTGAATCTCCAGGAATTGTCATGAGATCATGACAACATTGAAAAATCATTAGCTCTTTTGCTTATTATTCTACATTTAGACTTTTAAAATTTTCCCACAGAGTTAGAGCTGCTCCTAGTGGTCCCACAGGAAGATTAAATGTCTCACTATATCATTAAACTTCAGTTATTGAAGGAAGATTTCATAAGTTACTTTAGTATATTTACACTGTCTGAAAAGGTAATTCTGAATCTTTAAATGAGTTATGTCTTTTAAAAATAAGGCATATGAATAATTTGGTTTTTAAATGAATTATTTAATTAATTAGCTTAATTTAGTTTAATTCTAATTAATTGGTAGTATTTATTTTGAAAATATATATAATTAGTTACAAATGACCTTTGATATGAATGGAAATTTATAGGCAGGGGAGATCTGATTTCTTGTTCCTAGAAATAGAGAAGACTGGAAATATGAAACTCATTAAAGAAACAATGAAAAATGCTAAGTTGAAAAACAATTTAAAATAAATAGAAAAATAGAACCTATATCTATACCCAAAAGAAGATCTCCTCTGTAATTTTTAGCCAATGACTGTTTGACACAGGCTTTAGGAATCTAAATTTATACTAATTCATAATTCTAGAATTTAAAATCATCTTGGGTTGGAAACAACTCAAGTGTCCTTGGACAGATGAATAGATAAGTAAAATGTGTTGTATACATAAGGGAATTTTTTTCAGCCCCAAAAGGAAGAAAATTCTGGCACATGAAGGAACCTTGAAGGTTCCTTGAAGTACAACGTGAAGGACAACATGAAGGAACCTTGAGGACATTAAACTAAGTAAAATAAGCCAGTCACAAAAAGGCATATAGAGTATGCTTCTGCTTACATGAAGTACTTGGAGTAGTCAAAATCATAGCGACAGAAAGTAGAATTGTGGTGTCCAGGGGTGAAGGGAAATAAGGAGTGGTTATTTAATGGGTATGGAGTTTGAGTTTTAAAGATGAAAAGAGATATGGAGATGCATGATGATGATAGTTGCACAACATTATGAATGTATATAATGCCGCTTACTCTTCATTTAAAATGGTTAAGATGGGGGCGCCTGGGTGGCGCAGCTGGTTGAGCGGCTGCCTTCGGCTCAGGTCATGATCCCGGAGTCCCGGGATCGAGTCCCACATCGGGCTCCCAGCTCCATGGGGAGTCTGCTTCTCGCTCTGACCTTCTCCCTTCTCATGCTCTCTCTCACTCTCTCTCTTTCCTAATAAATAAATAAAAATAAAAAATCTTTAAAATGGTTAAGATGGTAAATTTTATGTTATGTGTATTTTACCATGATAAAAAAAAATTTTTTTAATCATCTTGGTTTGGTAGCTCCTCCAGACACCTAGAAGAACCAAAAGCACAGACTCTCTAACAACATATCCAAAACTTAAATCTCAAAACATCCTCAGATATGAAGTTCTTTTTTTCCCCCCCAAATACTTTTATTTTTTCAGTGTTACAAGATTAATTGTTCATGCACCACACCCAGTGCTCCATGCAATACGTGCCCTCCTCAGTACCCACCACCAGTCTCGC
>CM052800.1:11264576-11278258 GCA_028533885.1 Nasua narica | reverse complement strand
GGGATGGAGTCCCGGGATCGAGTCCCACATCGGGCTCCCAGCTCCATGGGGGAGTCCGCTTCTCACTCTGACCTTCTCTCTCTCACTCTCTCTCTTTCCTAATAAATAAATAAATAAAATCTTTAAAAAAAAATTAAAAATGAACACATTCCCCTCAAAATAAGATAAATCATAAAATACACATGCAAACAAGGCACTCTTTGCAGTAATCAACAAAAATAAAAATAGGACCCCGCCTTCAAAGACTGTGGATTTTGTAATTAAAAGATAAGAATATAAAAAGAGTACATTTTAATCTTTTAAATAGAAATACAAAGTTGAAAATTAAAAACATGAGTAAAAGCTAGAGACTGTAAAAATATCTATCATGTATAAATAATAACTAAATATTGTCTAAAAATGAAAAAGAAAGTGGAAATTAAAAACTTAAAGTTTAAATAATTATAGTGAGGGTAATTGATAATTGGAAAGATCTGAAGAAGCCACAAAAAAATGCAGCAAAGACATGAAAAATGTGAAAGATGCTAAGAGACATGGAGGATATAGTGAAATGAGTCATCTTATGTCTAATCAAATTTTTAAGTGGAGATTGTAAATAGACTTTAATAGGGTCAGTATTCAAAGAGATACTGCCTGAACATTTTTTAGAATTTATGAAAGTTAGGAATCATTATATTCAGGGATGCTAGTGTTACCTAACAGGATAAAAGAAAATAAATTCACGTCAGACTTAGTTCAAGAAGGCTAGGGGTGGGGGTGGGAGGGCCAAGAGAAAGAGAAAATCTTGAAAACAGCCAGACTAAAGGACTGCTTACTTATAGTCAAACAATAGACTGATAGTTGACTTCTAAGCAAAATGGACCTCTACAAAAGAAAAATGACTATCAACTTAGAATTTTATATTCCAGTTAAATGTCTTTCAACAAACAAATCTGTTTACAGATTAAAAAGAAAACAGAGACTTTACTTCCAACAGACTTTTCTCTTTAAAAACAAAACAAAGCAAAAAAATCTTTGAGGTTTATACCTGAGAAAGAAACAAAACAATCCTAGAAAAAAAGTCTGAGATGCAAGAAGTGAAAATAAAAACTGATAATCATTGGGGTAAATCTAAAAAAAACTTACTGCATAAAATACTAAAAATAGTATCTACTTGTGGGATTAAAGATTCTGGAATACCTGACAGTAAGAATGTGTAAGAGTGATGTGACTAGAAGTAAAGCATTGTACAGTACTTTTAATAGGGCATATATATTAATTGACTTTAGGCTTTGACAAGGAAAAATATGCATGTGAAAATTTCCAGGCCAAGTAATTATAGATCTAGAGATACTATTTCAAACCAGTAGAAAAGGGGAAATTGTATGGAAAAAAATAATTTCAAAAGAAAAACTGGGACTTATAAAAGCAAAAAATAGGAGTAAATGAAAATATTAGTTATCTAAATAGAGTATGAGGTCTCAAATTAAAACATGATCAGATAGAATAAAAATTCAAATTCACTATATGCTTTTCCTAAAAGACTCCTTGAAAAGTTAAAAGCCTGGGAAGAAATATATGCCAGTGAAAACCTGACCAGATACATGTAACAACATATTAACATCAAATATAATGACTTTATTTGTATGTTTATTTATTTTTAAAGATTTTATTTATTTGTTTGACAGAGAGATAAGGGAAGAGCACAAGTAGGCAGAGTGGCAGGCAGAGGGAGAGGCAGAAACAGGCTCCCGCCTGAGCAAGGAGCCTGACATGGGACTTGATCCCAGGACCCTGGAATCATGATCCGAATCAAAGGCAGATGTTCAACCAACTGAGCCACCCAGGTACCCTATGTAATGACTTTATAAAGTCAAAGAGAAGTATTAAAAAATAATAGGATTTTAATATCATGATAAAAAGTACTATTAACCAGGAAACCATGACAGTTATGAATATGTATACCAGAATATTATAGCTTGAACATATGAAGTGGAAGTTATTAAATGTATAAGCAAAACATCATAGAGGGAGGGTTTGTCTAGGTTACATCAAATACACTTAAAATTAATGAGAAGAAAGAATATTTGAACAACATAGTTAGCAAGTTTGAGCTAATGGATCCAACCATCATCAAGTTGGTAGAGTAAATATCGTAAACATTTTTTCAAGTGTACTTGAAATTTTAAATTTGACTGAAATTTTAAATTTTAAAAATTGACTGTGCAGAAGTGCATTGGGTCAGCAACAAGTAAAAACTGATATATACACACCATATTCTTGATACTGTTCAATTAAGATAATCAATAACAAAAAGATAATTTTAAATAAATATATGGAAATTTAAAGGCATTTCTATGTAATACAGGAGATAAAGAACTAATAGTTATTAGAATGTATTTAGCACTGTATGATATTAAAAAGAAACTTTAAAACTTATTGGACAAGCTCATTTGGTAAAAGGAAGTTTATAACTTAAATTTTTACATTAGAAAGAGAGAGAGGGGCACCTGGGTGGCTCAGTGGGTTAAAGCCTCTGCCTTCAGCTCAGGTCATGGTCCCAGGGTCCTGGGATCAAGCCCCGCATGGGGCTCTCCTTTAGATACTATTAGTAGAATCATATTACAGATAAACAAATTATGGCTTATTAAGTTACTTGGCTGAAGTTACAAAGTCTATAATCAACATAGCTGAAATACGATTCCAGGTATATCTGACCACAGGGATGTACCTCCAACCATTCCCCTCTCTCTCTGCCTGCCTCTCTGCCTACTTGTGATGTCTCTCTCTCTGTCAAATAAATAAAATCTTTAAAAAAAAAAAAAGAAGAAGAAATTTAATGAGTGAACCATACATCTAACTGAAGGAGTTAAAAAAAAGTAACCCTAAATAAGTTGGAGAAAGGGTTAGATATGAACGAAATTAGTGAAATAGAATGCAAAGGTAAAATAAAGATAGGGGGCATCTGGGTGGCACATTTGGTTGAGCGTCCAACTCTTTGTTTCCGCTCAGGTCCTGATGTCGGGGTCCAGCGATCAAGCCCCATGTTGGGCTCCATCCTCAGCGTCTCCTCCAGCCCCTCCCACTCATGCTCTCTCTCTCTCTCAAATAAATCTTTTAAAAAAATAAATAAAATGGAGAAGATAGACAAGATTAGAAGGTCAGTTTTTTGAAAAGGCTTTAAAATGTCACAATATGCTAATATCTGAAATTTTATATTCTAAAATTTTAGGAATTTACTACTACAAAGTTTTTGCTCATTATATAAGCTTTTGATTTAGAGAAACTACCCAAATTATTGTCTTTGATTTTTCTTCTCCTGATAGGGATTGTAGAAAACAGCTATATTGTATAAAAATTAAATAATTAGGCTAGTGCTTTCTGAGGTCTATGCAATGGGTACTGGATACATGCTCTATATGTATTTGTTCATTTACTCCTTGGAGCAGCTCCTTTAGATACTATTAGTAGAATCATATTACAGATAAACAAATTATGGCTTATTAAGTTACTTGGCTGAAGTTACAAAGTCTATAATCAACATAGCTGAAATACGATTCCAGGTATATCTGACCACAGGGATGTACCTCCAACCATTCTTCTATATTGCTTTCCAGGGTACTATTTGTTATGGGATAAAGATATATTAGGTTTTCATAGGATGGTGGTTCTCCCAAGTGTGACACATGGAACTTTGGGATCCCTGAGACTCATTCAAAGAATCTGCAGGGTTCAAACAATTTTTTTAAAAAGTAATCCTAAGATGTTATTTGCTACTTTCGCCATGTTGACATTTGCGTTGATTGTACAGAAGCAATGCTGGTTAAAATTGCTGGCACCTTAGCATGAATTAGTGTTCTTCAGCACCATACACATTGTAGTAAAAAAAGACCAGTATATAAGAATACCCTTGATGAAAGAATAAATTTTTATTAATTTGTGAAATTTTAACCCTTGGGCTAGATATCTGAAAAAATATTCTGCACAATTAAATATGAGCACTCAAAATATTTCTGTTACATACCAAAATTATATTGGTTGTCTTGAGGATTTAAGGACTTTTTTTTGAGGACAAAAGACTTTGTTAAAGGTCATAACTCATAATGTAGATAGGACATTTATTAATATCTATGTACCAAATAAGATAGCAACCACCTTCATGAAGCAAAAACAGAAAATTCAGAGTAAAGAAGAAACACATAGGAGTATTAACATGTAACTTTGAGTCCAAGATAGGTGAAATGAATTTAAAATAAGTAAAGATATAGAGAACTTAATAGTAAGGGATAGTTTATGGGTATATATTGAACTCTATCCTCAGGTAATTTAAATACACTTTCTTCTCAAGTGTACAGAGAACATTCACCAAAAAACTGGTATACTAAGTCAAAAAGAATCCTAAGAAAGTTCCATAAAGTAGAAACAACACATATAAAAACATTTTTTTCAACCATAATACAATAAAGATAAGAAATGTGAATAATAAAAAATTCAAAGTCCTGTCTACCTGCAGTGTAAACATACTTTGAAATGACTTTAAGGTGAAAGGGAAGAAAACAAAATTGCTGCTTCTCTTTTCTACAACTTAGATGAAATGTAGAATTACATAGGAAAATCCCCTTTATCAGAATTCTTATCTCAGAAGAGATTAATAGACTTCTGCTATGAGAGGAGATAGCTTAAACAAGTTTTTTTTTGAGTAGGAAAAAGTATCAAAAAACTCAACAAAACACCAGCCCAGAAAATTTAAAAGTTATATTTTACCAAACCTAAGGTTAGCCAGTTTTAATGCTCCATAAATTTTTCCAGAACATAAAAAAGTGTCCTAATAATTTTAACATGAGTATGAAACGATCTAGATAAAAATCTCATAGTTAACACATACAACAGTCTCCTATCAATTCAAAAATATCAGAGTTCTGTGCTACAGCAAGAAAATAAAATGTCAAAAAAAAAAAAGTCAAAATTCTGTCAGAATTCTTAAAATGATTGCTGTCATCTTCAAATGAGATTTGTTCCAGTAATGCAAGAATGCTTCTGTTTTAGGATATCCATTAATATAATTCACCTGTTAATCTAAGGAGGAACAAAAAAGTTCATCTCCACTGATGCTGAAAAGACCTTTGGCAAAATTCAGCATGTGTTCATGATGAAAATAATCAATAAAAGAATTGATGCATATTTCTTTAATAAAACACATATACCCTATTTTTAAATACAGAATAACATTTAATGTGGAAACACTGGCAGCATTCCCATTAAAATTGGAACAAGACAGGACTGTTCTCAGTCCCCACTATTTAACATTGTGTTAGAGGTTTGGACAATTAGACGAGAGAACTGCTTTAGATTCATGCAAATTGGAAAAGAAAAAATAAAACTAGTTTTCTTTGCAAATAATAATAGAAAACCAAGAGCATTGATAATAATACCAACTCAAACAGTAAAAGAATTCAGCTCAGTGTCAAGATACATAAAATGCACAATCAATGACTTTCATATACACATAATGAGATAATACCATTTACAATAGCAAAAAAGCCCACAATATTTTAGAATAAACATACAAATAATTTCAGTTTTCTCTAAATTAATATATAAATTTCATATGATCCCTTATAGTTCTTCCCCTATTCCCCACTTTTCCTTGGAGCTAAAATATGGAATACAAATATGAAGAATAGATCTTTTAAAAGTGCTGGCACTTGGTCTTCCAGGAATTAAAACCTCTGTAATTAAAATTATAGTTCTGTCACTCAAATGGACAAGCAGTCATTGAGAAATAGACTCAGATACCCAGGGAAATTCTCATATGATGCAGGCAGGTGGCCTTACAAATAGTGAGGAAAATGATGGACTGTTTAATAAATGGTCTTAGGACAACTGGAAAATCAATTGGAAAAAGATAGAATTAGATCTGTACCTCATGTGTACTTGAATAAATTTCAAACTGGATAAGAGATTTAAATACAAAATAAGGTAACCGTGTACATACCAGAAGAAAGTATCAGTGAATTCTATTGTAACTCAGATGTAGGGCAAAGGCTTTCTCTGTTATTTAAAATCCAGATGAAATAAAATATTGACTACTTTTAAGAGTCATTTGTATCAAAGAAGAAAAAAATAATTTGCCCAGTAAGAAAACTCGATAGTCAAATTTGGGAGACAAAAGACAAACTGGGAGGAAATATTTGCAAGCTGTATCACAAAGAGTTAATCTCTGTTATGTAAGTTTTTTAAATTAAGAGGGGGAGAAAAGATCAGACATTCAATAAAAAAATTGACAAAAGGCATGAACAGAGTATTACACACAGAAAAATAAGACATTCAAATGGCCCTTAAACTGGAAATTAAAACAATAGTGACTTATCATTTTTCTTAGATTGGCCAAAATTTAAAAGCCTTGTAGTACTAATCTGTTAGGGTACCTGTAAAACAATCACTTTCATCCATTGTGAGAAGTACAAAATGATATACTTCCTACAAGTAGTATAAAGCAATATCTATTAAAACTACATACATATTTACCTTTGATCCAGTAATCTCACTTTTTGGAATTTACCTGAAGGTACTTGTTTAACAACATGAACAAAATTATTCATTTTAGCATTACTAATAATAGCAAGATGTTAGAAATCACTTACATGCCTATCCCTAGGAGACATGGACATGTTGACTATTTTGTGGTAGAAACATACAGTGGACAGATAGACATGGAACTAGAGATTGAAGAACGAAGAACATTTATGTGAACTGAGAATGATTAAAATTCCTGGGTCTGTGTGTGTGTGTGTGTGTATTTTGTTTTTTTAGATTTATTTTTTCAGAGAGAGCAGGGGGAAGGGAAAGGGAGAGGGTATCTCAAGCAGACACCCCACTGAGTGGAACTGGATGTGGGGCTTGATCTTAGTCAAGACCCTGAGATCATGACCTGAGCTGAAATCATGATTCGGACGCTTAACCAGCTGAGCCACCCAGGGCCCCCCTGGGTTTATATTTTTAAGTGGAAAAAGCAAGAGGAAAAATTATTCTTCATATTGTATATAGTATATTCACTTTTAAGAAAGAAGAGGAAAGAATATATGAATCTATTTTTACACACACAAAAGGATAAACTAGAAACTAATGATTGGTTACTTTGGGAGTGATGGAAAATAAAGGAAAATAAGTGAAACTTATTTGAGTCTTATATAGTTTTGACTTTTGAAACATGTTGAGTTTTTACTATTTTTTTGGAGGGGGTGTCCAGAGGGAGAGGGAAAGCGAGAATCTTAAGCATTAAAAAAAAATAAAATGGGCAAGGTTGGGGGAGTGAACCTTACGATTGAGTACAAACAACAAAAACCCAAATAAACCTAACTGTATATCATATTGATACTACAGAACACAGGAAAAAATTAAATAATTAACCTACTACTCTGACTGTACTCTCAATGGGATATATTTTAAGGATTAACATTTTTTTTAGCACCAGTATTGGTGTAGTAATTCTGAGAATGTTTTCTGTTGGACAAAGAACATTAAAAACTATGTTTTTGTTCTGTCCATAAAAACTATGGACTGGGGGAAGACAACAGTACTATGTTCTTTGAATGAATGAATCTATGAATACATAGATACATAGGTATCTATGAATTCATGATTTAAATATATATATGCATATATGTGTATGTGTATATATACACATTTATATATATATATGTAAAATGCTTACATATATGGTATTTTTTAGCTTTGCCTACTGCAAGAGTCTAGAAGCAGTGACACCACAGTAGCAATGACCATATTTAGCATCCAGACATTGATGTCTCAGTAGCACTCTCTACCACAAAAAGGAAAAATACGATATTTGCAATATTGGTTGATTGTAAGTCAAGGACAGGAAAAGTAAAAAGTGGACATGGAGTATATTCTTATATGCTAAAAAAATAAGGAAGTTCCCACAAACAGGAGATATATCTAAAGGGTACAAGGTCCAACTTGAAGGGGTTTCCACTGGCTAAATTTGGAAAAATTTGTACTTTAAAATGAGTAACGATGGCATGGACAATAACATTGGATAACAAGAAACAATCCTGAGTCTGTAATGCTAAAAACAAAAGATAGGGGTCTTCTCAGAGAAGGTACTTTTTTAAAGAATGCTACATAAAAGTAGAGGATGAATAATGGAATTTAAAAATTACCATTTTGCAGTCACTAGTGTAACAGTTGATTCTGGCAGGAATCATCAATCATGCTAAAACCATTGAGGAATGTTGAATGTTGACAAACAGGATAATTCCATTAAAGTATTACTCCATGGATTATTAATTACAAAAGAGAAAAGGTAACTTAACAATGGAGAGATTTGTTGAGTATCACCTTAAAGCAAGTGATGGATGGCGTCACTGATGATGAAGGAACAGGCAGCTAGCTAAAGACAAAGCATAAGCTGATACCCTGCAAACCGCGCCCCCCCCCAACACTCCTGGGTGGGACACCCGTGACATTTCATCCAGGAAGCTCCCAGCTGTCTTCATATTAATGCCTTGCTAAAAGGAAAAACAACCCTAACTTGACAGTGGCATCTGGTAACCTGGGAGTCTTCTTTAACATATGAAAATCCTTTTTTTTTTTTTTTTTGAAAATCCTTTTGAAAACCTCTTTTCCTCACCTCCCTCAAGTATATAATCAGCTACCCCCTGAACCCTGGTGCAGCTGCTCTTTCTGTCCATGGGTCTGGTCCCATGCTTTAGTAAAACCATTTTGTTTTGTTTTGTTTTTGATACTTATTCACTTTATTTACTTTTACAATTCAAAGACAAGGAAATTTTCTGAAAACAAAACAAAACAAAACTAGAACCAGCATAGCATTGAAACAATGGATGGAGAATTCCACAGGAATGGATATAATATGAAATTGTTAGGTTTAAGGGGTCAGACTGTGTGGAACTGAGCATGGACTCGGTGAAAAATGGCTTTTTCGGGAAGATTTTAATTCCTCTGACTACGAAAAAAAATCATACTTATTGGAGGAAGTGGAAAATACAAGACTGCTGAAAACTGAAAACCATTTTGCACCAAAGACCTCTCAAAAATTCTTTCTTGGTCATCAGCTCTGGACTTCACCCCACCGAACCTTACCTATATTCCAAAATCCCACCAACTCATACTGAAACTAACCGATACTCCAAAGAGACATATCACCTGTGATACTATTCCTGTAAAAAATTATTAATCTCAACTTAAATGATAAGGAGTGTAACCCAAACTGTGGAACATGCTAGAAACTAAATGGCATGAAAGGAAAAAAAGCAGAGAACTGGAGGCACAGGACAGTCAAATACAACATGTCATTCTTGATTGCATCCTGAGATTGGGGAGAAAAAAGGCTATAAACGACATAATTGTGAAAATTAAAGGCATTATTGTTTGTGTTAAATTTTTTTTAATTTAATTTTTTATTTGACAGAAAGAGATCACAAGTAGGCAGAGAGACAGGCAGAGGGAGAGGAGAGGCAGGCTCCCTGCTGAGCAGAGAGCCCGATGTGGGGCTGGATCTCAGGACCCTGAGATCTGACCTGAGCAGAAGGCAGAGGCTTAACCCACTGAGCCACCCAGGCGCCCTGAATTTCTTGAAAGGGATAATCGCATTATAGTTATATATGGTAATATTCTTTATTATCCAAGTATTTCAGGTTAAAGATTCATGACATCTGCAAATACTTTACCCCTAAGTAACTTGTGTATATGTAAAGCAAATGATACAAAATGTCAACATTTGTTGACTCTATAGAGGAAAAATTTTGTGGAAGTACATTGTACTCTTCTTTAAATTCTTCTATAGATTGAAATGTTTAGAAGTAAAATACTTGGGAAAAATAAAAGGCAAGGGCAAAAACTATGTACCATAAATAGTTCAATAGGACTTTGCTTCCCTTTTTATCATTCATTATACCATTATCTGTATTAATGTGATTCTTGACGTTAAATGATACCAGTGTACATCAGAGTTCTTCTAAAAAGTACTAAACCAGTGTTAACTATTGTTAATGTAGCTATCAAACATGGATAGAAGGGAAATGGGTATGGCAAAAGATTATAAAAATGCCATCATCATGACCTTTAAAACACTTTATTGGATTAGTGACTTATATATTCCACATAGATGATCTCATAATTGAGACAACCCAATCAGTATTCTTAGAATGATTTCAAGAGCAACTATTCCTCTCCGGTAAACAATGGCATCATATGTTAACTATCAGTGTGGGAAAATACAAAACAAAGTTGTGAATACAGGGAAGTTGGAATCAGTCTGTCCCCAGTGATTAACATCTCTTTTTATATGCAAAATATATTCATCTTTGTCCAAGACCTTCAAAGGTCTTACTGTTATTACAGTATTATCTCACAATACTCATTTAGTTCCAGGTGCAAACAAGATTCTTTGGGTGCAGCTCTTTAAGTACAGCGTTTCAAGTACAGTTCATCTTGATCTGTAGACTTTGAAAGTAAAAAGACAAGCTGCCTGCCCACACGCACCCCACATAGAGTGGTGTGACAGGCTTAGGGTAACCACTATAAACATTCCTATTCAAAATTGGGGAAAAGGGTACACACAGAAGTGACTATTCATAGCTAATCTGAAATCCAACTGAGCAAAAGTTGCTAATTCTTTGTTTAGATCTTAAGGTCTAAGAATAATTCTTTATGGCTCTTGGATCTGTTACGTTCTGTTCTCTGATTTGTCCCTCCTTTCTGTTTTTTTTAATTGAGATGTAATTCATGTGCTGTGAAATTAACTTTTTAAAAAATATACAATTTAGTGGGTTTTAGTGAACTCATTCACCAAGTTTTACAACCATCACAGGACATTTTCATTATCCTAAAAAAGAAACCCATTAGCAGATTGGCACTCATTCCTTATCCTTTTCCTATCCTCCCCCAGGATCTGGCAACTACTAAATCAACTATCTGTTTTTTTGGATTTGCCTGTTTTAGACATTTCATATAAATGGAATCAGACAATGCGCAGCCTTCAGTTAGCATAATATTTTCAAGGTTCATTCTTACAGTGTGTGTCAGTTCTTTGTTCCTTTTTATGATGGAATAATACTCTGTTGTATGGATATATGACATATATTCACCAGGTCATGTTCATTTGTGTTGTTTCTACTTTTTGGCTGGTATGAACATTCATGCACTCATTTTTGCTTGGACATATGTCTTCAGTTTTCTTGGGTATATACCTTGGAGTGAAATTTGCAGGATCATATGTTTACATTTTTGTAAAATTGCCAGTGGCTACACCATTTTGCATTCTCACCAGCAGTGTTTGAGAGTTCAGATTTCTTTACATCCTCATGAGCACTTTATCTGCATTTTTTATTATAATGTATCCTTTGGCGTATGAAAAGGTATCTCATCGTGGTTTTGATTTTCATTTCCCTCATGAGCAATGATGTTAAGCATCTTTTTCATGTGTTTATTGGCTATTAGTAATATTTTTGGAAAAATATCTACTAAATATTCGCCATTTTTTATTTGGACGTTTAGTTTTTTTTTACCATTGATTTGTAAGAAGAATTCTTTATATACTGTGGACACTGGACTTTTATCAGACATGACTTATTAATACCCATTGTATGGACTGTCTTTTCACTTCTTGATAGTGTCCTTTGAAGTACAAAGGTTTTTAATTTTGATCAAATCCAGTATATCTATTTTTTTTCTTTTGTGCTTGTGCTTTTGGTGTCATATGTAAGGAATTGTTGCCTTAATCCAAGATTATGAAGATTTACACTTATGTTTTCTTCTAAGATTTTTATTTTACGGTTTTTAGCTCGTGTATTTAGGTCTGTGATACATTTTCAGTTAATTATTATATATTGTATGAGGTAGAGATCCAGCTTCATTTTGTATGTAAATATCCAGTTGTCCCAGCACTGTTGTTGAAAAAACTATTCTTGGGGCGCCTGAGTGGCTCAGTGGGTTAAAGCCTCTGCCTTCAGCTCGGGTCATGATCTCAGGGTCCTGGGATCGAGCCCCACATCGGACTCTCCGCTCAGCGGGGAGTCTGCTTCTCCCTCTCTCTCTGCCTGCCTCTCTGCCTACTTGTGATCTCTCTCTCTCTCTCTGTCAAATAAATAAATAAAATCTTTAAAAAAAAATTTAAAAAAAAGAAAAGAAAAAACTATTCTTTCTCTCATTGAATGGTCTAGGTACTCTTATCAAAAATAAATGTAAATGTAAAGGCTTATTTTGACGCTCAGTTCTACTACATTCATCTATACTACTACATTCATTCTACTACATTCATCTACATGTCTAACTTTATGCCAATAACACCTTGTCTTGATCATTGCACTTTATAGTAATTTTCAAAGTCAGGATGTGCTAACCCTTCAATTTAGTTCTTTTTCAAGATTTTTATTTTTTATTTTTTTGGCTATTCTGGATTCCTTGCATTTCCGTATGAATTTTAGATCAACCTGCCAATTTCTACAAAAATGCCAGCGGGGATTTTAACAGGGATTGTGTCAAATCTCTTTGGGGAGTATTAACCGTCTTAACAATATTACATCTTCCAGTTTATGAACACTGGGTGTATTTCTGTTTATTCAGATTGTTTTTAAGTTTCATCATTTTTAGCATACAGAATTTCCACTTCCTTTGTTAAATTACCCCTGTGTTTTATTTGTTGTGATCCTGTTGTAAATGGAATTATTTTCTTATGTCATTTTGGAATTGTCTAGTGACATTGTATAGAAGTAAAACGGATATTTGTTTATTGATATTTGATCTGTAGCTTTGCTATACTTAATCATTAGCTCTAAAATTTTGTGCGTTTGAATTCCTTAGAAATTTCTATACATAAGATTATGTTATGTATCACTATATTGTACACCTGGAACTAATATAACACTGTATGTTAATTATGGTGGAACTAAAGTAAAATTTTTTAAAAAGATTATGTTATGCATGAGCTTTACTTCTAACTTTTCAATCTAAATGCCTTTTATTTATTTTTCTTGTCTAATTGCCCTGCCTAGAACCTCTAGTATATGTTGGCTAGAAGTGATGAGAACATATATTCTTGTCTTGTTCCTGATCTTAGGTAGAAAGCTTTCTTTCACCATTAAATGTGATGTTACCTGTCAAATTTTTCATTGGCACCCTTTCTTAAATTGAGGTAGTTTTCTTCTGTTCCTCGGTTGTTCAGTGTTTTTAGCATGAAAGCTTACTGGATTTTCTCAGGTGCTTTTCTACATTTGTGGAGATTTGGGTTTTGTCTTTTATTAATGTTTTATTATAATGACTGATTAGTTTGTGATTTTTTAAGATTTTATTTATTTGACAGAGATCACAAGTAGGCAGAGAGGCAGGCAGAAAGGGAGGGAAGCAGGCTCCCCGCTGAGTAGGGAGCCCGATGCTCCATCCCAAGACCCTTAGATCATGACCTGAGCCTAATGCAGACAGTTAACCATCTGAGCCACCCGGGTGCCCCTGACTGATTAGTTTGTTTTTTTTTTAAAGATTTTATTTATTTATTTATTAGGAAAGAGAGAGAGTGAGAGAGAGCATGAGAAGGGAGAAGGTCAGAGTGAGAAGCGGACTCCCCATGGAGCTGGGAGCCCGATGTGGGACTCGATCCCGGGACTCCGGGATCATGACCTGAGCTGAAGGCAGTCGCTCAACCAACTGCGCCACCCAGGGGCCCC
>CM052800.1:11248256-11264076 GCA_028533885.1 Nasua narica | reverse complement strand
TTTTTTTTTAAAGATTTTATTTATTTATTTATTAGGAAAGAGAGAGAGTGAGAGAGAGCATGAGAAGGGAGAAGGTCAGAGTGAGAAGCGGACTCCCCATGGAGCTGGGAGCCCGATGTGGGACTCGATCCCGGGACTCCGGGATCATGACCTGAGCTGAAGGCAGTCGCTCAACCAACTGCGCCACCCAGGGGCCCCTGACTGATTAGTTTTTATATGTTGAACTGACCTTGCATTCTTGGGATAGGTTCTTGGTGTGTAGTTCTTTTTATGTGCTGCTAGATTCTGTTTGATAGTATTTTATTTAGGATTTTTGTATCTCTTCATAATGTATAGTTTTCATTTGGGATGGTAGTTTTCCCTTCATGTGATTTCCTTGTCTAGTTTGATATAAGGCTAATATTGCTATCATAGAATGAATTGGGAAGTGTTCCTTCCTCATCTCTTTCTAAGAGTTTATGAAGGATTTGGTGTTAATTTTTTTTAGTCTGATAGAATCTACTGGTAAATCTGTCCCTGAGCTTTTCTTTGTGGCAAGTATTTTAGTTTATTATTTTAATGTTTTTATTTATTATAGGTCTATTTACGATTTCTGTTCCATCTTTGAGTCAGTTTGGTAGTTTGTCTTTCTAGGATTTAGCCATTTCATCTAGGATATGTAATTTGGTTTTTTTCTACATGCATTTTAAAAAAATTATTAACATATAATGTAGTATTTGTTTCAGGAGTAAAAGGCTGTGATTCTTCAGTCTTACCATATACTCTCCCCAGTGTACATCACCCAGCCACCCTATCCCTCCTACCCACCTCCCCTCCGGCAACCCGCAGTTTATTTCCTGAGATTAAGAGTCTCCTGTGGTTTGTCTCCCTCTCTGGTTTCATCTTGTCTCATTTTTTTCTCTCTTCCCCTATGATCCTCTGCCTTGTTTCTCAAATTCCACATATCAGTGAGATCATATGATAATTGTCTTTCCCGATTGACTTACTTCACTTAGCGTAATACCCTCTAGTTCTATCCACATCATTGCAAATGACAAGATTTCATTTTTTTTTTGATGGCTGAGTAATATTCCTTTGTATATACATACTCAATTTCCTTATCCATTCATCTGTCAATGGACATCTAGGCTCTTTCCATACTTTGGCTATTATGGACATGCTGCTATAAACATTGGGGTGCAGGTGCCACTTTGGATTAATACATTTGTATCTTTGGGGTAAATACCCAGTAATGCAATTGCTGGGTCATAGGGTTCTACATGCATTTGACAAAGATATGTATTCTGCCGTTTTAAGATGGAGTGCTGCATATGTTTGTTGGATTGAATTTGAATTTAGTGTTGTTGAAGTCTTCTATTTGTTGATCTTCTTTCTGGATTTTCTATCCATTATTGAAAGTGGTTTAGGGATGCCTGGGTGGCTTAATCAGTTAAGTGTACAACTCTTGATTTTGGCTTAGGTCATGATCTCGGGGTCGTGAGGTTGAGTCCTGAGTAGGTATCTGTGCTCAATGTAGAGTCTACTTCGGATTTCCTCTCTCCCTCTCCCACTCCCCCTACTTGTGCAAGCTCTCTAAATAGATAGATAGATAGATAGATAAAGTATATTTTAAGTGGTTTATTGAATAGTTTCCAACTGTTAATATTGAATGTTTTGTTTCTCCGTTAATTCTGTTATTTCTTCATGTGTTTTTGGTCTCTGTTCTTAGGTCCATATATGTTTATAATTATTACATCTTCTTAAGAGATTGAATCTTTATTATTATGAAGTGACCTTCCCTGTTTTTATTGACAATTTTTGTCTTAGAATAGATTTTGCCTGGTGTTAGTAGAATCATTCTAGCTTCCTTTTGGTTATGTTTTCATAATGTCTTTTTTTTTTCCCCCTCATCTGTTTCTTTCAACATATTTGGATCTTTCAACTTAAAGTGTCTCTTTTGAGGGAAGTATATAGTATACAAGCCTTTCTCAAGAAACAAGAAAGGTGTCGAATACATAATTTAAACTTATACCTAAAGGAGCTGGAGAAAGAACAAATAAAGCCTAAACCCAGCAGGATAAAGGAATAATAAAGATCAGAGCAGAAATCAATGAAATAGAAACCAAAAGAACAGTAGAACAGATAAATGAAGCTAGGTTTCTTGAAAGAATTAATTAGATTGATAACCCCCCTGGCCAGGCTTATTAAAAAGAAAAGAGAAAGGATGCAAATAAATAAAATCATGAATGAAAGAGGGGTGATCATAACCAACATCTAAGAATTACAATTATAAGAACATACTAGGAGCAACTATATGCCAATAAATTAAGCAGTCTGGAAAAAATGGATGCATTCCTAGAGACGTGTAAACTACCAAAACTGAAACAGAAACAAATAGAAAACCTGAACAGACCCATAGCCAGCAAGGAAATTGAAACAGTAATCAGAAATCTCCTAACAAACAAGAGCCAGGGCCGGATGGCTTCCCAGGGGAATTCTATCAAAACTTTAAAGAAGAATTAATACCTGTTCTTCTTTAAAGCTGTTTCAAAAAAGGGAAATGGAAGGAAAATTTCCAGACTCTTTCTATGAGGCCAGCATTACCTTGATCCCTAAACCAGACAAAGACCCCACCAAAAAGGAGAATTATAGACCAATATCCCTGATGAACATGGATGGAAAAATTTTCCCTAAGTTACTGGCCAGTAGGATCCAACAGTACGTTAAAAGGAGTATTTACGACGACCAAATGGGATTTATTCCTGGGATGCAATGGCGGTTCAACATTCACAAATCAATCAACGTGATATATCACATCAGTAAAAGAAAGAACAAGAACCATATGATCCTCTCAATTAATGCAGGAAAAACATTTGACAAAATAGCATCCTTTCTTGATTAAAACTTTTCACAGTGTAGGGATAGAAGGAACATACCTCAACTATCATAAAACCCATATACGAAAAGCCCACAGCAAATATCATTCTGAACAGAGAAAACTGAGAGCTTTTCCCATAAGGTCAGGAACAACACCACTGTTGTTTAACATAATCAGACAATAAAAAGAAATAAAAGGCATCCGAACCAGCAGAGAAGAAGTCAAACTGTCACTCCTCATAGATGTTATGATATTCTATGTGGAATACCCCAAAGATTCTACCCCAAAATTGCTGGAACTCATACAGGAATTTAGCAAAGTGACAGGATATAAAATCAGTGCACAGAAATCAGTTGCATTTCTATACACTAACAATGAGACAGAAGAAAGAGAAACTAGAGAGTTAATCCTATTTACACTTATACTCAAAACCCTAAGATACCTAGGAATAAGCCCAAGCAAAGAGTCAAAGGATCTGTACTCTGAAAACTAGAACAATCATGATAGAAACTGACGAAGACACAAAGAAATGGAAAAATGTTCCATGCTCATAGATTGGAAGAATAAATAGTGTTAAAATGTGTATGCTGCCTAGAGCAATCTATACTTTCAATGCAACGCCTATCAAAATATCAGCAACTTTTTGCACAGAGCTGGAACAAATAATCCTAAAATTTATATGGAACCAGAAGAGTTCCCAAATAGCCAAAGGAATGTTGAAAAAGAAAATCAAAGTGATGGCATCACAATGCCAGACTTCAGGCTCTATTACAAAGTTTTAATCATCAGGGTGCCTGGGTGGCTCACTCATTTAAGTGTCTGCCTTTGGCTCAGGCCATGATCCTGGGGTCCTTGGATCAAGCCCCACATTGGTCTCCTTGCTCAGCGAGAAGCCTGCTTCTCCCTCTCCTCTGCCTGCTGCTCCCCCTGCTTATGCTTGCTCGCTCTCTGTGTCAAATAAATAAATAAAATCTTTTTTAAAAAACTGAAGCTTTAATCAACAAGACAGTATGGTACTGGCACAAAAACAGATACACAGATTAATGGAACAGAATAGAGAACCCAGAACTGGACCTTCAAACTCTACAGTCAACTAATCTTCAACAAAGCAGGAAAGAATATCCAATAGTAAAAAGACCATCTCTTCAACAAATGGTGTTGGGAAAATTGGACAACAGAAAAATGAAACTGGACCATTTTCTTATACCATGCACAGAAATAGACTCAAAATGGATGAGAGACCTAAATGGGAGACAGGAATCCATCAAAATCCTAGAGCCAACCACAGGCAACAACCTCTTCAACCTCAGTTGCACCTTCTTGCTAGATACATGTCCAAAGGCAAGGGAAACAAAGGCAAAAATGAACTATTGGGATTTCATCAGGATAAAAAGCTTTTGCTTAGCAAAGGAAACAGTCAACTAAACCGAAAGACAGCTGACAGGATAGGAGAGGGTATTTGCAAATGTCTTATTAGATAAAGCGTTAGTATCCAAAATCTATAAAGAATTTCTTAAACTTAACACCCAAAGAACAAATAATCCAGTCAAGAAATGGGCAGAAGACATGAATAGACATTTCTCCAAAGAAGACCTACAAATGGCCAACAGACACATGAAAAAATGCTCAACATCACTTGGCATCAGGGAAATACAAATCAAAACCACAATGAGATACCACCAAACAGAATGGCTAAAATTAACCACTCAGGAAACAAAAGATTTTGGTAAGTGTGTGGAGAAAGGGGAACCCTCTTACTGTTGGTGAGAATGCAAGCTGGTGCAGCCACTCTGGAAAACAGTATGGAAGTTCCTCAAAAAGTTGAAAATAGAGCTACCGTATGACTCAGTAATTGCACTGAGTATTTACTCCAAAGACACAAATGTAGTGATCCGAAGGGGTACCTGTACCCCAATATTCATAGCATCAATGTCCACAATAGCCAAACTATGGAAAGAGCCCAGATGTCCATCAACAGATGAATGGATAAAGATGTGGTATGTATGTACAATGGAATATTACTCAGCCATCAATAAAATGAAATCTTGCCATTTGCAACATTGTGGTTGTAACTACAATGTACTATGCTAAGTGAAAGAAGTCAGTCCGAGAAAGACAATTATCATATGATTTCACTCATATATGGAATTTAAGAAACAAAACAGAAGTCTTCTTCAGGTGGCAGCTGTGGCGAGTTAAGAGGATCCAATGCAGCGGGAGATTCACCAGGACTGGGTGAACTGGGAATACATTGAGGTCATCACCAGCAGTGTCAAGAATATCACAGACTTTCTCAACTTGTTCGGTATGTCTTGTTGTTCAAGACTTGCAACACTAGATAAGAAATTGAAAGCCCTGGAAGGGAGAACAGAATACATTGAAGCACAGTGACAAAAGATGAGACCCTCACTTAGAACAATGTCATGCTCCTGCTGGGAAGTTGCTTTACAGAACACAGGCCAACATGGAAAAGGCCCCAGTAGCCTCAGCTCCTTCCGCTTTCCTTAAAAAGCAACAGGGCTTCTTATTCTTTCTTTTCTCAAAAGCATGGCCTTTGGGCTCTGCCATGTACATTGGTGTGTGATGTGGCATGTGGGAATATGTCCAGGGGAACTCTTGGAACCGACATTAAGCATTTTACCTTGGAAGTAACATTTTGTAGAGCTATTTGTCATTATATTTGAGGTGCTCAGAGCCAAACACCTGGGACTCTTTGTTAAGAGTCCCACCTCCCCACTCTCTCTCTCTCTTTCTCTCTCTCTCGGACTTTCCTTACAGCTCTCATTGCCTCTGTATGGATTCTATAAACAGTCTTTGTCTCCTTTCCACCTTTCATGGGGGGTGGGAAGCAGTCCTGGCTGAGACACTTATGCCCTGGCAAGGTGGCCACCAGAGAATGTTGTTGCTAACCCACTAGTTTCTTGTCCTTTTGGGAAGATCAAGGCCAGAACCCTACTTGGCTTGAACGGACAGTTTCAGAATTTTCTTACTGTCACTTGGGGTATCTTTGCCTCTCATATTTCCCTAATAAACTCAACTTTGTCTGACTGCTGTGATTGTGGTGGGGAAAGGAGCTAGAGATAGGGCTTACTCATTCCACAGAAATCGGATGTGTGGAATTATTATTCTAACATAAAGCTTTCAGATGTATCTATTTGATCAAAGCTTAAGTGACTTACCAGCTGGACACCCCCCCGCACCTTGTTCGCTTGTTTGGACTTCGAGCTAACTAATTCATCCTGAGAATCATTTGGTCATTCAGCCGACATTTGTCAAGTACTTACTGTGTAGGCACATTATGCTCCAATAGAAGATAAGCATTGGGGGAAAAAAAACCAGAAGAGCATAGGGAAAGGGAGGGCAAAATAAAACAAGATGAAATCAGAGAGGGAAACAAACCATAAGAGACTCTTAATCATAGCAAACAAACTGAAGGTTGCTGGAGGGGAGACAGGTTTGGAGGATAAGGTAACTAGGTGATGGATATTAAGGAGAGCACATGCTGTAATGAGTACTGGGTATTATATAATACTGATATATCACTCATCTCTGCCTTTGAAACTAATTACATTATATGTTAATTGAGTTTAAGTTAAAAAAATATGTAAAGTACCTATTTTGGGGTGCCTGGGTACTCTGTCAGTTAAGCATCTGCCTTCAGCTCAGGTCATGATCTCAGGGTCCTGGGATCAAGCCTAGTGTTGGGCTCCCTGCCCAGTGGAGAGTCTGATTCTTCCTCCCTCTACCCCTCCCTCCACTCATCCTTACACTCTCTCTCAGTTAAATAAAATAAGGTCTTTACAAAAAAATATTCACATGTCTCTTTTGATAGCATATAGTTGGGTTATTCTTTTTAATACATTTTGCCAATCTTTGCCTTTCCATTTACATTTAATGTAATTACTGATGAAGTAGGATTTATATCTGTCATTTTGCTATTTGTTTTCAATATATTTTGTTTTTTTTTAAATTGTCTCTGTGTTTCCATTATGACTTTCTTTTGTGTTAAATAAATATTTTCTGGTGTACCACCGTAAGTCCTTTTTGTGTCTTTTACTGTATTTTTTGAGGTATATTCTAGTGGTTGTCCTGGGGATTACAGTTAACACCTAATAGACAGTAGTCTAGCTCAGATTAATACCTATTTAATTTCAGTAGTGCAGAAAAACTTTGATCCTATATATTTCCATTTCATTTTCTCTCCTCTGTGCTATTTTTGTCCTCTGTGTTACATCTTTATGCATTTTCCACTGAGAGATTTGTAATTATTGCTGTATCACTTATCTTCTAAATTAGATAGAAAAAAACATTACAAACAAAAAATACATTTATAATTTACCAAAAAATAAATTTATACTGTATTTTATCTATATAGTTACTGTACTGATGCTTATTATTTCTTTGTGTGAATTTGGGTTACTGTCCAGTGTCTTTTTATTAAGTTAGGTCTGCTTGAAGCAAGTTTTCTGTTTTTGTTTATTTGAGAATATCTAAATTTCTCCTGTGCTTTCAAAGGATACTTTTGCTGAATATAAAATTCTTGGTTGACAGTCTTTTTTCTTTCAGTTCTTTGAATATGTCATCTCACTGCCTTCATGGGTTCTGGTGTGATATTGGCTGTTTTTTATCTCATTGAGGATCTTGCATGTGATGAATTGAGTTTTTTCCCTTGCTGCTTTCAGGACTTTCTTTTTGTCTTTGGTTTCTCACTATTTGATTAGGATGCATCTAGATGGGGCTCTCTGAGTTTATCCTACTTGGAGTTTGTTGAGCTTCTTGGATATGTAGATAAAGGTTTTTCATCAAATTTGAGACATTGTCATTTCTTCAACTATCCTTTGTGCCTCTTTCTCTTCTTTCCATCTGGGACTACCACTGCAAATGTTGGTACACTTGATGGTATTCCATAGGTTTCTGAGACTCTGTTTATTTTTCTTTCTTTTTTTCTTTCTTCCTACCTACCTTTGCCTTGGGACAGGCTTCCTCAAAAGTAGGGAAGAAGGATGGGTATAAAGCAATTTAAAACAGTATAACAGCTTACTATTCTTACTGAGATTTAGCCAATATTCTTGAATAGACACTTCCTGAAAAGATTTGGTTACCTCCAGAGTTCTTTTGTTTAAAGGAATGACAACACCCTCCCACACACACAAAATTAAAATTAGAAATCCACATGAGTCATTATTAAGAGAGTTAAATCTGGAGAAAAACCATCATGGTTTGTTTTTTTGTTCATTTGTTTGTTTTGAAGCTGTTTTCCTGGCTATTCCCTTGATTTGGTCTTAGCTCAACTTTTCTTAATTTTAGTCTGACTTGCTATCTGTGCATCTGAAAATTTCAAAATAATTAAGACCTCATTTCTTTTTGTTTAACAATTCTTCCTTTAGTCTGTTTCCCTTCTTGCATTTTACTGTAATTAGCATAAAGAAACCATAGGGCACTTTGCTTTGCTTAGAAATTTCCGTAGATAGATCACCCAATTTATTAGGCACATTTTCTACTTTCCAAGTTACTGCACGCAACAGTGTCATAAAACTTTCTGCCTCTAAAAAATAAGTATATTCTTTCCTCCACTTTCCAATAACATTTACCTCATTGTCTTACAAATCCTCACCCTACACATCTTATCAAAAACCATGAAGCTCCTAACAACAACTTCTTTAAGGTACTTTTTGGCTTACACTGTTAATTTTTTCCAAAGCCCACTGCTTGGTTCTAAAGCTAAACCTACATTTTAGATTTTTTTACAACAACATCTCATTAACATGTACCAAGATCTTTATTATTTACTATTACTATTAGCAAATTGTTCCCCAAATTTAGCAGTTTAAAACAAACATTTATTATCTCATATTTTCTATGAATCTCACAGAGTAGCATAGTTGGATATTTGGCTGCTGTCGAGGGGTCAGCTGGGATTACAATCATCTGGGATTTTATTGATCTGGAATATCTTCTTTCAAGTTCACTCACTTGTTGTTTGTAGGGGACTTCAGTTCCTCTACATTTGAGCCTCCCCATAGAGCTTCTAACAATGTGGCCTCCTCCAGAGTGAGTGATAAGAGAGATTGAAGGACAGAGTAGGGGATGGGGAGGGAGGTAACAGCAAATACTAACAGTCAAGAGTATCCAAGATAGGACCCACATTCTTTTACAACTTGATGTTAGGAATGACAGACTTCTTTAGTATGCTGTTAATCACCATACCACCAATTATACAACATGGAAGGGGCTACACAACAGAATGAAGCCAGAAAGTTGGAATCATTAAGGACTATCTTGAAACTGACTATTATAAAAAGCTTGTTAAAGTTTTGAATTAGTTAGGTTTGAAAAATTAATAGGGCAAAAAATAATTTATTTCTGTCTTCTTGGGGACAGTAGACACTATGTCCATGTGGCAGCATTCTCTTTTCTAGCCAAATATTTATTGCTTGCCTAACCTTTGGAAACATTACAACTCCTGGTCTGTATCTGTAGTTAACTCATTTGCTTTTTTATAGTTATGACAGCTTGTACACATAATCTAGAAGGCTCACTAGCTAATCAGCAGCATTTCCTCTCTCTCTTTGGCTTTCTCTTTTTTTAATTAATGAAACATACACTTATTCCCCAATATAAAGGGCTAAAAACTGAGTACATGAAGAAAAAAATACAGTAGCACAATGTATTCTGATTTAAACTTAGCTCTAAACTTAACCCTAAAATTGTAGCCCCAGTTTGATTATATGAATCCAAATATGTTTCTCTTCTTTTTTGGTAAATTTAATTATTTTGAATTTATAAGGTGACATTAGTCAATAAATTATAGCACTTTAAACAAAATACTTAGAAGTAAACCCAGTATCTCCTTTTAACACATAATACAAAGCAAAATTAGGTTTGGAAAAAGATGGAGAAGAATGTTCACAGAAGCCTTCAAAGATTCCTAGAGGTAATAACCAAGAAATGATAAAAATTGGAAGTTTTTATATACAACATGGAAATTTCTTGTTTTGGTAAGCTGCGTCATTTAGGGTACATGTGCTAATACTATCTATTCTGGACCAAAAAATATCACATGTACTTAAAAGTTAGGTCCTTTGTATTTTCCCAGTTAGCTAGTAATTTTATATTAACCTAGTTAATATTTTTACTTACTTGTCATTTTGTGACTTAAGTAAAATATAACTGCTCAGTCTACATCTTAATGGCTAATGTTTCCTAGACTGTTAAAATGCCAAGTACAGGAATTTAGTATTTTATCTACAATCTTATATAACCTTAAAATATCCTGTGAGCAGGCCCTAATATGATTTTGAATGTTCTATTATCATTTCCATTTTTATGAACAGAGAAACTAAAACCTAGAAGGGATATGTAATTACCCTAAGTTCATAAGGATGGCTAAGATTCCAACCTATAGCTAAGTCCTTTTTTTTCCAGTATGTAAAAACAATAGTGCCTCTCTTTCCTACTGGGTTCTAAAGGAAGAATAAATGTGAAGGCTAAAATATGTTACATTTTTTTCCACCCAGTTTCTTCTCTCAGATGTTTTTTTCAGAATTCAAAATTTTTTGTTTTAAAAGAGGTAGTATAAGGATATTTATTTTGTAACATCTCCAAAACAGCATCCTATGATCAAATATATAGATATTTCTGCAGGACCATAAATAGATTCATTTTAACCCAGATCACGTTTTGCTACCCAATATGGTGATGGCCATGGTAGTCTGTTGCCTCTCCTCACCTCCAAATAGTGTATGTTTTCAAACCATCTTGCATTTTAGAATCATCTATCTATAACTGAAGATTTTAATTGGGGAACTTGCCTGCAGATTTCTTAGACATATGCTCCAGCTAATATTGAACCCCAAAACTAAAGAAACTTAATCCTTCAGTCTCAGACAGCCTTGGATCAAAGCAGGCCTATTTACATAACACTGATCTGCATGGGTAAGAGTTGAGGTATTTAAGGAGCAAAGAATTAGTATCTCTAGTTTCACTTCTAAGAGGAAGAGGTATGGAGCCTAATCACGTCTGCATAGTCATCCTTCCTGATTTCCCAATAGTTCTGCCTCCGAAGGAGCAGAATAAATAAAAGGATTGGCGTGAGGCCAGACGTGTGTGTGAAGAAGCCACCACCACCCAGCTTCCTCAATACCGAAACTCTTCTCACTATTTTTGTTTATAAGTTGTCTGTCCTTATTCCACACTTCTTATATAAAATCATTAGTTGTTGTAGCTCTTGTACAAGTTTCAAGACCGAAGTGTGTATCACTACTGACCTTCATTATAGTTGTAGCTGATCAACATGTTTTGGGGTCAGGGGTTGATTAAGACCCTCAACAATGGTATTACTGTTTTTATAGGAGAATCGTAGTAGATGTATGCTGAAATATTTAGGAATGAAATAACATAATTCTACACTGTACTTTCGGTGGTTCTGCAAATAAAAAAAGTTTAAAAAGTGAATGTGGAAGAATACTAACAATTCTTGAATCTTGGTAGAGGCTACCTGTATAATTTTATTTTCTTTATTTTTTCTTTATGATTGAAATTTCTCAATATAATTTGAAGAAAGGAAAATTTTTGATGATGACACTTGGGTTATATATGGAATACATATATGACAGAATGGAAAAATTTAGTGGTGATAAATAGTTATAAGAATTTATATGTTTTGTTTAATAGTTAATGCATATACTTTGTATATTAAGTTATAAATTAAGTTACAAATAAGTCACATATACTTTGTATATTAAGTTACAAAGTTACAAGTTACTTTGTATATTAAGTTACAAATTAAGTGAACAATTTATGTTCACATTCTAAGTATTTCAAACCCTGAAAATAAGCTGTTCCACTTCTATGTCTAATTCTTTGTCTGTATTTTAGTTTGGAACTGAAAATGTTTGGGTTTTTTGTTGTTGTCTTTTGAAGATTTTATTTATTTGTTTGTTTATTTAAGAGAACATGGGCCCATGTGGTGGGAGAGGCAAAAGGGGAGGGAGAGAGAGAATCTCAAGTGGACTCCACATTTAGCAAGGAGCCCTTCTTGGGGATTCATCTCACAACCATGACCTGACCCAAAATCAAGAGTGCAGATACTCAACTGACTGAACCACCCAGGGGCCCTGGAAAATGTTTGTTTTTAAGAAATGATTAAATATGCCAAGTTTTGGTTGATGTAATACTAATTAAATCTATAAGATTTCTATTGCTAAGTCCTAGAAACCATTAGCAATTGTGGACTGAAGTGAAGACTTCTGAAACCATTAATTTTAATATAAATAAGTATTGGTGTTTTCCATTTCTCTTTTTTAATGCCTATCATGTTTATTTCTTCCCTAGATCTTCCTCAGAACTGTGATCCTAACATTCCCTTAGTTGCTCAGGAATTAATGAAAAAGATGATACGTCAGTTTGCAATTGAGTATATTTCAAAAAGTGGTAAAATTCAAGAAAATAGAAATGGTTCAATTGGACCAAGTCTAATATGTAAAAGTATCCAAATGAATCAAGCAGAAAACTCCCTTCAGGAAGAGCAGGAAGGCCCCTTAGACCTCACTGTGAATCGAATGCAAGAACAAAATACTCAGCAAGGTAAGATTGTGTGTGTGTGTGTGTGTATGTATAATTCACAATTTTATGTGTTAGTATTTAATATACATAAAACCTTACGTTCATGAAAAAATTATTTTAAAAGTAGTATTACTTGTAGTTAGCCTATGTGATATGAACTAGAGAGAAGTGCTGAATTTTGTATTTGACTTTGTTTACAAAAGAGGAAATTTCGGTTGCTCTTGGTCTCTTCACAATAAAATGTATGGTGAGAGAATCTTAACAAGTAGCTTAAAAGCAAAGAATACAAATAAAGAGAGGTATAAACTATTTTTAAAATGTACAGCTGAGAACAATAAGCACTTACTATTCAGTTTTTTACACCTAAATGAAAAATTAAAAGACGATTTTTCTTCAGTTATTTATGATGTAACTGAGGAAAAAGAAAACTTAATATATATGATAAATATAATCACGCAATTAAATATATAGAGATATATTTTTCATAAGAAGTCTGAATGATGAAGGCTATGTTAGTCTTATCTGATAGTTGATTAAAGAATAGCCATGATTCAGGTGCCTGGGTGGCTCAGTTGGTTGAGCAACTGCCTTTGGCTCAGGTCATGATCCTTGAGTTCCAGAATCGAGTCCCACATCAGGCTCCCAGCTCCACGGGGAGTCTGCTTCTTCCTCTAACCTTCTCTCCTCTCATGCCCTCTCTCACTTTCTCTGTCTCTCAAATAAATAAATAAAATCTTAAAAAAAAAAAAAAAAAAAGAATAGCCATGATTCACAGAGGAAAGGAAGGAAAGGCCTTTTAAGTGCTTGTGGAAGATGCCAAATACGTGTTTGCCTAGAGAAGAGAGAACAGGTATCTTTTGTTAACACAGGTTAGGAATAGTGTTGTCAGTTCTTGAAGCCAGGAAAATATCAGCATTAGATTTGATCACAGAAGGCATTGTGTGTTTGGGCTCTAAAGAAGACATCTAGTCAATGTTTAAAGACAATAATTTCTTCATTGTATAAAACATTGGAATTAAGAAGGGATGAAATATGGAAATAATTTTATCTTTTTGCTTGCCTAATTTTAGGTCGTGGGAGTTTACTTATGTAGAAAGGTCTGAGAAATATTAAAATAATAATTAGTTTATAAGACAAATGTTAAAGATGACTATGATATAAGGCTTGAGGAAAAAATATATCAACACATAGAATTTTGGAAAGTAGAAAGCATAGGATTTTTATAATTTTGCTTTCCTTTTGCTTTTTTATGTTTCATATCCTCTTAGAGCTCTTTGTCAAAGGCAGTTCTGTGTTCTGAGACTAAAACATAGGTTTTGGTATCTGACAGACTTGTGGTTGACCAACTCTGCTACTAATTACTTAAACAAGTAACTTTACCTATTAGAGCTTTAAGTTTCCTCGTTTGTTATTTGGCATTAATAATAATAGCAAACGCATTAGAGCAATGTGAAAATTAATTATGAGGTAACGAATTCATAAAAGATAGTCAAACACTAGTCTCCATACTCTATACCTCCTTTTCCTTACTACCACACAAGAGAGGTCTTAGCAGTAACATTATAGTGATCTGTAAATATTTGTGTGGCCATTACAGTAAAGTAGGGCAGAACTTTCTTTGAATAGCCCAGTGAATAGAATTGGGATCTAGAAATTAAATGGAAACAGATTTCAGGTCCATATACAAAAAAATATTTCTAAGGATCAGACATTTCTCCAAGTGGAAAATAGTTGCCTTGCCATTAGAGGTATTCAAAAGCATCAGATGAGTGGTTGGAATAAATGACAAAAGTAAATTTCCAATCTTTACATTCTGTGATTCTATGAACTTAAGTGATAAGGCAAACCCAAGTATATATAGAAAACAAGTAATGATATTCTCAGCAAAGTGCACAGATGTATGTGAACATTCTTTTCATCAGAAGGTTGAAAAGAGTAATGATAGTGGATATAAATCTGTACCTTAAATAAATAGTCTTCTTGATGATTTTGGTAGATTACTTCATATCTTTTATGATTATAGGAATCATTTATAGTGTGGCTTGTAGTGTAGAGGGCAAGGGAGAGAATGTTAATAGAGTGAGCCAAAGAAATAAAGACCAAATTATGAGAAAGTTAGACAGGAATTATTGAATATTTTTACTTTCTCAGGACCACAGAAAGCTACTAGATTGCTTCAAGTAGTGAGAAATAAAGTTAGATTTTTTTTTTAATAAAGCCATCCTGCTGTGGTGTAGATTGGTAGGCTCTAAGTTTGCATACTTGTACATGAAATCTTAAAACAACAAAGCACATTCCTTTGATGCATTTGTGTGTGCATGTGTGTGTATGTATACACACCAATATCTGTACTAATATTTACATAAATTAAAATTTTTAAGGTTGAAATAAAGATATTATTAACAATTTTTAAATATCTTGCTAATCATGACTTCACTACTGATATATTACTACACAGTATAGACTTTGGGAGAATTTTATTAGTGATGATAGAAAGTATAAATCCATAGTTCAAATGGTTTTCTTAAGAATTAAAATTTTGGGGGGTACCTGAGTGGCTCAGTTGGTTAAGCATCTGACTTCAGCTCAGGTCATGATCTCAGAATCCTGGGATCAAGTGATTAATCAAGATCAATCCCCATCTCGCTTCAAGGCTCCCTGCTCAGCAGGGAGTCTGCTTGTCCTCCCTCAGCCCCTCCCCCGACTGGTACTTGCTTGCTCTGTCTCTGTTTCTCTCCAAATAAATAAATAAAATCTTACAAAGAAAAGGAATTAAAATTTTTGGCCTGATTTCACTATTCTTACCTATCATCAATTAATTGCTTATACTAACAGTAGCAGTGTTCCACTTTTATTTGCTAGTGTTTACATTTTTCATAGTATTCTTACTTTATAATATATTAAGAGCACTCATTTAAACTCATTGTTCATTCTTTAAGTTACTTTATTCAAATTAGATAATGTAATCCATAAATCTAATGGCTAATCTAACCAAAAATCATGTGAATAATTTATGAATGGTCTAACTTACAAATCTTTAAATTATCAAATGGTTTTGTAGATAAACTTCATTTAACCTTAAAGCAACAGATAATTTGTCTTTTACAGACTGTTTTAAAGAAAAGAGAAATATTGCTATAATCTTTATACCAAAAATAACAAAGAAAAGTCACAGACCAGTCTTTTTTTTTTTTTTTCAGTTTTTGTTTTTTTTTTTCTCCCCAAATTTGTTTATTTTAATTTTTCAGTGTTACAAGATTGATTGTTCATGCACCACACCCAGTGCTCCATGCAGTACGTGCCCCTCTCGATACCCACCACCAGGCTCACCCCCCCCACCCCCTCCCCTCCAAAACCCTCAGTTTGTTGCTCAGAGTCCACAGTCTCTCCTGGTTCAAC
>CM052800.1:11175351-11248156 GCA_028533885.1 Nasua narica | reverse complement strand
ACAGACCAGTCTTACCTACAGACATAGGTGCAAAATCCTAAATAAATATTAGCAAATTAAATATAGTGAAGTATAAAAACCTAATAAATAATGACAGAGAGGCACAGATGATTCCACATTTGAAAAACCTCTATGATTTTCCACATTGCCAAAAAGAAACATATCATCCTAATAGATACAGAAAAAATTCTATAAAAGTTGATAAATTTATAATAAAAAATGTTTATCAAATTAAGAGGAATTGTGCACTGCCGCTACCAAAAATATCATATCCTAATGATTTAAAGTAATAGACAACAATGCACATGATCACCAATTTTCAACACTTTCTAGACGGTAAGAGGTCCTGACTTAGGTAACATGATGAGAAAAAAAAGAATTATGAAAATTAGCAATAATAAATATAAGGAAAGAATGAACAAAATTGTGGTTGCTTTACAAGCAGCATGGTTGTGTATATAGAAAGTATGAAATAATATGGAGGTAAAATTTTAGAACAGATAAAAAGTTCAGAAAATGTACTGCTCACAAGATCAGTATATATTACATCAAATCAGCAACCACCCTGTTAGACAACACAGTTTTTTAAAAATCTCATTTATAATAGCAGCAAAAGCAGGAAATGCAACGGGACACCAAAGAATGAAACTAATACATACACTGCTTTAAACCTTTTGGATAACATAATTACTACTGAAGGATGCAAAATAAGACTCCCGAAATAAGTGATTATGTTTTAAATGAATGGACAGACTCTAAAAGATGGCATTTCATCCTTAATATGCTTATAGATTCAGTGTCATTCCAGTCAAAATCTCATTGGGTTTATTGTGAAAAATGACTTGCCAATCCTAAAATTTATGGGCGATACTTAAAGAACTAAGCATAACTAAGTCAAGGTGGTTGAGGGAGTCCCTATAAACATATTACTTAATGCAATACAGTTAAAATATGGTGCTGTTGGCCATATACAAATCAGTAGAACAGTTTAGCAATCTGGAAACTCTCCAGACGTTAGTGAAATCTGGTACAAGACAGAGATGTCATTATAAATCACTGGGAAGGATGGCCTATTGAATAAAATGGTTCCAGGGCAACTGGTTACGCACGTAGGACCGGAAAAAAAAAAAAAAGGTGATTCCTCCCTCACACAGTGGGTTAAAGGGCTAAATGTGAAAAGAAAAACTAAAAGAAAAGATACAGGATTAAATCCTAATAAACTCAAAATAAGAAAGACTTTCTTGAGATGCAAAAACAACAATCCACACAACAATTTTGTAAATTTGTATTAAAATAAATTTAACTATTATAGAAGACACTATGAACAGAGTGAAAATGCAAGACTCCAATGGAGACAGTATTTATAACTGATGTAACTGGTAACCCATTCAACTAACAGAACGAAACTAGAGTGAATGAGAAAAACACAACTACGTAGAAAAATAGGCAAAAACACTTGTCAGAACAGAATTAGTCATATAAGCAAAGAAATAGATACTCAAAAGAATATCCTACCCAGCCTCTGCCCCAATATAAGGTTCTTAGATAGAATAACTATCATATAAGAGATGGTAATTCAACTGCTGATTAATAAGTACTTGCAAAAAATCTTTGATAGCTGTGATAATTAAGCTCGTATCTCTGAAATATCCACACTTTATGTTTTTTCTATCTGCAACAATATTTTTCTTAACAGTACTATAAATATTTGTAGAAATTATTGTAACTCTAAGACCTGTCTTTTCCAAGCTAATCTTTAGGGGATTTTTCCCCTGTCTGCAGCAATATGAGAAAATTTACTCCTTCTACTAGTGCTATAAATATTTATTGGACTATTATGTCTCTCTAAACTTCTGTTTTCCATGCAAATCTTTTCATCTTATTCTTCCAAGATGTTTCTTTCAATTGTTCTTCATAAATCAGTTTTCCATATTCCTCATTTTCCTTTCCCTCTCTTCTACAAACTCTAGACTGGCTTAAAAAATGCAATTACCCATAGGGGAACATTGCCATTTACTTCTCCATTGTACTTTCTAACCAGGTGTTTGAAATATTAGAGATATTTCTTTGTGCACTCTCATTTCTACAGATTCGTGGAAATACTCAGCCTCAGAAACTGGGAAGTAAGTCATGCATTGCTTGTACCAATGATTCTTTTTTGCCCTGGCACACTAAGTTAAAAAACAGGTAGAAATAACATTCGTATATCACTTTTTCTAAATTCCAGTCTTAATCTGGGGCCCAAACTAAAAACTTCTCCTAAATTCTAAAGTATAGGAAGTAATTTGCAACTTACCAGACTATCATTATTGTGATACTCATGAAGAACTTACCAGTCCTATAAAAAACAAGATCAAATGTGGGGCAGAGATAAAGCAGCATGTCACTGGCCCTGTTGGTGTAGATTTCCGCCATGAGGTCCAGTGATACTCTCATAGAGCTTTCTTTATAGTAAATTTCTCACTGCATTGCAATTGTTTCCATGTTTATCTTTCCACTATAATATACCTTTGGAAGTAGGAACCTGTCTCTTTGTCTTTGTATTCCCAGTACATGTATGATGTATGACATGTTGGATTTATTGGATTAAAAACCTTCATTGTTTTCAGATGCTACTGACAACTAAAATGAGAATTGAGACTTGATCATTGGATTTATGATTTTTTAGCAATGAAATTTTTATTTTAATCATTTTATTTTTTTTATTTTAATCATTTTAAATGGAAAATGCCTTGATACTTTCTTAAACATGTAAAACATTAAACGTCATGATGAACATTAGTTACTGCACTGCCCTGTAATATCTTGGCATTTTAGAATTTTTTTCCCTCGAGTTAATTGACAACAGATAAGTAAAAAAAAAAATTTCAGAAATTACGACTACACACTGCTACCAGTAGGCTAACCTTTGGAAATCATATCTCCTAGTTTGAGTAAGATTTAAAAAAAAAAAATTATGTATGAGACTAATATCAACTAGGCTTCAAGTGAGCATTTGGAGACTGCATTGAATAACTTAAATGACTTTCAGTGATATGCTTATTAAGTATTCTTTGCTGCTGCTACTGTCACTACTAGTCTGGTTTCATGACTGAGATTAAGGTAGGTGAAGTTTTCAGCTGAGATGTTAAACTGTAATTAAGAGAGCCATTATGGTTTTATGATGTTATGTTTATGCTGTTTATAAATGGAGTCTGTTGTTATTCTATTAGGAAAATACTGAACGATTTTTATAGTTCAGTTCAGAAGGTATTTCTGTGTCCGCTAATAAAGTCAATAAAATTACCCATCTTGTTTTTCAGTGCTGAGCTTTTGTTTTCCAAGGCTAAAGACATAGAGGAAAAATGTTATGTCCTATGTTTAAGATGGATACCATATTTTATTAAACCTGAAGAATAAAACAGAATATATCTAGATTATACATATTGCTTTCAATCTAATATTCTTGACTCTAGGCATAGAAGAAACAGGTGATACTTAAAAGTTCCAAATTGAGGCATAGCATTCATCTGCTTTAAAACCTTTTAATGGCTTCTCATTGTCCTTAGGATGATCTAAAATCCTGAACTCTCCAAAATCCAGCTCCTGTCTACCAAGTCTCATCTTGTGTCTCTCTTTCTCTTTGGTCCTCTTTCTGGCTATCTCTCATTTTCTTCAATATGTCATACACTCGGGACACAGAACATTCACACATTCTAGTGCCTCTCTGTAGAAGCCACTTTCTACCGCTACCAGTTTATTCTAAATAAAACTTGCTCTTCTTTTTTTCAGGTCTTTTAAACATCTCTTCTCTAAGGAAACCTCCCTCACACCTCCTAAATTGCATGCATATACATACACACACAAACACACATCTCTGTGTGTGCACATTCTATTAATCTCCCACCAAAATTTAGTTTGGGTCTCTTTTATTTTCTCATGGCATCATGTGATCTTTTGTAGCACTATCACCCATATAATTATTTGTTTCCATCATCTTATTTTGTGGTTTCTGTTTCTTAAGCTTTTTCCTCTGTCCTTTATTTTCTTTTAGGTTGTGTTTTCCCCCTTATTTCACTTTTTTTCCTTTGCTGATTTTTAAGTTATGTACTTCATTGCTGTTCTGTTAGCAGTTACACTAGAAATTTTTAAGTGTAATTAGCTGAACAGTTAATATAAAGAATTTAGAGTATTTTAAATTGCCACGTATCCCAACACATAGAGCCATTTTATCAGTGCTTTAGTTCTCTTTTTATGAACCACAATTTAAACATTGTAACTATTTGTTTCATATGATCAGTTTTTATTTAGTTATATGTATATGATGACCTTTTCCTTTGCTGACCATTCTTCCTTCCTATATCTCAGATTTTCCTCTGGGAACAAAAATTCTTTTAATAAACAATTCTCTTAATTCTATTGACAGCAAATTTCCAGGTTTTTTTCAGTTTCTTATTCTTTTTTTTTTTTAATGTATGTTCTTAAAGGAATAATTTTTCTGGGTACACAAGTTAGATTAACGATTTTTTTTTCAGTACTGTTAATCTGAGAGTGTCCTGACTTCCATTATTGCTATAACTGCAACTAATAGGCTTTCCTTTATAAGTAATCTTCATACTCTGTACTTTCAGCAACTCTTTCTCTTTCTCTGCATATGTGTTTTGTTTATGGGTTCTGTAGGTTGTCTTGGATGTTTGGGTATAGATTTATTTATTCTGACTGGTAATCATATGGTTTCTATAACTTAGGACAAATATCTTTCATCAATTGTTATTTTTTTTATTCATTATCTTTTCAAATGTGTTGAACTCTCACTTTATCACTGGTCAGAATCTTTTGAGACATATTTGGGATCCTCTCATCCTATCCTCTATATCACTTTTCTCTTTTTGTATCTTCCATCTCTTTATCTCCTTTTGTTGCATCTTGATTAGTGTATTTAGAACAAACTCCAAATTCACTACTTCTCTCCTGAGCTTTTCTGATTACTGCTTAACCTGTATCTTGAGTTTCTAATTTGTTCCTACATTTTTCGTTTCCAGAATTATTTGTAACATTTTTGAAATATGCTGGTCAGCGTGCCCCTAATTTTACAAAAGAATCAATAAGCAAGATATCAAAAGTGACTTAGGCTTATATTAGGTAAGGTGGTCAGGAAGGTCTCCCTGAGGAAATGAGTTTGAACAGAAGCTTGACTAATGAGAAGTGCTCCACATGAAGATCTGAGGGCAAGGCATTCCAGGCAGAAGAAATATCAAATACAAAGACAAAAACATTAGAAAGCAAAAAAAGGCAGGAACAAATCAGTTATGTTCAAGAAACTGTATGAAGATTTCCTCAGTTACTTAAAAATCAGGAGATTATTCAAAGCTTTTTCTATAAAGTCAGCTTATGAACTGTCAGGAAATACAAATTGTCACAGAATGTATGGACTAGATGTTTCATTTTTCTGTCTTGTAAGGAATATCACAAGCAAATAGCCATACACTTTACAACCAGATATTCCTTAAATGTTGCCATGTAAACAAACCAACACTTGACTAACCTAATGAGCTGTATGAAGCATAAAAAGAAAGGAAGAGAAGAGGGAGAAGGGAGAGAAAGAAAAGCAGAAAGAAAAGATTAACTTCCTTATAGCCATTACGGTTTTCCTGAATATCTGTTATAGTTTAATAGAAAACTGGCCACTGTAGCACCACATGGTTTTTAAGTGACTATACTTTGGATTTTAGTTTCCTTTGTAATTTTTTTCATCTATTTTCCCTCTAAAGAGATAACTTTTATAATGTATATCTTTTTTAAAAAAAGATTTTATTTATTTATTTGACAGAGAGAGAGAGATCACAAGTAGTTAGAGAGGCAAGCGGGGGGGCAGGGGAGGTAGGCTCCCTACTGAGCAGAGAGCCCGATGTGGGGCTCAATCCCAGGACCCCGAGACCATGACTTGAGCCGAAGGCAGAGGCTTTAATCCACTGAGCCACCCAGGCGCCCCTATAATGTATATCTTAATATAACTTTGGAAGTTATCAGTTTGCCAAACTTGTGTTCTTGTGCCTAGATTGAATAGAAATAAAGCTTACATTACTTCTGTATTTAAAATCTTTCTCGGGTGCGCCTGGGTAGCTCAGTCATTAAGTGACTGCTTTTGGCCCAGGTCATGATCCCAGGGTTCTGGGATCGAGCCCAGGTATTAGGCTCCCTGCTCAGCAGGAAGCCTGCTTCTCCCTTTCCCCCTTTTCCTGCTTGTGTTCCCTCTCTTCCTGTGTTTCTCTCTGTCAAATAAATAAAACCTTTAAAAAAATAATGAAATCTTACTCTTAGTTTTCTGTTACATGAAGAACAAAATTTAAATTTATTTGTGACTTTGTTAATCTTGCCCCTGCCCACCTCTCTGTTTTATATAAAAATACACGCATATGTGTGTGTGTGTGTGTTATTCATTGAGGGCGTTATTTATAATAGCAAAGGGTTGGAAATATATTCTCATTTGCAAAAAAAGCAGGAAGGATTAAAAACTAAAAGCATGCTTACCTATAAGGGGATAAAGTAGATGAGGCAGAGGAGACAAGATAAAAGTGCTATGAATGGACTTTGTTACATAGTTTTATGTAAATATTCTACATATTCCAAAGAATATACATTTTTTAAAATATAGCAATCCCTAAAATTTGAGAAAGAATGTAACAAACCTGGCTGCGTTATTTTAGTAACATAGTGACACTGAGGAAAGAATTATGTCAGATAACTTTAGCCAATATTTTGACTATATTCTTAGTAGAATGTATTTTAAGGACACAGTGCTTCAAAGAAATCCTTTAGGTAATATTAGTAATAATATTGCCATTTTTTGTTCTTTTGAGTCTAGATGATAAATATGTAATTATGTAATATTGTTAGGGAACCAAAACTTCCAGGGTAAAAGAAGAAACACAGGTGTAAAATCAAAGAAGTAAAAACCTTGTAATACTACATGTGGATTGGAAATGTCAGGGCAAATTCACGATTTTTTTTCTTTTCAAAAATATGCATTTCTTAGTCTGACTGCTGAAGTACCCTAAAAGCAATGACAGCTCAATTGAACCTAGACCCAGATTATGATCTCTAAACATTATTTTCCTTTAAAAGGACGGTGGCCTCCTTGTAATCCTGGTGCAGATCAGAAAGTGTACGAAGTGAGCCTAGGACATCTTGTGCCAGCCAGCAAAGAAGCTCCAAAGACTAATTTGTCAGAATACAGAAGCCAATGTTAAGAGTTCCCCATTGGCCACATGAGAACATTTGAGCATCAAAACGAACAGTTGCAACTGAAGCATGCTCAATGTTTTAAAATCCATTCATTTATGATAATCAGAAAATGGAAGTGTCCCTCAAAGTCTTTAGTCCACACTAGGGGTACACAGTGTACCGTAGTGTACAAATGAGCAATTAAAGGGAAAAGTTAAGCGTCCGTCTTTCTTCCTTCCTCCTTCTCTCCTTCCCTCTCCCTCTCTCCCTCCCTCCCTCCCTTTCTTTTTTTTTCTTTCTCTTCCTCTTTCTCTTCTCTTCTCTTCTCTTTTCACTTGACTTCACTCCACTTCACTTCACTTCACTTCACTTCAGGACCAAATAGCCATCATTTAAGACAGATTCCTAAAGGGGCACCTGGGTGGCTCAGTAGGTTAAGTGTCTGCCTTTGGCTCAGGTCATGATCTTAGGGTCCTGGGATCAGAGCCAGGCCTCAGGCTCCCTGCTCAGTGGGGAGTCGGCCTTTCCCACTCCCCCTGCTGTTCCACCTGCTTGTACTTTCTCTCTCAAATAAATAAAATCTTTAAAAAAAAAAAAAGATTCTTAAAGAATTTCAGCTAATAAATATGGAAAACATGATAGATAAAAATAGTAGTGTTTTGCAACTCATAATAAGATAATTGAATCAAACATCATCATCAGAAGATAAACTATTAGAGGAAAGTTTGGGAACTGTACCTGTACAATGGAAGGTGTGGTCAGATTATCACCGACAGAACGCACTGATCACTTGGGCATCGTTGAGATTTAGACTGTATGTGCCTCATGATATGTTGCATAACTTTTGAAGTATTCTTGCCAAAAACACTGAGTATGAATCTAAGCAGTTATTTAGGCCAGTGGTTCTCAAATATGGTTCAGGAGGTTCTTGGAGCCCCTGAAACTTTTTCGAGGGATACCCCAGGTCAAAATGAATGATATATTATTTGTCCTTTTCACTCTCATTCTCTCCCAAGTATGTAATCAAGTCCGCCAGAGACTACTAATATATCTAAATATACTGAATACAGAAGCATATATGATGACAATCTGGCTATCTTCTCTTAAGCTAGACATTAAAGAGATTTACAATATTATATTAAAATCTCACTGTTTTGCTTTGAAATGTCATTTTTCATTAAAATGTTTTTAAAAACATTAACATTTGTAGAGTTATTAGGAATATTTCTAAACTTAATCAGTTTAATTTATAATATGGTAAATATACATGGATGTAACTCACCTAAACAAAAGCTCTTTGAAGTTCACAGTATTTTTTTTAAGATTTTATTTATTTGTTAGAGAGAACAAGCAGGGGAGTGGCAAGCAGAGGGAGAGGGAGAAACAGGCTCCTGCTGAGCCAGCAGCCTGATGCCTGGGCTGGATCCCAGGACCCTGGGAGCATGACCTGGGCCAAAGGCAGCCACTTAACAGACTGAGCCACCCAGGCATCCCCGCAGTATTTTATTTTATTTTATTTTATTTTATTATTTTATTTTTTAATTTTTTCAGTGTTCCAAAATTCATTGTTTATGTACCACACCCAGTGCTTTTTAAGAGTAAAAAGAAATTATGAGATCCAAACGCTTGAGAACCACTTGCTTTATTTTTTTTATTATTAACATATAATGTATTATTTGCCCTGGGGGTACAGGTCTGTGAATCATCAGGCTTACACATTTCATAGCACTCACCATAACACATACCCTCCCCAATGTCCATTACCCACCCACCCTATCCCTAACCCCCCACCTCCAGCAACTCTGTTTGTTTCGTGAGATTAGAATCTCTTATGTTTTATTTCCCAATCCCATCTTGTTTCATTTTTTCCCTCCCTAACCCCCACGATCCCCTGCCCTGCCTCTCAAATTCCTCATATCAGGGAGATCATATGATAATTGTTTTTCTCTGTTTGACTTATTTCACTTAGCATAATACCCTCTAGTTCCATCCACGGCATTGCAAATGGAAAGATTTTGTTTCTTTTGATGGCTGTGTAGTATTCCATTGTGTACCTATATATACATATACACACGTATACGCACACACACACCACATCTTCTCTATCCATTCATCTCTTGATGGACATCTAGGGAGAACCATTTGCTTTAGAGTTAATTCCAAGTTTATCAGAATTGAGAAATAGAACAAAGGAAATGACACCACAGGAGACAGACGAAACCATGATGTAAAATGTTCTCTAGTAGTATCAATGACGTAGCTTCTTCTGGCTGGCTCAGTTGGAAGAGCATGTGACTTTTGATCTCAGGTTTGTGAGTTTGAGCCCCATGTTGGGTGTAAAGATTACTAAAATAAACTTAAAAAAGTGTCATGAAGACTCACTAGAGGAAATTTCAGTACAAACCAGGTGTTAGACAATAGCAAGGAACTGATATAATTGTGTATGAAAATGTTTATATGTTTTAAAGATTCATGACATAGAAATGATGTAATATCTGGAATTAGTTTTAAAATACTTAAGTAAAGGGCCCCTGGGTGGCGCAGTTGGTTGAGCGACTGCCTTCGGCTCAGGTCATGATCCCGGAGTCCCGGGATCGAGTCCCACATCGGTCTCCCAGCTCCATGGGGAGTCCGCTTCTCACTCTGACCTTCTCTCTCTCACTCTCTCCCTTTCCTAATAAATAAATAAATAAAATCTTTTAAAAAAATAAAAAATAAAAAAAAATAAAATAAGTAAATAGGGATAAATGGAGCAAGTATAGCAAAAATCTAGTTAATTATTGAAACTGAAGAGAGGATATAAGGAAGAATCATTCTGTATTTTTGTACATTCGAATTTTATCTTAATAAAATTTATTTTTTTATAAAGGAGATCCCCTTCTCAGAGGCTTTGCCTGATCATTTATTCCAACATAGTAACCCCTTTCCACCTGCCACTGTGTCCTGTTACTCTGTTTTATTTTCATTGTAAGTCTTACCACCTTGGGAAATATTTTTTATTGATTTATCTTTTCTTTGTCTTCCCCTCTAGAATGTAAGCAGGAATATTTTCTATCTTGTTCCCTTTAACTGCGTGCCTAAGTAAATGACTGGCATGTTGTATCCATTCAATAAGTATTAACTGAATAAATGAACTATAAAAGCTATATTATATAGGAATTGTTGTAGGAAAATATAGGAATATAGGAATTATTATAGGAAAACTAGAAAATAAACAAATGAAGAAAATAAAAATTATCCTTTTCTTACCTACCCAGCAGTAACTGCTCCTGTTGAGTTTTCAATCCTTCTGAATCACTTTCTGGTAAAAAATACATATATACACACTCTCTCTCTCTGTCTTCCCAGAGCTTACTCCCACAAATCATACATTATATAATCCTCTGCAACTTGTGTTTTTTAAAATAATATTTTTAAACATCCTTATGTTACTAAATATTTTTCTACAGAATCATTTAGTTGAAGAGTATTCTGTTTTGTGGAAGTTTCACATACTTAATTCTGTCTCTCCATATGTAAGTAAACATACTTGAGCTAAGACTTTGCACTCAATCTTAACTTTTACCTTAGGATGCATTCCTAGAAGTAAAATTGCTGCATCAAGATATACATGCATAAAGCTGTTAGAAGTCAAGATATTGGGAGTGGGAGTAAGTTAGTGATCAGAGGGAGATAGAATGGGGGAGTGTTTCGTGGTTGATGGTGGTAATCTAGGTGCTGTTTACATAGGACTGTTTAGTTTGTGAAAACTCATTAAACTATAGTTGTGTGCATTTTTATTATGAATGTCATATTTCAATAAAAAGTTTTTAAAAACATAAATCATTTTGAATAAGCATGATAGAGGCTATCAAGTGTACGGTTAACAAATATAAAGTCTTCCAGTATGACATTGTTGTAATAAGTATACATCCTACATTTTAAGTGAAATGTTTGGTTAAAACTTGAACTTACAGAATAAGGTAATACATGGGATAAAAAAGAGAACCTGTTTTTAAAAATATTTTCTAAGTGTGTACTTGAAGCTTTTTGAAATTTTGTTTCGATTCAGTACTTATAGGAGTAACTGAAGCAAGAAAAAACTGCAGTGAAATTCTAAAATGGTATTTGGTGGAAGTGCTTATTAACTAATTTTTACATCCTAAATTCACTATAAGCACTTTAATTTATATTGTCTTTTATTGACAAATAGTAGATGTGAATTCTATGGGTTTCAGCCATATATGCACTAAATAAAACATCAGGAAGGCTATAACTTTCCCTTTTAAGAACATGTTTGCTTGTTGAGGGAGGCAAATAAGGGAAGGAAAAACCAATGTTAAAACTTAATTGATGTGCTACTCTGATATTTTATTGGTTATTCCCCCCATGACTCTGAAATTTTAACTTGTTGGTTAAACCAGTAACAATAAAAATAATTTTAAAATAAAATGTGGGTGAACCCACGGGAATGCTTTTATGGTTTGGTATTATTGTGTTAACAAGTCTTGTTAACAAGTTTGTGTTAATAAATTTTAGTGTATGTATGCAAGTATGTGCCCATAACTTATTTTAACTGCTCATATCCTCATCAAAGATCAGCATTGTTGTCATGTGTCATATTTACTTTCAGGTTTTGTTCTATATTTGATTTTTTTGGCTTTTGATATGGTTAGTTGTCTATTATCTCTATTCAAGTTTCTCTCCTACTTTTTAAAAATATTGTAATAGCAGTTGCAGTATTCAGTGTTTTATTAATTACCTTAATGGATATGTTAGACCTGAGTATTCAGGGTTGTAAAAAATTGTATTGATCAGCAATATTGAAATCTTTGGTATATCTTTGTACATGAAAACGTTTTCATGTTGAGTATTTTAAAATAGATACCTAGAAAAGTGTGAACATTTTTAAGATTTTTGATGACATATTGCTATAATGTTTCCAAAACCATTATGTTCCTGAACTAGCAATGTTTGACCATGCCAAGTTTATTATACCATTATCAATGTTGTAATTTGATTTTCAAAATATCACAGATTAGAATTGTAGTTAAATGCAGACTCTGGAACATGGCTGCCTGAGGTTGAATGACATTTTCACTACTTAGAACTGTGTGACTGTGGGCAGGATAATAAAACATCTCACTTTCCACTTTCTCATTAAAATTTGCAAATTAGGAAAACCTATTTCTGTATTGGGTTGTATAAGCACTAAATGGGTTAAGACATGTAATGCTCTTAGTGCAGTGTTTCGCACACTTTATGTGCACTGTAGAAAAATAGTTGTATGTTAGGGTTTTTGTGAGTTACTAAGATTTTCTAGAAATCAGTTGGATATAAATGGATTAATAATTTAAATCATAGGAATTTTCTAGAGAGTACAGTTAAGACCAGAAGGAACCAGAGGCTGACCAGGATAATACATTGAGGGGCTAAAATAAAGACAAGAAGACCTCGGGTGCCTGGTTAGTGCAGTCAGTTGAGCATCCGACCTTTGGTTTCAGCTCAGGTCATGGTCTTGGGTTGTGGGATCAAACCCCACATGGGGCTCCATACTCAGCATAGAGTCTGATTGGAATTCTCACTCTCTCTTTTCTTCTGCCCCTCTCTTCTCCTCCCCACCTGCACGTATGCTCTCTGTCTCTCATAAATAAATCTTTTTTTTTTTCTTAAAGATTTTATTTATTTGCCAGGAGAGAGAGAGCACAAGTAGTCAGAGAGGCGGGCAGAGAGAGAGAGAGGAGGAAGCAGACTCCCTGCTGAGCAGAGAGCCCAATGTGGGGCTTGATCCCAGGACTCTGAGATCATGACCTGAGCCAAAGGCAGAGGCTTTAACCCACTGAGCCACCCAGGCGCCCCTTAAATAAACCTTTTTTTTAAAAAAAAGACAGGTCTCATATAAGGAGATAGATAAGAAGTGATCCGAAATATAAGGTAGAAATAGCATTAAGGTATTTATTAAAACTGTAACATAAATTTGCAGTTTGCATCAAGCATTATTAAATGTTAAGTAGCAGTGATCTTGATGAAGATTTTATTGCTAGTAATTGCCATTTCTGTGAAATTTAATTTGAAATATTCTCCCCCTTCTAGACAACATAAAATTTATGTGATATTTTCCCCTCATTAAAATTCACCTGCCTTCTTGTACTGAATCTTACTAATATCTACATACTTAATATTGATGAGAGATAATGTGGTTTCAAAGGCCTTTTATCTCACATTCCCTCCTATATGGACTGAGCTTCATTATTTGTCTCATGCAGCAACTGTTGGTATTCTGAGCAGTTAATAAATACATTTTTAATATAGTTGATACTCATAATTGATTAATGATCATCAATCTTGACAATTTCTGAAGAAAAATCTGTATGATTATTAGAACCTAAAAAATATAGTAATTGATTAAAACCATTCGTAGGCTCTTTAACTTAAGTGGAGTTTCTGTATGTAAAGCTAACCCTATGTCCTATGTAGATGTCAACCTTTTGACTGTGTCGCTGTTTTCTGGATAGCTGAACAAAGTTAACTGATTGCATGACTGTTTTGCTAGTCAGAGCCTATTGTATGCAATGCCAATTGTTGTAACAAAATTGAGCAAGTCATTGATGAGTCAGTGAATAAGTTTTTATTGAGGTACTATTCCTTTCAGGCCCTGGCTTAGGGAGGGGGTCTTGTGAGAAAATCAGCCAGGTAATTATGCTTAATTACATAGAAATCTTACATAGATTCTAAAAATAGTTACTAACTTCCCTGTTAGGCTTGAGATTATTATAACACATCATAAATACAGTATAGAAGACTATAAAGAGTGTTGGGAGGAAATTCGGAAAACATTTGAGGGGATGATCCTGAAGGATGTGTTGAAATTAACTTGCCAGGCCAAGAGAACGCAGAACATACTTTGAAGAATGAACAAAGGCCATAAGATGAGAGATAAGAAAAAATGATATCCTTGGGGGAGTGAAAAACAATTCTATATTATGACAATTGTACTTGTCTGCTTTGAATAGATCCTTGATCAGCAATTTGCATGAAAATATGGAACTGAAAACAATTTGTAAATGAAAAATCGAATCTTGATTTTAACAGAAGGTGAATCCTAAAAAAAATTAACCCAATAATATTTTGATATCAAGAAATTGGCCAGTTTGGTCATAGTTTCAGTTTTTCAAGTATAGTCCCTTTTAAAAGTTATATCTGGTAGTATAATATATACAGTTACCTGACCTTGTTTAAAGATTCCACTGGCCTTTCTTTAATTCTATACATTTTACATTACTGTTTGATCAAAAATAAGTAAATTGTAGTGTTAAGACCCAGTCTATAATCAGCAAATGGGAATAATTTGTATTTATTGTTAGGTAATTTTCAAATATAGAGAAATATACTGCTTAATAATCATGTTTCTATCACCCAGAACTAATAAATGTGTTACTTGATCATGTTTGCTTCTGATGCTTTCTCTTAAGGAACTGTCATATCCTTTTGTTTAGTCTTGGAAACAACCTCTGATGATACCTATTTATGCATTTATATGTAAAATAATTTTGTGTGCTTTAAAAATTCACATTAATGCATACTGGGTGTATCTCTTAGAAAAATTCTTATACATAAATACAAGAAAGCATTTAGGATTTTCATTCCAGTATTGTTTGTAAAGGGTAAAACAAAACAACCTAGGTACCTACCAGTAGTTGAATGGCAAATAAATCTTAGTCCTTGTCTTCTATTTATTTTATATTGCCCTAGAGCATAATAAGTGCTTAGTTTTAGGAGCACCTGGGTGGCTCAGTTAGTTAAGCATCTGTCTTCTGCTCAGATCATGATCTCAGGGTCCTGGAATCGAGCCCCATGTTGGGCTCCCTACTTAGTGGGAGTTTGCTTCTCCCTCTCCCCCTCACCCCTGCTCGTTCTCACTCTCTCTCAAATAAACGAATAAAATATTTTAAAAAGGGATGCTGAGTGGCTCAGTCAGTTAAGCATCTACCTTCAGCTCAGGTCATGATCCCTGGGTCCTGGGATCGAGCTCCATGTCAGGTTCCTGGCACCAGACTAGAGCCTGCTGCTCTCTCTCCCTCTGCCATTTCCCCATCCCCCACTCCCAAGTCGTGCTCTCTCTCTCTCAGATGAATAAATAAAATCTTTTTAAATATTGCTTAGTTTCTATCCATCAAGTTACTTGTCTGACAGAGAGATCACGTAGGCAGAGAGGCAGGCAGAGAGAGAGGGGGAAGCAGGCTCCCTGCTGAGCAGAGAACCTGATGTGGGGCTCAGTCTCAGGAACCTGAGATCATGACCTGAGCAGAAGGCAGAGGCTTTAACCCACTGAGCCACCCGGGTGCCCCTCTATCCATCAAGTTAATCAGTAGGACCTTGGAAATACATATGCAGAACAATGTAGTTATGATATGCTATCTCCATTGTGAAGGAGTGATGCTTATAGATGTAATCACTTCAACTAGATCTAAATCAGCAACAGGAGCAAGAAAATGCCCTTTATCCTCATTCCTGATTTTTTTTCCCCTGAATCCTTCTTCCCAAGCTATCTCTCCCCTTCTCGCTGTTTTTGCTTGTCTAATTTGGATAATCCTAGAAATAACTCTCTGAATTTTCTAGCTCTTGAGCTACAGCTTTTATGACGTATAAAGAAGTAATGATATCAGCAAAATACTTTAGTATAGGTCAAAGAACTACTAATAAACAGTGAGATTTTCTATGATAACTAAAATTTCTCTAAAAGTTCTTTACTTATATATTTATGTATCTTGTATTCAGTACATAAATGCTCATTGATTACATAATTTTAATGTGTGGCAGAAATATGTTGAAGGAGTATATTTTGTTTTCACTAGATAACAGACTATAATATGTTACTTCTAGAGCAAAACTTACCTAGAGCCTAGGTATGGAGACAAGGCTACGGTGAAAAATTAAAGTATCTCTCACCTTGGTCTCTGTTTAGAGTTCCGAAAGAAGAGGAATCAGGAGTATAAGCTTGATGTGAGTAGTTCTCTTAAAGATGGAACAGGACTTAGGTCTAGTTCATCCTTCAGGTTTAGATTATCCCTAACCAGGGCCATGTGTCTAGGAATGGCCCAAAAAAGGACAAGAATGCCTTTATTTCCCTAGCTAGGGAGCTGTAGCCTAATTTGCATAGTTAATGTAAAGGAGAGGGAGGAGTTCCCTGTACCTCCTTTTCTTATTTCTAGTCTATGAAATAATTAACTTTAAATTGACTTTATCAAATGTCTAAAAGTTTAGAATTGGAAAATTTTCATTAATTCATTTTGTAACATTGACTAGGAATAACAGATTTATGGAGAGTGTTTTATGTGCTGCATACTATGTAAAACTTGAGCAGAATCAAAACTGGTGAATTCAGGGGTAAATCTGAATATGGATTAGGTAGTAATGATTTTTTGAAGAAGATCTTACAAGGCCTTGAAATAATAAAATTTTAATTACTGAAGGAGAGAAATGAGATAGTAAAAGAGAAGACAACATTCAGTTCTTCTTTTAGTAGTAGGTTACAGCACTCTACTATTTATGAAATACAAATGAGTAAGATCCCTGACCTGAGGAATTCAGTCTTGTGGGATAAATATATACATATATATGTATATATGTTTGTGTGTTTGTGTATATATGTGTGTGTGTATAAAAATAATTGCAAGACAGTATCATAAGTGTCATTAAATATAAATTGTGTTGACACAAGGGAAACAGTAATCAGCTTCTACTTGGGGGCATATGGACCTTTAAAGATGAGTAGGAGTTTGACAAGTTGAAATGGCAGAACATACTAGGCAGAGGGAACCACATACTGCACATACCACACCATGCAGCATGTTTGAGGAACTACAAGCTTATAAATACACAGGAAGTATGAGGGTTGAGTTGAGTTGGTGATAAAGCGTAAAAAATTGAGCTGGACAGATAACCTGAGGCAAGGTGCTTCATTTAACAATTTTTCAAGGTACTGTGTACCATGTGCTTTGTTTACCTATCCAGTCTTCTCTTAGTTCTTCAGAGTTCAATCAGCAGATATTTACTGAATGCCAGGCACTATTCTAGGCAGTGGGGTGGGGATACATGGATGAATAAAATAAACATGGTCTTTGCACGTAGCTTATGGGCTGCGTGGCTAATGCTGGTAAGTATGTAAGCCACTGGAATATAGCATGCTAAATGCTAAATAATATAGGTAAGTGTTGCAGGTGTAGGAACCTAGAATAATGACAACCAAATTCAAGTTGTGGCCTGAATGACTGAATGATGAGTAAGATATGGTGAGAATTAGGATGAGTGTGGGGATAGAAGGAAAGGATTAGGAGTCTTCTAACAGAGGAAACTAATGAAGTGTGAAAGCTCAGAGTTGAGAAATAGCATAGTGCTTTCCAGACAGGTTTCCATATTTACCTTTACCTCTTGCAGTCCATTCTACCCACAGCAGATTGCTCCTTTAAAAGCACAAATAAAAACTTGTGGTCCTATGCTCAGAATCTTCCAAGGTTTCCTTTCTCTCTCAAAATAAAATTCAGATTTCTTACCATGGCCCAAAAGGCCTAATGTGATCTGCCTTTGTACATTTTTTATCTCATTTCACTCAGTCTGGCCTCCAGTCAGCCTGGCCTCTTTGGTAGTCCTCAGACATTTCAAAAATGATTCCATATCACAGCCTTTGCATAAACTGATCCTTATAGAAGCTTTTCCCCTGGTGATATATTTGGTTGGTCATGGTTGGCACCGTTACAATAGGTACTGTTTATGCCTTTGTTACTGCTGCTTCCAAATTCCTAAAATAGTGCTTTACACAAAGCAGGTACTCAATGAAATTGTTGAATTACACATAGGTTATGAGTGAGACATTTTTTGTTCTGTCTTTGTGTCTTGCCAGAGCACCTAAGTGTTAAGTAAATTTATATGGTAACAATAAAACCCAGGTGAATTTTTTTTTAACCAACTTGAATTTTTAAGTATATTTTTTAAGCATGTGTTTTCTTATGATTCTTTATAACTTAAATTTTCAATTTTTTAGTATCAGTAAATAAATAGTCACAATATTACTTAGTGCTGTGGATTGATTCATAGTTTATTCTTACTCTTTTCGATCCTTGTCAGATTAACATGTCTGAATAATTGTTTTTATTTATGTATATTCAGTGTTATAATAGTAATAAAAACAACTACATTTTAATAAATACTTAGGCATTTGTTTTCTAACAAGCTATTTTTCCTTAAACGTTATATTGTTGTAGGTTATGTCTTCATCCAATCACAGATGTAAACACAGTATATTGCATAAGCAATGATTCAACTGTCATACATTTCAGTTATTTAAAATGTTAAAATTTTACACTGAGTTCTAAAAAATACTTTGATTATGTATAGAGTCACAGTTTCCTTAAAGCATACATTCCACATATTGCTAGTCCTAGTAAATGCTAATTATTGTTCTCTTATTCATCATCATTTTTTCTGTGATCTCTGTTTTATACAACTTAAATCATTGCTACCTTCTTGAAGCATCATCTGGGCATCCTTGATTAGAAAAAAGTCATGGATAAGCAGTTAATGGCTGTTCACAGAACAGCAGAACAAGGAGAAAGGGGGAAAAGTGACCAAGGGATGATTTTAAGCAGATTTTATATCATAGCCTATTTGTTTCTTCATATCATTTGGCAATGCCAGCTCCTTCTCTGTTCTTTTTTTCCTATGTAGTGCCTTCCCAGTCATGTCCTGTTCCTAAAACCACAAGATGAGTTGGTAATAGCCACATGTCAAATACAAGTGTTAATTTTTAGGTCATAAATTAGTAGATCAGCAAAATATGAAATGTTAAAATGTAAGGATTACCTATCTGTCACAAATATAAAGTTTTTTCTCTTGCAAAAATTATAGGGGATGGAGTGTTAGATCTCTCTACAAAGAAAACCAGCATAAAATCTGAAGAGTCATCCATATGTGATCCTTCTTCTGAAAATTCAATGGCTGGGTAAGCAATATCTAGGAAATATAATTTAATATTAATATGAAATTATCTCTACAGAGAACTCTTAATACTACTTTGAGTAGATTGACATATATAGCTTTCCTCCAGAATTTTTGTCACTCATAAGTGTGTGTCTTTCATACTTTTCATTTGTCCTTTCTCTTTCTTTTTTTTTCTTTCTGTTAAAGAAAAGTTATCAGAACAATCACCAAACTTTAGTTCATGTTACTAAAATGAACTACCAACTTAATCATAGGCTACAAACTAAGAAGCAGGACGAATATAAAGAAAATTTAAAATTCAATATTCAGGAGGCAATTTTAAGGAATATATGTGATTTCACTATTTAATTTTTTTAAACAATCAACAAATTTTAAAAGTACCATACTTACTAATTCTTACAACTAGCTTATAGTGTTTACATTTTTTTCACTGTGCTTTAGGTGTGGTGGCAAACTTTATATAATATATGTAATAATATATGTCAAGTAAGCACCACAGAAAGTCCTTTCATGCTTTGAAAGTTCTCATTAAATTAATTAAATAAATAATTAGCAGCAAGATGCTCTTCTGTTGGATTTTTGGATTCTTATTTAGTACCTTTTGCATCTTCCCATTAATAAACTGCATAGGAAGCTTTTTTATCACATTTAAATCTTAGATATACAGTGTAATTTGTTTCAACTAAGACTGTAATAGCTTTTGAGTCATAAGGTATAGTTAGCTTCTGTTAGAGAAACTGAAAATTACAATGACATATTTGAAAGAACAATTTATAGTATCAAATTATTTTACCCAAATATAACTTATCTACTTGTATCAAATTTTGAGTTTTTGTTTAGAGAAAAATTAGTCTTGTGGAAATATGGGATGTTTGTGTTTGAAAATATTCTTGCTGCTACAAATTTCCTTTAAAGGGGTTGACTCTTTTATTACTTGTTTAGCGGTAACGTCACGTTTCTACTAACAAAAACTCCTTTAGGATTTGGGTATTTTTTATAATGGAACTCTAATTGTACAAATAAAAATTATAAGTGTTGCTCTGCAAGCATCTGTCAGAGGAATAGCAACATCATGAGAATATTTTTACAAATACTGAGTTAGGATTTTATGTTCTTGGAAGGTCTGCCTGTTGAGGCCACCGTATGATTGACACATTGTCCTACCAGGACTGTAGCGTTTGCTTTGATAAGGAGTAACTACTACATCTCACAGACTTAAAAAGAGTCATAAGCAGTGATGTTACCTAAGCAAGGAGTATAATAAAGGAGTGGACCCTCCCCTTCCATAGCTGTGTGAGAGTCTCTCATGCATCAGTTTACCATCGTTTCATTCCATCCATCCAGGAGACTACACAGAAACAGAGAGGACTATGTGGAAAGAAGTGCTGAGTTTGCAGATGGTTTGCTCTCAAAAGCTTTGAAAGACATTCAGTCTGGAGCACTGGACATAAATAAAGCAGGCATACTTTATGGCATACCTCAAAAAACTTTACTTCTCCACTTAGAAGCCTTACCAGCAGGGAAGCCTGCATCTTTTAAAAACAAAACTCGAGATTTCAATGATAGTTACTCATATAAAGACAGTAAAGAAACTTGTGCAGTGCTGCAAAAAGTAGCCTTGTGGGCAAGAGCTCAAGCAGAGCGCACAGAAAAAAGTAAACTCAATCTACTTGAAACCTCAGAATTAAAATTCCCAACAGCTTCCAGTTACCTCCATCAGTTAACTCTACAGAAAATGGTTACTCAATTTAAAGAAAAAAATGAAAGCCTACAATATGAAACGTCACACCCTACTGTACAGTTAAAAATTCCTCAGCTCCGAGTAAGTTCTGTTTCAAAACCACAACCTGATGGTCCTGGTCTGCTGGATGTTATGTATCAAGTTTCCAAAACCTCTCCAGTCCTAGAAGGATCAGCTCTCCAAAAACTGAAAAATATACTCCCTAAACAGAACAAAATAGAATGTTCTGGGCCTGTAACTCACTCAAGTGTTGACTCTTATTTTCTACATGGGGACCTCTCTCCTTTGTGTCTTAATTCTAAAAATGGAACAGTTGATGGAACCTCTGAAAATCCTGAAGATGGATTGGATCGAAAAGATAACAAGCAGCCCAGGAAAAAACGTGGCCGTTATCGCCAATATGATCATGAAATAATGGAAGAGGCTATTGCAATGGTAATGAGCGGAAAAATGAGTGTTTCCAAAGCACAAGGAATTTATGGGGTACCTCACAGCACTTTAGAATACAAGGTAAAAGAAAGATCTGGAACACTGAAGACTCCTCCGAAGAAGAAACTCCGATTACCAGACACTGGGTTATATAATATGACAGATTCAGGGACTGGCAGCTGCAAAAACAGCAAGCCTGTGTAGATTACTTGTTAGGAAAATGTTTGTATGTGTGTATGTGCGTGTGTGTATGTGTGTTTGCGTGTGTGTGTGTGTGTATGTGCACAGGTGTGTATTTGTGTGTCTATATACACACATGTGGGAATTACAGATGCTCACTCTGACAGGAGACATGAAATTTTACAGTTCAAAAACCACTTACATGCCTTTTGAAAAAAAAGTTTTATTCAGGGTTTTCACTGTGGACAGAATTATATAGTTGCTTACTTAATTCTGATAGTTTGTATTTAATCCTTGTATAAATAGGTGAAAAAGATTCAGGTTTTCTTTAGTAGTCAATAGCATAAAGCGTTGTGGGAAAACAAGTAATTGTCAAGTGAAACATTTTTATTGGTGAAAGACCACTCCAGCCATTCAGTTGAACCATCTTATAAGGGAAATATGATATTAATAATTTGTAAACATTTTTACATACTACACTTACAGCTATTGTAAGTACATCAAACAACCAATCAAATTTAAATAGACAGCTATCTCCATACTAAGAAAAATTAATATATACAGTATTAGTACACTACAGTGTATTCTATGAAATATGAAATGCACTCGAGTGCATCCACCAGGAATAGAAAAGAAAACCTTAAATGATATGTATAATGAAATTTAATATTTATCATTTAATAGTTGATTTACAGGAAGTTGGGGTTTATAAGGTATATACTTTTTAAAAAAACTGACACATAGTTAACCCCAGCAGCTATAGAATCCTTTAATATAAGATGGAATACTAAGAACAAAAAGTAATTTAAATTTAATTATTAAAATAATTTAATTTTGTTTTTCATTTGAAAAATAAGCTAATGTGTAAGGTTAGAAAAGAAAGTTGGAATGCAACTTAGAGCATGTTTATAATGTGCGCAGAAAAAGCTTGAGAATGATATTTGGTTTAAATGTGCTGGTTAGTTGATGTTATGACTACTTTAAATTTTAAGGATTGTGACACACTCCTACTATTGAAAAACCTCAGTGTAACTTTAATATATTTGCTGCTGTGACATTTCAAAACATTTTCAGTTTATCAAAATGAATTACAGATTTCATTTTGGTGGGCGATACATTATCATTTTGCTAATAACCAAATTTGCAGTTTGTTCAGGGTCTTGAATAGATTTACAGATATTTAACACTGAAGCTGTTTTGAACTTTCAGTAATGTAAACTCTCTACTAATTGGGTAGTTAGAAGCTGGGCAGTGCATTTTAACTTTTACTAGACTCATAAGAGAGACCAATAATTTTTATATAGCAGTTTTAAAATGTGGTTCAGAGTATCCATGTTGGATTTATGGAGTATGCAGTTTTAGTGGTAAAATGTTATAAAGCATGTGCCTCCATATAAAGAATGGGGATTTGCTTCGTCTATTCAGAATTCTCCGAGTGCCCCTTTTCTCTGTTAAAATTCAGGTTCTGATCATTTTTCTAAGCCAATTTTCCTAAGTCCAAAAGGAATACTTAAAGCTGAATTTAAAAAAATAAGTGCACCTTGTCAAATACTCGTGTTTTTACACTTGTGTTTGTGTGTATCTAATAATCACATATACATGTAATACTAAAGAGATTTTCAGCTATTACATTTAAAAACTGCTTACATATGTTTAAAAAAAAACTGAAGAGTGGGAAGCTACACAACCAGGTAGTTATTTGGTCTCTTAGATCTATACTGAACCCTCTTCAGCTTAACGTTACCTGCATACTAGGGTATGAATCCTCTTGCTCTTTTTTTTTTTTCCAAGTAAGTATACATAATAGATTGCAAAACAGCAGATGTCAGGGTCATCTTTCTTTTTAAAGAATTAAGCCATATTTTGTGAGGGCCAGAACTTGGATTATTTAATATATTTCCCCTCTTCCCCCATTGAAAAACAAATTTAAAAAATAAAGTAAATGTTTCAACACAATTTTATTGACCTCTTTATACAGAATTTTACTTGCAAAAATTTGGGGGCCTGAATGCATTACATAATATTTATATTGAGCTTTTTTATTCCTCACACTATATTTACATTAATAAATTGATTGAGAAGTTTATAGTAAAGGGATACTTACAGAACACTTTTATATCATTTAAAAGATGACCTGACCAAAAACTTTACAGGATTCATAAAATCAGGGATCATTTTGCTATTGACTTCACAGTGATCAGTAGTTTTATAGGTAATATTATAGTTAATTTGCAGCATTTAGTATTTGTATTATTTATTTTTGGTCAGAAATAGTAAATTAAATATTTTTTGATAGTTTATAGGTAATGATCAACCCATAACTTTTAAAAGAAACAAAATGTTTCTAATTATTGAGTTAACTTTTGATTATACAAACTAGGAAAGGCAGGGAAATTTATGGGTTCCCCTTCTCCCCAGTGATTCTATTAAGATATTCTTTATGTTAAACTTTCAAAGTACTTTATAAATTTAGTTACCAGTTACTACTTATTAATTGACAGTTTTCTGAAAAATCCAGTTTCAGCAAACTTTTAATGAAGGTGAAAGCAACCCTTATATGCTTTCTACTTATTTGAATGTTCCTCAAGCATTTTATATTTAAAAAAAAAAAAGAAGGAAAAGAAAAAACAGTGCCTCTGTTTTTAGAAAACTACTGCTCAGTAAAGTTGTTTAAACCATTTCTGGTAGCTAATGACAATTTTATATTAAATTGTATACTAACTCTAGTGAGACTGATTTTTTAGTTGTTTACAGTACAAATACTTGTATTTGTTTTTTAATTGCAGTATTTCCATTGTCGCAGTAATTTAGTAAAACTCTGTGGCTGCCTTGATTTTGACAGATTTTGTTAATATAAACTGATTGTTAGGCAATTAGTTATATTTATGCATAAATCAATTGCACTATAATTCATGAATTATTTATTACAATATTTTCTAATGAATTCATGTATCTGTCTTGTGTTGTAAATGTACTGTAATTCTGTTCCTACTTTGTGTTGTTATATATCTAAATCTGATTGTATGAATTTTAATTGTTCAGTTAACGTGTTTCTAGGTTGTAATTTGTAGTAAAGCACTTCAATGCTTTTGCACTTAAATTTACAACACTGTTGGTGTGTGATTGATTTACTCATTCAGTAAAAGAAAAGAAAAGAAAAGAAAAGAAAAGAAAAAAACTGACTACACTTTTTTGATTCACTGTAGGAGTGAGCTTTATTTATATTAATGAAAAATTGACTTCTCCAAAGAACTTCCAACACAAAACTTGTAATGAGCAAAACTGATAGTAATGTATAAAAAATAGGCAGGATGTTTTGGTTTATAAATCGAACTGAAAAAGGTTAGAAAAAAATTCAACATTAAAAACAAGGAAGCTATGACAGGTATTAGAACCTGAAAATAAAGTCTAGATTGGAGACTTATGTGTATTCAACTATTTTCTCATATTAGGTTTTTCTTTGAGACTCTAACATGCAGGAAATATGAAAAAGAAAAAATTTGGAGCCAAACATTATGGAATTTTATAATTTGAGAATTTAGTTAGCTAATATCTGATATGTATATATTAGATATAATCTAATACCGGAAAATCCAATTAGTAACTTTATTGAAGCTATTCTTCATATACCATTACATGGAAATTATTGACCACTGTTGTAATTTGGAATGGAAGTTCCATTATTAAAAGTAATAAAATGGGGAAAAAGTAACTAACTGAATAAGAAACTTTTTTAAAGTAGAAGACAAGTATAAAAATCTTGGGGTGGTTTTCAGAATACTTAACACTAATCATTAGTTTTAATTATTTCTACTTTCTATTTGACTTTGCTAACAGAAAAAACACTTAAGCATTTTAGAAACTTAAAGCAAATTAACTTTTAAAATGTGGTGCAATTAATTTTTCTAAGAAATAAAATTTCTTTTTATTTAATCACAGATATGTTTAATAGGCCATACATAACTAAAAAAACTATTGAAGTGCATCTATCAGAACTCTTTGAGTTTTCTTTTGCTTATGTAAAAATTAGAATTTTTAATTTGCTGGAAAAGATATCACTTATATCTTCATATTAATAGTTAACATTTCCTCATATTTTTGTTCTTCCTGTATTTTTTGAGTTATCTAATAGTGAATCTTGGGAATCAGTTCCATCATTTGCTCCCAATCATGACAAGATTTACCAAAAAAAATTTTTTCAGAAAAGAAAGGATATTGGGGTCATGTCTGTTTACTTAAAGCACTTTATTATTAATTTCATATCTTTTCTCACTTTGATAACTGCTTTTTGTCAAATCACATATTAATTTTGGTGAAATATTAATTGAATCTAGTAAAGTTATCATTTTTCTAGAAAATTTTTGATCTAATGTTCAGAATATGCCTTGATATTTTTGCTACTCAAATAACAATATTTATAAAATGTACATAAAATATTGCATACTTATCTGTGAAACAGGTTAAGCCAGTTTTAGGGAGCAAAATAAAATTAATTTTACTTTTCATTTTAAAATAAAAATCCTTTACTTTTTAATATACATGAATATAATAACCCTTTAAAAAATAGTCTTCTGTAGGAATTCATAATCAATATATCCTAAGCCTAAATAAAATTTGTACAAACCAGGGACTACTAACAATAATAGCAAATATAAGAAATCATGAATGGGAGGCTATTTTCATGTACAGAGTTTGGTGATATGTTTAAATAGATACTTTTCTGAAACAGAATTCTTTTAATATATTTTACTCTTCTTGCTGCTGGTACTGGATTAAAAAAATTTTTTGTACACTTCTGCCTTGGTTACTAAGTAATCCTGGGTGTTAGTTAAAATTAGATGTATATTAGTTTCTTCAGTGGGACATTTTCCAGCATTTGAAATTAAATAATTAGGTAAGTAATGCCTTTAGTCTTCATGTAGTTACTTCAGTATTTAAAATCAATTAAAAATAGATTTTATTTTTAAATAGCTTAAATTTTTTATTATTAGGTTAAAATGCCTGCAGCTTAATCTTAGAAAAGATATTGTTATTTATATGAAATCTAAATTCCCTAATTCTCCTTGTGAGTATGCAAAGCTTTATTTTATTAATAATTTTTATTTTCACTGCCTTGAAAAAAATCTATCTTAAAGATAAGATTTTCTCCTATATCTTATTTTTTGCACTAATATGGATTGATAATTATCAAAATAACTTATAAAATGTCTACTTTCAAAAATGTAACTCCTTCTGAAGCACTTTCCATTAAATATTCTTAATACATCCAAAACACTAAACATTAGCAATCTATAATATCTATAACCAGGTTTTGTATTACAAAACTAGGGCTTTTCTTTGACTATTCTGCTTGCCATAGGAAATTAATTATCATCAGTGCTTCATTATATTTTTGATGAACAATAATCAAGATGTCATTATTGCAGCTCTATAGGAGTTAGGAGTCCAGCAATACCAAAACTTCTTTTGTTCAAACTCTGTTAAAATTATAACTCCTTATAATACTGGTATTTTTGCTGTAATTCATTTTTTGTTTGATTTTTATTTTTAGTTCAACTGTTGATGCAAAATCAGAGGAAGCTACTAAAATGGAAAAAGGAAAATCACCATTAAGCAAAGTTTTGGAATCTTTGTGCATACATCACCAGCAACAAGTTTTGGCCATGTTGAAATTTCTGGTCCAAGAGCAGAATGCTGCTTCTCTTTGCTATTGTAATACATCATATAGTGTGTCTTCAGAATCTCAAAAGCCCCTAATCGAAGACGATTTACATGGTCTGTTCTGTAGTTGTGAATATAGACTGGCAGAAAGAGGGTATTTACAAAGTGAAAGACAAAGCCTTGGTTTTGTGCCTCTGCCAGTCTGTATTAAAGATTTACATTGTTTATCTTGCCAAACTGTAACTATTGAACACATTAAGACAGTAGTGAATAGAGGAATTGCAGACAGTTACAATTCTCATAGGTGCTGTTCTGGACTGTTCCCAAACATTCACTCTACAAAATCAGTCTTTCATGCTCCTCTTTCATCAAGGGAAGTAGGTGATGTTTCAGTCAGTCTTAAGGATGTGTGTAGATCTCAAAGTCCATCACCTCCACCATTATCACCTGTACAGACTGAAGGATTTGAAAAATTTAAAGAGGTCGTCTCAGAACTTTCAGCCTTAGAAAATAATAGACTTGAAGTAAACATTAACCAGCCTCCATCTCTCATACCAGCAGAAATAAACAGTAACAAGGATGATCCTGAAGGTAAAGTACATAAAACGAAAAAATCAAGTAACTCTGATTATTTGCTCCTGGAAGACAGCGATAATTGTACTACAAATCACGAAAAAGGTGAAACTACTGTAATTTTCCAAGATTTAATGGATCGTATTAATGAAAAATTAAAATCAATAGAAACTACAGATGTGACAAACCTTATAAAATTATCTAGCAGTGATTGTAATACAGATAATGATTTAAAATTGAGGGATTTAATATCCTCACTCTTGCATAATGCCAATGCCAGTGATTACAGTTTCATGGAATTGCTGAGTCAACATGATAAAAAGGTAGAAAATAAAATTATTCAGACAAGATTTCGAAGGCGTCAAGAAACCTTATTTTCAATGCACAACTCTCCTGATTCACCCATGTTTAGAAGGCAGTCTTTACAAATAAAAAGAGAACTTGCTAGTCTTGATGAAAATTTTGTAAGAAAAAAACACACTGAAAAAAATTCAAGAAAGTTGACACGCAATAATGAGATATTTTCCACAGACAAAGATCTCCATCATTGCCAAGGATCTTTACAAAATTCTAAAAACTTGCAAGATAATAATCATGCAGAAACATCATTTTTATCAGATCGTGCATTACAGTCATTACAACTACCTCTTCATAGTTTAGAAACTAACTTGGCTTTTGATGCGTTTTCAGAAAGCTTTAAAACAACTTCGCCTGAGAAAATGAATATAAGAAAATCACAGGAGAAATCTGCAGGTGGAAAAAAACTTTTGCAAAATCACAAGAAGAATCCCAAACTGGAGAATACTCAGGCTCCTTTGAGAAGTGATGTTCCTCGACTTTTGAGCAGAACTAAACGAAATATTGTTCCCCCAGGGTGGTATTCTATATATGTAACAAATAATTATGTTTTCAAAAAATCCCCTAAGGCCAAAAAAGTTTCTGAATCTACAAGAAAAAAAGATCCAGGGAAAAATATTCAAATCGAAAGCTCACACAATATAGATCTAAACAAAATTGCAATGAATTCTAATTTACAAGTTGTTGTGGAGCGTTTGGAAGACACAATAAATATGGCCAAAAAGTCTTTGAATAATCACTCATTATCTGAAGGATGCAGGGCATCCAAGAAATTGATAGAAGTTAATGGTAAAGATCAAACTGCAAGTAGAAATGTGACTCTTACTGTAAGCAGAATGACGTGCAAAGAGCAGAGTTTATCAAAATCTGTGGTAGCAGCCAGCAATATCAAAAGCAATCATATTCCTACAATAGATTTGAATAGCAAAAGACTTGATAATCGGGAAAAGTCGTCTGTTTTGGATACGAGTAGCTTGACTTCCAGTGTTCAAAGTGTGCCAACAAAATATGAAGCCATTGAAAGCTCTTCTTTTTCCAGTTATTCTAGTCCTATCAAACTCATGTTTTTATCTGAGGTTAAAAGCAGTGAAGGAGTCAAATATACTTTAACTTCAGTTGGTACTTCCAAGTCAAATATTGATCTTCCTTCTGAAAAATGTCTAACTCATCATGTAATTGAAAAAAAAACAGTAACAAGTAAGGATGTCCCAAATGCTAACTTTGAAAAGTATAGTTCTAATCTTAATGATAGTGACACTCTACAGGGAGAACTAAACAAATTTAATTGTGCAAAAGAAACTACAGAATCCCCTGCAATGTTTATAGATGATATGAATAGTAATAAGCCACAAGATGAACCCAAGGAAAATCCAAGCAATGGTATTGATTCATCTTTTAAACGAAAACCAGGTAGACCTAAAAAAATAGGTCCCCAGGTTGTGAAACAAATTAAGCGGCCAATTGGAAGACCACCAAAACCTAAAACTAATCAAACAGACATCACCATTTGCCAAAATGAGTCTTCTAGTGCTAGAAAGAAAAGTCCAGAATGTCTCATATCAGAAGCAGGAGAAGGTATTTATAAAAAGAGTATTACTGTAACTGTAATTTATGGAAGGTCAAGAAGAACTAGAAGGCATGTTTCTGAAGGAACTGTAAACATAAGCAATGTTATGTCTTTCAGCAATAATGTTGCTGATTTTCCAACTGAATATAACAGTTTCAGAAATATTAGAGAATACAAAATTGACTCAGGTGAAAGAAGGGCTGTTTCAAGTTTGACTACTGAAAGTGAGATCTTGGGGTCTGACTTTGAATATGTTAGGCCTATCAAGAACAAGTCTATGATACCTCAACCTTCCAAGAACATTATTCGACCAAATCAGAAGCCTTTTGCAATAATTAGGAAGCCTGGTAGACCTGCAAAAGTGAAAATCTCTGGCATATCTGTGACTATTAATAGAGTTTCACCTCAGCAGAGAGAAGTAAGTATTAGCAGCTGCTTGCCTCCTTTAGAACAAGAAAATATATTAGAAAAAAATCTGGCTGAAGAAAAGTATGATCACCAAGGCAGTAAGATGGATACAGGGCCCACTGAAGCTGACATACTCAAGAATGGATCAAAACGTATGGTTGCTACTATACCTTTGAGACATTCTGTTAGGGATAGAAAACCATCTCTCCATTTCTTACATCCATTAGCATCTTCTAGCTCACTTATTTATAGAAATGCTTTGCTCCGTAAATCATATAAACTCCATTTGCAGAAAGGTAAACGTCAGAAGGAAAAACATAGGCAGTCAAGGATAAAAATAGCTTCAAAAGGTACCCCAGCAATCAGAAATTCAAGGAATGAAAAAATGTGTTTGGAAGATAACAAGTTAATACCCATTTCTGAAGTATCCTTGGACCCAATAATTTCATCAAACCCTTTGCTCAGGTGGTGGGCTGCGTCTACGTCAAATGATTCCTTATTAGAGGAACTAAACAATAGATTTGAGCAAATAACAAATGCTTGGGTGCAAGTGAGTGGAGATGAAGCTGGAAGCTGTGCTCATAAAAAAAGAGAACACATTGAAAATGATAATTTCAAAATAGCAAACCCTTTGGAAACCTGTCTTTTAGAACTTGAAGTTTCACCTGTAAAAATGCTTTTTCGGAAAAAGTATGATTTGAATGAACTCTGTATCTGGTTTATGCAGACAACAGAAACGCAGTCTCTTTCACTAGTTAGAAAAGCAAATGCTCGAAACCCTTTGGAAGTAATAAATACTAGAGGAATTAAATTAGGGACCAAATATTCTAATTTTAATACCAGCCCCTTCAGAAAGCACTTTAAAAAATTTGCACTATCTTCTCCTTCAAAATCAGCAGGGAAGTTGCATATACTGCATAAAATGATTAGCTCTCCACTGTTAAATGTGAAAAATAATTTAACGTTAGCTAGATTAAACAGAACTGAGTTTAAGAGGTTGCAACATGAAAGGTGGAAAAGAGAGGGAAAGCTGCACAAACATGGAACAATTGATTGGATCTCTAAAAGGAAGAACTTAAAATTTTTCTACCAGAACCAGTTTTTAAGTAAGACTGAGGAGGGAACAAATGCTGACATCCCACTCCAAGGAAAAAACACAATAGATAATCAGTTTATTTTGCCAGCTGATATCAGGGATGACTCTTTGCAACAGAAGGTGGCAATGTCTGACTTGAAAACACATGCTAGTTTAGAGAATAATTTTAAGTCAGAAGCAAAGGAGAATGGAACAAATTGCAGCCAAAAAGATTTTGAAAAGGGACCAAGAGTAGGAAATGTATGTCCAAATAATTGGAAGTCAAAAACTTTAAAAGATTGTAGAATATTTTTGAGGAAGATCAACTATCTTGAACACAGAAATACTTTTAAACTAAATACAATCATTTACTCTCCTGAATCTATTGACAGTGGAAGTAATCATCAGACTGATAGAGAAGAATCAAAGCGCTTTACCTTAAGATCCCATTCTGCTAGGCCAAATTCTTTTAAAAAGCAATCTAAAGAAATGGAAAGTGCTAAAACAAATGGTCCTTCAATCGATAAATTTCCTGGCCATCTTGACAATAGTAAATTAAATAAATGTGTTAACTATGACAAGACTCCTGATAGTTCGGATGTTCTTAGCAAATTGAACAAAAGAAAAAGACCACCATGGAAGACCACAGAAATGTCAACAAAAAGGCATAAACGACAGTCTTGCAACAGTGGACAAATGGCAAACTATTATTCAAAATCCCAACTGGGTAAGTTTTTCTCTACTTAATTTTAAAGTTTCATTGTAGGTGCCTTGAGTAAAGTATGAGATAATGGGTAGAAAAGGAACAGCTGTTTTAGTTTCAATTTATTTCCAAAATATTTGGACAATCTAATTTCTTGGCACCTAGTATGAAACTCACGATATTAGGTCCTACTAAGTATACCCATGCACTTTCCTACATCTTAATGTGTCCAGGATTTGAAGCAAATTAAAATATATTTAGAAGAGACATAGAAAGCTCCTAAACATATATCATTAATGTACAAGTTATATCATCTGTTTTTGTATTTGAGCTCATATAAAATATAGAAAACTGTGTGAACGGTAAATATGCCCAAGGAGCTATCTAAAAATTAACTGCTACACTACAGGATAATATGTATTCATTATCTTGATAAATTAATAGCTTTGAGGCCATGTGGAAAGACGTAAGGACTATCTCATTGCTAAGTTGATGATGTCTGGAACATAGATAGTAATTCTAGTATATCAGTCTCACATTCACCATCAAATTGTTATGCCCTCAGGTACTGCTTTGGGAACCATTTTAAGACTCTGCTTATTTAAATAGTGTCAAGGAACAAGATATTTTCTTCAATAAATAAGGAAACTTGTTGAATAGGTTTTTTTCAGATGAGTCATTGAGCTAGATTCCACAGATATAAAGATGAGGGTTTCTTTCCAGAGATAATCTATAGATCTATAGTATAGCAAGGGAGAAAGTCATAGACAGGTAATGTTAGAGTAATGCTAAATCTAGAATGTAAACTGAAATTACTTTAGTAAATAATTATGTGCTTTACTCAGTTATGCTGGCCTGATATTAGTGCCTCAGGGAGACTATTACTCTCAGACCCTAGCAAAATAGTATATGAACCACATAGTTGCCAGTGTAGCCAGTTCCTTCTCAGCTTATTGATAGTGCTAGACAGTTTAGGATTTGTAGAAGTATGGTAGTGCTTATTACTTCCCAGACGTGAGAGAGTGCCAGGTTACATTTGTGAATCTAAGGACATTTTATTGTATGGTTGCATTGTTACACTGTGTATTTTAGGGGCTTATGGAGGTATTGATGGCTTTGTTTTTGTTACCTTTTTAAAACTTTTTTAAAAGCTAAAAAACAACTATTAAGTTTTCTATTAAAATATTAAAAGCAATAATTAAACTCAAGTTTTAATAGATTAGATGATTATAATGGCCCCCAACAGTCAATTAATTGAATGACTTTAAAATAACCTATTTCAGTAATATTTAACATGCATTAATTAAAGATTTTAATGTGATGGTTAAAGCTTTAATGTTGGTCAAATTAGAGTTTCCATTATGAAAGATGAATCAAATCAAAAAAATAATGTCCGTTGTTTCTTGTCCTTAGGATAATTAAACATAACAAATAGCATGTCAGGAAAAAAAGAGGGAAGAAGCCTGATACTGATTAAAAAAAAATATAATTCTCCTAAAAAAATACACATATTTTTAAAAGATTGTCATGAAAAGAGTATAAATTGCAGTGTTTCATTTTTAATTCTTAATATCATTATCATTTCATGCTGTTAGAGTTTACCAAAGGTAGTTTACAATAGAATCATAGTTTGTCCTTCTAGCTTCTTAACAGTGTATCTTCCTAAGGTATGAATATAAAATTTATATTAATATGATTCTTTATCTAACTAATATAAGATCACCCTGGAAAAATAAGATGGAAGATGCCTCATTATTACTTTTTCAAATTGATTTCAAAATCCTTTTGTGATATTTTTTAAAAATTTAGTATCAGATAAGAGTTGTTTTTCACCTTTTCTCATTTTTAAAATTACTAGTACTATGTCCTGTTCTGCTTAAAGTTTTATTTATCTCTTACTGATAACTTTCCTTCTTTATTTAACATTCTTTTTTTTAATCAAGGACATTATTTTTACAAAATTGTATTTATAGCAGCATTTGTTATATTTATCTGATTTTAAAATGTTTCTTAAGGTGTTATTTTTTTTTCTCATTATTCTTGGTATTCCATACTTCCTAATGCCTTTTTGGAAATGACACTAAAATTCATTATTAATATTATATGTGTTTTTCTTCGTTGTGGAATAATTAGTGACTGGAGATTTGGGAGAGATTTTTAGCAACAAGGACTTTTCTAGAAAAATTCATAAGGCAATGTATATAATGAATCAGGGAATATTTCTATTGATGAAAATTTTGTTTCTGCCATAAACATCTTGTTTTTGTGATTTTCAAGATTAACTGTCTAGATATAATTTAATATGTAGAGGAGTTTTAAAACATACTTCACTACATTTGTACTGCTGTGTATCAACTGCAGACATGGAAAGGAAAGAAGAAATGTAATTCTATCCTATTCTTAATTCAACATATAGTTAATGAATGCCTACAGTATGCTCTTAGATACTACAGAAAGTTCAGAAAGTTGCCTTTCCATCTGAGTGAGAACACAAGCCCTGCATTATGTATATATTCAGTAAAAGGAGTATAGTTTATGTTTTAAGTGAGATATTATTAATTACATTAATTTTAAGGGGATAGAATGGCTAAAGTCATGGTTTGTGTTTTCATGGAGCTTATCATTTCATTGGGGACAGTCACTAGGCAATTCCAGTAGAAAGTCGAGTGTTATGACTGGGGAGAGAGGTGGCTTGTAGAAACACCTAGAGGGAAATTGAACCCAGGTTTAGAAAATTAGGCAAAAGGATTCTTACATAGTCACATCTAAGCTGATATTTGAAGGATGCCAAAGTATTAGCAGTCAAAGAAGTATTTCAGGCAGAGCAAACTGCATGTGGAAAATTTGGGTGAGAGAACAGGCTTAGAGAACACTGAGTACTTTAATTCATATAGCTGAGGCATAAAAGAGGAATTAAGAAAAGCTCAGGGGTTGAACAGAAAAATGGCAAAAGATAAAGCTACTGAGGGAAGCATAGCCCAAATTGTGAGGCCAGCATCAGCTAATGAAAAAAATGTTTGGAGCCCTCATAATAGCAGTGATGAGGAACAGATATATTTGACAGTGTATCTTGGAGAGTAGAGGAATAAACGGGAATGTCCAGGTTTGAGCTTGAACATCTAAGTGATAGTTGATAGTAACATTCACTGAGATATAAGAGAACATTCGGAGTGTGCAATTTTAGACATTGGGAGTTTGAGTGGGATATGCAAGAAAAGATGTTTAGGAAGCAATCACAGTTGACCCTTGGACAATGCAGAGGTTAAGGGTGCTAACTTCCTGTACATTAAAAAAAATCTACATATAACTTCTGACTGCGCAAAAACTTAACTACCAATAACCTGTTGACCAGAAACCTTACTGATAACATGAACAGTCAATTAACACACATTTTCTGTTATCTGTATTATATACAGTTTTCTTATAATAAAGTAAGCTAAAGAAAATTTTATTAAGAAAATAATAAGGAAGAGAAAATACATTTACAATACTGTACGTACATTTATGGGGGGAAAATCTTCCATGTAATTGGATCCATGCAGTTTAAACTTGTCTTGTTAAGAAGTCACCTTTGGTTAATATGGGTTTGAGCTCAGAAAAGAGGTCTGAGCTAGATATAAAGATTTTAGAGTCCATAAATAATTGAAACCATGGGAGTGGAATGGATTGTTCACTGTAAAATGGAAAGAACCTAGGATCTCACAACCCCAAAGATATAGGAAAAAAAAAAAAGTTGTGCATAGGGGCACATAGGTAGCGTAGGTCGTTAAGTGTCCAATTCATGATTTGGGCTTAGGTCATGATCTCACGGTTGTGAGACAGAGCCCTGCCTCAGGCTCTGTGGTCAACAGGGAGCCTGCTTGAGATTCTTCTCCCTCTGCCCCGCCCCTCACTCAAGTGTGCGTGCTCTCTTTAAAATAAATAAATCTTTAAAAAAAATGTGCACAAAACGAGACTGTTAAGGGTAGTCAGGAAGTAAGAGGAAAGGTAGGAGAGTGTGGTAAAAAGGAAATATGTTTTAAGAAGGGATAGAACAACAGTGTAAATTGTTGAAAAGAGGTTAATTGAGCCTTGAAATGTTTCCACTGAAGATAGCACAAAAACTTATTGTGATGATTTTGGAGCGAGTAGTCTTGGTAGGACAATGCAGTTAATGCAGGAAGAGGAAATGAAGAAAATTAGCACAGGGGCGCCTGGGTGGCTCAGTTGGTTGAGCAACTGCCTTCAACTCAGGTCATGATCCTTGAGTTCCGGGATCGAGTCCCACATCGGGCTCCCAGCTCCACGGGGAGCCTGCTTCTTTCTCTAGCCTTCTCTCCTCTCATGCTCTCTCTCGCTTTCTCTGTCTCTCAAATAAATAAATAAAGTCTTTAAAAAAAAAAAAGTTTTTAAAAAAAAAAAAGAAAAGAAAATTAGCACAGAAAACTAAATGGCTCTGACTAGCGAGGAGATAGGGAAATAGTGAGAGGTAGCCCTAATGAAGAGTGGTTTTAAGAAAAAGTTTAGATGCCAGTGAGAAGCCAATAGAGAATGAAAGTTTGAAGATACAAACAAGATGGCAAGCAGTGAAAATGGAATGAAGCCTCAGAGTTGATTATTGGACATTATGGGCCATCATTAAATGGTTTCGGCCTGAAGAATCACTTCTCTCTTAAAACATAAGAAGAGTGGGAACAATGTATGGGAATGCACTTCAGTTTACAAATTCATGGACAGTATATTGAGGATATTAGATATATTTTCTGTGAGTCTAGAGGTAATTTAAGAGTCATATGGTGGGTATTGTGCAATATAGATAATGTTTAAGTACTGTCTCAAGAAATAACAGGATTGAACAAATTTTGTGATTTTTATCTCAACTGCCAGAATGTAAGCTTGGAGAAAGGTGGGCCCATAGGTTTAATTGGGTTAATTGGGTTCACCAAGTGGGTATAACACAGAACCCTGACAAAGAGATCAGGCCAAGAATTCATTCCATGAATAGTGAGAAACTAAAGTGTAATTCTAGAGAATTTTTTCTAATAATAGCACACAGTACAGACTTTTGAGAGGAAGGACAAAATAGGGTGTGTGAAAGACTAGCTGCAAGAGATTATTTTTGAGGTGATAATGGCCTAAAATGGAGTGACCACTGAAAATAATAATATAGGATTTTTAAATATCAGTGTCTTTTGAGTTACTGAAGTAAATGTATGCCTTTCCTAATTGATAAAAAGCTGGATGTGAATAAGCTTACTTTGGACACATCTAAGGATGTTTTAAGTCTAGAATAACTAATGTGGACTTAAGATTGCTATACTCATTGTACTGATTCTAAAACATTAAATTTTGCCATAAAAATTCAGAATTCAAATTGATACTTTGAATTAGATTCTGAGCTGACTGAAAAAAGTTCAGTTTGTCAGCTTCTCCTGTTTTGTCATCTATCTTCAAAAAAGACTGAATATAATTTTTCCATTCAGAATTCTGGTTTTCACACAGGTATGTAACTGATGGGTGACTTTTAATTAATAGTATACTTCTTCAACTTCCCGCAACTGAAACCAACCATGCATCCTCCTCTGGCCCTGCTCATGAATATACCACATTTTTTGCATCCTAACTCAAAATTTCCTTTTAAATTTGTTGGCACAGAATATCCCTAAACATTTTTAAATAAAATTTAGAGTTAACATTTCTTCATGTGCTATTATGCAGCTTCATAATTATCATTTAATGGAAGAACTATGAAACTTAGAGTAGATGATTTCCTAAATTTCATTTTGATAGAAAAACATTTCTAGATGACTCATTATCACCTTCATCTAGTTTGCCACACAGGCATTCCAGAGATGTAGTCCAAGAAGCACTAGTCCTCCAAGATGTTCTGTGGGCAAAGAGTTCTCTGGTCTAATAAGCTTGGGAAATGCTCAGTCCTGTGCCTGTTGAATCATTGTGCCACATTAACATGTTAAACAGCATTCTTCAAATTTTATATAATCTCACAGCTTTTTATATCCCACAGTTTGGGGAACATAACTGGAAAACACTGCTCTGTATAGTTTCCTGCTAGGGTTTCTTTATATTTACTGTGATATTCCCAGAAAGAGTGCAATAACCGTAAAAACGTGAATTTATATACTAGATTTGTTCTTGGACATAAATGAGAATAATCAAAATTAAGTCATAAGTGCTTTATTAACATTTACCATTAAAAGAATACTGTGGGAAATACCTATAAGCCAAAGATGATCACATTCTGATTAGTCCATTTTGTAAATTTCATTTTTGTATATTGGATTTTCATTTCATGTTAAGAAAGGGGAGGAGTGGTTTAATTCAGGTAGCTTTACCATAGATATTACAAACCATGAGAAAATATCTTATGAATTTAGGAAAACATGAGATCAATGTCTTTTCAAGTCTTAATTTCATATGACATCAGTATCTCCTCAAGTCTTAATTAATCTACCACTTAATTTGGTCAGAATTAGATGAAGATAGATATTATAATATAAAACTGAAAAAACTCATAGGGATATTCTTTTTTATTTGGACTTCATATTACCACTTTGCTAACTGACAGTGCCACAAGTGAAACTGTTAAAACTTTTGGTTATTTGAAGTATTCTAATGAAATCAGGAATTTTTAATGAAAATCCATTCTACTTATAATTCAATTTCTTCCCTATCAGCATAACTTTCATAGGAACTGAGTAAGGAGAAGAGTTTTAGGTTTTGAGGCATTTTTAACTCTTGCTGTAATGCTTTATTAAAATACAGAAGAGCTACTTCGATAATCTCCTGTCTTGATGTTTTTTCCTGGATATTTTATATCTTATTGCTTTGCCAACCATTACTGAGTTTTTCACAATATTCTACTTCACTAATTACCCCACATCTTTCATGAAAAATCATCCAGTTTATTCAACAAATTGGATATTTTTTCTTTTGATCTCCTAGGCTTTGTGTTAGACATTAGAGTCACAGAGGAACTCAAGGAACTTATAAAAAATATATCAAATTTTTTTTACTTTGGCAGTACAGTATAATTTGAAGAAAGATAAATTGGTTGATTCTCCATATTAGAGGATATTTAGTACAGAACATAAAATTCTCTAAATTGGGGCACCTGTTTTTAAGTAAAGTTTTATTGTAACACTCTATGTTCTTTAACTTATGTATTGTCTATTGCTGTTTGTGCCACTGAAGCTAAATTGAGTAATTGCATAAAGCCCACAAAGCTGAAAATACTTATTACCTGGCCTTTTGTGGAAAAAAGTTTGCCAACCTATTTATATCAGTAGAATTTTGGTATGTGGCTAGAAAGTCATTGGGGTTTTTTTAAAAATAGATTAAAGCTATTATATCCAGTTTATTCCCAACAACCCATCCTCTCCCTCTTCCCACACAATACAATATATTTCTGACTTGTAGTTGTTTTGTTTTATCTCTGTGGGACAAGACTGATCTTTATCCAGCAGAGTGGTGCTGGGGGAGCCATGAGTGGCAGTTTTATTCTGTTTTGTAAATCTTTATTCTCTCCCTGCAGCTTCCAGACCTGCTTTGTCTATCTGAGGTAAGTCCAAGGGTCACCCTTCTTCTCTTCCTTCAACAGTGACCACCACCTGTTAGGAAGGTTGATTTCAGTGCTTCACATCTTAGACTTCTTCCTCAAGTGTTCTTTTTTTCTCCTTTTCTACTCTTTTTTTCTTCTTAATTTCTTCACTGAGGGATTTAGAATTCTTGGTTCAGCTCTCCTGGCTACTATTTTCCTCCCTCATTTTTCCTGGGCAGTGAACAGTTTGCAGTGGAGCTGAGCATTCTGTGATCATAATGTTAAGTCTATTGAATTCACCTATTGTTAATTACCAGGAGGGAAAAAAAGGACAAAGTAGGTGTCTGAATGATTTCATCCTGCCAGGTTTTTTGTTGGTTGTTTTTATTTAATTTTAATAAGACCTTGGCTTGTTTTTCCTACCTCACTCCCATTCCAATTCCAGGCAAACTAGACAATTCATGTGTTTGCTACTTTGTTTCTGTACATAGAAACAGAAAGCTAGATAGACCCCATTAATTTATTCTTTAAAAAATATCTCTTGTGTGCCAGGCAATATGCTAGACCTACCAGATATAATGGGGGACAAAACCAGGTATTTGCCCTCATAGTTCAAGTTTATTAGAAGAGGCAGACATTGAGTGAACAATTACACAAATCTTACAAGTTCTTAATTAGTAGGTGGTATTATAAGAATTCCTTAAAGGGAGATCTTACCAAGTCAGAGAAATGGGAGAAGACTTCTCTAAGGAAATGACCATTGAACTGAGCTGTGAAGAGTGAGTAGGAATTACCTAGGCCAAGTGGCAGAGAACTGTAAGGGGAGGACTGATTTCCAGAAAGAAAGACTTGCCTGTGGAAAAGCTGCAGCATGGTATTTGTGGGTAAGACAATGACTGGTGTGTCCTGCGTCAGAAAAGAAAGGAGGAGCATGGTATCAGGTGTGAGGATTGAGAAGTAAATGAAGGATAGGCCATGTAGGTTCCCATAAGCCATGTTTATGTACTTACAGTGGTTTCCTATTGCTCTTAGAGTAGAGATTGGATGCGGAAGATGTATTACATCATCAGATTCTCCTTCCTAAAGGATCTCTCTGACTGTCCTGTGGAAACTGAATGGTAGAGTACAGGAGCGAAGGCATAGACCATTATGGCGGCCCAAGTGAGAACTGTACTCCTTTAAAACAATGCTTTACAAACTTCAGTAAGCATCAGAATCACCAGGAGGTCTTATTAAAAAAGAGATGATTGGGCTCCAAGCACTTTCTGTTTCAATTGGTTATAGAGTGGGGCCCAAGTGATGCTTATGTTGCTCACCCAAGGACAACACTTTGAGAACTGTTGGTAGAGGGTTGTAGTGGAAAGATTAATTCCTTACTAATATGATCATTATGTTATAAATTTCCCTCTGAACATTACTTTAGCTATATCCCACAAATTTTGCTCTGTGTTTTCACTCTCATTAAATTAGAAATATTTTCATATTTCCCTTGTGATTTCTTATTTAACCCATGGTTTACTTAGAAATATATTAGTTTCCAAATTTTGAGGATTTTCCAGATACTGTTACTGATTTCTAATTTATTTCTATTATGGTTATAAAATATACTTTGTATGATTTTAAGTCTTTTGTATTTATTGAGGTGTTTTTTTTTTTATGGTCCAGAGTCCATACAGATCTATTTTAATGAATGTTCTCCGTGTTATTGAAAATAATGTGTAGTCTGCTGCTGTTGGGTGTCAGTTAAGCAAGTTGATAGATAGTGCTATTCAACTCTTTTACATCCTTCTTGAGTTTCAGTCTACTTATTCTATTTATCCTTGAGAGAGAGGTTTTGAATTTGCAACTTGGATTCTAGATTTTCCTATTTATCCTTTCAGTTGTATCAGGTTTTGTTTCATGTATTTTGAAGCTCTGTGATTAGGTTCATATACATTTAGAATTTTTATGTACTTTTGATGAATTTACTCCTTTATCATAGGAAATGAACCTCTTTATCTCCGGAAATATTCTTTGGTCTGAAATCTTTTTTTTTTGTCTGAAATCTTTTTTTTTTTTGTCTGATAATACTATAGTCATTCCAGCCTACTTTTCACTAGTTTTAGCATGGTATATCTTTTCCCACACTTTCATTCTTAACCTATATGTCTCTGTATTTGAAGTAAGTGTCTTTTAGGCAGCATACAGTTAAGACTTGCTTTCTCACCCAATCTGACAATCTCTACCTTTTTCATTTCATGTGACTTGAGGTGGTTGAGTTTCAGTCAGCCAACCTTTTTTTTAATTGAGGTATAATTGACATATAACATCTTAGTTTCAGGTGTACAACATAACGATTTGGTATTTGTATGTATTGTGACATGATCACCACAATAAATTTAGTTAAGATTTGTCACCATAGTGAGAGTTTTTTCTTATGATGAAAACTTTTTGATCTATTCTTTTAGCAACCTTCAAATATGTAATACAGTATTATTAATTATAGGCAACCACTGTGCTGGTCATTACATCCCCATGACTTCTTTATTTTATAATTACAAGTTTGTGTTATTGAGCCACTTTACCCATTTTGCCCCCACCTCTAGCATTCACCAATCTGCTTTCTGTATCGGTGAGCTTGGTTTTTGTTATTTTTAGATTCCACATATAAGTGGAATCATCTGGTATTTGTCTTTCTCTGACTTAGTTCATTTAGCGTAATGCCCTCAAAGTCCATTCATGTTATTGCAAATGGCAAGATTTTCTTTTTATGGCTGGATGTGTGTCTGTGTGTGTTTGTGTGTCTGTGTGTGTGTGACAAAGAGACGTAGAGAGAGAGATTCTCTTCATCCATTCATCCATTGATAGACACTTAAGTTGTTTCCATATCTTGGTTATTGTAAATAGTGCTGCAGTGAACATGTAGGGGTGGGGTGCATATATCTTTCCAAGTTACTGTTTTCATTTTTTGGATAAATAGCCAGAAGTGGAATTGCTGGATCATATGGTAGTTCTATTTTTAATTTTTTGAGGAACATCCATACTATTTTCCATAGTGGGTATACCAGTTTATATTCCCACTAATAGTAAATAAGTTTCGCCTTTTCTCCATATCTTCACCAACACTTGTTATTTCTTATCTTTTTGATAATAGCTATCCAACTTTCTATTTTGTTTGTCTCATCTATTATTTACTTCTTTTTTTCTCTTTTCCTTTCTTTTGGATAAGCTGAGTGTATTTATTCTATTTATTCTCTTGTTTTTTTAAGAAGTACTTGCTGTCAAGTTTACCCTATATATCATTAACTTACCAAAACTACCTTCAGATAATGTTACACCACTTCATGTATAGTCTAAGAACTTTACAGTACATTTGCATTTCCTCCCTCTAAGCCTTTGTGCTATTATTATTGTCATACATTTTGCTTCTGTAAATGTTATAATCTTCCCAATGTGTTGTTACTATTTTTCCTTTGCACAGTTGTTTGAAGAGATTTTTTAAATAGGAGAACTATTTTCCCCATGAATTTTCCATTTCTGGTACCTTTCACTCTTTTGTACAAATCCAGGCTTCTATCTGATATTGTTGTTGCTTCTGCCTGAATAACTTCCTTTAGCATTTCTTGTAGTATGAGTTTGCTCTTTATTAATTCACTCAGCCCTGACTTTTTGTCTGAAAAAGTTATTTCACTTTCCCCCTCACTTCTATTTTTTGAAAGATATTTTAGCTGGATATGAAATTCAGATTTGACCATATTTTTCTTTTAGTATTTTGAAGCTCTTGCTCCACTGCCTTCTAGCTTCTGAAGAGAAGTAAGTCTGCTGTCGTTCTTCTATTGGCTACTCTGTATGTACTGGGTTGTTTTGGTTTTTTTCCCTCCAGTTGCATATAAGATTTTATTGCAGGTGATCAGCAATTTGATTATAAATGGGGTTGACATTGTTGCCTTCATGATTTTACTATTTTCTATTTTTTCTATTTTCTATTTGGAGTTTTTTGAACTATGTGGATATGGTGGTTTAGTTTTTATCACATTTGGAAATCTTTTAGCTGTATTTTCTTAAAATATGTTTCTATCTCTTTTGTCTCTACTCTCCTTTTGGGATTCCAGTCACATTTATTTTGCCGCATAGATCACTGATACCTGTTCATTTTTGTTCATTTTTTTCTGTTTCATTTTGGATTATGCTATTTCTATGTTTTTAAGTTCGATAACCTTTTCTTTGGATTGTCTAATCTGCTGTTAGTAACAGCCAGGATATTTTCATTTCAGAAATTATATTTTCATCTCCAGAGATTTAAATTTACTCTTCTGGGGCACCTGGGTAGCTCAGCTAGTTAAGTGTCTGCCTTTGGCTCAGGTCATAGGATCCAGACCCATATTGGTCTCCCTGCTCACCAGGGAACCTGCTTCTCCTTCTTCCCTCTGCTTGTGCATTCTCTCTCTCTCTCTCTCTCTCAAAATCTTTTTTAAAAAATAATAGGTGTTTAGTCTTCTTTGTATCTACTATATTTCTCCTCCTCATGCTCATGCTTTCCTCAGCTTCTTGAAAATATCTGCATTAACATCCTTGTGTGCTAATTTTACAGTCTGTATTATTTATCAGTTCCTATTGATTGATTTTTCTCATTTTGGATCATATTTTCCTGTTTTTTGCATGCCTGGTAATTTTGGACTGGATGCTAGACATTGTCGATTTTACCTTGTATGCTGAGGGGTTTTGTTTTGTTTGTTTTTGCAATGCCTTCAATATTTTGTGGCTCTGTTCTGAGACACTATTAACTTATTAAGAAAACTTTTTATTCTTTCAAATCTTGCTTTTGGGCATTGATAGGCAGAGTTAAAGAAAAGCCTTTAGTCTAGGACAGTGGTTCTCAACTGGGGATGTCCTGCAGAGGATATTTGATGATGTATAGAGACATTTTGGATTGTCACATTTCATGGGTAGAGGCCAGAGATGCTGCTAAACATTCTACAGTGCATAATAAGATAGCTCCCCACAGTAAAGAATCACTTGGCCCCAAATGTCAGTATTGCTGAGGATGAGCACTTGCTCATATGAAATCTTGCCATAGAACTAGTTTTACCCCACTAGTGAGACACTACCAGTAATTATTTACTGTCATATTTGTTAGGGGGTCTTTCCGTTCTTACTGGTGGGAACAGAAATCATATCCAGTCCTATATGGCCTCTAGCAATTTTCCACCTGGTCCTTTTCAGTGGTCTTTTTCACAGCTTTGGGAAATATTCAAGCACTGATCAGTATGTATCTACAGATTTCGAGGGAAACCAATGCAGATCTCTAGAGTTCTCTATCTGGGCAGCTGTGTCTCCTGTGCTCTGCCCCACGATTTCTAAGTTCCTTAGGGTCTCTTTCTCTATACTGCAGCCTGGAAACTCTTCAGGCAGTAAGCCAGAGCGATTTTTATGACTTCCCTTCTTTGTTCCCTTTTTTCAGGGGCACATGGGTGGATCAGTTGGTTAAGCATCTGATTCTCGATTTCGGCTCAGGTCTTGATCTCAGGGTCACGAGTTCAAGCCCCACATTGGGGTCCATGTGGATGTGGAGTGTACTATATATATTGCACATATTTTTGCCTTTTTTTTTTTTAAGTTGTTTAAAGTGAGAGAGTAAATCTGGTTCCTATTACTTCATCATGGCCAGAAGCAGAAGTCCTAGATTTACTCTTTTGACAGATATTTATCCAGTTTCTATATGCAGGGTGCTGGAAATAATATGTTGAACAAGACCAACGTGTTGTACTCTCATCAAACTTGTATTTTAATGGGAGGGTGGAAGAATGTAAGCAATTGTTAAATTCTGTATTAATGAAATTAGATGACCTAAAGAGTTTCTGTGGTAGTTATTTTAGGTTGAGTACTTAAAGGGAAATCCTTTCTGAAGAAGTAATGTGTGTGAGCAGTGGGAGGATTTGAGATGTCTGAGATATCCTTGATGACTGAAACTGAGTATAGATGAGAACACCTAAAGAAAGATTGTAGAAGAAGAAATGGAAGTCTGGGACTTAGCCTTGAAAAATTCCAGGCCATCCAAGAGGAGGATGACTTGCAGTAAAGGGAAGAGGAAAAACAAAGCCAGTATTGTGTTTTGTCTGAAAAGCCAAAAAACGTGAGTTTCAAGAAAGAGGTTTACTCTTCTCAGGCTGCCATCACAAAACACCATAGACTGCATGACTTAAAGACAGAGATTTGTTTTCTCACAGTTCTGGAGGCTGGAAAGTCCAAGATCCAGGACTGGAGGGTTCAGTTTCTGGTGATGTTTCTATTGCTGGTTTGCAAATGGCTACCTATTCCCTGGTGTCTTCTTCTTCTCTTTTGGGCACAACAAGCCCATCAGATTATGGCTCTACCCTGTAACCTTATTTTACCTTAGTTACCTCCTAAAAGCCCTATATCTCTTGATATAGAGGGTTAGGAATTCAACATCTAAAATACCGAGGTACCCAGTTCAGTCTATAGCAAAGGAAATGACCAGTAATGTTTAATGTTCTTAAGAAGGCAAAAAGGTTGAAAATTAAAAATCATTTGTTAGACTTTATCAATTCATCAGGGACTTTAGTAAGTGCTGTTTTCATGGAGTGAAAGACCTGGAAGCCAGATCGGCATAGGTTAAGAATAAGAGATAAGAATGGGGTATGTGGGTGGCTCAGTCATTAAGTGGCTGCCTTCGGCTCAGGTCATGATCCCAGGGTCCTGGGATGGAGCCCCGCATCGGGCTCCCTGCTCATCAGGAGGCCTGCTTCTCCCTTTCCCACTCCCCCTGCTCCTGTTCCCTCCGTTGCTGTCTCTCTCTCTGTCAAACAAATAAATAAAATCTTTAAAAAAAAAAAAAGAAGAAGAAGAAGAGATAAGAAAATGGTGATAGTTCCATTAAAGTAATCTAGCTCTAAAAATGTTATTTGGAGGAAAATAAAAGATTGAAGTTTTATTTTTTAGGGAATGAGAGACCTTGCACTTGTTTAAACATCATGGTGAGGAGAAGACATGTTCTAGTATTTATCTGTTGCCACAACAGCACACATTACAAACCACCCCAGAACTTACTCCCTTAAGTAAATAAGCACTTATTACACTCATGTATCTCTGACTGGCAGATAAGGCTAAGGAGCTCTTTTGACTTCGGCTGAGTTCCTCCCATGCTTTGTATCAGCTGGCTCTTAGGTGGGACAGCTTAGCTTCATTCCGCGTCTCATATCCATCCAGCAGGCCAGCCCAGGCATTGTTCTCATGGAAAAGCGGAGGTATACAAGGGGGCATAAGTGCCCAAGTAGTTTCTCAAGCTTCAGCTTGCATTGGCCTCTGCCAGTTTACGGTTCATACTTGCTCACATCCTGTTGGCCAAAGCAAGTCACATGGGTGACACGGCCAGAATGAGAGTACATTGCAAAATAGTAGGGCAAAGAAACAAATATAAGGAGGGATGAAGAATTTGGGCTGTGAATGCAATTAATCTTCTACAGATGGCATATAAAAAAAAAGGGGAAGGGATCATTGATAATGATCATTGTTAAGTTCCTCAGAAGGCAGATGGGAACAGGATCCAAAATCATGCTAAGTTGTGTCAGGTTCTGCAGTCTTTCACAGTTAGTTGGTTGGCACTACGTTAGATCAATAATTTGCTAAGTGCTTTTATTAGTAACTAAAATTTCCTATTTTATTTTTATAAATGTATGTGAATCACATTTGTGTTTATTGAATATCTGAAAACTTATTATATTTAAGATACTGCTTTAGGCACAGTTGTGTTATACTGGTTTAATATACAAGTTAATTAAGAGATTCAGGTAAATTCTTTTTGTCCCTACATGGCCAACGATCACTTCTAAATCACATAGCAGTACAAACTGTGTTCATTGATTTCTGAAGAGAAATGGTTTTGTGCCTTTAGCCGGACTATAATTTCTTTCATTCCATTCAACTGAAAATTTAGGTAGATATCCTGTTTCTCAGGGGAAGCTACTCTTTTTCTGCTAGATGTTTTCTTGTGAATCTCCAATTATGGTTTGCTCTCAACATGATAGCACTTACTAGTTAAGCACATCCTATGCTAATCTTTATGTTAAAAAAGTAGTTCTCCTAAAATTGTTTGGAGTAAACTACAAATCTGAGATTCTAATCCAAGTATATGAGACTTCAAAGTCTTTCTCTTAACCACCAGGTTCTTCTGTTCCTTCAAATAACCATACCAATGATCAAAAGCAAGTCAGAAAAAAATGTCCAATTTAAGATCTACCACTTAACAATCTGCCAGGCCCCTTAAAGTCACCAAAGAGAAATTTTTCTCTTGAGATAAATTAATTCTTTAAAAACAAAAAAACCAAAAACCTGTACAACCTAACTGTTAGAGAATTTGCCAGAAATCCAGAAAGAAAGGATTTACATTAGACTTCATGTTCCACTGGTAAAACATGTTTAACTGGCTAGATCTCTATGACTCTTTCATTTGAACCTGCCTCCCCTTTAAGCCCAGAGAGTTAAACAAAAACAAAGCATACACATATCTGTCATCCTTTATCCCCACATATGTACCTTTTGACTTTTTGTTAGTAGTACTAATATTAATGTTTATTGAGTCCTTACTGTGTGTCCAGCCAGGCATTTTACATGTATTCTCTATACCAACTGCTTTGTTTATATAAACTCATGTAATAATCACATTACCCTTAAGAGGTGGGTATTCTCATTATCTTTATTTTCCAGTTAAATTGAAGCTTAGAGGTTAAGGAATGTACACTTAGCAGGTGAGTGATTTAATTTGGAATCAAAACTTAGGCTCTCCGAAGACTCCCTCTGTCCCAATTTACTAAAATCCTTTAGTAAATGATTTACTTTAGTCCTCTTTCAAATATTTTTTCCCCAACCTCCCCACTGCTGAGATTAATTTCCCTTCTCTGTAATCCCTTAGTTTTCAATTACCTCTTCTGTATATATTCAAAATAAAATGTATTTATTTTGGTAATGCATGAATACTTTTCCCTTCTGCCTCCTTACCAAGCTGCAAAATCCTTGAAGACAGACACCATCACAGAATTTTATATTTTAAATATATTAGGTAGGTATTGGTTAAGGGTCTGAGGGAAGAATACTAACCAGTAACCAGCAGACCCATCTGATGGACATGTGCTAGCTCCTCATGAAACTCAAACACTTTGATAGGTGGCAACGTCCTCAGTATCGGCCTCTGGAAACCCTGGAATTAGCCAGTTTAGAGTTCAGTGGACCAAGAATTTCATTTTTTATAACTTCTTACTATATTAGAACCATGAGAACACACTTCTTGCCTTCGTAAAGCTTCTCTGATCTAGTTTACACATTTAACAACCCTCTTGTGGTATTTGGATAGATTCGTGGAGAATCGGGCTCAAGGGTGTAGCTATGATAGCTATTCAGTAAATTTTCACAACATAAGATGACACCATTGCCAGAGGAAATAAACCAGTTATTCAGAATTTGGAGTTAAATAGATGAGTTCAAATTCATTAGTTTTGGCTACTTTATAGTAACTATTCACATTCCAAATCCTATACCAGATTTCAGTTTATCCATGCATACAGCTGACTTTTCTCCCTTTGAGATGATGAACTAAAGTTTCTTGAAACCTTTAACCTAAACACTACTCTTATGGTAGGGGAACCTAAACACTACTCTTATGGTAGGGGAACCTAAACACTACTCTTCTGGTAGGGGTGCCTGTGTGGTTCAGGCAGTCGAGCGTCCAACACCTGATTTCAGCTCAGGTCATGATCTCAGGATTGTGGGATCGAGCCCTTGTGTGGGGCTCTGTGATCAGTGGGGAGTCTGCTTGAGATGCTGTCTACCCCTCCCTCTCCTTCTGGCCCTCCCCACCACTCTCTCTTAAGATAAATCTTAAAAAACAAAAAACAAAACAAAAACTGTTATGGTAGCTCTCAAAAGCATGTCTTTGCCCTAACATATTTTCTTTTTTTATCTTGAGAAATTGAGAGGTATGACTACTACTTATTTCGTTAAATAGGAAACTTCAAGCTCTACATATAGCTTCCTCGATACGGTTATAGCCTTTCAGAATGTCTGTCTGAAATCTGTAGACCAGACACTTATCATACGTTAAGTATTCTGAAGACATAGATAAATGGGTATTAACATGAAGGGGGAATCGTGACAGAATTACAACCCAAGAATTAGTATGCAGGATAGGGTATTAGATCCTAGACTCTAGGCTTGCACTTACTACCTGAATGAACCTGAACAAGTCGTTTTACTTCTTTGAGCCTCAGTGGTGGTTTTGGAATTGAATGCAATATTGTCAGAAAAGTTCTTAGCATAGTTCCTGGCATGTGGCAGCCGCTCTGGAAATGATATTTGCAGACCTGTCTGCTCACACTAAAATTTGTTTCCTGTGATTTGACTAGCTCACATTAAAGTTTATTGTCTAATTGGCAGGAATGAACTATCCCATATCTCTAGTAATAAGTAAAACAAGTGTGAATTATTACAGCTAGATATAGTAAAATTTTTTGTTAGAATTATCAGTAATAATTTTTAAAAATATTTTTTAAAGATTGTATGTATTAGCGCACACATAAGCAGCAGAGAGGGAGAGAGAGAATCTCAAGCAGACTTGGCGCCAAGCACAGAGCCCGATGTGAGGCTTGATCTCAAGACCCCAAGATCATGACCTAAGCCAAAATCAAGAGTCGGCCACGTAACCGTCTGAGCCACCCAGGTGCCCCAGTAATCAGTAATTTAAATCACACATTGTAACTGTTTGGATTTTCATGACCCACAAAAGATTTTCATCTTTTATGCTTCCCAAATGCACATATTCTTGTAAACCTCCATTCACATGCTGGAGAGAGGGTCTGCCTTAGGGTGGATGAAATTACAGAAGTATTGAAAACAGGCTTATATGTTTAGATGATCATTTCAGGTGCCCCTTCCTTGTCCTCGTTCACTCCTCAACTACCACCTGTCTAGGTGGCTAGTTTGAGAGAAGAGGGCTTCAGGGGAGTACCTCTCTCCAAGTTTCGTCCCCCATTCACCAAAAGACATAGTGTTAAATTAAACCTTTGCATTTGTCTGTAGCTCCATATGGTTTTTAAATCCTGTTAAATGGCTCTCATGAGATCATTTGGAAATGTAATGGTAAGCAGGACGATGTTTCATTTTTTTAAGAGAGAGAGAATCTCAAGCGGGCTCCCTGCCTAGCACAGAGTCCAAGGTGGGGCTCGGTCTTACGACCCTGAGATCATGACCTGAGCCAAAGTCAAGAGTTGGATGCCTAACTGACTGAGCCCCCCGGGTGCCCTTCCGCTTCTTTTTCTAAAGATGAGAAAATGAGAATGAAAGAGGCTCAGGTTACTTGTCCAAGGTCATAAGGCTAATGAGTGATATTCTCAGAACTGGGACCCAGGTCTTTATGTTCCTTTCCCCAGTTCTTTATACACTGTCATTGAGCTTTCAGTAGAATCCCCAGTATGGGTATCTGAAGCCACTTGATCTGATGGTTTAAATGCTGCTGCTTCAACTTTCTAATCATATGTGAGGCAAAGAAGCCATGAAACAAAAGACTGATAAATTTGATGATCTAAAATTTAGAATGGATTCATGATAAAATCACCATAAGCAGATATAAACACTAATGAACTAGGCCGTGTAGGGAGGGGAGTGGGATTGTAAACCACACAGAACAGAGCACAAATCTTACCTACGTAGCAATATGAAAATAAGAGAAATGCAAATTAAACAATGACATGCCATTTTTTAACCTATCATTTTTTTCCAAAGATCTGTAAGTTTTATTATACATCATTGGTAAGAAAACTAGGAAAGACATTTTCATACATTGTTGGCGTAAAATGGTATATAGTCTACAAAGGATATTTTGGCAGTATCTATCAAAATTTTAAAAGCACCCTGTGACTCAGTTTATCCTACTCCTAGATATCAATCCTGTAGATTACCAGCCCTATAGATACAGTTGAATATATAGACACAAGAGTATTCGACTTTAATTTTTAAAATATACAAAACAAAAAGTTTAAAAAGTACATCAAAAAAATTTGAGGGGGCACCTGGTTGGCTCTGTCAGAGGATGGGACTCTTCATCTTGTGATCCTGAGTTCGAGCCCCATATTGTGTGTAGAGATTACTTAAAAAAAGTTGAATATTTATTAATCTTTCACTTGATACAAATGTATATGATTGTACCACAAATTCCTGACATTAAACCTGATATCAATTCTCGCTTTTTTCAACGTCCAAATATAAAGGATTATTTGTTAAAAGTTCTTGTAGATTGCAAATTCTTTGAAGGCATGCATTGTGTACACTTCCTTATCTTTGTACCTCAGAGGTGCTTTTTGGTGGGTACTCAATGTTAAATATTTTGGTACAGAAAATGGAATTGAAAAGTGCTTTGGTTATTACTAGATTGCTTAAGAGATCCAGATTCTTATATTAGTCCACACACATTTGGTTATAACACTCTGAAAAAGAGAAGTTTATTTTTCTATTTTCCTATACCTTAGTTTCCCCCATCTTCTAAAAGGGGTCGTTAGTTGGTGTGTCTAGAAAAGTCCCTTCCAACTCTGTCATTCTAATGCCTCTGTTTCCAGCACTTGAAGAGAGCTATATTCTTCTACTCTTAGTATTTCATAGATCAGTAAGCCCAAACTTTGCATACCAACAAGTTTTAAGTGTACGTTTGTGAATTAAGTATGTCAGTCTGTGTATTGGCACCAACATACAGTTCTTTTAAAACTGGAATTTTCTTCCCATGCATGTGTATAGTTTTGTGCACTCCTAGAATTTGTGTACCCAAAATTTGGAGAAAACTCTCTAGGAAAGTAACTTTAATGTTTTTAAAGATCTTAAAAAGAACAATGTAGTTATTAAAGTATTATTCACTGATGAATGCACCTTTGTCTAACAGCAAAAATCGGGGTCTTTGTTTTTTTAGCAAAAATTGTTTTCATCACCACTTGTTGCTTCATGCTATCATCTTCTTTTGGCATTAATACTTGAAAAGCTATGTTAATAAATATATTTGTATTTTTATAGCTTGCCTTAGAGTTTCTCAAAGAGGTATATGTACAAATAATACAAATACGAAGGCTAGCAGTCCTTGGAAGAAGGAAAAACCTTACTGCTTTAACTGAGCTTTGCTAACTTGAAAAAAAAACCTTGAGGTCCATGAGGCCATCAGTCTAATATAGTAACCAATGCAAATGTTTTCGAAAATCAGTTCAGATATCTGATATGATTGAGAATGTTGTATTTTGGATCTCTTGAATTAGTCATTTATCAGGCCATGCTTTACTTTAAGTATATTCTTATTTATATTTCACCTCTGGTTTTTGGTTTTTTAAGTGCTTTTTCTATTTTTGATGAAATTTTAAGCTACTTGTAGTTTGTCATTTTGTTTCATGTCTATGAAAGCTGAAACTATGTTAATTCAATGGAACTGGGACCATTTGCCTTGGGAGAACTCAGGGGCAACATGATAGCCATTGAAATACACCGTAACAGGTTAAATCTCCCTGGTTAATTGAATGGCACATGAGTGTTTCTGAGGTTGCAGGGAAAGATCAGGAAAATGCTACTGAGGTCTGGAGGTGGCTGCCACTTGTAACAGGTCACTTAAATACTACACAGCTGTTTCCTCTTCACTGACAGAAAGAATCCTAGACCTGCGGTTGGAGAAAGGTTAGGAATGATGTAGTCAGTCCAACCAAATTAATCAGTTAAGCATGAAATGAGCTACCGTATAGCAAGCTATTAGTTTATAAATATAGGATTCACGAGAATGTGAATGCCCTATCGTGAATATTATTTAAGATTCGGGACTACATGTCCATTACATGTGGACTAGCTACCCTTTGGACTCTGAAGTTTCTAAGTCTCCCATCAGAGAGCTAGTAGACAAGCATAAGGGAAAGAGGAAGGACCATATTCCAATTCGTTGGGTGACTGTATAACTTCAGACGTATTTGTCCTTGAGTCTGAGACTCACTTTTATTATTGATCATGAGGCTAAATATATCAACTTTGCTTGGTTGTTACAAAATTTAAGTAAGGTAATACATGTGAATGTGCCTAGAACATGGTAGTCTTTCAAACAAAGGTTAATTCCTTCTTGTCTCAAAGTGTCTCTGATCCTGGTAAGTTCAAGGACAAATGAAAAGGTTTGAATCCTGCCAAGTTCAGTAGGTTAAATGTCGTGAGTAAACTGATGGAATCCATATGCACAATGGTTTCGTTGTCCATTGCTATCTGGGTAACATCTTAAGTACCTGGCGATGTCTAATATATTCAGTTCAGTAAGGAGCCTGGAGCTGAGAAACAATAAAACTCTTGTACTTTCAGGGTAATAAAATGCCCTATCTACTCTGTTTAGAGGTCCAAACAATAAAAATGACTGAATTTTCTTTTACAAAGTTGATAATTTCTTTGAAGTTAAACTAAAATGCTTTACACTTTTTTTCCAGCATGCTACAAATGAAAACTGATGAGAAATTGAATTTGTCCGATGGGAACACAGCAAGTTGCCCTCTGAGCCCCATTAAGATGTGCCTTAATCGTCCCATTGAATGGAATCTGAATTTGACAGCAGCATCTCTCGCGAGCTGTACAGTTCATAACCAAAATCTCAAAAGTGGAGAGAAATAGATTGCAGTTCTTCTTGCACTATCCTTCTTTTGTACATCAGTATTCTTTCTGCATTTATCATGATCTTGAAATATTTCTAGTCCTGTGATGTCTTTATATCATTAGCATTAATCATTTTGATTGTATTCTTTGTTATGTTTTTTTACATTTTACACCATTGTGGAATTTGCAGTACAAATGGATTTTGATGTTTCTCTTTTTAATGGTATTTTGTGAATTTTTTATGCCCTAAGTTTAAATACATAATTGTCCCCAGTTTCATTTCTGTGCACAAAGTTTTAATATATACTGTATTATGTGATTTAGAAGGCTAGTAGTGTAAGGATTTATGATGACCTGACCGTGAACCGTTGTATAATAGGTGGATACCAACTACCTCGAAGCAAACTGGTAAAAGGCAAAGGTGTCTCTTAGAAGCATATCTCTTTCAAAGTTATATATGTATAGAAAAATGGACCATAGCTTATCATCAAGTAGCATGTTTTCATTCCTAGAATTTGAGCGGATCAGTTCTCTCTCTGAACTTTTAAACCTATAAAATCTGTGGGCTGTAAATCAGTGGCACAATTGCATGTTTACTCTTCAGCAAAGCTGTGCCTCTTGCAGACGAGAATACTGTTTGGTGTAAGTTACCAGTTTTGAGTGAAAAATGGTAAATGGATTTACATCTATTGATTTTTATTGTATTTTAGCCATTTGAGTGTAAAATGTCTTTGAAAATCAGGATTATACTCCTTACCTTAAACGATAATAGTGCAAAAGCATAGCTTCAGCAATGGCTACATGATTGTGTCTAAAACTTGAGTAGTAAGAATACTAAAGGTTTGGTGCTTAAACTTATTTTTCTCATGCTGGAGAAAAAAGCTTTGGTATGGTGGTCCATGGAAGTATGTAAGAACGTGGCTTCTTCCCTTTGGATAGTCTGACTGTGGGGTAAATGGGATTTAGTCTATGGTGTTTCTAAACACTTTTCCTTATAGCACAGTCTGTGTACACTTTAAGTCCTATTTTTCCCTATCCCTCACCCCCAAAAAATTATTTTTAAAGTGACAGGGATTTAAAAAATAAGACTTACATAAGGAATTTGAAGCACAGGAAGACACAGAGCCAACAGAATGAAAAACAATCATCTATTGTTTATTGTTTTATACCACCACATCTGCCTTTTCCTTTTGCTTAATAAGCATTCTTACTTTGTAACTTTCAGGCTCCTTTTATATTTCTGAGTTTTATAAAGCACATATATGTATGTAATATAGCAATTTGGTTCTAAAAAGCACAATGATCTTAATTTAGCTCTATTTTAGAACATCACCTTAAATAAATGGCCTAAGTAAACCTTAAAAAGCACAATTACTATTAAAACAGATCCAATGTTGTTAGGACATTTCTATTCTGGATAATAAAGAGAAAAGGTAATCAGAGGGATAAGAAAACATGTTTTTCTGGGTGTTGCAGATGGAAAGGGGACTGAGTTCATACTTGGTTCTACAAGTGAGGCAAGTGCCAATTTGGGGAGAAAAATGAAACTGACAGTGAAGAAACAGTGCTCATAAACTAGTATATAAAGGACTTCCTGTCACACGTTTCCCACTAGAATTGTCTTATTATCCACAATATTTTGTTATGCCAAAAATGTAGAAAGCAACTCTATAATTAATATGTGTAAGTGGGGGTGCCTGGCTGGCTCAGTCAGTAGAGAGCATGTGACTCTTGATCTTGGGGCATGAGTTTGAGCCCCATGTGGGGTGTAGAGATTACTTAAAAAAAAAAAAAATACATGTATATATGAACATCTCCTAACCCAAGAAATGCCATCAGAAACATAAGCAAACTAGGGCTCTCGTATGCAAATATTATAAGAGGAATTATCCATTCAGATAGCATTACCAAAATGTTTTCAGTGTGAGAATCACAAAATTATCAAAATAACTGTTCAACTTAGATGCTGGGAACTTTGGATTTATTGTAGTAGTCCTCCTCCCCAAAGGTAAGCTCCTTTCTAGCCAGTTTGTGGTACTTCATTTGCCCTTGAGATGTCCCTTTTTAAATGTGTTCTGAAGTGTTTCATCTATGTTAGATATGCCCCCATCTAAATCATAAGCTTCTCAAATGCAAGCTACTAGCTAGTAACACTGAGAAGCTGTCCAGAACGCCATGATACTAAATGTGAGAGTTCATATGCATCACCTGAGAAGCAAATTTACGAAGCAGGTTCCTAGGCCCACCTTGGACCTAGCTGGTTACACCCAGGGGACACTGCAGGCTTCTGAGGAGCACTCGGACAGGCACGGTCCTAAAGTTTCAGTGCAGGCCAAAGTAATGTGGAGTCACATAGCACAAAATCCTACAAAACATCAGGCATTTTCTAATTTTGATACAAGGGTAACTTTACTAAAGCAGAGAATCGAACATAACTTTAAAGGACATGGTTAAAAGGACTTCACCTCCATCATCTCTTCTAACTTATATCTTCATCGAGAAACTGTGCAAGGTTAAGTTTACTTTTTTCTAGTGCTGCTGTTTTGGCTCGTCTTGGCAATCTCATCTTCATTTCTGATTCGGGCTCTGGAATTTCAGGATCACTAAATAGATGTTGAAAATAACACCAATTTAAATACAAGCTTTAAAACAAGTTTATCAATAAAACTTTTTGTTTCTGTCATTTTATCAGTGTGTAATTGATATCCTGATTTTACTAAGTTTAAAACTAAAACCAAAAAAGACTAACTGGCTGTCCTGCCAAGTGGATCATAGAAAAACCTAGCTAATTGCTTTTTATTTCTATATGGAACCTGGTATTACAAGGAAAAACAACAAAATTTTGTAATGAGGTGATTAAATAGGAACAAATGCCCAAAGAATTTTGGAGGACAACACAAAGTGAAAAAACATTTTAAGTTCTCTTAATTTAGGCAATAAATTCTTAAAACACTCTGTAAACAGCAAGTTTCCCAAAAACATTTTAAATTTAGTCAAAACTTACATACAGTTACATACTGAAAATACACACATTTCAATTTTACCAATAGGTGAACACAAGGCAACTACAAACTTTCAGCTTATTAACAGTGGCTTAATTGGCCGAATCTAAAAAAAAAAAACCCACTATGCCACAAATACATACAATTTACAATGATAGATTAATCCTGCTTATAAATGTCAAGAACCCAAATCTAAATCCTCAGAGTTTGCTAATTCAAGATCAGAGGAGTCACACATACAACCATGTAGTTAGAAGCACACGTGGAAATACAAACTGAGAGAACGTAATAAAGATGACCACCTAGGATCAAGGGCCATCCCAGTAAGAAAAGCCACAAGCCATGGGAGGTCACATGCTCTTGATAATGGAATTCTAGACGATATATATCTAAGACCTTGCTATTTACAGTTTTCACTGAGTATCTTGTTACATACTGAGATTCTCTCTTTCACAGTGAAAGCAAACTACAACTTCTTTTCTATTCCTAGACCAAAAAAAAAAAAAAAAAAAAAGACATCCATTTTCTAGATGTGTATGGCATACCTTTCAGAGTCAACCTGCGCAGGCTGACGCCTCCTGTTCATCCTCGCTGAAGCTGTCACTTTTCTCCGTCCTGCAAGACGGTATATAATTTATTATCCAAATTTATTCTCAATTCCTTAGTGTTTCTATTTTCTGGGCTACCCAAATCCTTCATTTTCCCTCTGCAACACATTTCTTCCTAGTTGCCAGCCATTTATTCATTTCTTTTGTAAGCTTGGATAACAGGCAAAGGAAAATATGGAAATCAAATTATAGGGAGGCAAATTTCAGGTAAATATATTTGAGAGAAAGAAGAATGTGAAAAACATGCCATGTAAAGAGAAGTACTTCTATTACGGCTATAGCACATGACCTACAGAGAAACTAATGAAAATTAAGGGGAGAAATACAGCAGGGTAAGCCCATCAGCAAGCCTGGAAGAGAGAGAACTTTAATCAGTAAGGTAATGGCTTCTTATAAAATATTCAAACGTATACATGGCCAATTCAAATATGTGTTATAAAACATTTTTCAGTGTAAAAACTAGACCTTCTAACAATATGCTGAAGGTTGCAAAAGTTCTACTTGCTAGAAACTTCCAAAGTTAAGAAGACAAAGTTTAGCAAACTGTGATGCTCCTCATTTATGTATGATAAAAATCAGATCAAATTGCTCAGTATGAACATTGGGTTGAAATTTATATTATATATCCCATTTATTATTCATGTGAAACTTACTGTTTTTCTCCAAAACCTTATATATTTGCTTATAATGCAGCTAGCCCCAAGAAAACATCCAACAATATGGGAGTAATTTGGAACAATACCCAACAATAAGCATGTAAATAAGTGATTGGCTACAAAAATATTATGGCCAGATTCCATTTAGAAAAAAAATTAAATCTGTATAGGAAAGGGCCTCAAAATTGTTTTTTAAGAATTAAAATAATGGTTGGCTCGTGGGTGGGATGATTAGCGTTCTTTATATTAGTTTGCTTGCATGTATTTTCTGACTCTTCTGTAATAAGCATGAACTGCTTTTGTAATAATAATAAAACAATAAAAAGATGTTGAATTTCAGATTTTTTTCCAAGTGATCCCCTAATAGTCAACATTTACTTTATTCCAACAAATCCCCTATTGTTGGATACCCCTTGGGAAATAAATGATGTTGAGAAATTATGAAATGGGAAAAAGGAAAACAGAAGCCCAGATAATAAGTACTACAGGGATAAAAGGTTTTCAAAAGTGCCTAATCACATAAAGGACAGAATACAATAACTGACAATATAAAATCATCATTGATCTTCTGATAAAAAAGAATCTTAATTTAACCCAAATAGTCCTTTGCAATATAATACATTGCATCATATCTCTTTTAATCAAAAGCGCACTTGGAGTAACACTGGTATTAGAATCTTAGACACAAAGCAAAACCTAATATCAGCTGAAAGAACTGAAAATAAAGGATACCCGACACATTTAAAAATCTTTATCAACAAGGAAACTTGCAAAGTGAGTATTTCATTGGAAAACAAAATTGAAAAGTTTTATTATAAAGATCCACACACTACCTCTGTTAGTCTTTTGCTGAGTGGATTTTGATGCTCGGGTTGCTTTTACATCCCTGAGAGGAGTTTTATATGCTTCTTTACTTTTTTCTATTAAAGGAAATAATACAACAATTCTTCATTAAATATTTTAAATGGTCTTGCCAAGTCAATTCTTCATAAAACAGATATGACAAACCAGTACCATTAGCAGCTATTGAAAATTATCATAAACCAGTGTTCCAAAAAGTGTGAATACCAGAAAGCAAATGAAACCTAAGACAGTATGCATGGTCATATGGTGAAAAGTGTACACATAAAAAAAAAGTCTACGTAAGTAGAATAAACACTTATCAGTAATACACTTTCTAAGGGAATTAATTAGAAATATTTTTCTTTCATTTCTGAAATCCAACCACATGTTAGAGGAGAAAAAAAAGCGCCTCTAAAGATGAAAAGGACAGAATCTTACAAACACTCAGGTTAGTGTGGTATTACCATCTTCAGTTTGAAAAGCAGTCCTAGTCATGTTGGCATCCTGTCCTGCTACTGCTTGGTCATCGTACTCTTTATTTCCTTTTTCTAACTGAATCTTGATTTTCTCCAGAGCTCTCAGACATGTCCTATCTTTTACTTGCTATAACAGAAAACATCATTAACGGATTTTAATGCATTTTCTAAACTTCTTTCACAGAAGTTATATATGGATATCAAGATGTTTAAAAACATTTTAAAAATCCTATTGAATTAATATTTACTTCAAATGAGCAGACACAATTTAGCAACATATGTATAATTTAATACAACCACATAATGTATTTAAATACAACCATGTAAATTCTACTTTAATAAAAAAATTGTACATAATAATTTATACACAGAATAATTAGAAACTACTTTACCTCCAGAATTTCATTCAACAGAATCAAAAGATCTTGAGCAAGATTACTACTGAGTTCTAAAGAACCCAAGGCTTTCGTATAGACTCGAATTTCTGGTGAACATGGACATGTTAAGATCTCACTGCAAATTTTTATAGCCAAATTGTCATGAACTGATAAGGCCTAGAAAATCAAGAGAAAAAAGCTTTATAAACTGGAAATGGTATTACAGTATAGTTCCTACACATCTAATAAATATTTCTAACTAATTATCTTGCCATAATCCCAAATGCACAATGTCTAAAACCAAATTTAACATATTCCTCCCAACTTGAACTCCCCCTCTTCTTATAGAGGACCCTGTGATACAGGGTCCAGAACCGCCCTCTTCACAAATGAAGCATTCATCCTCCAGCTGCTGAGTTCTGGAGGCTAAAAGTTCTCAGGTGCAGAACTGATCCAGGCTGAAGCCAGTTTTCTGGGTGGGGCCTGCCACAGTAGTCCGCGTTCAATGCCTGGAAGATATGCAGGTACAACAGCCCAGCCTTATCTCCATCTGGACAACTAAAAGGACTATCCCAGTTCTGGAACTTCCTGTGGGATGAGCTGGGGCTTTAAGACTGCATGACAGCTCGAGTTCTTCCTCTGCCCCAACCTACTTCCCTCACTCCTCCAGGATGTCGATCAGGAGAAAACTGCAATTAAAAGATGTCAACAACTTCTTTGAAGTCTTTTGTGGCCCATACTCAGGACCTTAGAGTTATCTTTGTTGCAATCCATCTTCCTCGCTCCCTAAGTTCCTTCTTCATGTCTTGTACGTCCATATTTTTCTTTTCCGTGTCACCGTCTACGCTTCTTTTCTACTTTCTATTGCTCCTATCCTTTTTCTACAAGTTTTTATCTCTTCATTATATAGATTTCCAACTGCTCTCTTAATATTCACTCTATTCCTCTCACCGGTTCACGTCATATAACGATACTGACCACCAAATTGAGCCTCTTAATAAGAGGTAACTTTCATCCCATTAAGCCTTTCAGTATATACCCTATTACGGCAAATGCAGCCAACTCCAAATTCCCCACCTTAATGTTCTGTCCTCAACAGGTTCTTCCACAGTCCCCTGTACGACCACCTGCTCCATGTAATCACTTTTACCTAAAGTATTCTTCTCTAACCAAACCACTGTCCAAATCCCAACGAGACCCAACTGAGTCATTTTACTAGTAATGCTGTACTCATCACCCCTACTACATGAACCCTGCCTTCTTCTTAAGTCCTAAAGCACTTGGTAGCTCTATCCCCTACCCTTACTATATTTTGCCTTAATATCCTTTGTAATCTTCTTTCCAATAACATGTAACATAATGATTTGAATGAAGTATGCAGTAACCAAATTAATAATATTAAATAAAATTAAAAAGCTATACTTTCAACTTAAGTAGCTGAAATCTAATCACTAATCTGAAATCACGAATAACACATTAATTTTCAATATGGTAACAAATTTGATTAAATGATATTAAAGGATCCAAAACCCAGCTTAAGTTTAATTTATGGGACAGTTTGCAGTTAACTTATCTTCTTTGAATTAAAAGCAAAGATGAGCTTGAGGCGACCTTCATTGCTTATTTTTTAAGTTTTCTTTTTTTTTAATTTTTATTTTTTCAGTGTTCCAAGATACATTGTTTATGCAACACACCCAGTGCTCCATGCAATACGTGCCCTCCTTAATACCTTCATTCTTTGAATTCTCCTTCCTTGTATCAGAAACATAGCAGATAAGCCAATGTTTGAAGACTCAATGAGTCCCAGATAAACATAGGACATTTTTCCGAATATTTAATAGCCAGCTCTAGGTCGGGAGGTAAGAGAGATAAGTTTTTGGCAAGTTCTGAATTTCAGTAGCAAATTACTTCTATCTTTTTATGATTATCACATTTCCCAAAAGATCTTTTTCTTCCTTTGTGGTGTGTGCCACCATATATACCAGAAATCTCAAGATCAAACCATGGCCTCTCTCTTGCTAAGAACCTATGAAAAGGATTGTTTTATCAAAAACAGTGACCTGTATGATAGTCATCATCCTTACCATCCATAGGCTAACACACTCACCCACCTGATAATCCTGTGAATTCTTGGCCTGCGGATTTAATCCACTCGGTCTTGTCAAATCTACAAGTAACTCAGCAACATTAGTGATATCTACTTCAGCCAAAGGAGATGATGCAGGAGCACTGGCCAGTGTTTGCAGAGTTGGAAGAAAGGCCTCTTCAAAACATTCCTGATTAGTCCTATTGAAAAACAATTTGAAAAGTATGTGAGCAAAGAAAAGGCATATGATTCTCAAAAGAACATGTATAAAATTCACTCCATCAAGATACAGTATATTTTCATCTAGGAAAGAGACAAATAATTCAGGTAAATAAAATCTAGGTAAGTTCTCGTTTTCATTACTAACCACTGGAAAAAAAGGAACAGTAACAAAATAAAATATATAGATATGACTCATGGGGAGCCTGAACTTAACTTCAAGTCAGATTCTGATTTATCAATATAACTAAATACCTGCTTGCATAAGCAAACATAGGGAAGAACACGCCTAGGCAATGTCGAAGTCGAACATCCTCTTCAGTCACAGGATTGTACCATAACAAGACAAGACGAGAAAGAATCCTGCTGCTGACCAAGAGCCCCGAGAACATCAGCTTGGCTAGTCCTTCTGCAGCTCCTGTCCTGAGTTCAGACACCTAATAAAAACGACTTTCATTAAAAGAAAATTTTTTAAAATTTATATTTCCTTTTTAAGCCTTACAATGTAGCCAGCCTACAATATTTTTCTATGAACTATCAAAAAAAATCACTCATACTATGAATTTGTTAAAGATGCACAAAAAGATTTTAAGTTAAGGCTATATGACAAATTATTAGTCTAGCTAAGTGAACTTCAATTCCCTTCAAATTTTTTAGAAGATCCAAAAGGCCTTTTAAATATTGTGAAACCAAAAGTCAAAACAGTAATATATTACATGCTACTCATGAGATAAGAGGTAGAAAACGATCAGTAATGATCCTTGCCATCAGAGGAGGGTGACCTATAAACAGAACCTCCAAAATCCCCATGTACCCTACTTTTTTCATATTAAAATAAAAAGGATAATAAAATTACAGTTAAGTTAAAAAAAATACTACAAATAAAACTACATATAAATAAGTACTACAAATAAAATTCTTACAAATGCTATCCACATAGGGGCACCTAGGTGGCTCAGTCGGTTAAGCGTCTGACTCTTGGTTTCAGCTCAAGTTATGATCTCAGGGTCCTGAGATCCAAACCTCGGTCAGGCTCAGAGCTCAGCAGGGAGTCTGCTTGTTCCTCTCCCTCTGCTCCTCCCCACTCTTTTGCTCTCTCTCAAATATTTTTTTTAAAAGTGCTATCCACATAGTAAGTCCTCAACAAATACCAGTTATTATTTACTACTCCTGGTAAACAGTGAATCTCCTCCGTGGTCACACTAGAGATCCTCAAAATCAGGCAAAAAAATTCAACTACAGTGAGACAGGATGTGGAACCACTTAAGATTTTTGAAATGGTAAAGAAATAAAGACTTAAATAAGATTTTAAGGAAATTATCTTTGCAGATTATAATCTACGAATATAAAACAAGTCTAAACTAGAAAGACGGAAGTAAAAACAATGGACTGAGCAAATACAAGAAATATTTCAAAAATTTTTCCAAAACTCAAAAATAAATATTTAGAAGCCAACAAGATAAATAAGTGCTAGGGCACTAGCATGTGCTTTCCACACACTAACTCATTTAGAACTCACAACAACCATGAGGGCAGAAACTTTGTTCCACTCTGCACTATACTCTCAAGAACATATAGTGACTAGCACATAATTTGCCCTCCAATATTTGTTGCCTTAATTAAAGAAGCATCCAGCAAACAGGCATTGTCATCTCCATTTTGCAGATGAGGAAAAAAGCCACAGACAGTAAGCACTTTATTGAAGATTCACACAAATGCAAACAGAACACAAATGTACAAGTCTACAATCCCAAAGGTTGCATGCTCCTCATCTTCTCAAAATGTTTAACTGTGACATACTTCTCTGATAGCAATAGTGAGCCATCTGAAGTTGAATGTCAGGAATTTGAAATGAAACAAAACTGCAAGTTTTTAAAGTATGTAAAAAAAATTCTTATTATGGCCCAGAAGGCAGTAAATTCAGATTTTGTTTAGTGGTGTTGACCCAAAAAAAGTCAAAATCACAGAATCTAGTATTGCCAGAAAGAGATTATGGTACCAGAACTATTAAAAAAAAAAAAAAAAAAAGCCTCATTCCTTTGTCACATAGTTTTACTGTTCAGTCATTTTCTACCAGTGCAATACCAGCAAGCCCACAGCACTGGGTAATTTCCATCAGGAAATGAGGATACCACTTGAATATTAACTCGAAATTTAAAAACCAACATCTGCCTTTTGACTGGTGAGTTTGATTTATTTACACTTAAATCACTGATAAGGAAGGACTGATTACCATAATTTTGCAATCAAAATGTGATAAGTCAAAAACTGTTAAAAGAGACAAAGAAAAATAAATACTGATAGTAAAAAGGTTAATTCATCAAAAGATAATTAAAAGTATAGATAAAACAAACAGAGCCTTGGAATACATAAACAAGCATTGGCAGAAATGCAGAAAGAAACAGCTCAACAATAATAACTGAAGAGCTTTCTGAAACGGACAGAACACCCAGGTGGATCAATAAGGAAACAGCAAAAAGGACTTGAACAATATTACAAACCAACGAGACCCAATCGTGTAGTCCCCTCCACTTCACTATAGCAGAATGTACTTTCTTCTCAAGGGCACGCGGAATATCCTCATGGATAGAAACTATGTTAGGCCAAAAACAACTCGAAATAAATTTAAAAAGAATGAAAACATCAAAATATCTTCTCAAACCACAAGAGAATATACCTAGAAAGTAATACCAGAAGACTGTAAAACTCACATATATGTGTAAACAATGTACTTCTTACAGACCGATGAGTCAAATAAGACATAAAAAGGGACTTTAGAAAACGCTTAGAAATGAACTAAAATGAAAAATACAAAAAAACAATACTTACAAAGTATAACATAAATAGTCTTCACAGGGCAATTTATAGTGTAAATGTCTTCATTAAAAAAAAAAAATCTTGGACTTCCAGGAAGATGGTGGAGCAGGAATATCCTAAGCTCACCTCTTCCCATGGATATACCTAGATAACACCCACATCAGTGTAAAAACCCAGAAAACAACCTAAAGACTGGCACAACAGACTCTCCACATTGAAAAGAACGGGAAGGGTGGAGACATGGTCAGGAACCAAACTGACCCACAGGACTGTCCAGAGGGGGGACACTGCAGCCACTGGACTGAGGAGAGGAGGAGACCCCACCCCAGGCACCAGAGACCTGCACTGGAAAGATGAATCCCCATAACATGTGGCTCTGAAAAACAGAGAGGCTTAACACTGTGAGTTGTTATAATCAGTGGGGCTTAACACCTGGAACTTGAAAACATCAGCCAACTGGGCTCTGGGAGAGATGAATGGAGATAGGAAACTCAGTCCCTGCTTTAAAGGGACAGCATGTCAAACAACCCCGCTAAGATACAGCATGGAAGCAATAATTTGAAAAAGGCCTGGAATATACAGGAAGATTTATTTACTAATCTCAGAATGTGTACTAGAGGGACAGGGATCTTTAGAAGACTTCTCCAAGAACAAAAGAGCTGGCAGGTGCCATTGCCCTCCTCTGGCCCCCAGCCCAGATACCCAACACTTGAGGGAACCAGCCCCGGATGAATACTTTCCACCTACCTTGCTAATAGCACACCCCACTCCTGAATTCTCCAGACCTGCTCCTTACAACCAACTCACAGCAGAAATTCTCCAAAGCAGCAAAAGCAGTGGGATGAAGGCAGACATCTAATCTGACTGCCGGCCCTGCCTAACAATGAAAGCTTCCCAGGGGACAAGATCAAGACAGCCCTTTCCATTCACTGTGACCACATCTCTAACACGCAGTCTGACCCAATCAGGCCTGAAGTGGCCCCAGACTGGCCCATTAGAAATATAGGTACTAAAGCTTGCAACAAACAAAGGGAAGAACCATTGCAGATGACCGGATTGAATGTAAATGTGGCTCAGCCACAACAGGAGGCAATGTAGGACACACAGGAGATACCCCTGAAGCACGAGATTTGGTGAATAGGGGACACTGCACTCAGGACACTATAGGAACTCTTCTTCATACAGCCACTTTTTCAAGAGCAGAAGACAAAGCTGACTTTCCTAACACACAGAAACAGACACACAGAGTTAAAGAAAATGAGACAGAGAAGTATATCCCAAATAAAAGAACAAGACAAAATCACTAGCAAGAGAGCTAAATGAAAAGGAGGTAAGTAATATGCTTGATAGATAATTTAAAGTAATGGTCACTAAGATACTGGACTTGAGAAAAGAGTGGAGGATCTCAGTGAGACCCACAACAAAGGGATAGAAAAAATAAGGAATAAATCAGAAATTAAGAACTCTGCAACTGAAATTAAAAATATACTAGAGGGAATAAACAGTAGATTGGAGGAAGGAGAACAGATCAGTGATCTGGAAGACAAAGTAATGGAAAGCAATCAAGCTGAACAAAAGAAAAAATATAAAAAATGAGACTAGATTAAGGGAACTCAGCAACACCACCAAACAAAATAACATCTGCTTTATAGGGATCCCAGAAAGAGAACAGAGAGAAAAGAGGAAATAAAATTCATTTGAAGAAATAATGACTGAAAATTGTCCAAAACTGGGGAAGGAAACAGAAATCCAGACCCAGGAAGCACAGAGAGCCCCCTGAAAAATCATCCCAAGTAAGTCTACACCAAGACACATAGTAATTAAATTGGCCAAAAAATAGTGGGGCACCTGGGTGGCTGAGTCAGTTGAGTGGCCAACTCTTGGTTTTCAGCTCAATTCATGATCTCAGGGTCATGGAATCAAGCCCTGCATTGGGCTCCACAATCAGCGTGGCATCTCCTTGAGATTCTTCAAGGAAGGAAGGAAGAAAGGAAAAAAGGAAGGAAGGAAGGAAGTAAAAGATAGCAATATAATTATAGTAGGGGACTTCAATACCCCACTTACAGAAATGGATACATCATCCAAACAGAAAATAAACAAGGAAACAGCGACTTCCAATCACACATTTACGAGATGGATCTGATATATTCAGAACATCCATCCCCAAAGAGCAGAATATACATTGTTCTCAAGTACACATGGAACATTCTCAAGAATAGATCACAAGTTAGCCAACAAAACAAATCTCAACAAAAGGACTGAAATCATATCATGCATCTTTTCCAACCACAATGCTATAAAACTATAAATCAACCACAAGAAAAAATCTGGAAAGAACATAAATAAATGGAGGTTAAATAATATGCTATTAAACAATTATGGAAGCAACCAAGATATCAAACAAATCACAAAGTAAAATGGAGAGATATGAAAATGAAAAAAATCTTTGGAATGCAGCAAAAGCTATGCTAAGCAGGAAGTTTATCACAACACAGGCCTACCTCAAAAAGGAAGAAAAATCTCAAATAAACAAGCTAAATTTACACATAAAGGACCTAGAAAAAGAAGAATAAACAAAACCCCAAACCAGTAGAAGGAAGAAAATAACAGAAATTAGAGCAAAAATAAATGAAGTAAAAACTAAACAAATAGAACAGATAAATGAAGCCAGGAGCTTGTTCTTGAAAATATCAACAAAATTGACAAACTTTAGCAAGATTCATCAAAAAGAAAAAAAAAAAAGGACTCAACATCAGAAATAAAAGAAGAAAAATAACAACTGACATCACAGAAATATGAAAGATTATAAGCAAATATTATGAAATATTATATGCCAACAAATTAGAAAACCAAGAAGAAATGGATAAATTCTTAGAAATATGTAACCTCCCAAAACTGAATCAGAAATAAATAGAAAATTTGAATGGTTCAATTACCAGCAATGAAATTGAGTCAATAATAAAAAAAAATTCCCAACAAACAAAGTTCAGGGCCACTTGCCACTAGGCTTCACAGGAGAATTTTAGCAAACACTTAAAGAAAAGTTATTACCTATTTTTCTCAAACTATTCCAAAAAACAGAAGAGAAAAGAAAGCTTCCAAATTCATTCTATGAGGTCAGCATCATCCTGACCTGTAAATTTAATTTTAATTATATTCCACCCTTTCACTGTATTTAACCTTATTTTTTGTACATATATAAAGTTTTTTATTTCTTTAAAATTTTGGGATGCAGTTTCTTCTAAAAGACCAAAACAAACCCAAAATCTAGTCTTTGGCTCTGTTCTATTCACCTGCCTGATCACATTCTTTTTTTTCTTTTTTCAACCAACTTCTTATCAATTCTTTTTTCAAAATCTTTTTAAATTTTCATCTTTAATATTCTATCCTTTCATTGTATTTAACCTTATTTTTTGTATATCTATGTTTTTCTTTCTTTAAAAATAGTTTCTTTAAAAATTCATTGCATTTAACCTTATTTTTTGTGTATCTATGTTTTTCTTTCTTTAAAAATTTGAGACCAAAATACACCCGAAACCCAGTGTAGGCTCTGTTCTAATCACCAGTCTGATTATATTCTTTTTTTTTTTCTTTTCCCTCCAGTTTCGGGTCTCCTCTGATTTGTTTAACGTACATTTCTCTGGGGTTTGTTACCCTTTTAGCATTCTGTTGTGTCATTCAGCTATTCTTCTCTCAACAAAATGACAAAACAGAAAAACTCACCTCAAAAAAATAGAACAAGAGGCAGTACCAACTGCCAGGGACTTAATCAAAAAGGACATTAGTAAGATGTTGGAACTAGAGCTCAGAATAAAGATTATAAAGATACTAGCTGGGCTTGAAAAAAATGGATAGAAGACACTGTAGAATCCCTATCTGGAGAAATAAAATCTAACCTAGTTGAAATCAAAGACTATTAATGAGATGCAATTAAAAATGGAGGCGCTAACTGCCAGGATAATGAGGCAGAAGAGAGAATTAGTGATATAGAAGACCAAATGATGGAGCATAAAGCAGAGGAAAAGAGAGATAAACACTACTGGATCACGAGGAGAGAATTCGAGAGATAAAGGACACCATGAAGCAAAACCATATTGGAATAATTGGAATCCCAGAAGGAGAGAGGGCAGAAGGTATATTGGAGCAAATTAAAGCGGAGAACTTCCCTAATTTGGGGAAGGAAACAGGCGTCACAATCCAGGAGGCTCAGAGAACCCCCCTCAAAACGAATAAAAATAGTTCAACACCCTGACATCTAATAGTAAAACTTACAAATCTCAGAGACAAAGAGAAAATCCTGAAAGCAGCTCGGAACAAAATGTCTGTAACATACAATGGTAGAAATATTAGATTGGCAGCAGACCAATCCACAGAGACCTAGAAGGCCAGAAAGGACTGGCATGATAACATTCAGGGTACTAAATAAGAAAAATACGTAGCCAAGAATAACGTATCCAGCTATGTTCTCATCAAAAATAGAAGGTTAAGATAAAAAGCTTCCAGGACCAAAAAAAGCTAAAAGAATTTGCTATCACCAAACCAACCCTGCAAAAAATATCAAAAGCGGTCCTCACAGCAAAGAGAGAGAGCCCCAAAAATAACACAGACCAGAAAGCAGCAGAGACAATATACAGTAACAGTCACCTTACAGGCAATACAATGGCACTAAATCCATATCTTTCAATATTTACTCTAATGTAAATGGGCTAAATGCTCCAATCAAAAGACATAGGGTATCAGATTCAATAAAAAAGCAAGTGCTGCAAGAGACTCATTTTAGATCCAAAGACATCTCCAGATTTAAAGTGTGGGGATAGAAAACCATTTACCATGCTAATGGACATCAAAAGAAAGCTGGGATGGCAATCGTTATATCAGACAAATTAAATTTTAAACCAAAAACTTAAGAAGAGATGAGGAATGACACTACATCACACGTAAAGGGTCTATCCAAAAGATCTAACAGTTGTAAATATTTATGCCCCTAACATGGGAACAGCCAAATATATAAGCCAATTAATTACAAAATCAAAGAAATACATCAACAATACAATAATAGGGGACTTTAACACCTCCCTCACTGAAATGGACAGATTTCTAAAATATTGGTCTAAAATATTATGAAAAATTATATGCCAACAAATAAGAAAACCAAGAAGAAATGGATATATTCCTAGAAATATGCAAAAGACCAACAAGGAAAGAAGGGTTTTAAATGACACACTGGACTAGATGGACTTCACAGATATATTCAGAACATTCCACCCCAAAGCTACAGAATACACATTCTTCTCAACTGCACATGGAACATTCTCCAGAATAGATCACATCCTAGGTCACAAATAAGATCTCAACCAGTACCAAAAGACTGGGATCATTCCCTGCATATTTTCAGACCACAAAGCTTTGAAACCTCAAACTCAATCACAAGAGGAAAGTTGGAAAGAACCCAGATACATGGAGGCTGAAGAGAATCGTACTAAAGAATGAATGGGTAAACCAGGAAATTAAAGAATTAAATTCAGGGAAACAAATGAAAATGAAAACACAACTGTTCAAAATCTTTGGGATGCTGCAAAGGCAGTCCTAAGAGGGAAGTATATAGAACTACAAGCCCTTCTCAAGAAACAAGAAAGGTCTCAAATACACGAGATAACCCTTTTCCTAAAGGACTTGGAGAAAGAACAGCAAATAAAACCTAAACCCAGCAGAAGAAGAGCAATAATAAAGATCAGAGCACAAATCAATGAAATAAAAACCAAAAGAACAGTAGAACCGATCAACAAAACTAGGAGAAAGGACCCAAATAAAATCAGGAACGAAAGAGGAGAGATTACAACCAACACTGACGAAATAAAAATGGTAAGAACATATTATGAGCAACTATAGGCAAAAAATTAGACATTCTGGAAGAAATGGATGCATTCCAAGAGGTGTATAAACTACCAAAACTGAACCAAGAAGAAACAGAAAAACTGAACAGATCCATAACCAGCAAGGAAATCAAAGCAGTAATCAAAAATCTCCCAACAAACAAGAGCTCAGGGCCGGATGGCTTCCCAGGGAGAACTCTACCAAACATTTAAAGAAGAATTAACACCTATTCTTTTGAAACTGTTCCAAAAAATAGAAACAGAAGGAAAATTTCCAAACTCATTTTATGAGGCCAACATTACCTTGATCCCAAAACCAGACAAAGACTCCACCAAAAAGGAGAATTACAGACCAATATCCCTGATGAACAGGGATGCAAAAATTCTCACCGAAACACTAGCCAATAGGACCCATCAGTACATTGAAAGGATTATTCACCACGACCAAGTGGGATTTATTCCTGGGCTGCAAGGCTGGTTCAACATTCACAAATCAATGTGATACACTACACTAATAAAAGAAAGGACAAGAACCATATGATACCCCCATTAGATGCAGAAAAAGCATTTGACAAAGAACAGCATCATTTCTTGATTAAAACTCTTCATAGTGTAGGGACAAAGTGGACATACCTCAATGTCATGAAAGCCATCTATGAAAAACCCACAGTGAATATCATTCTCAATGGGGAAAAACTGAGAGCTTTTCCCCTAAGGTCAGAAACATGGCAGGGATGTCCACTATCACCACTGCTATTCAACACAGTACTAGAAGTCCTAGCCTCAGCTATCAGACAACAAAAAGAAATAAAAGACATCCAAATCAGCAAAGAAGAAGTCAAACTCTCACTCTTTGCAGATGATATGATACTTTATGTGGAAAACCCAAAAGACTCCACCCCAAAACTGCTAGAACTCATACAGGAATCCAGTAAATTGGCAGGATATAAAATCAATGCACAGAAATCAGTTGCATGGGGTGATGGGAATTAAAGAGGGCATGTGATATGATGAGCACTGGGTGTTATATTTAACTAATGAACCACTGAACATTATATCAAAAATTAATGATGGGGTGCCTGGGTCTCAGTTGGTTAACCGACTGCCTTCGGCTAGGTCATGACCCTGGGGTCCCGGGATTGAGTCCCGCATCAGGCTCCCAGCTCCAAGGGGAGTCTGCTGCTCCCTGTGACCTTCTTCCTCTGACCTTCTCCCCTCTCATGCTCTCTCTCACTCTCTCTCTCAAATAAATAAATAAAGTCTTAAAAACAAACAAACAAAAAACTAATGATGTACTATACCTTGGATATTTAAATAACAGAAACCCAAAATCATGCAAGCATAGTCCCTTCCTCCATGGGACTTATAGATAAAGCATATCAATAAACAAATATATTAAAAAGAAAAAGAGAAGAAGCTAAGTGAAAGAAAGTAGACATGAAGTCACATACTATATGATTCCATTTAGAAGAAACATCCAGAATATTTAAATCCATAGAGACAAAAGGTGTATTGGTGACTTTAAGGAGCAAGCTGGATGGGAAATAGGATGCTCAAAGGATATTCCTTTTGGGATACTGAAAATTTTTAAAAATTAGATAGAGGGGGACGCCTGGGTGGCTCAGTTGGTTAAGCTGCTGCCTTTGGCTCAGGTCATGATCCCAGGGTCCTGGGATCGAGTCCCACATCGGGCTCCTTGCTCATCAGGGAGCCTGCTTCTCCTCTGCCTCTGCCTGCCACTCTGCCTGCTTGTGCTCTCTCTCCCTCTCTCTCTCTGACAAATAGATAAATAAAATCTTAAAAA